>CM060709.1:11120871-12320871 GCA_030686995.1 Artemisia argyi
TTTGAGTTAAGCCCTAGTCTAGCTAGCAAGCGTTTTACGTATATGTCCACTTAATTGAATTATGAATTTAAACTTATCATCTCGCCAGCGAAAGCTGACTTTTAGCACGTTTTCTCAGGTAATTAAGTGATGATTTGGATGCTTGGATTGGAAGGCTTGGCTATGGCACCCGGTTTATGGATCTATTTTTCTAAAAACTCTGATATGTAATGTTGACCTACTTTCACTTCTTTTGGGCCTTACTTTGATAAATTTGGGATAGATGTAAACTTTAAAACCCCGTTTTGGTTGTATTTTTCTTATATGAGAAAAGTCCAAAATACATCCCTGAGGTATGTCAAATGATACGTTTACATCCTTTTTCTTTTTTCGTCTCAAATATCATCCCTCCGTTAGTAACTTTGGAACAAATACATCCCTAGGGACTAACGATGCAAAATTTTACCCGTTAAGTACCCCACGTGTTAGTCACGTGAGGGGTATTTTTGTCTTTTTAGACACCCCTGGTACCACTCCGAAATCAAATAAGCTCCTCCTACAACAGCAGTTACAAAAAATAAAAAAGAAGAATCACATATGACAGAACAGAGTATATTGGATCGTCATCATCATCTTTTTGATTTAACAAGAAGCTAAAAACAATACTATTACTAATAGAAACATATAATCCCTTCGGATTCTCCATCTATCCATTCTTCTACATAAAACTACACCATCAAAATCATATATCCAAAATACCACAAAAAACAAACAAAACAAAAAAAACAACTCTATATGACCCCTATATTAACAAACAAACAAACAAACCCTCTTTTCAAATCTTAATCTTCTCATCAAAACAATCATCAGGACCCGGATACTCATTCAAATCAACCCGACCCGAAGACAAATTATCCAACTCACCATCCTCTGTTTTTATACACTCGGGAAAATTCAACCTAGCACTGGGCCCACGTAGATAAAACACCGCCGTGTCATATGCACCCGCCGCCGCGACCGGTGAAGATTAAGACCATAACCAGATTCTTGATCTTTTGTTGGGTTCGCGTATCTCTGCTACCCATTTACCCCATTTGCGCATGCGGATACAGAGGTTTGTGGGGTGTTTGGATATGGAGTAAAGGGTTTCGTTTTGTTGGGTTCGCGCCGCCGTGGTGTGTGGCGGCGGTGGTGGTCGGTTGCATGTTTTTTGGTTTGTGTGGGGAGAGGTGGATTGAAGTTTTTGGAGAGGGAGGTTATTGGGTATTTATGGAGTGGTGGGATTGATGGGGTATGAGAGATGAGATGACAAGTGTGTGGGATTTGATGGTATACACTTGGAAAAATGACAAAAAATGAAAAGAGGCGTGGTATATACCAGGGGTGTGTAAAAAGACAATAATACCCCTCACGTGACTAACACGTGGGGTACTTAACGGGCAAAATTTTGCATCGTTAGTCCCTAGGGATGTATTTGTTCCAAAGTTACTAACGGAGGGATGATATTTGAGACGAAAAAAGAAAAAGGATGTAAACGTATCATTTGACATACTTCAGGGATGTATTTTGGACTTTTCTCTTCTTATATTTACTTTATCTCGTTCTTTCATAACTTTGAATGGATACCAATCCCCGTAACACTCCGAAAGCTTGTTGAGTCTTCCGCTGTACTAAATTTTGGGGGTGTTACATAGTTATAATATCCTTGTACGACCGGAGTTTTTTCTAAAATTTTATTTACGTATTATTTTCGATTAAAAAACAACTTATTATGTGGTAATGCACTAATGCCTTTTAAAGATTAAATCTTTTCTTTTACAAAAGAATCGTTTAAATAGTTATAAGTCTCGTCCACAAACGTTGTTTACTCATGAATTAAGTTTAGCTTAAATATTAAGCACTAATATTTGATATATTGTGTAATTTTAGTATAATAACTAAAAGTAGTGACTTTTTATTTATATTTTTTGCCTAAGATACTCTTACTTCCACGTAAAAAGATAAAGAATTATTAGCTGTTGTAACCCGATGTAAATGTTGTTCTTAATTATAAGAAAGGTATAAGTATATGTGAGAATCTTAAATATTGTTGTACTTATATAAAAGGTATAAGTACATGTGTGAATCTTTAAAGGTAATCACTAAATATCTTTTACATGAATACTATGTTGCTTATTCATTTTCATAAAATAGTAACATGTCTTTGCGTTTTGATATTTATAATCACATGCATATACAGAGTTTTAGTTATTACGATTAATTTAATTTGCTAATAGTAGTTAGTGACAACAACAGCAATAATAATAATAATAATAATAATAATAATAATAATAATAATAATAATAATAATACCTGTTGCAGCTGCTTTTAATATAAAACAAAAAAGTATTTGTTAAATTGAAAAATTAATATAAAATTGTAAACATCGATAATTTACACGTAGATTGTAACACTAAATTTGATATTAGATTAATTTGTCAAACTTTGGAGTTAATTCTAGATTCTACTAACCTATAAAAATATAGCGTTGTTTTACATTTAAACTTATGCTTTTATAAATTACCTCTCCCATTTTCTGAGTTTTATTTGTATTTACATATGATATGTAAATCGGTATTAAGAGATGAGATGATTTTGTTGGTTAGTTTATCGTGTTGAACGATAAGGACCCGATGAGAATGACTGAGAGGAAAGTATGGTTTAGAGATAAACCCTTGAGAAATGATCAACAGTTGCGAGGGAGTCAAGTGTTGATTATTTGGAGAGTAGGCAAGGGGACAGATGGTCTCTCCTCCTTGGCTCCTATAGGAGAGTGCTCTACTTCTTTTAATGTTGATCATGTGTCTCCTACTGTTCTATGTCAAATTCGTATATCTTAATGGTTTGTGACAGTTGGGGACAGTTCTCTTAGGCGCATGTACTATGCGACTTGAGAGATGCTACCAGGTCTAGGTCGGCTTGGGTTTACGTGGCTCTTGTCTTGTGAACCTTGAGTAGATGGGTTTGATTCAAGCATGTAGTTAGTGGGTTTGGGTCACTAATATTGATATGCTATTAATTCGTAATAATTTAGACACGTGTTTAGCTATACTTTTATATTGTTTCAACTTTTACTTCCCCCGTTAAATAATAAGTGTTTACTTTCAATGTGCACAAAGTTTTAGAAAATCTCATTAACTCACTCAACCAATCAAATATCACCTATTCTTACCAAAACCATTTCACATTGATTGAAATGCAAAGTGAACACTTATTTTAAGATTCTCTTAAGATTGTATACGAGTCAAATACCTTATTTTTTATTAATAAATAATATATTGTCTTAAAATGTAACGTGATTCACACTTTTAAAGTTTGAAATAAGTCATTAATTTTCTTTACATGTAAAATTTGTACAATAAATTTAATTTGGTATATAGAAAGAATAGAAAACAAAATAATATTAGGAATGTGGTATCAACCATTGATATTAGAAGCGTCAAAGAAAAACATGAAGTTTTTCAGTAATGAAGTATTTTAACATACTCCGTATTATCCAACTTCACAAGACTCAAAGATTAGATCAGCAAAATACACCATCAGGCCGACCCAAAGAATTATTGGTTGCTAATTTTATCAGGTGTGTTCAAACCATCAGGCATCCGGGTACACGGGTTATTATATTAGGAACATATTCTATCAAGCAATCATTTTCACACCTTCTTACTAAAACCAATGAATTTGAATAAATTTTATCACTATCACTTTAATATAATTTGATAAAAGAAGAGGGAAAAATAGCAAAAGTAAAGTAGCAAATAGCCACTAATCCCCTAAAGGGGATCATAAATAGAAATAAAAATCAACATTCGAAGCTCAACTTAGAAAGTTTTTGTTAAGACTAAAGCCATTATAAATGATTATTGTTTTTGCATTTTTTTAGTGTTGATATGGAAATAAAAGACTAAAACTCAATAAAGTCATCATATTTTTATCGGTTCAACTGAATGTAAGATTGAAATCGGACAAAGACTTATCGAAAATGTTATGAAATGTATACATATGTATAGAAATTAGTTCGACCTGACGGTTGAACTGGTTAAACCAATGAAACGGCGGCTCGACCGGATCAATTAAAAAAACTGGTTTTATAACATTGCTTATAATTGAAATTTGATGAAAAGATGAAAAAGTTACAACGCTTGTACTTGATAATAAAAACATGAAAATTCTACATTGTATGTAACAAATAATTTAATAGACTTATAACAACTAAAAATTAATGCCAAAAGAATATCATAAGACCCATTTCGAGTGCATCAAATCCGTAACGAGCATAACAAAATAAATGGTGCTTGTTGCAAGCAGTAGTTTGAAAATTCCAAACAAAGGTACAAGATAGAAACTATAACGACTTATGTTTTGTAGGAAATTATTGCCTAAAGTTGCACCATAAGCTAATTGTTAGATAATGAAACTCCGTAGGTCTAACTTTATTGATTACCATTATTTATAATAGTAAAACCCTAATACCCAAAATCCACAAACTGTGCTTGGACCTAATTATCCACACTTGGTCCAAACGTGTGTAAACAAATAACACACTTGATCCAAATGTTAAACTGCCGTTAGTCTAATAAAATAGTCATACCATGTGGCAAAAATGGGGGGGGGGGGGGGGGGGGGTATTTTTGTCTTTCCACGTTCTACCTATACCTTGACTTTTGACCAATAAGTTTTAATAATTAATACCAATCTTTTCAGTTTTCCTCACTCTGTTCTCACAAACACACACACACACACACACACAAATCTCATCCGATTAACCATTGTACAAACCCTAACCCTAATTTTGCAAAATCAATTGTGATTGTTTTATCAGTGTGGAATTTACGTCCATCTGATAAAAATGAAGTTAATGTGGACTATAAAGCAGTTTATTGCCTAAAGTTGCACCATAAGCTAATTGTTAGATAATGAAACCCCGTAGGTCTAACTTTATTGATTACCATTATTTATAATGGTAAAACCCTAATACCTAAAATTCACAAACCGGGCTTGGACCTAATTATCCACTAATACTCTCTCGCAATTCGAGCGGCGAAATCGTGAAAGCTCGAACTGGAGTAGTAAACTAAGAAAGCAAAATAAAACAAGAAACCAAAATAAAACATCGTCTCGGAATTAATACCCTGGATTCGATATAAAAAAACAAAAACAAACAATTAAATAACTAAAACCGGTAGACAACACACGTGGTCAACAAATAAACAAAGCACCAGTCGACAACTCTTGGTCGACAAACAGAGATCGTCAACAACTCTTGGTCGACAAACAAAAACAAACAATTAAACAACTTTTTTATTTATTATTATTATTATTATTATTATTATTATTATTATTATTATTATTATTATTATTTTTTGATTATTAAAACAAAAACATAAACATAAATCCTCACACTATTGCTCAAGGGTAAACCATATCAAATCTCCTATTATTCTTCTTCATCTTTGCTGAATGCCCAATCGTAAGATCTTGTTCCCAATAAAAACAAGTAACCAAATTTGATCAAATATTAAACAATTGGAACAGAATAACAAATCCAAAACCTATTCTTAATAGGGAATGTCTAACCAATGCCTTTTAACCAATGCCCTAAAGGCATTGGATAAGACTTGTCTTCTTGTGCAAGGACCCCACTCAAAAAACATAAAAAGGACACACAAAAAATAATTTTAATTCAGAAATTAACAAAGACCCACATTAATTGGTACTAAAAGACAAGTCTTATCCAATGCCCTTAGAGCATTGGTTAGACATTCCCTTCTTAATATAATATGATGACCATAATCAACGGTGGGACCAAGGAACAAACACTAACAAATATCAATCACAAATGTTCCGAGAACAGTGACCTCTTCGGTTTGGGATAGTAACAGGTGGGAAAAAAAATTGAGAATTAAGCGGCGGAGAATTTTAGGGATAAAAGGTGGCGGTTAAGGCGGCTGATTAGGTCTCGGCATCAAACCTGCTCATGATACCATGTTAGATAATGAAACCCCATAGATCTAACTTTATTGATTACCATTATTTATAAGAGTAAAGATCAGGAGCAAATTTTTTTTACATACCAAGGGACTAATCTCCACCCTCCATCTTCCCTCCATCTTTATTTGATCTAATAGATGAGATTAATCCCAACAATTTAAAAAACCCACTTTCATCCTTTTTTTTCAAATATTAATATCTTTTAAACCGTTAATCGTTAAGCGAAAAAAAATATTCCGTTACGACGAGCATTTAATTATCTTTCTATAGATAGGCTAATTGATATATTTTCGACAAATTTTTTTTTTTCATTTTTTTCACGTTTTTTTTCGTGGCCGAAAAAATCATATATGATATTATAATCATATATGATATGTAATATCATATATGATATTATATGTATTATCATATATGATATTGCATATCATATATGATATGCAATATCATATATGATTTTTTTTCGGCCACGAAAAAAAAACGTGAAAAAAATGATTTTTTTTTTCTTTTTTCGAAAGTATATCAAAGTGCCCGTCTATAGAAAGATAATTAAATGCCCGTCGCGATGGTGTAATTATTTTCGCTTAACGATTAACGGTTTAAGAGATATTTAAATTATAAAAAATGGGTGAAATAATAAAATGCTTTTAATCTCAACCATTGATTTCCTTTTTAGATGGATGGTGGGGATGAGTCCCTTGGTATGTGAGTAATGTTTGGTTTGTAGAATAACTCGACTCTATTTATAATGGTAAAACCCAAAAACCGGACTTGGGCCTAATTATCCACTAATACTAATATGCTCGAGCTTACATTTCTAATATGAGGGCATGAGGCTATGAGGCATCGATCGTTTGTTGACCAGTTAGCCAATGTGATGAACTTGAACATTGTTTGTGATGGACAAGTTGTAATTTGGTCATATTTATTTTGAGAAACCTTTCATGATTCTTTATTCTTATTTTCCTAGAACACTTTGTTTGGTAGTACTTTGTAAAAAGAGTACATTTGAAGTAATATTTTACTACGTACTAGTAGTTGAATATATAAGTATTGAAATATAGGTGTGAGTGTGACAATCTTAAGTAAGACCCCCACACTTTTTCTTTGATTCCGACAGCATCATTTTAATATTTCGTATTAATGATTGATAAGTCTTTATTCGACCAATAAAAGGCAAATATCCTATCCGATTTTAGTAATATTTGTATCTTTCCGCAACTATGGTCCACAATATCTTCCTGTAAAGTTTGACTAATAAACTATCATATCATTATCAACACGTATTGATATTCTTGCTTTAAGAGCATAATAAGGTAAACAAATTTTGAATAAACTTTAACCAACTCCAAGTTAATACAAAATTAACATATCGCTCCCCTTGGTTAAAGCTGTGTTAACCTCCGAGGTTAACTAGTTAACTTTGCGTTAAAGGAGACAAAAAAAAAATAATAATAATAATAATAATAATAATAATAATAATAATAATAATAGAGTTTTTCTAACATGTGCCCTTAGGCACATGTTAAGAAGTGGGCCCCCGAGTCCTTTTGTGTGGGTTTTATCACTTTTCAAATAAAAAACCATTTTTTTTTGTTCTTTTCACGGGTTTCTAAGTCATTTTTTGTGGGTCCCTAGCTCTTTATCATGTGCCTTAGGGCACATGTTAGATAAATCCATAATAATAATCCACCCCTAAATGAAAAGGTGTTTTTATAAATTGTTGTTTAGTTAAAGTTTTGTTATTATAATGAGTGTTTTTTGTTAAAGTTTAGTAGCTGATGTAGCACTGACGTGACACCTGATTAAACTTTAGTTGACCAAAGTGACCATACCTTGTGCTTTAATATTTGTAGCATGTTTCGGTCAAACATTAAACACGGCCATTTGGGTTCACGTTATTGGTTGTTTTTTAGCTCTTTTTGTTGTTTCTCAATCAAATTGAATAAAAGATAATTTAAAGATTCGGTTTTCTGTCTTCGAGGCCATCACTTCTTGGTGCTAATTGTATTGCTAGCAATTTGCAATCATGCATACATTCGTTAGTGGTGACGAAATGGGTGTGTCATGTGTGGTCACACGTGATTAATCATTTTATCATATTCTAGAATCTATACATCTTTTCGTTCTCGATCTATTAAACGTTACTTTGCAACTTACATATGGTATCTGAAAATGTAATTACAATACTGTTCGCATAGAAAATATCAGTTTTAACTTGTGATGATTATATATAAAAATGATATAATTAGTTGTAACATGAGATTACACATTTTAGTATGGACAAATCAGAGACGGAACTTAATAAGTTTTATTAAAATGGTCAAACTGTAATGTGTTTGTTTTAAGAGGATCAATTTACATTTTCTTTTAACATTTGTACTACTAATTAACACTATAAAAGCCATGAGGGATGAGGGTTAAAGTGTACTTGTGGCTAATAATTTTAGAGGGGCTACAACTCTCTCGGTCCCAACTAAGTTCCGTCCCTAAGACGAACGTGTTAGAAATTGTGGTTAGCTATGATGATAATCATAAATATTTGACTGAGAATGGATCCACTAAAAAGAAAATTAAAAATAAAAAAAATGATAAATGTTTTCAGCCACATATTTTAAATGAAGAAGGAGAATTTCATGAAAGATATATCTCTTTTTTTAAGTGTATTTGAAATATGCGGCTGTGGTTATTTCTTGTAATTCTTATTTTAATTTTATTTCTTATTTGATCCTCACTCTCGTGTATAATTCATTTTTCAAATAAAGTATTCCAATCTTTATTATTTTATTTGCCTAATTTACACAAAATCTCTAATAAAATAAAACAATAAAAGCACTTTGTTTATGGGAAAGCAAAACAAAGAGAATTGAATGTTTATGGGAATGTCAAATGAGACCAAACATTTGTTGTTAAACAGATAACAGTTACAAGCATTTTGATACTTTGATCCCTACAGTCATGATGGTTAGCCAAGCGTTGCGCCAGTTGGTTTTGGTGGGACATAATGCCATATATAATAAAATAATAGACACAAGCATTGATGCCGAACCCATATAAAAAATGATGGACAAAACTCATTTTCATAGGAATCCTTATGGGTCATTTGAACACTGCTATTAATCTTTGATAAAAACATTCAACATTTTATGGTTGTTTAAGATATTAACATGGTGGCTTATGATCTATAATAGTGACATGGTGAAAGGGTAAGATTTGGTTGAATAAGTGAATAACTAATTTGAAACTAGATAAGTATATATTTATAGGTAATTTACAATGTGTACCTTTAAAGCCTAACTTATAATTTAATGTTTTTATGAGAAAGTGAAGTCCAGCCTTGTCAAATAGCGTAGAGCCTACACCGTTATGTTGAACAAACCCACATCATAGTCGATCACAGTGTAGAAACCGTTGGGTGTGAACGGTGTCCCGTTTATTTGTCATGTGACCCTTACGTCGTAAATGGATTGCATCATCTTCAAATTCATTATGGTCGTAATCCGATGTGCATGAAAACGAATTAGACGTTTTATCATTATCAGACGGCGGTGTAATTTTCGTGAAGAATGAAGGTGTGTGCGAGGAAATATGACTGATTACGTGACATTGAGGTGTAGTATTAAATAAAATGATGAATACGTGAGAAATGATGTGCAGTGGGTGCGGAGGGACAAACTAGACAAGACTTGATTCTTTATTTTAGTTTTACCAATATTTTACAAAATTGAATCAAGTTAAAATAAATATCATACTCGATCGGTTTTGCAAATTTCCCAAACTATTTTTGTATAACCAATCTCGAACCGTATATCCAAAGATCCTCACGATAAGAATGTTGTTAACAATATTTGTCAAAATCGTGATTCTTATTTTAACCATTGTAAACATAATACTGAATAGAAAAATGTTGTCAAACCAAATGACCTTTATTTGTTGTTTATGTTTTTGATTATATATTTATTGTTGTTAGGCGAAATCTAATCTACTACTCCCTCCGTCTTAAAATTATTGTCACGAGACAAGAATTACTAAGTTTAATAAAAGTGTGGACACTACAAATCACAAATACTCAAATGGAATATTCTCCTACTAAATTCTTTAGTGTTTACCTAAAAGGGAAAGTTGACAATTAATTTGAGATATTCACAAAAGGAAATATGGACAATAAATATAAGACGGAGGGAGTGTTTTTTTCGTGATATTGGAATCCATTGCCGCCAGCTGCCCTAAAGTTGCACCATAAGCTAATATGCTCGAGCTTACATTTCTAATATGAAGCTATGAGGCATCGATCGTTTGTTGACCAGTTAGCCAATATATGTGATGAACTTGAACATTGTTTGTGATGAACAAGTTGTTCTTTGGTCATATTTATTTTGAGAAACCTTTCATGATTCTTTATTCTTTTTTCCCTAGAACACTTTGTTTAGTACTTTGTAAAAAGAGTACATTTGAAGTAATATTTTAATTGAATATATAGTATTGAAATATATATATGTGTGTGACAATCTTATGTAAGTAAGACCCACACATTTTCTTTGATTCCGACAGCTTCATTTTAATATTGATGATTGATTGTCCTTATTCGACCAATAAAAGGCAAATATCATTATCAACATAGATCCATATTCTTGCTTTAATTTTCGTATGTTTTGGTCAAACATGTGACTCAGCTATTTGGGTTCACGTTATTGCTAGCAATTTGCAACCATGTGCATACATTGTTCTGCCTAGTGGTGACGATATCGGTGTGTCATATGTGGTCACACGTGATTAATCATTATATCATATTCTAGAATCTAGATCTTTCGATCGTTCTATTTTTAACTTGTGAAGATTATATTTAAAAATGGTATAATTAGTTGTAACATGAGACTAACGTGTTAGATATTGTGGTTAGGGAGTGATGATAATCTTAAATATTTGATTGAATCATGTATAATTAATTTTCTAACAAAGTATTTCGACCTTTATTATTGCATAGCTTACACAAAATCTCTAACGGAACAAGATAGTCAAAGCACTCTGTTTATGAGCACAGATCACAAAGCAAAACAAAGAGAAATGATTGTTTACGCAAATGTAAAAGGCGACCAAACATCTGTTATTAAAGAGATGGTGGTTAGAAGCGGTTACAAGCAGTTGGATCTCTACGGTCATGATGGTTAGCCAAGAGTTGCATCGGTTGGTTTTGGTGAGAAAAACGGGGTAATTTGTTTGTAGCACCCCAACAAGATAATATGAATGTTAACTTGTACCTAATGGACTATATATGAACAAGAATAAAAGCTGAGATCCATACATTATGCTTATGGATTACTGATAAACGCTCAAATTATGAGCGTATCTACACGCAGGGTTGTAGAGAACGCCAAGGAGTGTGTGTGCAGGGTTGTAGTCGTAGTTGTGGATCATGTTGGAAGTATTCTGGCCAATCTGTATCACCATGTTTCAAAAACAAGTACTCCATATTACGTAATTCATTTTACTTTTGGACATTTTACAAGGATAAATGTTAGATTATGAGTTAGTCATAATGAACAGCATTTTCGTAACAATAAGAGATTTGAGATAATGATAATGTGTTAGATGAGGAGGGGTTCCCGCGCATTACTACAGGTGTTAAAACATATAAAGAACTTTGTAAATTGTAACAGGTACAAGAACTCATCTAGAACGGCAATATAAGACTAAGGGTGCGTTTGGTTTGTAGGTGGGATTGGAATTACATTTGGATTTGGGAAAGGTTTGAAAAAATTGATGAATGAGAAAAAAATATAAATGAATTAAATATTATTATTTTAAAAATAAGTGGGATATTATTAATATTATTTTGAGAATAAAACAAATATAAAATAATATGTACTCCCACATAAAAGAAAAAAAATAGAATCTCATTGGTTGATATCACTTAAAGATGATAGTGGGGGTGGAAATGAATCTTTCATTGAAAATGATGGGGCTGGGGAATCAAAAATAAGCCGAACAAGTTATTTGATATTTCTTTCATTCTATACCCACCCACACCCGCATACCAAACGGGCCCTAAGAGTTTAAAGCTTTAAAGTTGATTACATGTAACATGTTTATAAGTATTCTAAATGCAGTTTTATTTATTTTTTCGTTGAGGTGAAAATACAAACATGTGGTGTTAAATGAGTTATAAAAACCATAGGCGGTAATATAGATGAGAGCAACTAGTTGATCCTTCAAAAAGTTTTGGTTTCAAGTCTCAATTGCGATATAGATCTAGTATATAAAGTCTAACGGGCGTCTTTAAAGTTAAAAAGAAAAATTGAAATCGAGTTTCTATAAGTTGCACTACATTTCATATGACCCAACTAGTTGGCCCCTCTTATTTTAGTTATTTGAAATTGAGTTTCTATAAGTTTCACTACATTCATTAATGTTGAGCTTTTTACAGTTTTAGTTGGTGAGGTTTTAGGTTGTATATTTATTGTGCTTCTTATCTTGGATTATAAAAATCTTACACCCCAATATCATTAGTTGCTCACTCCTTCCACAAACACATCCGAGCAACAAGCACAATCCACTCAAAAAAACCATTATCGTCTCGCATATTTTCATGAATAAGCTCGGCCAAAACTCCATCGCAGATGCTCCAACCCATTCATTTTTTTTTCTTTTTATGATACACACTCAACAAACCTTTCTATTATTATTGAAACTAGACGAGTACCCGTGCATAGCAACGGGATTTTATAGCGACAGATAGTTTATTGATAAAAAAAGTTTATAGGTTATAAACGAAAAATAATAAAAGTTTGAATATTTGGGAATTTAACATAATGTTTTGAACCCGGTTCGACCCGGGTGATTCAACCGGTTGAACCGTTCCGGTCGAAAAATGAGTCGATTTAAACCGGGTCAACTTGCTAGGTTGGGTCAAAAACGGGGCAAATTAAACTGGGTCAACCCGTCCGGGTTTGAAGCGTCCCGTGTCAACCCAGTTTTGTTTTAATTGGTTGTATTTAATTTGATAGATATGTTTTTAATTAGTTGTACAATGTGAATAAATCGTTCTACTTTTAAGTAATGGATAATGTTTTGAAACCCGGTTTGACCCGGGTGGTTCAACCGGTTGAACCGTTCCTGTCGAAAAATGGGTTGATTTAAACTGGGTCAACTTGCTAGGTTGGGTCGAAAATGGGTCAAATTAAACCGAGACAACCCGCCGTGTTTGAAGCGTCCCGGGTCAACCTGGTTTGTGTTTTAATTGGTTATATTTAATTTGGTAAATATGTTTTTAATTGGTTGTACAATGTGAATAAATAATTGTACTTTTAAGTAATGAGGTATTTTAATAAGAGTATTAAATGCATTTCAATATTTCCTTATATATATTTTTCAACATTTCACATTTCACTTTTTTGACTTTTCCACTTTCACCTTTGACCATTTTTCCTTTATAGATAGTAAAGATAGGTGGTATCGGAATACATAAGAAATTACCAAGGTAAGTATTTTTTAGTCTTTGATGATTATTATTAGTTAGCCTTTTCAAACCTAGACAGGGTGAAGTTTACGTGGAACCTAGATATGTGAAGGGTGTTTATTTTATTTTATTTAATGGGGAAGATTATATACAACTAATAGATTTATTACCTGGTTGGTTGGGGTGTATGGGTATAAATCTATGATTTTAAAAGTCATTAATGTTGTTTGGTTGGTTATGTGGCCCACAACAATGGATTAAGAATACTCAAATGTGAAGGTTTCCTCATATCTTATGTGTGTGGGTGGTTTCATCATACCCTCCATTACCATTTCACCCTGTACCAACACCCATACCCATTGTGATCCATAGCACAAAACCAAACATACCCTTAGATTTAGATTTTATTTTTATTTTTGTGAAAAACAGCATAGATTTGGATATGATGAAAATAAAAGATAACTAATACGGAGTACTATTTTGGATTTAGATTCAAGGTATGTTTGACGAAGATAACTATTTCACTGAAGCTAATGGTGAATCTGAAGCTGAAGCTCTGGAGATACACTTGTAGATGGAGATGGAGATGGAGATAGGAATAAAGATGAACATGGTTTTATTTATCTCACTCTCTTGCACTTTCTATATATTCATATTTCACTAGACTCTTTGCGCTATCTTTCACATCCTATTTTTCCTATCATTGGAAATTTTTTCTATTCTCCTTAACACATCCAACCAAAAACAAAATGTTCACCAATGCTAAATACAAAACAGTCAGTTGATACTACGGTAACTAGTGATGAAGGTTTAGTTAAGTTGTGGATCGAGTCCATTAACGAAATTTATCGTTCACCTGGATCATTTGGTGATTGGACTACATACCAAAGGTATCGAAGGTTATGTTCCCATTCTTCAATTGTGTGTTGATACTAAATGTCTCATTTTTCAACTCTCTCGAAGTAGACTTCTTCCACAATGTTTCGAAACCTTTTTTAAATATGCACGTCATATTTTTGTTGCTTCTAAGATGGAGAAGGATATGGAGAGGCTTATGAAGTGTGGACTATGTGGTAATGAAAATTTGGATGGTTTTTATCGAAATGGTTGACATACAAACTATAGTGATACAACGCCTTATGAAGTCTGGGGAGGGATTGGGTTTGTCTCGAGTAGCGAAAGATGTGCTCAAATATGAAGTGGTTAAGAATGGGGCTGTGAAGAGGAGCATGTGGCACACTCAAAATCTCACGAAAGCTCAAATTGACTATGCAGTGATTAAGGCTTTCGTTTCTTTCAAAACTAAAGAGCTTTATTCTAGTTAAGGACTTATGTAGTTCTTGGCTTCTAATCATTTCGACTTAGTTATGAAGGCCTTTGTACTTTTTTTTGTTCCATTTTTCTTTTCTTTTCATTTCTTGTAAGAGCATCCACTAGTGGTTTACAAAAATTTCTAAGAAAAAATGAAAAAGTTTTTCATTTTATTAACTATACTAGAAATGTGTTTCATGCTTAGGTGGAATGAAAAACTCTAATATCTTGAACCTATTCTAAACTTAATACTTTTGTTTCTAATGAGGTTTTACAAAGTTTATGCATAGTAAAGAAAAGTTTATAAATTTATAATTTAGAATAACTATGAACTATTATTCATATTTGTATTTATATTACCTATAAAGCATCTTTGTCGTTCCCTCATAACTTATTTTGAGATTTCCATAAATAGTTTTTAAACATTACGAGTTAGAAAACTTTGTTTACAACTATTTAATGCTCAAATTCATCAATTCAACACATATGGTTAATTCTATACTTAAAACACCCCTTCACTCAAAATTACAATTGTATTACCAAATAGTACAATCTAAGAAAGCTAATAATCTTAATATAAGGATTTTAAAACAAATGCATCTAACTAAACTAGATGTACAATCAATTCATGCGTCAAAACTTACGTATATTGACCGGTCAACACCAATCTTATATACTAAAAGCTTAAGTAGTCTTATAAATGTAAAGGGGTCATTATTAATGTATCAAGCATTTTATGATCAAAACTAAGTAATTATTGGAGACCATTCATATGATCTGCATTCAAGTACAATCACTCGAGTTCTCATCTTTTCGGCTGCTATCAGTTACATTTTTGTAGATTATAAATAACCAACTAACACCATCTTCCCCACCATCATTTTTTACGATTACCATTCATATGAAAATGATATTAGTTTTTATAAAACTAATTATACCATAGCCGAGCCAAAATCATATTCCAAAGCCAACAACAAACATCAAATCCAGTTCTATCCTATTCTTACAACAACCAACAACTACAATATCCTAAACTATTCACCATCTCCGAATCACAACAAGACACAGAATGAAAAATTATACACGATCTTATATTCTTCAAACTTTGTTGCCAATCTTTTAAAAGTTTTTTTTTTTAGTTTGAAGGATAATCATCATTGATCGCTAACTTTGATATTATCCGAAGTGAAAGAAAGAAAAATAACAATTGTGTTACTTTCTTTCTTCGGATCGTTCATTGACCAAAAAGAAAACGAAACTATCATATGACGAATCTACCCGAGACCCTTCAAAGGTTCTTGAAGATGAAGTGCGTGTGGTCGTGGTCTTCCATCTCTTCGAAGCTAACAGATTATATCAAGATGAAAGGGGATTGTGGTTTATTAGGAGGATTTGTCGAGTTTGTTGTTCGGATGGGAGGCGTTAATTTTCGATGTGAGATGGAGAAGTGTTTTGAGAAGATAGAGATGCGGCTGAGCATGTGAACAAAGAGGGGTGTGAATTTTATGGTTATAAGATTGGGGAGTTGAGATCCATGAAGAACTCATACATGCCATAGAACCTATCAACCAATCATAGCCACTCATTTATATTTTCCACTTTTTTTTTTCAAAACAACATATCTTGCAAACAGTAAATCTTCAAGCTACAAAAAAAATATCATCGCGACGAGAATTAAATGATCTTTCTATAGATATGCATTGTTATATACTTTCGACGAACTTTTTTTTGGCCCAGAAAGAATCATATATGATTCGTAAAAATCATATATGATTCGTAAAAAATCATACATGATTCGTAAAAAATCATATATGATTCGATTCTTCGAATCATATATGATTCTTACGAATCATATATGATTTTTCTGGGCGAAAAAAAAGTTCGTCGAAAGTATATAACAATGCATATCTATAGAAAGATAATTTAATTCTCGTCGCAATGGTATTTTTTTTGTAGCTTGACGATTTACGGTTTGCGAGATATTTAAGTTTTAAAAAAATGGTGAAAGTTTATTTTTTTATTTTGATAAAAAAAAATGGATGGCTAAGATTGCTTGATGGGTTCTATGGTAAAAGTTAGATCTATAAAGAACTTTTGGCTAAGATTGGGTTATGTGTTTTGTGAAATAACTTGGGCTGAGTCTTATTTACTATCAGTTTTGGCCAAAAGTTTAGTGTTAAATCGGATAGATTGCATAATTATGCATAAGATTGATTGTGATTTGCAAATTAAAAAAAAAAAAAAGAAGAAGCAAATTGCCTAAAATAAGATTTTGTATTTCATTGTATAATGTATAAAGATATGCATAACATAGTGATTGTAGAGATGAGATTTCGAAAATATCTTTCACACGTTACAAAATTATATTACTTTCCATATCTATGGTTATTTATACTTGCTCTACTTAAAATATGTCAAAAGTCTTCTATTGCTCAATTGATGTTAGAAATTTGATTGCAAACTTAATTTTATTAACAACAGTCAAATTTAATGCATTTGTACGAAAATAAATGGAAGATTATCAAATAATCTCCAATGTTTCGGTCAATGGTATTATAAATAGTCTTTAATACACGATAAACATACCATCTATACGATCAAATAATTTGAGATATCAGTAACTTATACAAAAAACTTTAGGGGGGTCGAAAAGTTGAGATATCAATAACTAATACAAATAATTTTTATACTTTTAATTACTATTTGATCACTCCGTAATTTGTGAATTTTAAGGTTGAGATGATATTAGAAGGTTAACTCAACTTATTTTAAAATTATTTGGCTAAGAATTGTGATGCACATTTCAACGTTTCATTCATATCCATCATTAGATTTATACTTTAACGTTTACGCTGAACATTACGTAAAGAACAATTAAATAATCCTTATGCGATAAACAATTTGATAAAACATGTGTGCATCACACGGGTCCTGAGGCAACCCGAGTTATATATGACAAAAATTAATGCCAAACATTACGCTATGAACACTTAGATACAGCCTTTGTGCATCACACGGGTCTAAATATCATTTTGAATTTTTGACTCGACCTCAATTAAAAGTGACGAAATAAAAACACCAGCAATTTTAATGCCATGCTAACAAAAGTTGTGGTAACATCACAACTTAGGAACTTATTGACCAACAAAATTCGGTCATCACCAAAAAATGAGAGTTTCAATCATGACGAAAATTAGTGCTGAACATTACACAAGAAACAATTTGATCCAATAAAAGTGCATCGCATGTGTCTAAATGACTCAAACATGTCAAAAATTAGTGTTGAACATTACGCTATGAACACTTAGATAGAGCCCGTGTGCAACGCACGGGTCTGAATTACTCGTAGCTAATTAATCTTTAAAACACTAATTTAATAAAAAGTATCATTAATAGAATACAATGTACAAACCAAACAAGCTAATCAACACTCTCTTCCAAAATTTTGAGGGCATATCATGAAAACTGGTATATGATACAACTTACCTTTTTTTTTAACAAATACCACAAACTTAAAAAAAAATAAAAAAATAAAAAAAAAGTAACAAGTTCATATGTATTATGTTCAAACTTTCAAATAAGAAAAGAAAAAAGAAAGTTGAAATTTGCCTTAGATAAAATATCATCAACGGCCCCAAAGTTTCAATAATTTTTCGTGATTGCAAAATGATTTTCGCTACCCCTAAACTTATTGTTAGCGTAACAGTAACAGTAACAGTAACAGTAACAGTAACAGTAACAGTAATAATAATAATAATAATAACATGTTTCGCTGAAAATATCAATTACGGGGTACCAGCCGACATAATGCTCAGGTACCCTACTAGTAATCCTTAATAAAGGTTGACCATAATATATGTCCTAAGGGGGGGTGGCAGTCATGATTCGATGTTTCCCCCATGATTCATCACTAACCAATAATTTCATGCCACCTCATTCCATGATTCTACCATACCTCACCATACTTATATAATGGCAACAATAATTCTATATCTCACCATACTTTTTTTTGTTTTAATGCCAAACGCTCGAATATTAAACGTCCCCAACGTTCGAAATTTTTAATGGCTTCTTCCATGATTCTTCGGTGTTACATACCGAGAACCATGATGATTCAACCATGCCGAGAACCTTGCGGTGGTGTTGCCGCTTGGTTTGGACCATACCGAGGCCCCATGCCGCTACATTGCCACTGCCCTAAGCTTGTTGTTTCATCAATCAATCAAGGGGTTGGATCTGTATTTTATTAGCACTTAATGTGTGCGGTATCCAAGGACAACATATGGGGGTGTTTCTTTTTTCCCTTAGCTAAGGGAATGGGTCCACATGGATCCACACAAGTATTTAATAATATTATTTTTTTGTGTGGAACCCACTTATTTCTACTAATACATCTATATCTACAAGGTTTGAAATGTCTTCCTCTCCCCATTAAGACACACTAAGAGGCATGGGTCCCATATGAACCCCACCCATCTCTTAGCTAAAAAAAAAATAACCACCCCCATAGTTACCTATTTGGAAAGTTTATACAAGGTTATAAATAGCGTAAGGCGTGGCGTGACAGCATGACCAAGCCTCACGCTTTAGCGGCTACGGCGAAGCTTTTGCGTTTGTAAGGCGTGGCATAAGGCGGCACAAAATATGAAAATATTTATATATGTATATCATATTTAATATACATCAAGTTTATAAAAAGATGTGGCATAAGGTGGCGTGACGGCATGGCGTGACGGCATAACCAAGCTTCATGCCTTTGCGGGACCTTTGCGAGGCCTTTACGCGCCTTTTAGAATCATGAGTTTATATAATCAACATCTAACAAATACCTAAACCCTTTTTTTATCTTATAAAACTGCAAACAACAAAAGAACATCCTTAAACCTGTTTTTTTACAACTTATTACCTGACTTATTTTCCAATATCACATAATCACTTCAGAAAAAATGACCTCACCAAATGGGTTGGGTTGGGCTTTTGATGCTTTGTTTTTGATGGGCTATGTTTGCAGGATAAACATGACCAGAACACTCTTTCCTGCAACAAAAATTTACCCAACCCATCCATGTTGCCGCGTGACAGTGGACCTTGATGTTTTCATTTTCTTGAAAGTACAAAAGTTCATATCCATTATCTTTCTTGGTTCAACACTGTCAATTCTTGATGTATCTCTTGTGCTATTAGAATAGTTTTGCAGCCAACGAAATGAACCAATCGGTCAAATTTAATTAAAAGCACACATATCCGGGTCATGTTGTGAAAGAATTAAGATAACACCAGATGCAACCAAGAGTATCAGGAAATGATAAATGTAAAGAGAAAGGCAATTTTGCTAGAAATTTTCATAAAGTAAAACTGGATCTAATACTAGATATTGATTTGCACATTAACTATACGAACACGAATTCTCCTTAAAATTGCTGAATTTGTTGTTCTGAGAGTCCATTTCCATGATGCAAAAGACTCGGCGTCGATGTTTTGTCTTCACCAACCGCCCTACCAAGTTGGCTTGTGAGTGGATCTCAAATGCCAAGTTAACTGGGACACGACCATTGGTGTTTGACATAACCAAGCCCCACCCGGCTCCATAAAGAGGAACTTGACGACCTTCCACGTTTACTAACATTGTCCTTTGGCTTTTCTTAGGTTGATAGTAGTTCAAAAACTGATTAGAAACAACAACAAATTAGCTCAATGTACCCATATAAAAGTGACAGCTTGTGCCAACATTTTATACAATATTTGTCCATATCTATATCTATATTACATATAAAGAGAAACTGTTATCTTATATACTAAAAGCTTAAGTAGCCTTATAAATGTAAGTGGTCATAATAAATGGCTCATGAATTGAAAGTGAAATGTGGATGCTTCATGTGTTAGTACATTGATTTAATAGTCATGCATAAGGATAAGTACATAGGAGATGAAGTGTTTGGTGCCATGAATGCATAAATTAAACACACCAATTGGTGGTTAGTCTTTTTACCTTCCTGTCCATAAGTTACAAATATTTTATCAACTATATAATGTGTCAAAAATCACACACAACAAACCACAACTTCCTCCACACCGGGTGCACATTGGCCTCAACTTATTATGATGGTAAAGTAAGCATCATATCGTCTTACTTATTTAGCATATTGATTTATATTGTTTCATGTAAATTTCACGTGTGTTTTGTGTGTATAACAATGTAGGACATAAAGATCGTGCTTAGGAGGTTTGGTAGTAACATCATCTTCTCTAATGGTTTAAGAGATCCTACACATCATTATCTTTATCAATTAAGTGAAACATTCACGAACATTTTTACTTTCATCGAAAATGCAATACATTGATTAACTGTATTTAAGTTACTAACGATCAACTATATCTAATTGTTTTTTGTAGCACGTCAAGAATCATTAAAGAAAGAGATCGATAAGTCACAAAAATTGTATCAAGAACAAAACATGCAAAAGACCAATGAAGAACAACGACAAAGACAACAACAACAAGAACAACAATAAGAACAAGAACAACGCCACAGCCATCGGTGGGATGAATACTTAGCATTCATATTAATTTACGTTACAAATTAAACATGCAATATTTTACTTCATATAATACCGATAAACGAGCTAATACTATTGATTCGTTAGCAAGTACTACCTCCGTCCCATAAAAACTGTCCAGTTTGACTTTTCAGAGTCAAACTGGTTCAACTTTGACCTTATTTATTTTTATGAGTATTATATAATACTTTATAAAAAATATATGAATGGATTGAGTTTTAAGTGTGTTTTTCATTGGTATAATTTTTGATCAAGTATTATATAACACATAAAAAAATATTTAAGGTCAAAGTTGAACCAGTTTGACTCTGAAAAGTCAAACTGGACAGTTTTTATGGGACGGAGGGAGTAAGTTTCTTGAAAATAATGTGATGAGCATTTAATTTTTAATCAATAATTATTACTACACTTATTTTGTGCATTTTAATATTTTTGCTCTTAATGTAGTTTTTTGTCTTGCGGTGTGTTAATATCACTATAGAGATTAATTGATTATCTTAATATGATTTTAGTTTCATTTGTAGAATAACAAACAAGTTTGGCAAAATGAAATTGTTATATTAGTTATTAAGAGTAGAAAAATTATATGTTAAGATTGATGTCTTCAAATATATTTATATATGCAATATGCTACAAATTAAATATACTAACAATATTGGATCGATTTTCACAACAATAAAAAAATATTGAAACTTAAATGGTTTTTGTGGATAAAATAAAGTTCGGATAACTAAGCGTAGTAATGTAAGCTACCAATTCATTGTCACAAGTTAGATCTCAAAATATTGAGAATATCCACTTTGTTACGATTTTATATAAGGGTTACATTTATTTTGAAAGAACCATATGCGTTTAACCTCCCTTTGACATTTAGTATGTAACTTATACATATTAAAAAATTACATGTGAAGAGACTCTTCTAAATGTAGCATCTTGAAAAAATTCTTTTCACATATACTCTTTTAATGTCAATAAACTATTTAAATGTGTCATGCTTAGAAAAGGTGTGATACTATCACAACCTAGATATATAATGACAAAAATAAGTGTCAAAGATTACGCTATGAACACTTATATATAACCCATGTAATGACGAAAATTAGTGTTGAACAATACACTAACGAACATTTAGATTAAGCCCGTGTGCATCGCATGAGTATGAATGACTCGGTCTAAATATAAAAGTCACAAACAACTAATTAAGCTCATTCATCTTAAACTCATGCGATGCTTACAAAAGTTGTGATACCATCACAACTTACAAACCTAATGACGAAAATAAATACCACACATTACACTATGACCAATTAGATAGAGCCCGTGTGCAACGCACGGGTCTGAATGACTAGTTACTTAAAAACTCTCAAAATGAGAAATGCGTAATTACTAATCTACCATTAATCACTTATTTTGACTAATTATTTAACCATTTAAATGTAAACCCCGTTTACTTTCAAATCTACTTCCAAATTAATACCAAATATATTAATTAATTCTTATACTTTTTAATTGGTACTATTAACTCTTCATGTCTCAATCATAATGTAACTTGTTATATAGTCTTTAACTGTTTATATCTTCTTTTTTAAGATTTAAATTAAACTTACAACATGTTCTTTTATTACAAATAGTATATAATATTTGGTAACTGGTTTTGTGACTGTATGATTTGGCTATAGTGAAAAAAGTTTTACGACAAAAAAGTGTAAGAATGTAAAATTATTTAGTGACGCTTAAGCAAATAGAGACATATTGAACCGCAAGTTTGCAACTAAAATGAATCGACACTACACAAATATATGATAAAAGAAAAACACATTGATCACACCAAATTGACGCAATTCAATTTCATCGAAAACTATACACCGACGCAGTGTGAAATACTCAACGAAAAGTTACATTTTCCCTAAATTAATTAAAAATCTTGTGCTTGATTTGCATATCTTTGTTTACAATATGAAAGCAAATAGAATGAAACATTATAAAAAGAAGTTTTAAGATTTAAATCTCATAAACAAAATCCAAGAGTTTGAAGAGCTAACCTGGCCTCTTCCAACGACGATTCGTGAATATAAGAGATTCAACGAAGTTGAGGAGACGTGTATGCCAAAAAACTTTGCAGGGTTGTGTATGTTCATTTTCACCGTACAGTTTATTGTCAACAACTTGGTCGAAACTCCTGTGTTATCTGATCCTTCGCCATAATAGAAATTGTTCACTTTCCAACTCTGCAAAAACCACATATTCAAATACTGCGCGTCACGAAAGGGAAAACAAGGTAATTTCTGTGCACCGGACTAGTTAAAACCACGAGCATTAATGAAATCGAACAAACTGTTAAGGGTTAGACATTTCGACATTTACTTTCAGTCCCATAACAATTATGTTCACGTCAAGCAAATAAGGTATATGTCATATCTCATGCAAAAGTCACAGAAATGGTTCACTTTTGCAAGTGTTTGTGTCTTTTTGGTGTTTTTGTAACTAAAATTGTTCTTTTGAACCATAAAGTAAGATCATTACCACGATTTCTTTTTAACTAACTATATAAAGATGAACATTATTTAATTATTCGATTATACTTTTTTAGTAAAACATTAGTTACAGGCATTTATATATTTTAATCACATTATGATCTATTTTACTTGTTTCGTTTGTCAAAATTATTTATCAACTTCCTATTTTTGCCGATAATAAATAGACTAAAAATGATACAAAATGGCATTAATTGTACATTTTCATAAAAAGTAAGAGTTACATTCAGTTAATTAAAACAAATCAATACTGCGTTCCTAAAACAACATATGTTTTCTTCTTGACAAAATATTAGTTATAAAATTTTAACAAATAAAAAGCATGGTAATAATTAGACATTGCTATAAGATAGAATATATCAACTTTTAAGTAAAATAGAGGTTTTACCTTCATATGGACTTGAAATTTGTAAGGCCTACTTGCACCCCAAATGATCAAACAAACAATCGTAAAAACCATCACAACCCCAATCAAAAGCATCAAAAACCGAAATTGTCGCATAAACTGTTTATCCTGTATTAAATCATCATCACCATAATCCTCATCATCTTCATCAATCACACTAAACAAAGGTGGCCACCCTTTCTTTTTCCTCAAAAAATTAGGATGATGTTTTCCCACAAGCGAAAACCTATATGGCCCGGATACACGACTAGAAGAGGACATCCTTGAGTGTGAAGAATGTGACGGTGACTCAATAGGAGTCGAATGGCTATTAGTTGATGATTTATCATCATGCGAATCACGTGAAGGACTCTGAACATAGTAGCCATGTTTAGGAGATGAGGATGAAGGTGATATGCTATCACCTAAGCTTGAATCATCGATTTCTGATTTTTCATGCATCATTTTTATGTTGAGATAAAGTAAGATCGAATCAGATTGAGATATTTGGATTTGACAGGGATTAAAAGTGAAGTATTTATTGGAATTGATATGGTAGTGAAAATAAAAACATAGTTGAAGGTGAGATATTGGTGGAAATAGAAAGAGACCGTTTCATGTGGAGAGTCAAATGTGTGTGTTTTGAAACCTTAAAACATCAAAAAATTGTACTGCATGTACAAGATTTATGTGTGTCAGTATATGTAATGTAAGTGAGTGATATTACGGCTGAAATATATTACAGTGGGCCCGGGCCCAGGGAATTACAATATTTCTTGAACATAAATGCAATGCGTTATTAGTTTTGTGTTAGTGTTTATGTAACATCCTTTTTGTAAACTATTTAATGTAAAATGTAACTTCTTTAGTAAACACTAGATAAATACTTGCGCAAAGTGACGATATATGGTGGCAAATAATTATATTTGCGAACTAGTGTTTGTGGAGGTGATCCATGATTTAACTTACAAGTTAAGTATGTAGTCATTGCGAGAAAAAAAAAATTATGAATCACAAACGAAAATTGATAAAAGTTTGAATATTAAATGATATTTAAAATATTATTTAGTAGTGAATGTAACAAGGGTTAAAATTAAATATTAAAGAAAATGATATAAATGACTTATATATTATAGATAACTATTGTCCACAATTGAAAATACATAATTCCATATTTCGTTAAAATTAAATATTAAAGAAAATGATATAAATGACTTATATATTATAGATAACTATTGTCCACAATTGAAAATACATAATTCCACATTTCTAATTAATGCATTCTCTAGACTTTTGTAATCATTTGTTTGAAAAAACATACATTCAGTAATATGCAGACATGCAGTTAATGCAATTTTGTATCAAGTATCCTACGGATAAGTGGAGAAGTGTGGGTAATAATATTGTTGCACAAGGAAATAATATTTCTTACCTATCAAATTATCAAACTAATCATATGTTGCATTGACTGTCAAAAAAATGTTAATGATCGAGTTGCGCTGGTGGAGCTAGAAAAATTTTTGTAGTAGGGTCAAAACAAAAATTTTCTTGAAAAAACATTAGGTAGGAGGGCCGAGATAAAAAAATTAAATAAGTAAATAAAATGAAAAAATAAATAAAACTTTTTTAATACATGAAATCGCAAATAAATACACTAACGGGCTTAGGCCTAGGGGCTAGGACCCTTCCCGGTCGTCATTAAGCTACGCCATATCAAGTTGTATAAAACGGTAAGAAAGATGATAATATAGTAATAAAAACGATATTTATGCAAACAAAAATTATTGAAAAATTATACTTTATGGACCCCTTAGTTGTCGGTTCATCTGGTTATCGGGTCATTGATTCAACTGGTTAACCCACCAGATCGAACCAGTTTTATATATATGTTTACTTTTTTCTATATTTAATATGTAGTTTGCATAATCTCATGATTTATCCGATTTTATCAATGTTTTAAAACACTGGTTTTTTATTGACCCGGTTTAGCCAGAGGTTCACTGGGTCTCCGGTTGAACTGCCAGGTCAAAACCATTCATATATGTATACTTTTTTCTATCATTAACATGTAGTGTTGCATGATCCCGTGATTTATCCAAATCTATTTCTACATTCGTTAAACCGATGAAGAACATTAAGACTCTACTGATAAGCTTTGTTTTTAAGTTTTACATCTTTAATAATATAGCAAAGATTAAAAAAAATACAAAATAAAAAAAAAATCCTTATGAATCTAAGTTATAGCAGTCTATATTAGTTGGTATTTATAAGATAATTTATAACTCTAATTTATTGTTTTGTAAAATCTTAACTAACATAGTAACATTAGTCCTCCCACTTCAACTTGTCAATTAAACCTAGAAAAGTTGATGGGAAAAAAAGTTTTGTTAGATTTCTTGATAAAAAGTCATGACCCAACCGGGTTTATCCCGGTTCAACGTGGTCAGCGAAAAACCAGCGGTTCAATCCAGTTCTCAAACAAGCAAAAACCTGGTCACATCAGGCCAGCCTCCGAGTCACTTCCCAATTCAACCGGTTAAACAGACCGGGTTAACCCGAATTTTAAAACATTGATTTAGCAGTCAAGTTCATAACTGAAAAGTTGAATGAACTCTTTAGAAAAGCTGAAATTTTTTTGTTTAGAGTAAAATAATATTTTACATTTAGTTTACACTTTATTTTTAACCCCACATTAATATTATGCTTCCTCTAAAGGTTTAAGCTGAACAAAAAAAACCGGTAATCTTTTGCGGCTATGTTTGGCAAAAGTAGCTGTGAGCTGTAGCCACAGCTCACTGCTTATCGCTCACAGCTTTTTAAAAAAACATTGGAAAAATGAGTTTTCTTAAAAAATAGCAAAGTTCACCACTCTTTTGCCAAACGAACGTTAAAAATCAAAAAACTCACTGCTCACCGCTCATCGCCCCAAAAAGTTGCAAAAAGCTCTGCGCCAAACATAGCATGCATTTTTATGTGATATTGACTAAAAATTTTTCAAAGATTTAGCTCATGCAATGAGCACGTATTAACATTGGTATTATGCTTGACACATAATATTTTTACAAAGAGAAAAATTTTAAATGAACTGTTTCTAGTAGTATTTTACCAATCTGGACTTCGCACCTACTTTTTTTCAAAATAAACTTTTAAATGAGTTGTTAGATTGATTAGTAGATGAATTTTTCACCATACACGTGTCTCCAAGGCGAAATTTAAACGCGAAATTTGGCTTGTTTTAGATCTTGGGCAAATGAAGAATGATAGGCGAGATGACAGGCGAGTTAAAATGGTAGGCGAGGGCTGGGCAATGCTGGGGCGAGTGTTGGGCGAAGGACGAGTGATGGGACGAGTGCTAGGAGAATTTAATCGTTTTGTGTAATGGGGCAAATGTCTAGGCGAGATGTAGCCCTAGGCGAATGTCTGGGCGAAAAAAGTGATACAGATCTAGGCGAGGGAGAGTAAAAAATTTTTAAGCTAATACTAGGCCCAACAAACAATGTGCTGAAGCTATATCATATTTATTATTTTGCACTAAATACTGGAATGCCCACGTCAATTAGTTTGCTTTATAGGAAAACAAGTGGGGGGCGCCCGCTGCGTTGCAGAGGGTAGTTTTTGTTCAATTTACGAGAGTTAGCGTGCTTTATCGTATTTGAGCGGAAGATTTAATTGTAGCCATGTTTTTTAGGAAGCATTATTAACTTATTTGTTGTTTTGTGAGGAAAAGGTGTGCGGTTTTTTATTTTATATTTTATTTTTTATTACTATTTTTTTTTTTGAGCGGAAGTTTAATTATAACTAACTTTTGTTTAGGTTTGTGTCCCTTTTTTTAGAAGTATGTTTCCTGATTTTAATCAAAGGTATATTGAATAAGACATTTTTTTATTTATTTAATGTGAGAAAAGTGTGACAAAATAAAGATCGGAGGGGTTTTTAGTAACTATGGACATAGTACGGTCTAAAAACTGGACCGGACGCTCTTGGTCGGGTCCGGTCCAAATAGGCTACATGTCTGGTTTGTAAGCCGCACTGAGACCGAAATAATGAAAAACCACAGACCTAGACCGGACTGTTGGTCCTTCGGTCGGTCCGGTCGGTTTTGTTGGTCGATCCGGTCGGATTGCTCACCATTAAGTTGGAGGATATGTGTTGCAACTTTTTTTAGGGGGTGATACACACACCACATCTTTTGATGCTTGCACCATAATTTGTGCATTACGGTATTGTACGGTACAAACTATAATGCACAAATTGTGGTGCATACATAAAAAGATGTGGTGTGAGTATCAATTCTCTTTATTATTATTATTTGTGATCCCTTTGTTGGTTATTATCCATCACGTCAAAGAAAAGTGTCTTCATTTCAGCCGACACAAAACAATTTTTTACTTAGGAAATTATATTTTACTACGTAATATTTGTTTATTATTTTTTCGCTGGCTTTTCACTTGAAACTCCCTCCTATAATATATAGAGAGAACGAGTGGGCGTATTCGCGCGTTGTTGCGGGAATGTTTTGTTTAATTTAAACTCTTAATGAAACGGTTGTAAAAAAATTATTTTTGTTATTAAGGACTATATATGCAAAAGGTCGATAACTGCAAGTACTATTCTTGTGAAGTGTTTCTGAAAATAGTATATTTTTACAGCATGAGATTGTCGGTATGTTGCAAGGGACTAACTTTGAAATTAAAAGTTAACTTGAGAGGCTTTTCTGTACAATATTAAACGGCGTTAAAGACTAACTTTGCTATAAATCTATAACCACAGGGTCTAAAAGCAAAAATTGTGTGATGAATAGTGCAAAACAGTGCTTTTACTATTCATCCTAATGATGTTTAGTATATACATATAATGTTTTAAGTCAACTACTAGTCTGCTTTATAATGTGCCAGGCGAGATGTACAAATGTGTAGGCGAGATGTACAAAAAATATTGTGAAACAAATGTTTACTTGGCGTTTGATATTTTAATTGGGTGAATCATTTTAGTTTCAGGCCATTGTAATTAATATTTCGGATGAAAAATAGGCGAGTGAGTTTTTGGTGCGAGTAAATGAGGCGAATAAAAATATGACAGTGACGTATTTTGTTCATTTTAGTAAAAGATATCAAAAAAGTTAATTTGAACATGTAAAATCACTAGTTATATAGATTATTTAGGAAATTGGCTTTTTTTACAAAACTTACCAAATGATTCACTAATTTGTTGAAGCAGAAACATGTAAGAGACTAAGGTCTCGTTTGTTTTTTCAAAAAAAGCTCTTATTACCTCTTTTCACTTCTTTCCTCTGCGGGCGCAGAGGAACATGTTTGTTTTTTTTTTAGACAAAAGAGCTTCTTTCCTCTTCTTTCTTTTTCTAAAATGCAGACATCTCCTTCCTCTTATTACCTCTTCTTTCACTTCTTACCTCTTTATTCACAAACCATACATCTCTTTCTCAATATTCATTTTTTTACGTTTTCGTTTGTTTTTTTACGTTCTCATCCGTTTTTTTACGTTTTCGTCTGTTTTTTACGTTTTCGTCAATTTTTTTACGTTTTCGCCCCTTTTTTACCTTTTCAACCATTTTTTACGTTTTCGTCTATTTTTTTAGGTTTTCACCCCTTTTTTTACCTTTTCGTCTTTTTTCGTTTTAGTCTGATTTTTTACGTTTTCATCCGTTTTTTTTATGTTTTCGCCCTTTTTTTATTTTTTTTTAACGTTTTTGCCCGTTTTTTACGTTTTCATTTTAGTAAAAGATATCAAAAAAAGTTAATTTGAATCTGTAAAATCACTAGTTATATAGATTATTTAGGTAATTGGCTTTTTACAAAACTTACCAAATGATTCACTAATTTGTTGAAGCAGAAACATGTAAGAGACTAAGTGATACCAGATTCACACAAGCAACATGAGAACAACCGACACATACCGATAACATATACAAAGATTAATCGTAGTTTGGTCTGCAAATTAATCGACTCAACAACTAATCACTGTCCTTAAAAAGAAAGATTATCAAATCAAACATAAACCCTATTCACTTCTATACCATTAACTTAATTAGCATCCACATTTTCCTGTTTCACTTTCTCACTTATAGAGTTACAATAATAATCATTCCATTCATGCTACTTTACATTACCAAACAAATCATATATACTTGCAATTCTATCTTTCATCAAAATCATAGCTTAATGTATTACCTGTAACATTTCCAATTCTTTTAAGAACCCCATCAACAATTAGATCAAATGCATCTTTAATTTTTTCCAATTCTGCTTTCGGGTCGGCATAAACAATCTTTGGTGTCAACCCGGTCACTTCGTTTCTCATGTTTGCTGCTGCTGATGTTATTGGTGTTGTTGTCGGTGTTGCCGACAATCTCAGGAAGGAAAAAGGTTTATGCTCATACATTATTTTCAGGATTCATTCTCCACACTGGATGATGTATTCTTATTAGACACGGCTCTACTACAACCCACACATTGTGTGAGGCATTGTATTTCCTTTTGGCCATAAATTTTTTCACTTGAGGGTCGATTGTAGTCTTTGAATTCACACTGGTAGCTCTTCCTTCTAGAATGTGAGCAATGTTTTTATGTCCTCATGCATTGTGATAGCTCTCGTTTTCAACTTCATTGTGTTAGAACCTATAAATGATTGTATACATAACATCAATGTATTCATTATTTAACAAACGAACTCGTGTTATTATAGCAGAAAAAATTACTCGAGTTATTTGACAAATTAATACATTATGTTATCAACCATATTTAGGTTTTAGCACAATGAAGTTGAAAACGAGAACTGTCACAATGCATGAGGACATTAACAACGTTGCACACAAGATATCAAGAAGGGAGAGTTACGAGTGTCAAATGAAAGACAACAATTGACCCTCAAATGGAAATAAATATACGACCGAAACGAAATACAAGGCCTTCTAAATTGATTTGGTTCCAAGTAGAGCCACTCTTGAAAAGAATATTGGTGCTGAGAATGAATGCTGAAAATAATGTAGCGACATAAATGTTTTTCAATGCTGAGATTCTCGACAACAACGACAACATTAAAAACAACCACAAATTGTTCTCATGGAAACATATATGGCAAGTAATATTCTCACCATTCTATTGACTGTAGGCTAGACAATGGATCATAAGGACCCCTCTCTTTATTGACCTTCAGGGAAAAACTAATTAGTCCATAACCAAAGCGACATACGCCTAAGTTAAAGAGGAAAAAGATAAGAGACAGGAAGTTTTAGCATATAATTTAACTCCAAAAGAGGAATTAAGTATGTTATCAATAGGTGTTTTGAAAGTGAATGAAAAACATGAGAACAAGATTGATGAACAATGTGGTTCAAAAGAGGACGGGATTTTGGATTCGTGGGTATATATTTGGAGGTGTAAAATTAAGGAAATGGAAATGTCTAATGAGAGATAACATCATTTCCATGAAACACGAATGATGATTTCTTTGAGACGGATGAATGAAAAAGGTTGTGAGATGTCAGTGAAAGTATCAAACAAGCTACAACAATAGAATTGATAAAGAAGTGTAACAAGATGGTAACAGTAACGGCCTCAAGAGAATCAAATTTATAAAGAGTTTCAATGTTGTGACCGTTACCTAATGGCTACTTTCACTTTTGAAAACTGAAACTAAAAATTTGACCGTTGTATAAGCCGATAGAAAAGTTTAAAATTTCTGACCGTTACACGGCCAAAGTTTCAAAAGATAAGGACCAAATTTCAAACAGTTAAATATAAAAATACAAGGATCTGCACACAAATACAAAGTCGAAACTATGATCATTAAGTAGCAGTAGCAGGGGTACATGTATACTAATACATGTATGTGTAAATTAAAACTGCATACTACACAAGCATAAAAAAAATTATAATACTAAAAATGTTATAATGCGTTTGCCGGGAGTCGAACCCGGGTCTATTGCTTGGAAGGCAATTATCCTAACCGTTGGACTACAAACGCATGTTGGTATTTTGTATCAGTTGCTGATTAAATAAAGTACATGATTTTGTAGTAACCCAAGCTAAATAGTTAGTTAAAAATATCTTTTTTTGGTTCTTGGATAAGTTGACTGTGTCCCCCATGAGAATAACCCTATGATATTTTGTGGGTAAGCATCTAAATGCCACCATTTGTTGATTACTTTCCATAGATTACACGCAACAGTACTTTCCACAAAGAGATGTTGCGCAGACTCTAGAGCCGGATCACGGGATCACGGGCTGGACAACGTGTAGATAATGTCTCTCCCACGGAGATCGAGATTCCAGTGGGTGGGAAGCTGAGCAGTGACCATTGATGATACGCCGTGCGTGTTTGCTGATTAAGGATTGATTTATTCCATCCACATTATCGATCATGGAGTGTCTTTATCAACCAGTTTCCATAGAGTTGAGAAACACCACTTAAGCATACCCTCTTGGTCATGTGACAGGTTGTCATCTTATATTTGGACACATTACTCCGTATTAGTTTTAGTGTTTTACATAAAACTTCGTTAGGGTGATAATTGTTTTAACGATAGGCGGTTTAAGGTAATGATGAATGTGTTTGAGATGAGTTATTTTCAAAGCCTAGAGACGAGTATCAAAACATGTTTTAAACTTACTAACACGTCTAGCCGGTGTCTTTACCGTTAAAAAGAGAAACTGCCACTTTCGGCTTAAGTAAATTGGGGAGAAACCGCTACTGTGGCTTAACCCCTCAGTTTATGGTAAATACAGAAGATAGAATTAGAATCACATATGAATCAAAATCCATAGAATTAACTTGTAAACATACAAGAATACCTTTTCAAACAGCAAAATCTAGCTTTTATCTACATAATTCACCTGGTCTCGTTAGTCCCGAGTCCATCTGAAGTTACATGTATAAAACAAACATAAAAATCATAACCCACCTATCACCATAAACCACTACTTCTCTATGTATAAGCTAATGCAATGAGATTCTGTAGCTAAAAACAATAACTGGCTCACAGATTGAACTCAACTTACATCTAAAATCTTCGGATATCCTCAACTTCTGTTGTTTCTAGGTCTCTCCACATTGACACTTGTATCCAGTGTTGATAGTATTTGCGGCATTGACATGCCGCCAGAGACCACAATTTCTGCAAACAAAAACAGTATAATTGTAAAAGACTACTGAAAGAGACTCATCGTGCCATCCTAGTTCGATTAGTAGAATGTTAATGTACCAGTTACCACTAGAGGTGGATTGTCCAGCGGGAAAGGTCACTATTTTTTCCAATAAAGTGATATATGAGGTAATAAACATATAGATACACTCTGGGTCGTTTTTTATCCAGTTAACCCGATTCATTATTAATTAAGTTTTTATGTGTACCCTTTTGACATCAGAAATTTGGCGCGACTAAGCTTTTTTTGTTACTCTGAAGGGCTATTGTAGACACTATAGTTAGTTATAAACCTAAACATAGCAATTTTATAGGCACATTATTAACAGTCTTAATCTTTTCTTCTGAGAATACCAAAATATGGACTCTTACAGAACTACTGTACCAAATAAGTCCACTTACCAATTCCTTCACGAACAGATAGGTTCGGTCTAATAACATCCTTTGAATTGACCAAGAAGATATCACCAATGTAAAGATGGTTTGTTGGGACATATACAGAATACAGCTCTTCCTCCCCTGAATAATTCTGCAATCATGAAAAATAAGAATAATTTCTTGTATGGACTGATACGTGAGATCACCAAAAGATCAGGTTTGAGGATGAACCTGGAGAGTGACAGATGAAGTAATAAAACCAAATGCGTATTCACCAATACGAGGATGCCTAATGATAGCGACTTCCTTAAACGCTTGAGTGTTTTGATCTGCAACATTGACATACAATAGTTTTTAATATAGGTGGTACCGCAGTAAAATGGGAAGGTTTGGGCGGATATGTATTGGGTTAAACGGGTTCGTATAGAAAAAGTTAATAAATACCAACCTGGGTTTATGGCAGAACTAATTTGCTTGGAGGCATTGTAGATATGTCGAACAAATGGCATTCTTTTGATGAACCATTCTCCAAGGCTCAAAACGGATGCACCCAACCATGATGACATGAACACCCCAACCAAAAATATAAACATGATGGAAGTTATAAACCCGAGACCTGTACAAATTCAAAAGTAAGGGAAGTTACAAACTTGAGCTTTGAAACTCGAGCACAATAAATATGAACACATGCTCATCCACAAAAGAATTGGTAATTTTGTTATATAATACGTTGACCAGGTTACTCCAATACCATTAAGTTAACAATACTTGCCGAAAACTTGGTGTGTCTATTTTAATTTTTAACGGCTGATGGTATTAACATAACCCTAAAAAATGAGGGAAAATAGAATCTGGGATGGGATGCCAGCTCAGCAAGATGGAGAGCTGCATGAGACTGGTGTGGCTAATTTTAATGACAAACCGACAAGAATTACTCCATAATTATTGTCATATGTCAGTCTTTCAAGCGAAAAGGCGATTTTGTTAGCAAAATACTCAATTGTGGTATAGTGTAAATCTTTGACCTCGTGATATTGCGTATCTTGTTGATTTTTACAAAGTAATTATTCTCCATTAAATGAAATGTAAAGTGAATTATGAGACGATCCATAAATACCAAAGCACCAAAATAAGGAAATCAGTTATAGCTTCCATATTGAAATTCCAACCAACTACAAAGAAATTTGACACAAACTGAAAAAATACACCATGTAATCATCAAATGTTTATTAACGAAAACAATACAAGCATGTGCTCAACAAATATATCTATGCCGAGTTGTGCGTAGATTGGAGAGAAAAACCCATCCACAAAATGTATAAACCAAAACGTTATGTAGAAAGTAATAGCTATTGGCAATAGGATGACACTGCAGAAAGAAGCAAAAGCAAGCCAAAAGTGAGACATAATACACATCCCAAGCATCCAAACTATATCTAGCTTAGCAAAACCGGACCAATATCCTAATATAAAATAATTTCAATATCAATAATGAAAGGTTCTGCCTCAGTTGATTCTTAAGGTTCTGCCTTTTATAACTGATTTCTGATGTAAGGTTCTCTTTTCCAAGATGTCAACAATCTTAAATTTGCAAATCCGATCTAATTGGCAGTCAGAATTTGCAGTATTTACAAACTTGATTTTCTTAAAATGTAAATAACGGGATATGACATAATGAAATATTTTCGAAGTAATACTGCGGAGATGACCTTGTACATCCTAAATGCATACATAAACTCGCTTTGAGCAAACTACATGTTAAGTTTTAATAGACCTAGATATTTCATATACAAGTAGAATTTGAAACACACAGGGAAGATTTAGCTGAAGTCAAAAGCCAGCATATGCACATGTACAAACCTTCATCAGGAGCTTTTCCTTTTCATATTTTCTATAGCTACCCTGCTTTTTAGTCTATACTTTTACAGCATACCTGTAGATACCATCAAATTTGTCGTGGCAACCTATTCAGAATGAACATGTGAAAAAATGTGACATTCTTTCTCCTAACGATTACAATATCTAAAAAAAGAATAAAGCCAACTTTAGTGGTTGTGTCTGTCAACTTATTCATACTTCCAACTTCTTTTACAAGTGCGCCTGGTCTCCTCTATGACTTAAGAAATCAAGACGGTAGTAATATGAGTATATGATTTGATACTTTAATATGGTTTAGTTATCTTATTCGCAGCTACGAGCATGTTTAATGCTCAGTTTTGAAACCAAAACTTATGTATTGGCCAGTTAATTAATAAGGTTACGTCAAAGTTCAAACAATGAGAAAAGGTTTCACATCATCAAGTGTGGTTTCCGTGTTCTTCTAAGAAATACTAACAGTTTATCATATACACATCATTTTCAGCTACAACTAAAAAATCGGGCCAATATGTTATATTTGGCCGGGTTTTAGGATACCAACGGAAGAAAGAAGATTAAGAACTAAAAAGTGAGCATACCATCCTGTCATGAACTTTTTAGAAGCCCAGCTCCTGACAACTTTGGAAAACGTCTACATGAAAACAATGAAATGAGAAACATAGTCAACATAGAGTAATAGTCATGACTCATGATCAATAATGACACACGCACAAGTACAGAATAACTATTACATTCAACACAATAGCTAATAGATTCCACATAACATCGCGGTTTCGGCATTTTATAAATGGGTTGTAGATTTCAATACAATTTACTTCAAAAAAGGGTGAGCTTGTGTTAGCTTATTTACCGGGCTTATGAGCTTATGCAAATTCGGAAAAGCTCATAAGAAGGGCTTTACTAGCTTATCAACTTAACCTTTTGTCTTATTCAAAGCCATAAGCTCAACTTTATAAGCTATACTAAATTTACATAAGCTCGTAATCCCGGTAAACAAGCTAACACAAACACCCCCATAATCCACAAGAGCTAGGGGGTGTTTGTTTAAGCTTATTTGTGGACTTATTAGCTTAATTGATTTCGCCTTATATTTCATAAGGTCAAATTTTCCGGCTTCTTTTGAGACTTATGAGCTTATATAAGCTTATTATACCATATTAAACTTACCAAACCCCGCTCCCGCGGGGTTTGGTATGTTGCTGTTGTATATCATATTAAGCTTATATAAGCCCATAAGTTTCAAAATAAGACGGAAAATTTGAGCTTATGAAATATAAGGCGAAATCAATTAAGCTAATAAGCGCACAAATAAGCTTAAACAAATACCCCCCCCCCCCCCCCCCCCCTTTTTCCTAATACAAATACACTAACTCATCTATCAAACTAAAAAAAAAAAAAAAAAAAAAAAAAAAAAAAAAAAAACCTAACTATAATTCTATAAATAGTTCAAAATAGCCTAATGAACAATATCTATTAAAAACCTAACTAACTAATTAAAAAATAAAAATAATAATAAATAAACCTCACGGCCGGAAGATGAAGAGGTGGAGGACGGCGAGGGTTTAGGGGACGCGGCGGCGTCATCTCCGGCGACGGGAATAAGAAGTTCACGATCTCTGCTGATTGTTGAAGATTTCTCATCGCCCATTTTTCTTTTTTCAACTTTCTCTCTCTAGAACTAGAAATACTTTCTCTCTCTAGAAACTGATTTTTTATATTTTTTTATTGGTTTTATAAAAGTTGGACTTTTTATATTTTTGGGAGGTTTGTTTTGTTTGCCATGTGAAGAAGAGTTCAATGAAGTGTTTTTTATTTTGTTTTTATTTGTTGGGGGCGGAAAATTCAACAAAAGATATTTAAAAAAATATATATATGCATTTTCTAAATGTTAATATTAGAAACGGTACTCAAATAATCATCGAAAATGCCAATTTTCTTTTTTCTTTTTTTTTTTCTATTTTTTTTTTTTTATTGTTTTCTGTTGTAGTTACTTTAGTCAAACCTAATCTACATGAAGCTTCCAAAAATTGTGATTTATTTGTCAATCGGTCCATCTTTTTATCTACTTATCTATACTACTATATAATGTATTTGGGACTATTCTATAATTAAAAAGGCTTAAAAATTCAGACTTTTACTTACTAATTATGGAAACAACCACCCCAACAATTTATAATCACTTCAACAACCACCCCAACAATTTATAACCACCTCAACAACCATCCCAACAACTACTTTCCACCACCCCACCTCCCTCCTCTTCACCCCCAACAATCCACCCCCGCATCGCGCGGGCACCTTTCTAGTTATATTATAATGCATTTGATATTATTTTATAATTAGGTAGGCTTAAAATTCAGACTCAAACTTACTAATTATAAAATAGTCTCAATTATAGCAAACACTCATTGTAGCTATAACAGAATTATAACAAACTTAACAGAAATAACAGAATTAATAACAACCTCTGAGAGTAATATTATATTACATAATGAAAAACATTTGCTTTTCACAAAATTTAGTCAAAGGTTACCCGCCGCCGCATTGTGAGGGTACCGTTCTAGTAGCTTGTAATTGGTCTAAGAGTGATTAATCGGTCTTAATTAGATAGACCTTTTTGGGCAAGTTTGGATTATTTCTAATAATTTTTGTGTATTTATGTCAAGATTGTTCTTAAAAATAACTTGTAATAGATAAATACTATAAATGATTTACAAGTTTACATCAAGTTTTTAGTATTTCCAGAGATATTTGTAAGTTTTTGACAAGTTTGACCGTGGTTGAACGATAATTTGTTTAACTGATTTACTCAAACCAAAAAGGTTTGTGCCAATTAAAACCTAAGCGGTGATTAATCGGCTTTATAGGCTTTTTTTTTTTCAACGTTACATGACACTTCAAATAGGGACATGACTAAGCAAATAATGATATTTTCTTTAGAATACCTAGGGAAAGTTATAATTCTTTTTTGTTTTTGATGTACGTGGTTTAATAGGTTAATTTTCTCATGATTGTTTGCAACCTTCTAATTCTGCTAATAATAAATTATTTATTCAACCAAATTTGAGATCAAGTCTCCCTTAAAGTTGACAAAGTCGACTTGAATTGGACATGCACTAGCAACGCAACCGCGCTAAGTGGTGTTTGTGATTATTGGGTTGTTTGTGTCGGTCAATGTCTCAACAGTTACAGACGGTTTTAGATGCTTAATATATTCCATAGAATTATTTAATAGTTATATGTAAAATATTGTATTCGTTTTTAATAACAACATAGTCCAAGCTCTTTCTTCGATTGTGGCACACATGAGTGTACTATTGTACATAGCTTCATATTTTTAGGGGCCTCAAAACTTACATCATATTATATATATAAAAAGTTAGCAAATGTTAGCAAATGTCGATGCTAAAACATTAGCAAATTACAAATCTTTTACAATGAAAAGTGAGAGACGCATATAAAAAGTTAGCAAATGTTACAAAACTTTTACAACAAAAAGTGAGACGAAAATATAAAAAGTTAATAAAGTGTACAAATTTTTCGAGGTCCACCTTGGCTCCCATGACTGCCGTCATGTAGACCATATGTTCCACGAAGAACATAATACACTAGAATCAACTTGAATAATAAGTACATACCTTATTATAAAATGTAACATATTTTCTTCTCAATTGTTGATGTGGGATAAAAGCAAACTCTTATTCTCTCTAAAAAAAAGAAAAAAAAATGATACAAGCTAGTAAATGCTTTAACCATTGTTGTAAGGCCAATACAACCAAATTTATTAAAGATGGTCTTGCACATGCAGAGGCCATAATATAGTACATAGAATGATTCATATAAATTAATGTCATACATATTTACTAGCTTTAGGTAAAATACCGTATTCGTTGTCAATAACAACACATAATTTGATGGGAAAATTGTTCAAAAATACATCCAACTTGCCACATTTTACTATTGTATGCTATGAACTTTTTTTTTCCTATTATATACACGATTTTTCTTAATCTTTCCTATTATATACATGAACTTTCTTAATCTTCCTATTGTATACATGAATCTGACGTGGCATGGAGTTAATTACATAAATTTACATGAATCGTCCCTGTGGCTCAAAACAATTACACCATTCGTCCTTAAAACAATTACATAAAAAGTCCCTGTAACTGAAGACCACCCACCTCCACCCACCACAGCCACCACCACCACCCACCACAGCCACCACCACCACCACCCACCACTGCCACCACCCACCTCCACCACCACCCACCTCCACCACAGCCACCACCCACCATTGTGCATAAAAATAAGCCAAATAGTGGGGGGTTTAAAGAGCTTAAGGCTTGAAATAGCTCACAAGAAGCTGCCCAGGGTCTCACAAGCTTGGAAGAAGCTTAAGACAGATGAAATACACCATAACTATTCTAAAGATCAAAGGAATTCATGTTCAATAAGCCACACAGACCAAATAAGCAATTCCACAATGCACTCAGACCAAACAGGCTAAATGGCTTAATTGCAGCCCTTGGTGGGGCCCACAGGGGTAACCCAGGGTACAAAATGAATGTGGAACCTAAAAGTCTACTAGAAAGGCTTTCCAAATTGTCCAAGACCAAGGATTAAGCTCAAGGTTTGAGCTTGTTGTGGTCTTGGGAAACTGGTTCAGTAGGCTAATGTACAAAGTGATATATTGAAATAAGCAGTTGCAACAATTCAGCACTTAGGCACTGATGCGTGGGAATCGCAACAGGCTTTACCTCTCGAGGGATCTCGAGAAGCTTACAACCCCCACCAGGCAGTGTACCTGATCGTTGTAGTATAGTATAGTGACAAGTACCGGGGGATTGATCGTTCAGCTTAGGAATAGTGTCGCTAGGATTAGAAAGCCTAATTACTAGTTCTAAAGGTGAGGGATGATTATTTTTGTATTTTTTATGTTTTTTAGAAAGCAAGTAAAATCTCGGGTTTTGGAAGAGTGGGCGGAATTAGTTGCTATTCAACTAACCCAAAACTAAGATGCAATCAAAATAAAATACTAAAAATGAAATTAAACTAATTTATACTAAGGTTGTGAGCAGTAATTGGAGAAATTGTGTTTACTTAGACTTCACTACTCCCTAGATATCTTTTACACGTTAATTACTTGTTATAATTGTATGGATGACGGATTGTATTCCTTAATACCATTCATGGGGTGGCATACATAACTCCCCAATTCTATGAGCTCTTATCTCCTCCTACACCATGACCCAGCACAACTATAGGGATTGTAAAAAGTGGCTCATGCATTAAATACAACCAATAAAGACCTAGTACGCCTCGGTTCATGTTTCTTAAGACGTTCAAGCATGTTACCATTTGGAGATCTGCCAGTTTTCTTAAGCCTAACATATAAAATCATTCATCCAAGACAAGAATAAACAAGTAATCAACACATAATCAATATCTAGGTTTCATTAGATCTAAGCAAACACAAAGAAGATCTAGCCTAGCATAATGGAATTGAGACAAGAACAAGATATAGACAACCAACACATAGACATATTGATTGAATTAGAAGAACACTTATCTCAATTACAATGCAAGGTCTCAAGGGTTTGGAACCCTTGAAAAACCTGTAAAAGTTGCACCAAATTCGTCTTTAGGGTTTCACCAAAACTTCTCTCTTTTATGAAAAAACTAGAAAACTATATATAGGAAAACTGGGGTGACGGCGTCAAGAGCAAGGGTGTGACGCAGTCATCTCGCCGCCAAATACTTCCTCGGACGGCCTTGATCTACTTATGACGGCCTATGTGACGCCGTCATCAACCACGGTATTTTATTCTTGGGACTCTGACGCCGTCAAGAGCAATTCTTGACGCCTTCATGCACTGTTCCCAGCATAGAAATTTGAGACTTTGCCGTTTTCTTCACTTTTATGCTCCAAAAACGTCCGAAATGGCTTCTTTTCCAGAATTCACTCTCCAAGTACCTAAAATCACAAAAGGAACGATTTAGGGCAATATTTGATCAAATAAAGTCGGATTCGGGCTTAAATGACCCCCTAAAAACGGATCATTTTTCGCCTCATCATATACCCTTACACTTGAGATTTGCTTGTCCTCAAGCAAATGCGCTTTTATTCTACTCAAAAGACAAGTTAGGGGTCATTTAACACTAATATAAAAGTAATTACAACAAATAATCGTTCCACTAAAGGCCAATAGACAAGCACGGAGGTCATACACAAGCACCTCACAAATAGTGTTTAGATACTCACATCTCTCGGGTGTAATAAAGTAATATAACATTATGGAAATGAAAGATATCTCTCACTACCTGTCATAGCAAAATAGATTACCATAGGCTTGGGAAAGGATCAAACCTCCACCACGTGGCGTAAGCACCTAGGATAAACTATCAAAGAGGTCTTTTAAAGGGTTGTAACGTTAGGTATAGGGATATGAATTACACGGTTTTGTTGGATAAAGGAAGTTTTACTGGTGGCGAGTTAACAATCTTGGTTAATTACATGTACAAGATGGCGTTGCTAAGCCAAGACTAGACTCGACTTAAGCTAATAAATGAAAAATAACAAAAACATAAGATGAACATAGAATGAAAAGGGATGGTAGTCCGTATGTTTTTTTTTTTTTTTTTTTTTTTTTTTTTTTTTTTTTTTTTTTTTTTTTGCATACACTCTTACCCTACCATCCAAAATAATACATCATAGGGGTATGAACATTCCCCTTACACTTGAATCTTTACATACTTTACATTTAACTATTCTAATGACTCGAATTAAGAAAATCAAAACACTTGGAGTACTTTTAAGATTAACGTACATATGGGGGTAATAATATTATGTTCTTCCCCATTACTCCATAAAATAAGTACTTGCCCATGAGTCCCAATCGTCCCAAAACAATATGTACAATGATATGACTCGACTTAGCAACCATGTAATCAATTAGAAAGTTAACTTAGGGTTTAACAAGTAACAATAATGCACTAAAAATGAGCGCATACACGGAAGGCTAAGGCGATTTGGTTGTACATTTAAGTGGGGTGTAACAAATTCTTCCTTTAAGTAAGATGCTTAAAGTTATAAACGAAAAGATAGGCTCGGAGGGGTGTACTAGGGGTTTCGTGTACTAAAAATGAGTACAACGCTAAGGGTGTGGGAAAAATTAGTTGACTTAACTAGCCAAGTAATATGACTTAAATGGTCAAGTAATTATAATACGGGTTTAACACAAGGGTGATCCTAATGCCTCTTATCATGTAGTAAATCCTTCTACACGAATGTAGTCTCACTAGCGGTCTCGGGATGCATCACTAACGCAAGTTCTAGAATCTAAATGCTACCGGTACACTCATAAGCACTAATAATAAATGCTTTTCCTATCAAATCTAAAGGCGAACCTCACATTTTTGGGTGGAAAATTTTTCTGAATATACGGTTATGTGCTAGTCATACAACCTCCTATCCATGAGACGCTTGCTATGGCTAAAGTTTCACTCCTAAATGTTGTAAAAAATTTTAAATTTGGCGCTAAAATTGCACTAACAAGTATTTCTCATAGTTTTATTACATATTTACTATCAAACAAAACAAACTTAAGCGAAAGTGCATATGTAAGGTATCATCTTTTTACCCTCCCCTTACACTTAAGATGAACATTGTCCCCAATGTTCAAGTAAAGAATGTAAAAGTGAACAAGTAAAGAGAATGAAATCAAATACTCCCCTGATTCGCTCGGTATGGATTATAGGTTGGCCAGGTTAAATCTTCCTCCAAGAAAACGAACAATCAAAGCTTCCCTTCCAGAATATAAATCATCTCCTTGTCGAACATAACCTGTAAATCCTGACAACAATAGACAAGACAACCTCGCGTAAAATCGGCGGCATCCTATATAAGTTACTAAATCCTAGAAAACAAAGTAAGATATAATGCTTGTGGAATGAAGTTTGCAGATTTCCTGGAGATTATAAAACTTAATAATTCACAAAAACCATAAGACTCCGTTAGAAAAACAAAACCGGTAAAATTTCCAGATTTTAACTCCTGACGCCGTCAAGAGTAAACCCCTGACACCGTCAGAATGGACCTGCAGAAATTCTTATGTTAAGTTTCCGGAAAATTTCTGGAAAAACTTCGTCCTACTTCCTGGAAAATCCTGCAAAACTTCATTATGACTCAATACAAGCATTTGACTCTAACAAATACGAATATACATGTTCATTTAATATTGTGGAGAATCATGATCGGTTTGTTTCTTAAAAACATATTTGGAGTTTCCCCTTACACTTATCTTTTGCAAAAATACTTTTAGGTTGGAGTTAAGACTAGGCCAAACAACATAGTAAAGTATTTCCACATTTTAATTTAGAAATATGATCAACCAACAATAAAAATAAAACATGCATACGGAAGCAAATAACAATCAAACAAATAAAATCACACAAAACATGGGTTGCCTCCCAAGAAGCGCTTTTCTTTATTTACGAGTCTTGTAGCTAGACTCAAGGCTATGGGTTACTACGTGATTTCATCATTGGTTCCATTCTCCGATTGTAGATATTCCTTGTAGAAACCAATCACCTTTTTCTCAATCGCCCCCATAATCATTTGGGCAAATTCTTCATCGACTTTATACCTTGGTCCAAGGGCCAAGCAATCTTTGTAGTAAAGACTCCTTTTTTCCCATACATAGTCCATGCCCTTTTCCTTATCCTTCTCATCAATATCCTCAAAAGCACCAACGTTGTCCGTATCAAAACGAGATATAAAGCGAAATTCTTTCATCCTATTGGGCATCCTATAAGTGATACTATCGGTGTTACTTGCAAATCGGATTGTGCCTTCTACCTCATCATATTCTAACTTAGACTCCTCAACAAATGGTTTGCCAAACACAACATTGGATAATCGACAATCGATAACATTAGCAAGATCCTCCACAATCATAAAGTCGGTGACAAAAGTGAAATTTCCAACAAAGACACGTAAACCTTTAACTCTCCCGGCAAAGTTACAAACTCCACCGGGGTACTTGGGATCCCTTCTAGGTTCAAGTCTTGTGTTCACTATATCATTATAAACCGTTGAGGACATAATGTTGATTGGAGATTTAAAGTCAATGTAAGCATTGCTAATATGCCTATATCCAATCATACATGGTATCTTAGCATTCTTATGATCGCCTCTCTTGATCTTAGGTTCAATTATGGTGAAAGGAGATCGCGGGTTATCAATAAGATTATTATAATATGCAATCTCCTCCTTAGTGGGGTATAGATTAAAGTAGTCGTTAAGCTTCGGATCCATTGCCTCCTCTTCTAGTCTCTCAACAATATTCACAAAGTCATTAGGCCCTAGGTCCTTATTTGAATACAAGGCGGTTGCTAGGTCACTAAATGTATGTTCGAGTTCAATCTTAATCAACCTATTAAGCTCTCTAAGCTCCCTAATCTCACTCTCAATTTGTTCACGTAACACAGCCACTTCTCCAGGGGAAAGGGGTGGATTCGCGTTTTCCATAATGGTCAACGGAATAGTCAATGAGGTTAATTTACTAACAGAGGCACAAAGAAATGAGATAGACTAAAGAAGACCTAAAAATAAAAATAAAATCTTACTAGAAAGGAATCTAGCAAGTAGACCTAATAAAAAGAAATCCTAACCTAGACAATAACTATTCCCCGGGCTGCGGCGCCAAAAACTTGATGCGTGGGAATCGCAACAGGCTTTACCTCTCGAGGGATCTCGAGAAGCTTACAACCCCCACCAGGCAATGTACCTGATCGTTGTAGTATAGTATAGTGACAAGTACCAGGGGATTGATCGTTCAGCTTAGGAATAGTGTCGCTAGGATTAGAAAGCCTAATTACTAGTTCTAAAGGTGAGGGATGATTATTTTTGTATTTTTTATGTTTTTTAGAAAGCAAGTAAAATCTCGGGTTTTGGAAGAGTGGGCGGAATTAGTTGCTATTCAACTAACCCAAAACTAAGATGCAATCAAAATAAAATACTAAAAATGAAATTAAACTAATTTATACTAAGGTTGTGAGCAGTAATTGGAGAAATTGTGTTTACTTAGACTTCACTACTCCCTAGCTATCTTTTACACGTTAATTACTTGTTATAATTGTATGGATGACGGATTGTATTCCTTAATACCATTCATGGGGTGGCATACATAACTCCCCAATTCTATGAGCTCTTATCTCCTCCTACACCATGACACAGCACAACTATAGGGATTGTAAACAGTGGCTCATGCATTAAATACAACCAATAAAGACCTAGTACGCCTCGGTTCATGTTTCTTAAGACATTCAAGCATGTTACCATTTGGAGATCTGCCAGTTTTCTTAAGCCTAACATATAAAATCATTCATCAAAGACAAGAATAAACAAGTAATCAACACATAATCAATATCTAGGTTTCATTAGATCTAAGCAAACACAAAGAAGATCTAGCCTAGCATAATGGAATTGAGACAAGAACAAGATATAGACAACCAACACATAGACATATTGATTGAATTAGAAGAACACTTATCTCAATTACAATGCAAGGTCTCAAGGGTTTGAAACCCTTGAAAAACCTGTAAAAGTTGCACCAAATTCGTCTTTAGGGTTTCACCAAAACTTCTCTCTTTTATGAAAAAACTAGAAAACTATATATAGGAAAACTGGGGTGACGGCGTCAAGAGCAAGGGTGTGACGCCGTCATCTCGCCGCCAAATACTTCCTCGGACGGCCTTGATCTACTTATGACGGCCTATGTGACGCCGTCATCAACCACGATATTTTATTCTTGGGACTCTGACGCCGTCAAGAGCAATTCTTGACGCCTTCATGCACTGTTCCCATCATAGAAATTTGAGACTTTGCCGTTTTCTTCACTTTTATGCTCCAAAAACGTCCGAAATGGCTTCTTTTCCAGAATTCACTCTCCAAGTACCTAAAATCACAAAAGGAACGATTTAGGGCAATATTTGATCAAATAAAGTCGGATTCGGGCTTAAATGACCCCCTAAAAACGGATCATTTTTCGCCTCATCAGGCACAAACTAAAAGTAAATATGGACAAAAATACAACTCAAACAAATAACAACAACTAGAAAAACAACTACCAATCTCCACTAGATCAAATGGGAACAAGAAATCAACAAGCTTGGTGGAGTGCTTATACTAACAGACAATGCAATGACCAAAGGCAACTCTATGGTACCAAATAAGCTAAGAAATAAGCAATACAGGACAAGAGAATGGTATATGCAACAACAAATGGATACTAGCTATCCAAAACAACTAAAATCAAGCCAAATGATCAACAAGTGAGCAATGTGTGGCCTTAGACAGGACATGTTGTCTAATTACATATGAACTAAGGTTCCAATATATCATGGACGGAATGTGAGGTTCTAGTTATCAACAGAGCATACAAAAGTGCCGATTCAACATTAGGACATGTATATCATTTGGCAATCTTAAAGCGAGATTAAAAACTGATAGCACACAAGAGACTATATTGATGTAACTGTCATCTTTATACAGTTTTTGTTTAAATACTGATGAAATTTCATACCAAGATTCAAGTCTTCGAGTTGAGCACAAGCCGATATGACTCCAATCATCGTAACCTCATCCTGCTTAACCCCGTCTCCCTCCATCTTTCCATACAATCTCAACGCCTCACACGCCTTCCCACTCTTAACATACCCATTAATCATCGAATTCCACGACACCAAATCTCTCACACAACTTTCATCAAACACCTTGCGTGCACAATCCAATTCATCACACGACACCAAAAAATGAATCACGACATAATTCACATACAAATCAGAACCAAATCCTAAATGAGCCACATTTAATCTTTGTTTACAATTGATTTAGAACGAAAAGAAAATATACAAACGTGGTGTGGCAAGGCGTTTCGATCCCTTAACGTTGATCTACCTTGCATCTTTTTGATGATGGTGGCGTGGCAAGGTGGTTGAGGTGGCTATGGTGTCGGTGTGGTGGTGCTAGAGAGAGAGGGAATGACAGTAAGAAGATAGATTTTATTAAAGGAATGATATAAATTTATGTGGACGAATGGTGGAATTGTTTTGAGCCACAAGGATGATTTATGTAAATTTAGTTAATTAACTCTTGATTAAATAATGCCACGTCAGATTCATTGATACAATAAAGGTGATTAGTAAAATTTGTGTATATAATAGGGAAAAAAAAGTTCAGTGCATACAATAGTAAAAGGTGGCAAGTTGAATGTATATTTGGACAATTTTCCCTAATTTGATAGTTCAAGCTCTTTCTTTGATTGTGACACAACCATGGTGTGCAAGGGTGAGCTATTCCACTGAGTCTCATATCTTTTGGGACTTCAAAACTTACACCACGTTATATATTTAAGTCTCAAAATTCACTCCAACAAAAAATAATAATAATAATAATAATAATAATAATAATAAATAAATAAAAAAATAATTGACGCTATATAATTAATTATTATCTATGTAAACTCTATTAAAAATCATTAAGATTTCTATGTTTTGAGTCTTAATGGTTGGCATTATATATCTTTGATCGTTGTATTTAGTTATTACACAAGCTTTTGCATTGGGCCTCTATTAGCTCAAGGCATATATACGTTGATCACACATTCAACTCAATAACATGTGTATTGTTAGTTTCTTGTTATCTTTTGAAAACAGACCCGTTTTTTACACCACCCTCATGTTTAAAGTAAAAATATTTGAAAAGGGTATTACATTTTAAGAAAAGGTAGAAACCTATGAGTGGTTGCTTGGACCCGAAAAGATTGGGTGTCAATCGTGACAAACATAGTTGTGACCAATGAGCTTGGAGTGGTCGCCCATGGAGTTGTTGCTGGGACCCCAAAAAGAGGGGTGACAACCGTGACCAACGATGACGTTGGCTCTTCAAAGCGTGGAGTATCGTTACGATCCCACATCGGCCAATTATGAGATTGGTCGGTGGCTTATAAAGTATAGGTGTCCGTTCTCCGTTGAGCCAACTTTTTGGAGCGAGTTCTACATGTACATTGTGGCTTGGTGCTATCTAGTATGGGATAGGTTCATATCACTAACCTTGACATTGCATCTGTTCTTAGGATGAGTTTCCCTTGACATTGGTACACACCCATATTAGCGGCTAGTTTTTCACTTACCCATTATTTACATCTATCATTGGTTTTTTTTTACAACAAATAGTGGTCTTTCTACATTTTGCACGAAAGCAATGACATGTTTGCTAAGTAAATCTATGGGGGTACAGTAGATCTTCTGCGTATACGTTCATACAATTTGCCTAAAACTGTTTCTGTTTTGGTGGGAGTGGTAGCATCATCTTCTAGGCAGATTCAGTTGGAAGTAAACACGTACCTATATACAAGCCTCAAAAAATGGTCTGAAAAATATGGTGACTTCTATACACCATCAAGATTCTTGGAGGAACGAGCTATAAATGGTGTACCTCTGGTGACAATAATCATAATCCTCCATTCATTCCACCAACATTTTCTTAATAGATTTAGATCATTATTCTAATAGCATATTTTCAGTACTCATAATTAACAAGTAAGTTTTTCCTTTTAAGGAAAACTGAAAAAGTTGCGAAAAGGGTTTGTGGTGGGTCAATCTCCAACCCGGCCCGTTTCAACCCCAACTATTAGTAATGATCTGATTTCTGTGATTAAAGATGCTAGAAACAAATTTTATAAATAGTTTTATTTCATATGTAACATATAAATATGCATTTGCAGAGTGTACCTACATCTTTTCGTGGACCACTATAACCGAGTGTACATGCAAGAGTTACACATAGAACATCGCCAAATAGCATTGGTCTATTACTGAAGATTTAAACAGCAAATTAAGAATGCTTTATTGCTTTATTCAAATTTGGACAATTTTGTTATCGGTTAGAAATCCTGCAGTCAAAGTTAGATACTGCCATGGTTCTAAGATTTGTTGAGATTTTGTATGTGTAAAGTTTGCGTATTGAGATTTTGGAAACAGACCAACTGATACTACTTTTTCAAGTTTCAAGTATTACTTTCACACTACGTTTCCGAACACCTACTAGCGTACTGGAATGTTTATCTAGATCTCCCCTCTTATGTAATGGTAATCTATAAGTGCTACACTACTACTCATACTTAAAGGATAAGTTTTCTTGTGTGACATAAGCGGAACAATGATACTATCTGAAGACAGAAAAGAGGTATGTCTAATCGATGCTATTGTACCTCCTGAAGACTTGCTTAGGTGGCGTTTAGTTGGAAAACATTTTCTTTCATTTTCTATTTCTTGTTTTGTAGGAAAAGGGAAGGGAGTTTGATTTCCACAAAACAATGGAAAATTTAGAAAACGCGTTTAGTTTGAGAAACAAGTGTTTGTGTTTTCCATTTTCCAAAACTATAAAACATGTTTAAGTGTTGTTGTTTTATATCTCAATTTACTATTCACCTTAGTAATATTATAAAAACATCTTCAAAACACAAAAACAAATATTATAAACTAACCAACTAAATTATAAAATAACTAAAAAAATCTAATACGAGAAAATAAAGAAATTAAAACAGTAAAATATATTACTACCTCCGTCCCAATTTATTTGTCCAGTTTTGACTTTTTGAGTCTTTCTTTGTCAACTTTGACCGTAAATATTTTTATTTGTGTTATATAATACTTGATAAAAATTATACAAATTAAAAATACACTTAAAACTCAATCTATTCATATATTTTGCATCAAATATTAAATAACACAAATAAACATATTTAAGGTCAAATTTGATATAGAAAGACTTTGAAAATCAAAAGTGGACAAATAAATTGGGACGGAGGTAGTATCAAATAACCTGTTCGTCCGACATTTTACGTTTTTGTTTGTTTTTTTACGTTTTCATCTGTTTTTTTTAAGTTTTCGTCTATTTTTTTACGTTTTCGTCAGATTTTTGATGTTTTCATCCATTTTTTATACTTTTTTGTCAGCTTTTTTACGTTTCATCCGTTTTTTTACGTTTTCGTCCCATTTTTTAGGTTTTTGTTTGTTTTTTTTACGTTTTCGTTAGATTTTTTACAGTTTCGTCAGAAAATTTTACATTTTCTTCAGTCTCTTTACGTTTTATGTCTGTTTTTCTAGGTTTTCGTTATATTTTTTTACAGTTTCGTCGGTTTATTTTACATTTTCTTCAGTCTCTTTACGTTTTCATCCGATTTTTTATGTTTTCCGTTTCTTTACGTTTTTGTCAGATTTTTTACATTTTCATAAGATTTTTTACGTTTTCGTCAGATTTTTTACATTTTCGTCAGATTTTTTACGTTTTCATCCGTTTTTTTACGTTTTAGCCAGATTTTTTTACGTTTTCCTCTGATTTTTTATGTTTACACTGTTTTTATACGTTTTCGTCAGATTTTTTACGTTTTTGTCCATTTTTTTAACGTTTTTGTCCGTTTTTTTTTTTTACTTTTTTGTTTGAATTTGTATGTTTCCATCTGTTTTTTTACGTTTTTGTCAGATTTTTTATGCATTTGTCCATTTTTTAATATTTTCATTTTTTATGATTTCTTTCGATTTTTACATTTTCTTTCGATTGTTTACGTTTTCTTCCGAATTTTTACCTTTACATCCGTCTTCGTCTGATTTTTATGTTTTCATCTTTCATTTACGTTTTCATCTTTGATTTATGTTTTTTTAGGTTTCGTCTAACGAAAATATAAAAAAATAGACGTAAATGTAAATAAACGTAAGTAAACGCAAAAATGGACGAAAACGTAAAAAAAACCTAAGAGAACGGACGAAAACGTAAGAAAACATAAAAAACGACCGATAACGGATGAATATGTAAAACACCCCACAAAAACGTAAAAAAAACAAAAATGGACGACAAAGTAAGGAAACGTACGAAAACGTTAAAAAAGGACAAAACATAAAATATCATGCGAAAAAATAAAAAAATATAAAAAAACAAAAATAACATAAAAAATCTGACGAAAACGTAAAATATTTGACGAAAACGTAAAAAAACGGACGATAACGTAAAAAGTCTGAAGAAAAAGTAATATCTGACGAAAACGTAAAAAAAACGGACGAAACTGTAAAAAGTCTGACGAAAACGTAAAAAAACGGATGATAACGGAAAAAGTCTAACGAAAAAGTAAAAAATCTGACGAAAACGTAAAAAAAACGAACGAAAATGTAAAAAGTCTGACGAAAACGTAAAAAAAACGGATGAAAACGTAAAAAATCTGACGAAAACATAGAAAGTCTGACGAAAAAGTAAAAAATCTTACGAAAACGTAAAAATACGGACGAAAATATAAAAAATTTGACGAAAACGTAAATCAATCTGACGAAAACGTAAAAACTCTGACGAAAATATAAAAAATCCGACGAAAAGGTAAAAAATATGACGAAAACGTAAAAAAATGGACGAAAACGTAAAAAATCTGACAAAAACGTAAAACAATCTGATGAAAAAGTAAAAAATCTGATGAAAACGTAAAAAACCGGACGATAACGTAAAAAGTCTTGCCGAAAAGTAAAAAATCTGACGAAAACGTAAAAAAACTGACGAAAACGTAAAAAATCTGACGAAAACGTAAAAAAATGAACGAAAACTTAAAAAATCAGACAAAAACGTAAAGAATCGGACAAAAATGTAAAAAATCTGACAAAAACATAAAAAATCTAACCAAAACAGAAAAAAAACAGACGAAAACGTAAAAAATCGGGCGAAAACGTAAAAAATCAGACGAAAATGTAAAAAAATGGACGAAAACGTAAAAAAATCGGACGAAAACTTATTAAATCTGACGAAAACGTAAAAAAGCGGATGAAAACAAAAAAAATCGGACGAAAACGTAAAAAACCCTACAAAAATGTAAAAAAACGGAGGAAGGCGTAAAAACGGACTAAAGCGTAAAAAATCGGACGAAAACGTAAAAAATCTGACGAAAACGTAAAAAGATGGACAAAAACGTAAAAAATCAATCGAAAACGTAAAACAACTGACGAAAACGGATTTGGGGTATTTTAATAGAAAATAGGAAAAAAAAAAAAAAAAAAAAAAAAAAAAAAACTGTTTTGCAGTTTTGTGTCTTAAAGTTGGAAATAGGAATTTTGTGTTTTGTAGAGAATTTTATTGAAAAACACTTATTTGAACACGATCTCTATTTTCCTTGTTTTCCACAAAACATTTTGTGGAAAACAAGGGTGTTTTCCCTCAACTAAACGCACCCTTAAAGTCTCTAGGCAATGGACATTAGACATTGCTGAAAAGCGTAAACCTTGATCTTGTCCCTTGACAGAATAGACAAGATTGGTTCCCAATCTAAAGCACAACAGATAATTAATTGTGGACGGAGGACATCTTGGTGTTCGGAAGGTATGGCAAAAAGGGCGGGTTGGGTAACGGGTCATAGAAGGATATATTATTTTTTGTATTTATAAGTGGTATGTAAATAAAATTTACAAAACTTATGTTATTTCCATATAACATATTGTTTTTATTTTACCTCTTTTGAAACCCGTTAAAGGTAAAATATTCATACATAAGTGATTTGGTATGATATTAGAACGGTAGAAAATTTATATTCCTCAGGAGGCCAAGGTTTTTAACAAGACTAACAGGTGCCTAACGTTACAGATAAAGAAATTGTCATTATAAGACAACAGTATGATAATTTTAAGATAGTATGATAATTTAATAATCCAGGCTCTTTCTTCGATTGTAGCACACTGTATGCCGATGGTGAACTATTGTACATAGTACACTAAACTCAACTTTCATTATAAATATCAAGTTGTCATTATAAATATCAAGCCTCATATTTTTAGGGGTCTCAAAACTTACATCTTATTATATATTTGAGTCTAAAAGTTTACTTTCAACTGTTGAAGTAAAAGTTTGCTTCTACTTCGGACAAGCGAGATGAATCCTTCGGACTAGAGTGAGTCCTTCGGATTCGGTGTAATTCTTGTGTATGGTATATTACTTCGGATATCTGCAAAATAAACACGTCCGTTAGACTCGCCCCGGGAATGTATCACAGGACCAACCTCCGGCGTGAGAGTAAGTATATGTTCTTAGTGAGAGAAAGTACGAATAAAACTAGAGAGTAGGAGAGAATTAGTTAACCTTAAATGAAGATCTCCTCTCTATTTATAGACTTTCCATATGGAGCGCCAGGCTGGTTTGTACTTAGCCCTTAATGTTCGCTAGTTTGTGCTCCATTATCATATACTTAATGTACTTGTCTGTACTTTGATCAATGTACTTACTGGGTTATCCGGACGGTTAGGTCTTGCGGATGTCTGGGGTTCTTCGGCTATCGTTTGCACCTTTCGGATATTAATCTATTCTTTCCCGACATGTTATGTTAAGCTCGACATGGATCCGGAAGGTTTGTTATATATTCGGAGGATACATACGCCAACATGTCCCCCGCCCCCCCCCCCCCCCCCCCCCCAGTATCATAGTATTGGTTATGCCAATGGTGTGATACTAAGTTTAGTTTTTGCAGCTTTCCGAAGGGGTTGTAGCTTCGTCCTTCATTAGAGTCGTGTGCAAGATGCCAAAAGTAATTAATGTGTCGTTTAAGGTGTGCCGTCGTTTTTTACCGCGCCGTTTGGATTGGAACACGTATGTTGACATAAATAATGTATGAAAACGTTATTTATATTTTTCGATATCTCTATATTTTGACGATCACAAAATGTAAACTCGTCAATCGTTTGATTACTACGTAAACAAGTATTAAGCTAGTCTATATCATTATATCCAACTTAATCACTTAAGGTATGGATAAACAAGTGCTTAATACATCTCATGATCAAAGGGGTATTTAATTAACTAATACAAAGTTTATTTAATTATATAATCTTATTATATATTTTTGAAAAACACTTTTGGTAATAAGGAAAAATGTTTTAATCATACTAAATATATGATTTCAAATATTTAACCAAAATCAGTTAGTTTTTCACCAAATAAACTTTCCCCACTAAAAGACAGGTTTTCTGGCCGTTACAGTTGGGCGGCCCCCTTAATTATAAGGGGCGGTCCCCTTAATTTTAAGGGGGCCGGCCATGCTTTAAGGGGACCGGCCAGGCTCCCCTGTCAGAAACTGTCAGATTTCTTCCCCTATAAATACCACCTTAATTCTGGAATTTTTCCTTACCTTTTGCACGAAATTTTCAGATCTACAATCATCTTAAACCCATCAAAAACCCTTTGATCATTTGTATATTAATCCTTGTTTCAAGTGATTCAATCCCTCATCATCCATTCTCATTCTAAGTGCAAAAGAAGAACTCTCTACAACCAAGTTCAAGAAGTGTTGAAGAGTTGTTGTGTATAGTGTATATATATATATTCATTTGTGAATATTGTGTTGTGCTTGTTATTATTTGTTTAGAAGATATAGAAGTTGTGTAGATAGTAGAAGTTGATTAGTAGTGAAGTAGGATAGTTGTGAAGATTGGTGTGTAGAAGAAGGTGTGTAGAAGATTGGTGTGTAGAAGAAGGTGTGTAGAAGATTGGTGTGTAGAAGCTTGGTGTGAAGATTGGTGTGAAGATTGGTGTGTAGATTGGTGTGTAGATTGGTGTGTAAATTGGTGTGTATATTGGTGTGTACGGTTTTCTCCGCCATAAGGGAGTTTGTTGACATAGTGAAGAAAACTCTCGAGTAGGTGACTCGGGGAGTGGAGTAGGAACAAGGAAGGTGTCCTTGTAGCCGAACCACTATAAATCCTTGTGTTGTGGTTTGATCTTTCTAACTCTTCTCATTACTTATTTATTTATCTTTACTATATTAGTTGTGTTAGTTAGTTACTATACAAATTGATCATATAGTGCAAGTATTGAATTCACATAAACTAGAATCGAAGTTTTTTTAAAACAAACCTGTACTTATAAATTTTAAAAGGACGTAAAACTATTCAACCCCCCCTTCTAGTTTTCCACAATTGGTACCAGAGCCACGTCTAGCAAGATTTTTTAAAATATATTGTATTTTAAAACTTGTAACGATCAATGAAATCTGAAAAATATTTAGAAGGACAATCTATGCAAAGACCACCACTATTTGAAAGTGATGGATTTTTATATTGGAAAAATCGATTCGAAACTTATGTGAAATCAAAAGATCTAGATCTTTGGCATGTTATTACCAATGGTGATTTTTTACCTATTCAAAATAACCCCGAAACTAAGAAAGATGAAATCGTACCTTTTGAAAAACAAAATGATGATTTAAAAAGAAAACTTGCTAAGAATAATGAAGCAAAAATGGTTATTTATAATGCGCTACCACGTAAAGAGTACGAAAGGATCTTTATGTGTGAAACCGTAAAAGAAATTTGGAACTCTTTATTAATAACTCACCAAGGTAATAATCAAGTCAAAGATAACAAAATAGATCTACTTGTTCAACAATATGAGCAATTCACGATTCCGGAAGAGGAATCAATTGATAATGCTTTTGCTAGATTTAACACTATCATCACAAGTTTAAAAGCACTTGATGAGAATTTCTCTAGTAAGAATTTTGTTAGGAAATTTCTTAGAGCTCTTCACCCAAAATGGCGAGCTAAAGTGACGGCTATTGAAGAATCAAAGAATTTGTCAACACTACAACTTGATGAATTAATTGGAAATCTGAAAGTATACGAAGCAATTATAAAGAAGGACTCTGAAATGGTTAAAGGAAAACGTGAGCAAAGCAAGTCAATCGCCTTGAAAGCTAGAAAGGAATCCAACAACAAAGATAGCTCATCTTCCGAAAGTGATGACGAAGAATATGCCATGGCCGTAAGAGCCTTCAAGAAATTCTTCAAAAGGCGAGGAAGATTCGTTAGACAACCACACGATGAAAGAAGAACATCTCAAAAGAATAATGATGACAAGTATAGCAAAAATGAGAGAAAGTGTTTCAAGTGTGGTGATCCGAATCACCTCATTGGAAAATGTCCAATGATGACAAGAGATCAAAATCAAAGAGCATTCGTTGGAGGTGCTTGGAGTGATAGTGATGAAGATGAGAATGAAACAACAAAGGATGAAAAGTGTCTCATGGCCAAATCATCAAGTGAGGTACGTTCCGAATCCGAATACTTTAGTGATGAAAATCTATCATTAGATGAAAAAGATTTAGATAGTGAATACAATAGATTATGTAAAATAGGACAACTAGTTATGGCTAAAAATAAATCACTAAAATACATAAACAACTAACTAGAAAATGAAGTGCTTGAACTAAAAATTAAATTACATCAACTTGAAAAAGGAAAAGAAATTGTTGAAGAATGTAAAACATGTCAAGAGCTTAAAAGTGAAAACAACATACTTAAGGATGAAATTTGCAAACTTGATAAATTTGAAAATAGTAGTAACTCACTTAGTAAAATTATAAGTATTCAAAGAATATCAGGAAATAAAACCGGACTAGGATTTAACTCAACTGAATCTTCAACAAGTGGAGCTAAAAACGTTAAATTTGAAAATGAACCAAAACCTTCAATACTTAATCCTAAACATTTACTCATAAAAAATAAAATAATACCTATCGCTAGTAATGAAGAAATAAAACCATTTTATAAACCATCTTTAAAAACCGAAGTTGGATCATCTAAATCTAAAACAAGATCTAAAACTCCACCACCTAGGAAACCAAATAATTCTTATCCTAGACCTAAAACACCTCAACCAAGAACAAACCATAATAGACGAAACTTTAATTATAATCAACAAATGTGGAACTTCAATCCGTGGGGAATGTTTCCACCTTATATGCATCCAAGTCAAATACAAAACATGTTCGGACCAAATAACTTTGGACAAATGAAACAATGGGCACCAACGTAAATAATATTCGCCATCCAAACATGGAACTTTTCATTGTCACCTCTTGTCCGATTTACTTCTTGAAGACCTTGAAGATTAACGCATTAAAGACAAAAGGTACACATTTCCTTTTAAGTTCCTTGTCTAGAAATGCATGCTTAGTTTAGTGTGTTATATGTATGTGATTTTACTTGACTTATTAATCTCTATCTTCTTCTATATTATATCTAAATATACATATATACATATATATATATATTTATATACTTAGCTATATTTAGGATCTTATAACCTAGGAAATTCATTTGTTGATTTTCTAGAACTAGAGATTGTTCGTTTACGAACATCTCTTTTCCCCTTTTGCCTTATTGAACTTTAATGTTCAATCAACACTCATGCTGATGAAGTGAGATGAGTCGAAAAATCTATGGATGAAACAAACTCCCGGCTTCCATTGCATACGTCTCCCTCCTATGTTCTCGTCTTATAAGCCCATACTAATAATATATATATATATATATATATATATATATATATATATATATATATATACTTATGAACTTTCCACAACATTCTCGTGTACTTGACAACTTGATAAATTTCATCCGAAATGATCAAGAAAATTTTATTGACAAAATGTCAAGTAAAAATGTCAAGTAATTCCTCTCGTGCGTATACTCTTCAACGTATTTTTGATTAAATATAAATCTAGTATATATATATATAAATATTTTCTTGTTTGTTCCAGAAACCAAAACTTGAAATATCAAATTTTTAAGGGCGGACCCCTTAATGTTTAAGGGGACCGGCAGCAAATACAAGGGCGGCCCCCTTAATGTTTAAGGGGACCGGCCCTCTGAGAGCTCAAGCCCGTTTTTCCCTTTCTTCCTTTTGCCAAACACTCCATTTTTTCATCCCTCTCTTTCCCTGCTCCTGCTGTGACGAAAACCAAAACCCAAAAACCTCTCAAATCAATTCCAAATCACATAATTCGGGTTAATTCGCAAAGGGCAAATTCATATAACATAATCACCATTACTTATTGTAAGTTTTTCATAACACATTTCATCTTATTTGATCATACTCATGATTATGCATGTTTTATAAAATTCGTCAAATTTCATGATTTCTTTCGAATTAAGCCTTAAAATTCCATAACCAAATGCTTCCCCTAGGATTAGGATGATTAATCAACACTAGATACTAGTTATTATAAACTATCATGTCGAAAATTTTTGAAAATTTAATACACTCCTTTTCAAAAATTTTAGTAAGCTCATTGTTGAATAATGATTTGAAAACGTGTTAAAACTAATCACATTATACTTTTGTAACTTATAAAACTTGAAATTACATTTTTCGACTAAGAAAAATTATATTGGTTCACAATATGGGGGTGTTTGGATTATGTCCAAATAATATCAAAACATAGTTTTTATAATTTTTATAAAACTTCATTATAATTATAAACCTTAAAATTGTTTATCGAACTCGTCAAGATATATAATTCATATGTATATTGACGCACTTGAGTTATAAGTCACTAGTTAAGGAAGCGTTTGGTTTATTACTGAAAATGATACTTTTATTAAAAAAAAAAAAAAAAAAATACAAACCATTTTTTTTTAAAAACAAATTACATGCATAAGAAACTCGCAAGAAATAGCTAGTTTTACAATCTAATGTAAATCTAGTAAATTTCATGATGTATTAAGATGTTTAAAGGGGCGTTTGGATTTGTCCATAACTACTAATTAAACATCGTAAAGTATATCTAGAACGAGTTAAAAACAATATTAAGGAACATGGTAATCTACTTCTTAGGATTAGTAACGAAGTATGTTTACGTTCCAACATAAGCCTTGACAATAAACATATATTTTTATCTTCCTTTATATTTATTTTGGTCTTTTTGAATTGTTGATGTGTTTAGGTGAAAATGCCCAAAGCAATTACCGAAGATCTTTCTCACACTAAAAACTACATTCCCAAAGTTTCTCAACTCCCTACTACATCTCCTTCAATTGGACTTATCTATCGTCAAATTGAAGATAGAAATATTCATGAGGGACGTGTAGTAGATCTTGCTTTTGCTCAATCCGACTACATAAATCGCGTGTTTACAAGCATCAACTTCAATTGTCTTTATGAAATAAATGAACCTATCATTCCTCGTTTCATAATGGATTTCTATAGCCAAGTCACCGTCCAAACCAATGATCTTGGTTTCATCACCATCTCCTTCATGATTCAAAATGAATTTATCACCCTCACTCTCGAACAATTTGGTCATATCCTTCAAATTCCTTTTAGAGGTCAAGCCGTTTTCACAAACGAGTGGGACCTCGAATCTCTTAATCACTATCGACCAACCTTCGGTTCTTATTTCGACGAAATTCCTCATCCCGACGAAATTCGTCAAATCCTTGGTATAGATCGTGCCACCACAAGTCGAAAAATAAAATCCAAAAACGTTCAAATTTCTCCATACCAACTTCTCCTCAAAGAATTAAGCCCACACATGAAGCGTTGGGAAGAACTCATTCGTGAGAATGCGTTTGGTACTGGAGGTCACCGGGACCATCTCCCGGCTAGCCTTGCTCACATGTTGTATTGTATAGCTGTCGAAAAGCCGTACAATTTGGCCTACTTTTTTATCAAACGGATTGAGTGTGCTAGAAAAACTCCCAAAGCCAACCTTCCATATGGAATGTTCCTTACTCGTATCTATTGTCATGTTATCGAGTACTACCCCGATCTTGACAATAGTATTTATAAGTCCATCTACCCCACTCTACGTACTCTCGCTCTAAAACAAGCTCGACGAACTCGAAGTGACAAGGGTAAACCTCGTCGTCATAGCTTTCATGGATCATCCTCAAGGCAAGATGATGACGATGAGGAGGAAAACATCGACGATGCTAGTACCCCTTCGTTTTCTGAGTTCGTTGACAATTTAGAGGATCTTGATTATCCCAACTATTCTACTCCATCTCCAAGTGATCAAACTGAAGAAGTGCTTCATGAACGAACTACCGAGATGCTTAGAAGACAAAAGAGCTTGCACGAAGAAGTTAGAGGTGGCTTCAAATCTATTGGGAAGACTTTGAAGGGTATCTTCGGGAAGAAAAAGAAATGATATGGTCGGATTATGTTTGTTTAACAATGTTTTATTTTTATGTCTTGTGTGCTATTTGTCCGAAGTTTATTCGAAAATACTTGTTATTTGAATATGTGTTTAGGATGATAACTTGATTGTCTTTGATATTTTTATGCATGTTTCTCTCTTGATCTATATATATGTTTGCATGATTAGTTAATGGTTATATAACTATATGACATGTATGCTTTCTAATAAACCAAGACAAATGTGAAGTGTCCAAATTGAGCTTGCTGCACATTCAAACCTGAACATAACATCTTTCCAGAAAATTTTTGAAAATTTTTGGTTTCTGGGTCGTCAGATGGGCGGCCCCCTTAAATCATAAAGGGCGGCCCCCTTAAAATTAAGGGGACCGGCCACCATTTAAGGGGACCGGCCATCTGAAACAGTTTTTACACTGTTTTCTTTTGCATCATGTGATCCCTTTTGCTAGTCCCAGCTACCATTACTCTTAAAAACCAAACTGATTTTGGAATAAAACATTACAATTTCAAAATAATTCCACTTCTAAACATGTTTTCCCACTATATAATCCCCATGCATGTTTAATTCAAAATTCATCATCCTCATCACTCATAACCATCATCATGTCATCACCAAGAACCACTCATTCAAACAATGCTAAGAAACAAAAACTTGTCATTATACCACCCAAACAACTCTTCATTGATCTTACAAATGAAGACAACACCACTCCATCACCACCACCTCAATGTTCATCTCCTAGTGCACCAAATGCACCCTCAAAAACACCTTCAACAAATGGAAACTCCACTTCCTCCATACCATCCACTTCATCCATAAATGACTACATCAACACCCACTTATCTCCTCCAACAATTGATCAACCATCACAACCTACCAATGAGAACACATCTCTTGCACTCACTCTCTCATTATCACCATTAACACCCCTTGATGCACATTTCTCATCATCTCCTATCAATCCACCAACCTATAACCCCGTCCCATGGAGCTTACTTGAAGCTCATGGAGACACTTGCCTTTGTTGCATTCACAACCGAACAATTGTGTTCGGATTAAGAGATGAGATCCAATACATGTTTTCTCATATTGAAAACATGTTGCATCAACCACCAACAACAAACACAACACCTCCACCATCACCATCTCCATGTTCACCATCCATTCCTCCCAATTAAACATGTATGGTGATTCACAAATAAAATTGTGTTAAACCCTTTTGGATGGCAAGCTCTAGAGAGGACTCTCATGTTTGAGACTTGGTTTATTATTTCTATGATGATTGTAAGCCTTTAAGGCTTTTGTTATGTTTGATGTAACTTTCTTTTATATCATTAATATTATGGTTATGTTTTTACTCTTGCATGCTATATCCATATATATATGTTGCTTGCCACTAAATATTTTTGCAAGATATCCATATCCCAATTCCTTTTGGCCTCAAAATAAGGGGGAGTATACTTCAAGGGGGAGCTTCCATCAACTTGGGAAAACCTTTTTGATGCTAACAAAAAGGGGGAGAAGTGATATAAACTCACTCTAATACTTGTATATAGACTAATTTTCGACTAATGAGTTTAAATTTTGTAATCATCAAAAAGGGGGAGATTGTTGAAATAAATAATGTATGAAAACGTTATTTATATTTTTCGATATCTCTATATTTTGACGATCACAAAATGTAAACTCGTCAATCGTTTGATTACTACGTAAACAAGTATTAAGCTAGTCTATATCATTATATCCAACTTAATCACTTAAGGTATGGATAAACAAGTGCTTAATACATCTCATGATCAAAGGGGTATTTAATTAACTAATACAAAGTTTATTTAATTATATAATCTTATTATATATTTTTGAAAAACACTTTTGGTAATAAGGAAAAATGTTTTAATCATACTAAATATATGATTTCAAATATTTAACCAAAATCAGTTAGTTTTTCACCAAATAAACTTTCCCCACTAAAAGACAGGTTTTCTGGCCGTTACAGTTGGGCGGCCCCCTTAATTATAAGGGGCGGTCCCCTTAATTTTAAGGGGGCCGGCCATGCTTTAAGGGGACCGGCCAGGCTCCCCTGTCAGAAACTGTCAGATTTCTTCCCCTATAAATACCACCTTAATTCTGGAATTTTTCCTTACCTTTTGCACGAAATTTTCAGATCTACAATCATCTTAAACCCATCAAAAACCCTTTGATCATTTGTATATTAATCCTTGTTTCAAGTGATTCAATCCCTCATCATCCATTCTCATTCTAAGTGCAAAAGAAGAACTCTCTACAACCAAGTTCAAGAAGTGTTGAAGAGTTGTTGTGTATAGTGTATATATATATATTCATTTGTGAATATTGTGTTGTGCTTGTTATTATTTGTTTAGAAGATATAGAAGTTGTGTAGATAGTAGAAGTTGATTAGTAGTGAAGTAGGATAGTTGTGAAGATTGGTGTGTAGAAGAAGGTGTGTAGAAGATTGGTGTGTAGAAGAAGGTGTGTAGAAGATTGGTGTGTAGAAGCTTGGTGTGAAGATTGGTGTGAAGATTGGTGTGAAGATTGGTGTGTAGATTGGTGTGTAAATTGGTGTGTATATTGGTGTGTACGGTTTTCTCCGCCATAAGGGAGTTTGTTGACATAGTGAAGAAAACTCTCGAGTAGGTGACTCGGGGAGTGGAGTAGGAACAAGGAAGGTGTCCTTGTAGCCGAACCACTATAAATCCTTGTGTTGTGGTTTGATCTTTCTAACTCTTCTCATTACTTATTTATTTATCTTTACTATATTAGTTGTGTTAGTTAGTTACTATACAAATTGATCATATAGTGCAAGTATTGAATTCACATAAACTAGAATCGAAGTTTTTTTAAAACAAACCTGTACTTATAAATTTTAAAAGGACGTAAAACTATTCAACCCCCCCTTCTAGTTTTCCACAACGTATGCGTTTCGTGAGACACACGGTGTGGATGCTTGACACGTTAGCCCTACGGGTGACGTGTCCTTTCCCGCCCATTTTTTACCGTCTATAAATAGACCATTTTTCTTCATTTACACCACTGTTATTTTTCTCACACATACATACTTCTGACACATTTTATCCCTTCCGTATTCCGAACGATTATTCTCGCCGTCTTTGAGGTACATCTGAGTCCGTTTAGTATTTTTGTTGTTTTGGCTATATCTTTTCTCTTCCTGTCGGACCCATTATGTCAGAGTCTACCGCGTCTTTTGAATATGAGGGTGTATCCATGCCGGAGGGTTCACATGTCAAGAAGGATATACACCTGAGGCCGTCTACGATGGATGATGGTGAGGTACTTGTTGTAGTGGAAACGTTTGGGATTCCAAAGGATTTGCATCCGAGGGCGCCTCCGTCGGGTATGACGATGGATCGATTGCCTGCGGATGCCATTGGCTTATATGCAGAGTATTTCTTTGACGGAGGTCTTACTGTCCCTTTTTCTACCTTTCTCTTAGATGTCATTAGGTATTTTAAAATTCACATATCTCAACTGGTTCCGCTGGGAATGCACCGTGCTACTCTTTTCGAGGTGTATTGCCGGAGCATGCACATTCCTCCTACCACCCCTCTATTCCGCGTGTTTTACAAACTTAGCAAGCAAGGTTGCTGGTTTTCGTTTGAGAAACGTGTGCATAAGGATAGAAAGATTTGCTTCGGAGAGTTTCCTTCCTGCCTGAAGGGCTGGAAATATCACTTTTTCTTGATCGATAGGAGAGCCATTCTTTTGCCATGCCTTGGAGGCATTCGGATTCGGATGTGTCCGATCCATTTCCCAAGAGGAGTGAATACGATGTTGCTCATGCCGATAGGTTGGCTGACACAATCATCGAGCCGTGCCAAGTGCCCCAGTCTTTCTTGTATGCGTTGGGTCTTTCGGACCATTGGGAATTTACCGGCTTCCGTCCGGCTTTGAGGGATGAGCAGGGGAGGGGTATAGCCCTTATTATAAATATGAATTTTCCAATTGTGCCTTTCTTTTTTATTTTTATCTTTAATGATGTCTTGTTTGTTCGCAGGTGTAACTATGTCAAGCTATTTGAAGAAACCTCCCCTCCGAAAGGTAGTGAATGTGGTAAAGGGGGATGCGCTGCCGCAGGGGCAAGGTCACGAGATGCACATAACCCGCCCCCTTGCCTCCAATGCTGAAGTTCCTGAAAAGGACGAGGAGATGAAGAGGGTGGAGGTTCCGGATGACAAAGTGTTAGCTGCCAAGGATAAGAAGAAGGAGCAGGCAGCTAAGTTGGGCTCCAAGAAACCTCCGTCCATGAGAGCTGGAGGGAGTATCTCCTCCAAAGTTCATAAGAGGTTCAAGCAGTCTGCTGACCACGTTATTGATCTGGATACTACGGAGGAAGTTGAGGAGCCGGAGACAATCCGCTCGCTTCATCCGAAGGATATACCTTCCGGTATGTTAATAAACATTCTGTTCATAACTTTTCCTTGGTTTGTTTCTTATTTATTTGACAAGTGTTCTTTATTTTCAGGGAGTTCGAAGGATGGTTCCCGCCGTCCGGGCAAGGGGCTTGTTGATGAGGAGGATGTCCACGTGGACATAGAGGCAGATGACGATGATGATGATACTTTTGTTCCGGCCTGGGTGGTGAAGAGGGGGACTCGCATGAACAATGCAAATGTCTGCCGAGACATGCTGATAAACTTGGCCACCCCGGCTGAAGAGAGGCATTTGGATGGTCAGGATGATACCGAGGCCATCCGAAGGTCTTGGTTGCTGATGGGTAAGCACGTTACAGCTCAAGCGGATGTCCTTTTCCGCTTTGAGTCTCTTAAGCGTGAGTACCAGAAGTTGTCTGAGACTTATGAAGGGTGTGATCAGGTTTTGGGGGATAAGTGTAAGAGATTGGATGAAGTGGTTGGGGAGTTGGATGAGCTGAAGGGCAAACATGCGGCATGTGCCGAGATGAATCCGGAGGGGATTCAGAAATTGCATGCTGAGAATGCTGGTCTGGAGGATAGGGTCTCCCAACTTGTGGTGGAGAAGGAGGAGTGGAGAAAGGTTTCTGCGGGACAGGCTGAAAAGATAAAGTTGTTGGAGGGGCAGCTGTCTGATGCTAAGTTGAAGTTGGCCGATGAAGAAAAGGCTTACAAGGAACTTCACCAAGAGAAGCAAGAAATTGCTATAGCTGCCGGAAATGCAGAAATGGAACGCAACCGAATTGTTAATGAGTTCGTTCCGGAAGCTATCCATCGCTTCCTTGGTAGTCACGAGTTCCGGACGGCATTGGCGGAACCGTTCAACTTGTTTTATCTTTCTGGGTTGATTGATGGGGCTGGTTTATTTGAGGAGCCGGAGAAAGCGGCTAAGTTGTTGGGAGAAGTTGAGGGGATGGATATGGAAGCCGGGGTCAAATATGGTCCGTTATATGATAAGGCCCTTTCTCAGGACTATCCTTACATCTAGAAGATCCGGGAAATCATTTACCGGAAGTTTGATGAGCTGAATGCCTTAGTTCCTGACCCTGCTCCCATTGAAGAACCGGTGACTGAGGGGCCGGAGGTTGAATCTCACGTCGAGAATCCCTCCGAGAACCAGTCTTCGGATCAGAATGCCTCGGTTTTTACTTGAAGTGTGAAGGATTAGCGCATCTCCATTTTGACTATGGGTATAGATGTTGCGGACTCTTTATGAAGCTTTTATTCGGAATTTCTTGTGTTGGTTTCATGTTAATGTAATAGAATAGAGGGTAGTGATGTTCCGTCCTTTTGTAGGATAGATGTTTCGGGACATTTGATGTAACAATTTTGAATCTTGAATATATATATCATTTCACTTTTTCTTCGTATTTTTAATTCTCTTGATATTCATGTTGTGTGTGTGTATATATCGGATGACGTAGGTCAAAGTATTTCGGCTATTGTTTCATATCGATATTGCTTCATGTTTGGACATATATACTGTTCGTCAAGTGACTTGTTGTCAGTTATTATCCGGACAGATTGAACCTATCGGGTCTTGGCTTTGTATTTATGTCCCTGGGGAATGTATTTTACGGTGCAATTTGTACCCTTCGGCACTTGGCCTAAAGTTATACCCATTTGGGTTTTTATTTGACGGGGTAACTTGCACCCTTCGGCTCTTGGCCTAAAGTTGTACCCACTTGGGGTTTTATTTGACGGGGTAACTTGTACCTTTCGGCGCTTGGCCTAAAGTTATACCCACTTGGGGTTTTATTTGACGGGGTAACATGTACCCTTCGGCTCTTGGCCTAAAGTTATACCCACTTGGGGTTTTATTTGACGGGGTAACTTGTACCTTTCGGCGCTTGGCCTAAAGTTATACCCACTTGGGGTTTTATTTGACGGGGTAACATGTACCCTTCGGCTCTTGGCCTAAAGTTATACCCACTTGGGGTTTTATTTGACGGGGTAACCTGTACCCTTCGGCTCTTGGCCTAAAGTTATACCCACTTAGGGTTTCTCTTTTGGACAACTTGTGCCCTAATGTAAGCAATTTTTTTTATATGGTTCAAACGCATCGGATGTTTCATTGATGTGAAAATGGCTCATGCCTTACAATAAATCCTGAAATAACAAAGTACGTAATGGGTTACATAAAACATTTCTTTAGGTTAACTGCATGCCAGGTTTGAGGTACTTCCACGTCTTCCATGGTTTGGAGCTTGTATGTGCCGTGCTGATAAGCCTCCGTTATCCGGTAGGGGCCTTCCCAATTAGGTCCCAATTTTCCTTGATCTTCTACCCTGCTGGCTTCGTTCTTCCTGTATACGAAGTCTCCCACTTTGAAATCTTCGGGTTTAACCCTTCGATTGTAATACTGCTCTACTTTCTTTTTGTACTTTGCTTCCCTTATGGCTGCCATTTCTCACCGTTCTTCTAACAGATTTAGGTTCAGATTGATTTCTTCGTCATTGTTTTCGAGATTTGCCATCATGGTCCGGAAGGTAGGCATACCGATTTCCGCCGGGATGACCGCCTCACTTCCGTAGGTCAGACTAAAGGGAGTTTCTCCGTTGCTAGTTTTCAAGGTGGTCCGGAAAGCCCAGAGCACGTTTGGTAACTCATCTACCCATCCGGATCTTTCTCTTCCAAGCCGGGACTTAAATCCCTTCATTAGACTTTTGTTGGCTCTTTCGACCAATCTGTTGGCTTGAGGATGAGCCACAGCCGTGTTGATTTGTGTAATATTCAACCTCTCACACCAACTTTTGAACGGATCCCCAACGAAGTTACTTCCGTTATCCGTGACGATTATCTTGGGTAATTAGAACCTACAAACAATGTTGTCCCATACAAATTTTTTGACTTCCTTACCGGTTGTTTTGGCCAACGGTTTCGCTTCCATCCATTTTGTAAAATAGTCTATTGCCACAATAACATACTTAAATTTTCCTGGAGCTTCGGGCAAAGGTCCCAAAATGTCAATTGCCCATTGGAAGAAGGGCCATGGTGCCATGACGGAGGTTAATACTGTTTTTGGCAATTTAGGAACCGGAGCGTGTATCTGACACGAGTCACATTTCTGGATAACCTCCCTGGCGTCCCGGTGCATGGTTGGCTAATAGTAGCCTTGTCTCATTAGTTTGGCTACGACAGATCGTGGTCCGGAGTGCATGCCACATGCTCCCTCGTGTACTTCTCGGATTATGTAGTTAGCTTGGAGGGGTCCGACGCATCGCAGCATAGGTCCTAGGTAGGATTTTTTGAATAGCACATTATCAATCAACGTATAATGGCTTATTTTCATGCACAGATTTCGTGCTTCGTTTTGATCTTCCGGCCATATCCCTTCGTTTAAGCAACGGCATATGGGAGACATCCAATTTTCCTCCTCTTCCTCTACTATTGCGTTAATCGCCGCTTCTTCTGTGGATGGTCTTTCCAATACTTCTACTAGGACTTCCTTTGTAAGGTGGTCAAATGCTACGGATGCTAGTTTGCTAAGCACATCTGCTTTTTGGTTCTGGGCTCTTGGGATATTCTTTATCCTGAAACGTTTGAAGCAAGTGATGTATTCCTTGGCCTTGGCGAGGTACTTTGCCATGTTCTCCTTGTATGCAATAAACTCTCCGTTTATTTGGCTTGCCATTAGGTTAGAATCTACTCATACCTCTAATGCCTCTATATGCATTTCTTTTGCGATTCTCAGTCCGGCTAGGAGTGCTTCGTATTCTGCTCCGTTGTTGGTAGTTTCGAAGTTTAATCGGAGAGCATAGGTATATTCTTCTTTTTCCGGACTAATTAACACTAGCCCTGCTCCGGAACCTTTTCTGCTAGAAGCTCCATCTGTGTATAAGATCCATTCTTCTGGCTGAGAGACGTTACATATCTCCTTGCATCTCCTCTCCGGATCCGGGAAGGCTGTTCCGAGGGGTACTTCATTAATGAAGTCAGCGAGCACTTGTCCTTTGACAGCATTTCTTGGTATATAGGTAATGTTGTAGGCTCCCAGTTCTACCGTATATTTGGCAAATCGTCTGGAAGATTCAGCTCTGTTTAGTACTTGCTTGATGAGGTAATCCGTTATGACCTTGATAGGGTGAGCTTCGAAGTATCGCCTTAGCCTTCTAGACAGATGTAGCAGTGTCAAGGCCAGTTTTTCCACCGGAGCATACCTTCTTTCGGCATCATGCAACGTCCGGCTTACGTAGTGAACGGGGATCTGTCGTCCTTCTCTTTCAACCACCATTACCCCGCTTATTGCCTCCGTTGCTGCGGATAGGTATAGATACATATCTTCCTTTGGTTTTGGCGTTGTTAGGCATGGTAGTTCTAGGATCATCTTCTTCATTTCTTGAAAAGCTTTTTCGGCTTCCTCCGTCCATTGATATCTTTCTTTGTTCTCTTTGGTAATGTTCTTCAAAGTTTCAAAGAAGGGCAAGGATCTTTCAGCGGATTTTGATAAGAAGCGGTTTAGTGCAGCCAACTTGCCACTTAAACTTTGCATTTCCTTTAGTGTTTTTGGTGATTGCATATCGGCAATTGCTCGGGTTTTCTTAGGATTTGCTCTAATCCCTTCGGAAGTTATCATGTATCCGAGAAACTTGCCTTCTTCCACTCCGAAAGAACATTTCTGGGGGTTTAATTTCATATTGATTTGCCGGAGGTTATTGAATGTTTCTGCGATGTCGGCCAGGAGTTCTTTTTCCGATTGGCTTTTAATGACCATGTCATCTACATATACTTCCAAATTCCTGCCAATTTGCGTCCGGAAGGCGGAGTCTACTAGCTTCTGATAGGTAGCTCTGGCATTTTTCAATCCGAACGGCATTTTGACATAGCAGTATGTCCCGTGATCGGTATAGAAGGCTGTTTTTTCTTCATCTTCCTTTGCCATTTGTACTTGGTGATAGCCTTTGTAGGCATCTAGGAAACACTTATACCGGAATCCCATTACTGATTCAATCTTCCAGTCTATCTCCGGCAGTGGATAGTAATCCTTTCGGCACGATGAGTTAAGATTTTTGAAATCGATGCACATCCTCCAACTCCCGTCCGGCTTTTTTACTAGTACGGGATTGGATATCCAGGTTGGGTATCGGACGGGTCTGATTATTCCTGCTTTTAACCATTCTTCTATATCCTTGTTTATAGCTTGGTTCTTTTCTTCCGAAAAGAACCTCTTCTTTTGAGCAACAGGCTTGTCTTGGATAGTCACATTAAGTTTATGTTCCGCCGCCCATCGGGGAACACCAGTCATGTCCGAAGGTTCCCATGCAAAAACGTCTTGGCTATTTTTTAGCAATGTAATTAGCTGCCTTCTTCCTTCTTTTGAGAAATTCTTTCCTATTGTCACCAGCTGCTCCGGGTAAGCTGGGTGAACCAATATTTCTTCTGTTTCCGCTGTTCTTCCTTCCGCCGCGGATTCCGGAGGACCTTCAAACTTCATTTCTTTTTCCATCAAGAACTTTTCTTCTAGCCTCCTGTATTCCGATATGTTGACGGATCGAGTGACTAAAGTGGCAATTCCTCTTGGTGTTGGGAATTTCATCATGGCATGTATCGTGGAAGGGATAGCTCTTAATTTCTTCATTCCTGAACGTCCCAGTATTATATTATAGGGTGAGGGGGATCTTAATATTGCGAATACCATAGTCGTTCGGCGATATAGTCCTTCGTTTCCAAAGCACACCTCCAGCTCTAATTTTCCCAACGGATTTATTGCTTCTCCGGCGAACCCGACTAGTGGTGTGTTCGTTTTTGTCAGTCGGGATTGGATAGAGGGGTCAAGGTTGAGAAAGCAATGTTCATACATTACTTCTATTGAAGCGCCTTGGTCTACGTATATTCTACGTATGGTGTACCCTTCGATTTCCGCTTCCACTTTCAATGGTTCTTCTGAAACATCCCCGGGGAGTATGGGAGGGAAACTTATAGGAGTGTTCATCCAATCCTCTTCCTGATCCATGGTTTTTCACTTATATTTTCTTGCCGGATATCGAATCATGTTGATAATTCATCCTTGGTTGGTGTTATTGTTATTTCTCTGAGGTGCTCTCTCCCTTTGCCGAACATCTCTGATCAAATGATCTAGTTTGCCCGTCTCCATAGCTTTTTTGAGTTGTTCCTTTAGATTGTGACAATCGTTAGTCAGGTGACCCTTTTCCCCATGATAGTCACAATATTTGTCCATGTTTTCTCTGGCAGGTCTTCCTCTCAACGGAGGTGGTGCCGGAAGTCTAAGATGGTGTTCAGTTGTGAGGATTTCTTTGGGAGCTTTCGAGAGTGCGTTTAAGTCTAATGGCCGGACCTCTCTCCGATTTGCGTCATTGCGGCGGTAATCCGCTCCGTACTCATTCCTGTTCGGATTTTCATTCCTGGTTTGCCTATAAGGTACATAGTGATCATTTCGCCGGGGTCGGAATTCTTCTCGATGAGTATCTCGCATACGATTCCCTCAGAATGAGGATCGCTGCGTGTTCTGGTCATTCCGGTTATATGAGCTAGAATTGTAATCTTTTTTGTAATTATCTGCTCGTTCTCCCCTTGGCACCTCGGTCAACCGATATGCTCTCTCAGAACGAATGAAATCGTCTACCCTCATCATCATTTCGGTTACCGTCTGGGGGATTTTTTCAGAGAACCTCTTCGCTAACTCCGGACATTTGCAACCGTCCATAAAAGAAGATATTTGCATCACCTCCGGAACTCCAGAAATACGACTAGCTTCGTCGGTCCAACGTTCCTTGAATTCGGACAGGGCTTCGTTAGCTTTCCGGATGATCTTAGTTATCTCCATAGGGTCTCGGATACATTTTCTTCGCAAGGCAAACCTGTGCACGAATTGTTCACACAAAGCGTCCCAGTTGTCGATACTTCCTCGGGGAAGGTTGTCGAACCACCCTTTAGCCGCATCATCCAGAGTTTTCCGAAACATCATACACCATATGGGCATAGGCCAAGCACCTTGGTTGGCAGCTCCTTCGAACCTTGTGATGTGATCGTCCGGATCGGTGGATCCGTCATATAACTTTATGTGGGAGGGCATTGAGTATTTTGCAGTTTTAGGTCCGGTGAAATCAATTATCCTTCGGGTGAACGGGCTCTTGGATGCTGCCTTGAAAGGTTTGGACAGATCGTCCATCATTTCCTCTGCTTCGACATCATGAGATTGGGCGGCTTCGAAGTCAAGATGGATAGGTTCGATTGGCGTTTCGCCCGAAGTATTGTACTGTTGGATGAGAGCTTTTAGGGTGGCAATGTGGTTTTGGATTTGTTCCATGTTACTGGTTTGGGTATTGTTATCTGGACGACTTCCACTTCCTTCAGGTGTTGTTGGGATAGGACCTGTCATTTCTTAGCTTAGGTAGAGTGAATGACGGGTCCCACGGATGGCGCCAATTTGTTGAAGTAAAAGTTTGCTTCTACTTCGGACAAGCGAGATGAATCCTTCGGACTAGAGTGAGTCCTTCGGATTCGGTGTAATTCTTGTGTATGGTATATTACTTCGGATATCTGCAAAATAAACACGTCCGTTAGACTCGCCCCGGGAATGTATCCCAGGATCAACCTCCGGCGTGAGAGTAAGTATATGTTCTTAGTGAGAGAAAGTACGAATAAAACTAGAGAGTAGGAGAGAATTAGTTAACCTTAAATGAAGATCTCCTCTCTATTTATAGACTTTCCATATGGAGCGCCAGGCTGGTTTGTACTTAGCCCTTAATGTTCGCTAGTTTGTGCTCCATTATCATATACCTAATGTACTTGTCTGTACTTTGATCAATGTACTTACTGGGTTATCCGGACGGTTAGGTCTTGCGGATGTCTGGGGTTCTTCGGCTATCGTTTGCACCTTTCGGATATTAATCTTTTCTTTCCCAACATGTTCGGCTATGTTAAGCTCGACATGGATCTGGAAGGTTTGTTATATATCCGGAGGATACATACGCCAACATCAACAAAAATTGTTGATGCAATGAAATTTTAAATAACTAAAACATGCCGAACACCTATAAAACACCTATATCTGATTAGTGACTATACATAAAAAGTTGAGTAAATTTCATAAATCATCCCTGTGGTTTAACGGATTTGGTCCCTCGAAAGATTTTTTCTCGGATCCTCTCCCCGTGGTTTATACCCGTAACGGGTTTGGTCCCTCTGGCTAACGCTAGTTAGTTTTTTCCGTTAGCTAACGAACGTTTGCAAAAAACATTTGCACTGTTAGTCCTTTATACTAACGGCCGTTTATACTTAACACAAAATAAGTTTTTTTTTTTTTTTTTTTTTTTTTTTTTTTTTTTTTTTTAAATTAAAATAATAAAAAATAATAAAAATTAAAAAATTAGTTTTCTTATAATTTTTTTTCCTAATCTTTAAAATTTATACACACGTTTTTATATACACGTTTTTATACACTCATTTTTATACACATGTTTTTACACACATTTTTATACACATGTTTTTATATACACACGTGTTTACACATATTTTTATACACACGTTTTTACACAGGTTTTTATACACTCATTTTTATACACACGTTTTACACACATTTTTATACACATGTTTTTATATACACATTTTTATACACACGTGTTTACACACGTTTTTACACACATTTTTATGCACACGTTTTTACACACATTTTTATACACACATTTTTATACACACGTTTTTATATCCACAAATTTATACACACTTTTTTATACACACGTGTTTACACACGTTTTTATACACACGTTTTTACATACATTTTTATACACACATTTTTATACACACGTTTTTATATACACAATTTTATACACACTTTTTTATACACACGTGTTTACACACGTTTTTATACACACGTTTTTATACACACGTGTATAACACTCATTTTTATACACACCTTTTTACACACATTTTTATACACACGTTTTTATATACATATTTTTATACACACTTTTTTATACACACGTCATTATACATATATTTTTACACACGTTTTTATACACTCATTTTTATACACACGTTTTTATGCACACGTTTTTATATACACATTTTTATACACACGTTTTTATACACACTTTTTTATATACACATTTATATACACACGTGTATAAAAACGTGTGTATAAAAATATGTGTATAAAAACATGTGTATAAAAACGTGTTTAAACTCGTGTGTATAAAAAAGTGTGTATAAAAATGTGTATATAAAAACGTGTGTATAAAAACGTGTGTAAAAAGGTGTGTATAAAAATGAGTATATAAAAACGTGTATATAAAAAAGTGTATATAAATTTTAAAGATATTTAGAAAAAAAAAATTATAAGAAAACCAATTTTTTAATTTTTTTTTATTTTTTTTAATTAAAAAAAATTGTGTTAAGTATAAACGACCACTAAAGGTGAAAATGTTTGTTGCAAACGGTCGTTAGCTAACGGAAAAAACTAACGAGCATTAGCCAGAGGGACCAAACCCGTTACAGGTATAAACCACGGGGAGAGGATCCGAGAAAAAATCTTTCAAGGGACCAAATCCGTTAAACCACATAGACAATTTATGAAATTTAATCTAAAAAGTTAACAAAGTATACAAATTAGTCGTAAATCTTTTATATAATAAAATAAAACCTCAAGTGGGGACTTTTCCATTTCAAAAAAACTAAACCATACCTTATTTAGTAATAATATTATTTAAAAAAAAGATTATTTTCTTATTATGTAACATTTTATATTTATCCATAACACAAGTAGAAGATAAATACAAAAAATATAGATAAGATGCAATTAACAATAGCATTAAAACTTTTAAATAATTATTTTTAATAATAAAAAACTATAATTAAACATTATAAATCAACACAAAACACAGATTAAATTATTTGTTTTTTAATAAATAAAAATATATGATTAAAAAATTTAAAAAAAAAAACCCGCGCATGCGCGGGTATTATAACTAGTATTATAAACAACTTTATATATAAATATCAAGCTGTCATTATATTCAAGAATAACATAATACACAATACTCAACTCATGTAATTTGTGCATGCCTCACTATATAAAGTAACATATTTTCTTCTCAATCACCGATGTGGGATAAAAACTGACTCTCATTCTTTAATAAAAGAATTGATACAAGCTAGTATATGCTTTAACCGCTGTTGTAAGGCCAATACAACCAAATTTATTAAAGATGGTCTAGTACATGAAGATGCCATAATATAGTTGTTGGCGTATATACCCTCCGGATATACAACGTACCTTCCGGATCCATATCAAGCATAACATGGCCGAACATGTCGGGAAAGAATAGATTAATATCCGAAAGGTCTAACGATAGCCGAAGAACCCCAGACATCCGGAAGACCTCACCGTCCGGATGATCCAGTAAGTACATTGATCAAAGTACAGACAAGTACATTAAGTATATGATAATGGAGCACAAACTAGCGAACATTAAGGGCTAAGTACAAACCAGCCTGGCGCTCCATATGGAAAGTCTATAAATAGAGAGGAGATCTTCATTTAAGGTTAACTAATTCTCTCCTACTCTCTAGTTTTATTCGTACTTTCTCTCACTAAGAACATATACTTACTCTCACGCCGGAGGTTGGTCCTGGGATACATTCCCGGGGCGAGTCTAACGGACGTGTTTATTTTGCAGATATCCGAAGCAATATACCATACACAAGAGCTACACCGAATCCGAAGGACTCACTCTAGTCCGAAGGATTCATCTCGCTTGTCCGAAGTAGAAGCAAACTTTTACTTCAACAAATTGGCGCCATCCGCGGGACTCGTCATTCACTCTACGTAAGCTAAGAAATGACAGGTCCTACCCCAACAACACCTGAAGGGAGTGGAAGTCGTCCGGATAACAATACCCAAACCAGTAACATGGAACAAATCCAAAACCACATTGCCACCTTAAAAGCTCTCATCCAACAGTACAATACTTCGGGCGAAACGCCGATCGAACCTATCCATCTCGACTTCGAAGCCGCCCAATCTCATGATGTCGAAGCACAGAAAACAGAAGAGGAAATGATGGACGATCTATCCAAGCCTTTCAAGGCAGCATCCAAGAGCCCGTTCACCCGAAGGATAATTGATTTCACCGGACCTAAAAATGCAAAATACTCAATGCCCTCCCACATAAAGTTATATGACGGATCCGCTGATCCGGACGATTACATCACCAGGTTCGAAGGAGCTGCCAACCAAGGTGCTTGGCCTATGCCCATATGGTGTATGATGTTTCAGCAAACTCTGGATGATGCGGCTAGAGGATGGTTCGACAACCTTCCCCGAGGAAGTATCGACAACTGGGACACTTTGTGTGAACAATTCGTGCATAGGTTTGCCTTGCGAAGAAAATGTCTCCGAGACCCCATGGAAATAACTAAGATCGTTCGGAAAGCTAACGAAGCCCTGTCTGAGTTCAAGGAACGTTGGACCGATGAAGCTAGTCGTATTTCTGGAGTTCCGGAGGTGATGCAAATATCTTCTTTTATGGACGGTTGCAAATGTCCAGAGCTGGCAAAGAGGTTCTCTGAAAAAATTCCCCGGACGGTAACCGAAATGATGATGAGGGTAGACGATTTCATTCGTTCCGAGAGAGCATATCGGTTGACCGAGGTGCCAAGGGGAGAACGAACAGATAATTACCGAAAAGATTACAATTCCAACTCGTACAACCGGAATGACCAGAACACGCAGCGATCCTCATTCCGAGGGAATCGTAGGCGAGATACTCATCGGGAGGAACTCCGACCCCGGCGAAATGATCACTATGTACCTTATAGGCAAACCAGGAATGAAAATCCAAACAGGAATGAGTACGGAGTGGATTACCGCCGCAATGATGCAAATCGGAGGGAGGTCCGGCCCTTAGACTTAAACGTACTCTCGAAAGCTCCCAAAGAAATCCTCGCAACTGAACACCATCTTAGACTTCCGGCACCACCTCCGTTGAGGGGAAGACCTGCCAGAGAAAACATGGACAAATATTGTGACTATCATGGGGAAAAGGGTCACCTCACTAACGATTGCCACAATCTAAAGGAACAGCTCAAAAAAGCTATGGAGACGGGCAAACTAGACCACTTGATCAGAGATGTTCGGAAAAGGGAGAGAGCATGATGAGGCGAAAAATGATCCGTTTTTAGGGGGTCATTTAAGCCCGAATCCGACTTTATTTGATCAAATATTGCCCTAAATCGTTCCTTTTGTGATTTTAGGTGTTTGGAGAGTGAATTCTGGAAAAGAAGCCATTTTGGACGTTTTTGGAGCATAAAAGTGAAGAAAACGACAAAGTACCAAAAATCCATGCTGAAGATACAAGGTGACGGCGTCAAGACTCCCTTCTTGATGGCGTCAGACATGGAGAATAAAATACCATAGCTGGTGACGGCGTCAGATGGATAGGTGACGGCATCAAAGTGGCAAGAATAAAATATCGTAGGTGGTGACGGCGTCACATAGGCCGTCACAAGTGGATCTAGGGCGTCCGAGGAAGTATATGGCGGCGAGGTGACGGCGTCAGAATTAACTCTTGACGCCGTCAGACTGTTTTTCCTATATATAGTTTTCTAGTTTTTTCATTAAAAAAAGAGAGAAGTTTTGGTGAAACCCTAAAGACGATTTTGGTGCCTCTTTTACAGGTTTTTCAAGGGTTCCAAACCCTTGAGGCCTTACATTGTAATTGAGATAAGTATACTCTTAATTCAATCAATATGTCTATGTGTTGGTTGTTTATCTTTTGTTCTTATCTTAATTCTACTATGCTAGGCTAGATTTCCTTTGTGTTTGCTTAGATCTAATGAAACCTAGATGTTGATTATGTGTTGATTACTTGTCTATTCTTGTTTTGGATGAATGATATTATATGTTAGGCTTAAGAAAACTGGCAGATCTCCAAATGGTAACATGCTTGAACGTCTTAAGAAACATGAACCGAGGCGTACTAGGTCTTTATTGGTTGTATTTAATGCATGAGCCACTGTTTACAATCCCTATAGTTGTGCTGGGTTATGGTGTAGGAGGAGATAAGAGCTCATAGAGTTGGGGAGTTATGTATGCCACCCCACGAATGGTATTAAGGAATACAATCCGTCATCCATACAAGTGTAACAAGTAATTAACATGTAAAAGATATCTAGGGAGTAATGAAGTCTAAGTAAACACAATTTCTCCAACCACTGCTCACAACCTTAGTATAATTTAGTTTAATTTCATTTTCATTAGTTTATTTTAATTATATATTAGCTTTGGGTTAGTTGAATAGCAACTAATTCCGCCCTATCTTCCAAAACCCGAGATTTTACTTGCTTTTATAAAAATATAAAAATACAAAAATAATTATCTTCCACCTCTAGAACTATTAATTAGGTTTTCTAATCCTAGCGACACTATTCCTAAGCTGAACGTTCAATCCCCCGGTACTTGTCACTATACTATACTACAACGATCAGGTACACTGCCTGGTGGGGGTTGTAAGCCTCGCGAGATCCCTCGAGAGGTAAAGCAAGGTGCGATTCCCACGCATCAGAGCACCTCAGAGAAATAACAATAACACCAACCAAGGACGAATTATCAACATGATTCGATATCCGGCAAGAAAGTATAAGCGGAAAACCATGGATCAGGAAGAGGATTGGATGAACACTCCTATAAGTTTCCCTCTCATACTCCCTGGGGATGTTTCAGAAGAACCATTGATAGTGGAAGCGGAGATCGAAGGGTATACTGTACGTAGGATATACGTAGACCAAGGCGCTTCAATAGAAGTGATGTATGAACATTGCTTTCTCAACCTTGACCCCTCTATCCAGTCCTGACTGACAAAAACGAACACACCGCTTGTCGGGTTCGCCGGAGAAGCAATAAATCCGTTGGGAAAGTTAGAGCTGGAGGTGTGCTTCGGAAACGAAGGACTATATCGCCGGACGACTATGGTATTCGCAATAGTAAGATCCCCCTCACCCAATAATATAATACTGGGACATTCAGGAATGAAGAAATTGAGAGCTATCCCTTCTACGATACATGCCATGATGAAATTCCCAACACCAAGAGGCATAGCCACTTTAGTCACCCGATCAGTCATCATATCGTAATGCAGGAAGCTAGAAGAAAAGTTCTTGATGGAAAAAGAAATGAAGTTTGAAGATCTTCCGGAATCCGCGACAGAAGGAGGAACAGCGGAAACAGAAGAAATATTGGTTCATCCAGCTTACCCGGAGCAGCTGGTGACAACAGGAAAAAATTTCTCAAAAGAAGGAAGAAGGCAGCTAATTACGTTGCTAAAAAATAGCCAAGACGTTTTTGCATGGGAACCTTCGGACATGACTTGTGTTCCCCGATGGGCGGCGGAACATAAACTCAATGTGAATATCCAAGACAAACCTGTTGCTCAAAATAAGAGGTTATTTTCGGAAGAAAAGAACCAAGCTATAAACAAAGATATAGAAGAATGGTTAAAAGCAGGGATAATCAGACCCGTCCGATACCCAACCTGGATATCCAATCCCGTGCTAGTAAAAAAGCCGGACGGGAGTTGGAGGATGTGCATCGATTTCAAAAATCTCAACTCATCGTGCCGAAAGGATTACTATCCGCTGCCGGAGATAGATTGGAAGATTGAATCAGTAATGGGATTCTGATATAAGTGTTTCCTAGATGCCTACAAAGGCTATCACCAAGTACGAATGGCAAAGGAAGATGAAGAAAAAACAGCCTTCTATACTGATCATGGGACATATTGCTATGTCAAAATGCCATTCGGATTGAAAAATGCCGGAGCTACCTAGCAGAAGCTGGTAGACTCCGCCTTCCGGACGCAAATTGGCCGGAATTTGGAAGTATATGTAGATGACATGGTCATTAAAAGCCAATCGGAGAAAGAGCTCCTGGCCAACATCGCGGAAACATTCAATAACCTCCGGGAAATCAATATGAAATTAAACCCCAAGAAATGTTCTTTCGGAGTGGAAGAAGGTAAGTTTCTCGGATACATGATAACTTCCGAAGGGATTAGAGCAAATCCCAAGAAAACCCGAGCAATTGCCGATATGCAATCTCCAAAAACACTAAAGGAAATGCAAAGTTAAGTGGCAAGTTGGCTGCACTAAACCGCTTCTTATCAAAATCCGCTGAAAGATCATTGCCCTTCTTTGAAACTTTGAAGAACATTACCAAAGAGAACAAAGAAAGATATCAATGGATGGAGGAAGCCGAAAAAGCTTTTCAAGAAATGAAGAAGATGATCCTAGAACTACCATGCCTAACAACGCCAAAACCAAAGGAAGATATGTATCTATACTTATCGGCAGCAACGGAAGCAATAAGCGGGGTAATGATGGTTGAAAGAGAAGGACGACAAATCCCTGTTCACTACGTAAGTCGGACGTTGCATGATGCCGAAAGAAGGTATGCTCCGGTTGAAAAGCTGGCCATAACACTGCTACATCTGTCTAGAAGGCTAAGGCGATATTTCGAAGCTCACCCTATCAAGGTCATAACGGATTACCCCATCAAGCAAATACTAAACAGAGCTGAATCTTCCGGACGATTGGCCAAATACACAGTGGAATTAGGAGCTTATAACATCACCTATGTACCCAGAAATGCCGTCAAAGGACAAGTGTTAGCCGATTTCATCAATGAAGTACCCATCGGTACCATCTATCCGGATCCAAAAAGGAAGGGTAGGGAGATATGCAATATCTCCCAAACCGAAGAATGGATCTTGTATACCGACGGAGCTTCCAGTAAAAATGGTTCCAGAGCAGGGCTAGTACTGATCTATCCGGAAAAAGAAGAATACACTTATGCCCTCCGAATGAACTTCCATGCCACTAACAACGGAGCAAAATACGAAGCACTCCTTGCCGGACTACGAATTGCAAAGAAAATGCACATAGAAGCGCTGGACGTAAGGGTGGACTCGAACCTGGTGGCAAGTCAAATCAACGGAGAGTTCACTGCATACACCGAAAGCATGACCAAATACCTCGCTAAGGCTAAAGAATATATTGCTTGCTTCAAACGTTTTAAAATAAAGAATATTCCGAGGGCACAGAACCAGAAAGCAGACGTGCAAAGCAAATTAGCGTCCGTAGCATTCAATCACTTAACGAAAGAAATCTTGGTGGAAGTATTGGAGAAACCATCCACCGAGGAAGAGATAATCAGTACAGTAGTAGAAGAAGAAGAGGAAAATTGGATGTCACCCATACTCCGATGCTTAAAAGAAGGAATATGGCCGGAGGACCTAAATGAAGCCCGAAACCTTCGTATGAAAATAAGTCACTACACACTGATCGACGAAGTACTATTCAGGAAATCCTATCTAGGACTGATGCTACGGTGTGTAGGACCCCTCCAGGCTAATTATGTCATCCGCGAGGTACACGAGGGGGCATGTGGCATGCATTCCGGACCACGATCTGTTGTAGCCAAACTAATGAGACAAGGCTACTATTGGCCAACCATGCACCGGAACGCCAGGGAGGTTATCCAGAAATGTGACTCGTGCCAGATACACGCTCCGGTTCCTAAGCTGCCAAAAACGTTACTAACCTCCGTCATGGCGCCATGGCCTTTCTTCCAATGGGCAATTGACATTTTGGGACCTTTGCTCGAAGCTCCAGGAAAAGTTAAGTATGTTATTGTGGCGATAGACTGTTTTACAAAATAGATGGAAGCGAAACCGTTAACTAAAACAACCGGTAAGGAAGTCAAAAAATTTGTGTGGGACAACATTGTCTGTAGGTTCGGATTACCCAAGATAATCGTCACGGACAACGGAAGTAACTTCGTGGGAGATCCGTTCAAAAGTTGGTGCGAGAGGTTGAATATTACACAAATCAACACGGCTGTGGCTCATCCTCAGGCCAACGGATTGGTCGAAAGAGCCAACAAAAGTCTAATGAAGGGATTTAAGTCCCGGCTTGGAAGAGAAAGAGCCGGATGGGTAGATGAATTACCAAACGTGTTATGGGCTTTCCGGACCACCTTGAAAACTAGCAACGGAGAAACTCCCTTTAGTCTGACCTACGGAAGTGAGGCAGTCATCCCGGCGGAAATCGGTATGCCCACCTTTCGGACCATGATGGCAAATCTCGAAAACAATGACGACGAAATCAATTTGAACCTAAATTTGTTAGAAGAACGGCGAGAAATGGCAGCCATAAGGGAAGCAAAGTACAAAAAGAAAGTGGAGCAGTATTACAATCGAAGGGTTAAACCCTAAGCTTTCAAAGTGGGAGATTTCGTATACCGGAAGAACGAAGCCAGCAGGGTGGAAGATCAAGGAAAATTGGGACCTAATTGGGAAGGCCCCTATCGGATAACGGAGGCTTATCAGCACGGCACGTACAAGCTCCAAACCATGGAAGATGTGGAAGTACCTCGAACTTGGCATGCAATTAACCTAAAGAAATGTTTTATGTAACCCATTATGTACTTTGTTATTTCAGAATTTATTGTAAGGCATGAGCCATTTTCACATCAATGAAACATCCGATGCATTTGAACCATATGAAAAAATTGCTTCCATTAGGGCACAAGTTGTCCAAAAGAGTAAAACCACAAGTGGGTATAACTTTAGGCCAAGTGCCGAAGGGTACAGGTTATCCTGTCAAATAAAACCCCAAGTGGGTATAACATTAGGCCAAGCGCCGAAGGGTACAGGTTACCCCGTCAAATAAAACCCCAAGTGGGTATAACTTTAGGCCAAGTGCCGAAGGGTACAGGTTACCCCGTCAAATAAAACCCCAAGTGGGTATAACTTTAGGCCAAGTGCCGAAGGGTACAAATTGCACCGTAAAATACATTCCCCAGTGACATAATATAAAGCCAAGACCCGATAGGTTCAATCTGTCCGGATAATAACTGACAACAAGTCACTTGACGAACAATATATATGTCCAAACATGAAACAATATTGATATAACAAATGAGCATGCAAAGGGTTCTGCCGAAATACTTTGACCTACGTCATCCGATATACACACACACACATAACATGAATATCAGGAGAATTAAAAATACGAAGAAAAAGTGAAATGATATATATATTCAAGGTTCAAAATTGTTACATCAAATGCCCCGAAACATCTATCCTACAAAAGGACGGAACATCAATACCCTATTCTATTACATCAACATGAAACCAACACAAGAAATTTCGAATAAAAGCTTCATAAAGAGTCCGCAACATCTATGCCCATAGTCAAAATGGAGATGTGCTAATCCTTCACACTTCAAGTAAAAACCGAGGCATTCTGATCCGAAGACTGGTTCTCGGAGGGATTCTCGACGTGAGATTCAACCTCCGGCCCCTCAGTCACCGGTTCTTCAGCAGGAGCAGGGTCAGGAACTAAGGCATTCAGCTCATCAAACTTCCAGTAAATGGTTTCCCAGATCTTCTGGATGTAAGGATAGTCCTGAGAAAGGGCCTTATCATATAACGGACCATATTTGACCCCGGCTTCCATATCCATCCCCTCAACTTCTCCCAACAACTTAGCTGCTTTCTCCGGCTCCTCAAATAAACCAGCCCCATCAATCAATCAGGAAAGGTAGAACAAGTTGAACGGTTCCGCCAATGCCGTCCGGAACTCGTGACTACCAAGGAAGTGATGGATAGCTTCCGGAACGAACTCATTAACAATTCGGTTGCGTTCCATTTCTGCATTTCCGGCAGCTATAGCAATTTCTTGCTTCTCTTGTTGAAGTTCCTTGTAAGCCTTTTCTTCATCGGCCAACTTCAACTTAGCATCAGACAGCTGCCCCTCCAACAACTTTATCTTTTCAGCCTGTCCCGCAGAAACCTTTCTCCACTCCTCCTTCTCCACCACAAGTTGGGAGACCCTATCCTCCAGACCAGCATTCTCGGCACGCAATTTCTGAATCCCCTCCGGATTCATCTCAGCACATGCCGCATGTTTACCCTTCAGCTCATCCGATTCCCGAACCACTTCATCCAACCTCTTACACTTATCCCCCAAAACTTGATCACACCCTTCATGAGTCTCAGACAACTTCTGGTACTCACGCTTAAGAGACTCAAAGCGGAAAAGGACGTCCGCTTGAGCCGTAACGTGCTTACCCATCAGTAACCAAGACCTTCGGATGGCCTCGGCATCATCCTGACCATCCAAGTGCCTCTCTTCAGCCGGGGTGGCCAAGTTTATCAGCATGTCTCAGCAGACAATCGCATTGTTCATGCGAGTCCCCCTCTTCACCACCCAGGCCGGAACAAAAGTATCATCATCATCATCATCTGCCTCTATGTCCACGTGGACATCCTCCTCATCAACAAGCCCCTTGCCCGGACGGCGGGAACCATCCTTCGAACTCCCTGAAAATAAAGAACACTTGTCAAATAAATAAGAAACAAATCAAGGAAAAGTTATGAACATAATGTTTACTAACATACCGGAGGGTATATCCTTCGGATGAAGCGAGCGGATAGGCTCCGGCTCCTCAACTTCCTCCGTAGTATCCAGGTCAATAACGTGGTCAGCAGACTGCTTGAACCTCTTATGAACTTTGGAGGAGATACTCCCTCCGGCCCTCTTGGACGGAGGTTTCTTGGAGCCCAACTTCGCTGCCTGCTCCTTCTTTTTATCTTTGGCCGCCAACACCTTGTCATCCGGCACCTCCACCCTCTTCAACTCTTCGTCCTTTTCAGGAACTTCAGCATTGGAGGCAAGGGGGCGAGTAATATGCATCTCACGACCCTGCCCCTGCGGCAGTGCATCCCCCTTGACCACATTCACCACCTTTCGGAGTGGAGGTTTCTTCAAATAGCTTGACATAGTGACACCTGCGAACAAACAAGACATCATTAAAGATAAAAATAAAGAAGAAAGGCATAATTTGAAAATTCATATTTATAATAAGGGCTATACCCCTCCCCTCCTCATCCCCCAAAGCCGGACGGAAGCCGGTAAATTCCCAATGGTCCGAAAGACCCAACGCATATAAGAAAGACTAGGGTACTTGGCACGGCTCGATGATTGTCTCAGCCAACCTTTCGGCATGAGCAACATCATATTCACTCCTCTTGGGAAATGGATCGGACACATCTGAATCCGAATGCCTCCAAGGCATGGCAAAAGGAATGGCTCTCCTATCGATCAAGAAAAAGTGATATTTCCAGCCCTTCAGGCAGGAAGGAAACTCTTCGAAGCAAATCTTTCTATCCTTGTGCACACGTTTCTCAAAGGAAAACCAGCAACCTTGTTTGCTAAGTTTGTAAAAGACACGGAATAGAGGGGTGGTAGGAGGAATGTGCATGCTCCGGCAATACACCTCGAAAAGAGTAGCATGGTGCATTCCCAACGGAACCAATTGAGATACGTGAATTTTAAAATACCTAATAACATCTAAGAGAAAAGTAGAAAAAGGGACAGTAAGACCTCCGTCAAAGAAATACTCTGCGTATAAGCCAATGGCATCCGCAGGCAATCGATCCATCGTCATACCCGACGGAGGTACCCTCGGATGCAAATCCTTAGGAATCCTAAAAGTGTCCACTACCACAAGTACTTCACCATCATCCATCGTAGACGGCCTCAGATGTATATCCTTCTTGACATGTGAGCCCTCCGGCATGGATACATCCTCATATTCAAAAGACGCGGTAGACTCTGACATAATGGGTCCGACAGGGAGAGAAAAGATATAGCCAAAACAACAAAAATACTAAACGGACTCGGACGTACCTCAAAGACGGCGAGAATAATCGTTCGGAATACGGAACGGATAAGATGTGTCAGAGGTATGTGTGTGAGAAAAATAACAGTGGTGTAAATGAAGAAAATTGAGCTATTTATAGACGGTAAAAAATGAGCGGGAAAAGACACGTCACCCGTAGGGCTAACATGTCAAGCATCCACGCCGTGTGTCTCACGAAACGCATACGTGTTCCAATCCAAACGACGCGGTAAAAAACGACGGCGCACCTTAAACGACACATTAATTACTTTTAGCATCTTGCACACGACTCTAATGAAGGACGAAGCTACAACCTCTTCGGAAAGCTGCAAAAACTAAACTTAGTATCACACCATTGGCATAACCAATACTATGATACTGGGGGGGACATGTTGGCATATATACCCTCCGGATATACAACGTACCTTCCGGATCCATATCAAGCTTAACATGGCCGAACGTGTCGGGAAAGAATAGATTAATATCCGAAAGGTCTAACGATAGCCGAAGAACCCCAGACATCCGGAAGACCTCACCGTTCGGATGATCCAGTAAGTACATTAATCAAAGTACAAACAAGTACACTAAGTATATGATAATGGAGCACAAACTAGCGAACATTAAGGGCTAAGTACAAACCAGCCTGGCGTTCCATATGGAAAGTCTATAAATAGAGAAGAAATCTTCATTTAAGGTTAACTAATTTTCTCCTACTCTCTAGTTTTATTCATACTTTCTCTCACTAAGAACATATACTTACTCTCACGCCGGAGGTTAGTCCTGGGATACATTCTCGGGGCGAGTCTAACGGACGTGTTTATTTTGCAGATATCCGAAGCAATATACCATACACAAGAGCTACACCGAATCCGAAGGACTCACTCTAGTCCGAAGGATTCATCTCGCTTGTCCGAAGTAGAAGCAAACTTTTACTTCAACAATAGTCCATAGAATGATTCATATACATTGCCATAGAATTATTCATATACAACCAAATTTATTGAAAGGTGTTTGTGTAGAATAACGCAGTTCCAATTACTGTTGTCGCATTTTAGTCCTGGTATTTTAGTGTACATCTGAACTAAAAGATGGCTTCTTGTAATGTTTGGGTCATTTTGAAAAGACTGAATATAATGTGTTTGTTTGAATAATTTGTGGCAACCAATATCTATGATCGACCAAGAAATAGTAGAGATGGTATTGTTTCCAGTAGTGAAAATAATGGCTTCGTGGAATTGTTGTTCGAGCATCTGACCTGGACATTGCAACTGTTCTTGGGATGAGTTTCCCTTCACGCATCGGTACACACCCATTTTAGCGCCTAGCTTTTTCACTTGCCAATTATTATCATCTATCATTGGTTTTTTACCACACATGGTGGCAATGACATGTTTGCTAAGTAGATCTATGGGGTACAGTAGCTCGATCTTCTGCCTATACATTCATACAATTTGCCAAAAACCGTTCAAAAATTAGAAAATAACTTTCAAGCATCTTGTTCAAAAACTTAATAGTTCTTCTGTTTTGTTGACAGTGGTGGCATCATCTTCTGGGCAGACTCAAATGGAAGTAAACGCCTATATACAAGGAAAACTGAAAAAGTGAAAAGTGTTTGCGGTTGGTCAACGTCAACCTGGTCCGTTTCAACCCCAACTAAAAGTAATGATTTGATTTCTGTGAATAAAGATGCTAGAATCAAAATTTAAAAATAGTTTTATTTCGTGTGTAACATATAAATATGTATTTGCAGAGTGTACCTACATCTTAGCGTGGACGAATATAACTGAGAGTATATGCAAGAGTTACACGAAGAACATCGCCAAATAGATCTAGTCTAATACCTGAAGACTTAAAACAGAAAATTAAGAAGGCTTAATTGCTTTTTTTCAGATTTGAATAATTTAGTTTTCGGTCATAGAATCCAGTAGTTAAAGTTACATACTAACATGGTTCCAAGATTTGTTGAGATTTTGTATGTGTAAAGTTTGCATATTGAGGCTTTGGAGACTGACCAACTGATACTAATTTCTCAAGTTCCAAGTATTACTTTCAAACTGCGTATCCGAACACCTACTAATGTAATGGAATGTTTATCTAGGTCTCTCCTCATATGTAATGGTAATCTATAGGCGCTACACTACTACTCGATCATACTTATAGGATAAGGTTTCTTGTGTGACATAAGCGGAACAATGATGCTATTGTACCTCCTCAAGTCTGTAGGCAATGGGCATTAGACATTGCTGAAAAGTGTAAACCATGGTCCAGTCCCTTGATAGAACAGACAAGATTAGTTCCCAATCTGAAGCACAACAGATGATCGAGGTTGTGAGATAGAAATTTATAGAGAATGGGCCACTTCACCATATTTGTCTTGATGTAGTTGAAGAATTCATTGTACGCTGAGGACATCTTGGTGTTGGAAACTAAGGACGGCATGGAGAAGGTTATTGAAGGAGGACCGTGGTTAATCAGTCTTTTCCCTCTGTTTTTAAATGTTTGGACTCCTAATACTATATACTGAAAAAAGACAAAATTAAGAGTGCCCCTATTTGGGTCAAGTTGCATCATGTCCCAATAGTGGCTTACTCTGAGGTGGGTTTGAGTCTGATCACTACCCAAATTGGTCGTCCAATCATGTTGGATACGTACACGAGCAGTATGCATCTTAGGTCTTGGGGTCATAATGAATATGCTAGGGCATTAGTGGAGGTTTCTGCTGAGGAGGATTTGCTGGAATCACTGGTAATTGCGATCCCTCACAATGATGGGAAAGGCCATTCGTTGGCTACAATAGATATAGAGTATGAATGGACGCCCCCCGATGTGCTACATGCAAGGTTTTTGATCACATGGATAACGAATGTCCTAAACTTCCCAAGGTTGTGGAGAATAAGGAGGTGGAAGCTGATGGTTTCAATGAAGTGAAGAAAAAGAAACATAAGCCGAAACAAAATAAACAATTGGATGGTGTTAGGCTTACGAAGCCTAAACCTACTTTCTATTATCGTCGTGTTGAAAAGGGTGAGACTTCCCAACCTGTGGTGAAAAAAAATAACCCTAAGGTTCCCGAGCCTAAGCAGACTTGTAAAGAGGGGCCCGGCAATAATGAAACTAATGTGAGTGTTGAAAACTCATTTGGTGCTTTGTCGATGGTGGATGACACTGATGATAATATTTGGGGTGCGAATGAACATGGGAAGGAGGCGAATACTATTCTAAACGAGAGTGATTCTGATATTGAGGAACATACTATGGAAGATAGTAATGGTAAATGTATTGCTGAAATTGAAACGAAGGGGGCAAGCACTCCCGCGACTGAGGTTTCCAATGATTAGCATCGCCTCATGGAATATTAGGGGGCTGAACTTCTCCCCTAAGCAAAGTGAAGTTCGGCAAGTTATTTATGATAACAAGTTGTCGGTTTTTGCCATTTTAGAGTCGCATGCTAGGGAATCTAATTTGGTAAAGCTGTGTTCTAATGTCTTTAAGCATTGGGATTGGACCTCAAGTGGTAACTTATGTGTAAAGGGTACTCGTATCATTCTTGGATGGAATAATTATGATGTTGATGTCACGGTTATCTCGCAAAGTGACCAAGTCATTCATGCTCGTATTTGGTTGAAATCTGAGAAGAAGGAGTTCTATTGCTCATTTATTTATGGGAATAATAGATACACTCATAGACGTGCTCTTTGGGAAAATATTTGCGTCCATAAGAAGTATGTCCGCAATCGTCCATGGTGCCTCCTTGGTGATTTTAACGCTGCTCTTTTCTTGGCTGATAGTATGGCAGGGTCTTCTAGGATGGATATTGCTATGCGGGAATTCAAAGAGTGTGTTGCTGAAATTGAAGTTATGGATGTTCCTAGTTCGGGGCTCTAGTTCACATGGAACCAAAAAACTAAAGTTATTGATGGCCTTTTGAAAAAAATCTGGGTAATGTGCAATTTAGTGACTCGTTTATAGGAAGTCATGCTGTCTTCCATCCATACCGAATCTCCGATCATGCTCTCGCTGTGCTAAAGATTCCTACTGTTGTCAAGAGTACTCCTAAGCCTTTTAAATTTGCTAATATATTGACACAACATGTAAGGTTTAAAGAGGTGGTGAATGAGGGTTGGTTGCTGGAAGTCTCGGGTTTTTGTATGTTTCGGCTTATCAAAAAGTTAAAGAATCTGAAGAAGCCTTTTCGTAAGCTATTATATGATCATGGTAACATACATGATAACGTTAATAGGTTAAGAACGGAGTTGGATAGAGTGCAAGCTGATTTGGATGAGGATCCCTTTAATGTTGTTCTTCGTGAGGAAGAGATGGCCTATGTCAAAGCATATAACAATGCAATCCTTATGCAAGAGCGATTCCTAAAACAAAAGGCAAAAATCCTATGGCTTAAGGAAGGTTATTCAAATTCGGCATACTTCCATAAAGCGGTTAAAGGAAGGGTAAGTAGAAGTTGAACAAATGTGGTAACTGACTCGGCTGGTAATGTTTTTGAGAATGACCAGGTGGCGAATGCTTTTATTGCTCACTATGAAGTTTTTCTTGGCCAAGAGGGACATACTTCAGCTCTTAATTCTCAAGGTTTGTTCGAACAAATTCTTGATAATACAACGGCTGATGACATGATTAGGAATGTTAGTGACAATGAAATTAAGGAGGCTATGTTTTCTATGGGCAATGATAAATCTCCGGGCCCAGATGGATATACGGCGGCGTTCTTTAAAGAGGCTTGGGATATTGTCGGAAATGATTTAATCAAAACTGTTAAGGAATTTTTTACTAATGGCAAACTCTTAAAGGAGCTTAATCACACGATTATTGCTCTTATTCCCAAGGTTCAAACCCCATCACGGGTGAATGATTACCGGCCGATTTCTTGTTGCAATGTCTTGTTTAAGTGCATTAGTAAGGTCATTACTAATCGCATTAAAGGTAGTTTGAAAGACCTAATTATTTCGAATCAATCGGCCTTTGTTCCGGGCTGTAGTATTTCCGATAACATCTTACTTACTCAAGAGTTAATGCATAATTATCATTTGGATCGAGGAGTTCCTAGGTGTGCTTTTAAAGTTGACATCCAAAAGGCTTACGACACGGTTGACTAGGGTTTTCTTATGGAGGCTCTTAGAGGGTTTGGGTTTCATGAAAGGATGATTTTGTGGATCATGGAGTGTGTGACGACTACTTCTTTCTCCATTAGTATTATGGGTCTCTCCATGGCCATTTTAAAGGTAAAAGAGATCTTCGTCAAGGTGATCCTCTCTCTCCTTATTTATTTACTATCGTTATGGAGGTGCTTACTCTCATGTTAAAGCGTCGGGTTCGAGAGGGCGATGGTTTTACTTTTCACCGATATTGCTCGAAAATGGAAGTGATTAACTTGTGCTTTGCTGATGATTTATTTTTGTTTGCCCATGGGGATGTCCAATCGGCTAAAATCATTATGGAATCCTTGGATGAGTTTAAACTCGTTTCTGGTTTAACGCCAAGCCTTCCGAAGAGCACCGCGTATTTTTGCAATGTCCTAAATCATGTTAAGCTTGCAATTCTTCAGGTTATGCCGTTTGAAGAGGGGCGTCTTCCGGTGAAATATCTTGGTGTTCTGTTAGTTCCGTCTAGACTTGTACACAAAGATTGTAAGGAGCTAATTGAAAAGGTCGAGGCTCGTATCAATGATTGGAAAAATAAGTCTTTATCAATAGCGGGCAGATTACAATTGGTGCAATCGGTTATTGCTTCTATGCATGTATATTGGGCTTCAGTTTTTATCCTTCCTACGCGTATTCTTCCTGATATTGAACAACTTATGAGAGGTTTTTTATGGTGTCAAGGTAGTATGCGCAAAGGAAAGGCGAAGGTTGCTTGGGATGTAGTGTGTTTGCCCAAAGATGAAGGAGGTCTTGGCGTTAGGAGATTAGATTTCTTCAACAAAGCGCTTATGTCGGTTCATATTTGGAAGCTCTTATTAAGGAAGGATTCTTTATGGGTAAAATGGATACACTTGTACAAGATAAAGGATCAGAATTTTTGGGATATTCCATGCCGTGGTAACATGACTTGGGGATGGAGGAAGGTTTTGCAGCTTCGTCCTTGTATTCGTGAATTTATATGGCACAAAATAGGAGATGGAACGAGCACTTCTCTTTGGTTTGATCAGTGGTGCTCCCTTTGTCCTCTTGCTGATTTCATTTCATCTAGAGATATATTTCGAGCCGGTTTGAATTTGTCTACAAAAGTAGCAGATCTTATTAGTTTAGGTACATTGGAATGGCCTCATAAGTTAGGGGTTAAATACCCTAATGTTCTTCTTATTTCGTCTCCTATGCTGAATCAAGGTGTTAAAGACAAGTTGGAATGGCGGTCTCGTTATGGTGCTATTCAGCCCTTTGCGGTTAATTTGGTTTGGCAAGATATCCGTCCGAGAGATGTTAAGGTTGCGTGGGTCGATGCGGTTTGGTTTTCAAATTGTATTCCTAGACATGCGTTTAACCTTTGGCTAATTATCAAAAGAAAGTTGAAGACTCAAGATCGTTTAAGAAGCTAGGATATATCGAACTCGGTTGCTGCTAATTGTCCTCTTTGTGAGTCCCAACCAGACTCACATGAGCATCTAGTCTTTGATTGCCCTTTCTCTACGCAGGTGTGGCTTCATATGAGGGATATGGCAGATTTGTCTCACCTTCCTCCATATTTTGATGAGATTCTTTAGTATATTGTTCCTATGGCAAAGAGAAGAACGTCTAAGAATGTTATTTCTAAACTGGTTCTTGCTGCCTCAGCATACTTCATTTGGCAAGAGAGGAATGAACGTATCTTTAAAGGAAATAAGTGTACGTTCAGCCAAGTTAATGAATGTATCATGTTGGCCATTCGTCTCAAGCTAATGTCTTGTCGCTTCAAGAAGTCCAAGGTTGGTTTGGATCTCATGCAGCATTGGAAGCTCCCGGAGGGGTTATTATTTTAGTTTCCTATGTTTGTTGGTGTTTGTGTATGCACCATTAGGTGGTTTTTTCCGATTGGTGTTATTTGTTATGTAATAGTTATAGTTTAGACGGATGGCTTGTCATCTGGTCTCTTAGAAGTTCAAGCTTTTGCTTGAGGTTAATGTGGCATTTCAGCCACATTCCATTGTACCTATTGGCTTTTGGGTTTTATATAATTTACCAGGGAAATTCCCCTTTACCTAAAAATCTTAGTGTTGGAAAGGTATGGAAAAATGGGCGGGGTTAGGTCACGGGCCATATAAGGATATCTTATTTCGTACATGCTAACACGGGTCGGGTTGGCTGAAAGGCACTTCTTGCCATCTTTTTGAATTTATAAGTAGTATGTAAAAGATTCAAATGATGGAGTAAATAAGGTGCACTCATGAGTTACTTCAGACGCCTTTCATCCCGTTTCCTTATAACACATTGTTTTTATTTTACCTCTTTTGACATTAGAATTGTACAAAAATTATATTCCTCATGAGGCCAAGGTTTTTAACAAGCTTGTAGTTCCCAAGGGGGCAAAAGTCATCTTAATGTGTTCCTTTCACCGCATACAAACTAAGTTAGGAGAAAACAAAAATGAAAATAAAAAGTTAACAAAGTGTACAAATTATGCACAGGATAACTTTGCTATGATACATGTATCATGTTAACATAATATCCCATGAAGAACATAATACACCAAACTCAACTTGAACAACTAGTACATACCTCGCTATATAAAGTAGCATGTTTTCTTCTCATTTATCAATGTGGGACATTTGCAGTTTACTCATATATTCATGTCAGCTTAGGAGATGGTATCGATGGCGGTGATTACATTATGCAAGCGGGACAGCCACACATGGTCACCATTTGGAGAGCCTCCAATTTAGTATATCTTCATTTGTATTTAAACATGTCTAAGTATATTGTGTTTTGAATTTTTATTGCAAAATACTATCAAACTTGATCAAATAAAAACCCACACCATACATATTAAAAAGAGCAAAAACCTTATATTAGATATGGAACAATTTGCATAATATTAATGAACTATCTATTTTCTATAATGGTTAAGCTTTTTGTGATCTACGTGACCTCATTTGTAGCTTCGCACTGGGCCACCCAAATTAATAAGACGGCCTGGTATCGGTAAGAAGAAAAACTAAAATAAGAAGAATGAAAACACGAAGAATTTTTATGAGAGATGCATTTACTTTTGTAGATGCATATGAAATGTATGATTGTGGTTTACTTGCACATATCTCATTTTAATTTTTCTTCTCATTGGATCCTAACTCAGATATTTTGTAGCTAGTATATGTTTGGATTCAAACAAGTTGTGGACTGAAAATTGCCTGCGTTCGGGTTCAAGTAGGTTGTGGACTAATCAAAATTCAGTTTGTATCGACAAAACTGAATTGAACACCAACTATATGTCAGGAATTTATAAATTGTAATACAAAGTGTAAAATACATAAATCGAAAAATTACAACCACGTGATTGAGGCCTGCAATTAGCAATGTCCTAAAACAGAATTTCGCTCCAATTGGTGGGACTGTTTTGAGAATACAACAATCAAATCAAGATTAAAACTTGAATGTGACCAATCTGAATGAATGCTTCATGATGGATTATGATGTTGTATATATAGCGCATGAAGAGGTGTCTCCAACAGTTGCAACTCTTCAAAATACTGTTATGGTATAACTGACAAAGAATAAACGTTGCAATTGTTAATGAACCGGCACAATGAAAAACCTAAAACTGGTTAATCAAAATTAATTCCATATTTTTCAATTAGAACCCAAAGACCAAAAGCTCATCATTTGTCCATTTGATTATCTCTATTATAAAGCTCAATTTAGCATAATTAAGCCTAAGATTCACCGCCAAGCCAACTAATATGGATTTCAATTATTTGATAGGCTTTGGTGGAAGAAGTCGTTATAAAGAGATTGGTTTCATTGTAGCTCCTATGTGGGATTAGTTTTCCATGTTCCAACACTCTATATTCAGTCCAATTCCTTGTTTTATGTGGTTGTAAAATTTGGTTCTTGCTCGAGTTTGATCCATTCAAAGTTGGAACCTGATGATATCTAACACCAAGAAGAACCAGCATGTCCATGGAATTGATTCCTTTTAATAGAATGTTGAGTCTATCTTCATGTTTTAAACTTGCACTTGTAGCATTTTATGAATGTCATATGCTTTTGATGTAACTATGTATTAATCAATGTTACCAAGGATTATTTTATATTTTAAATCTGAGGAACTTATGTCCTTTTTCCATACTTAGAGGCTTAGAAATTGCAATGGTTTCTCATCGCCCATTTTTTTACTCTCTCAACAACTATAAACACTTTGTCTCTCTAAAACTAATTTTTAATTTTTATTGATTTTATATAAAAGTTGGACTTTTATATTTGGGAGGTTTGCCATGTGAAGAAGAGTTCAATGATTTTTTTTGGTTTTATTAGTCGGGGCCGAAAATTCAACTAAAGCTTATTTAGTTTTGTCATTTATAAAAAAGATGGTAATATTAGAAACGCTACTCAAATAATCATTGAAAATATCATTTTATTCCCATTACCGCTAGTTTTATTAAATGTAATCTACATCTTTTTTTCAAAATCGTGAATTATTTGTCGGCGGTCGATCTCTTATAGCTTGTAATTGGTCTAAGAGGGATTAATTGGATTGGAGTTTCCAACAAGTTTTAGGTATTTCTAATGATTTTTGTGTATTCCCCGCAAGATTGTTCTTAAAAATAACTAGTTATAGATATAAATAGTGACTATAAATGAATAACAAGTTTACGTCGAGTTTTTGGTATTTCCGGAGATATTTGTAAGTTTCTAACAAGTTTGACCATGGTTGACCGATTTGTTTGACCGAATTACTCAAATGAAAAAGGTTGGTTTCAATTAAAGCCTAAACGGTGATTAATCGGCTTTATAGGCTTTTCTTTTCAACGTTACATGATACTTCAAATAGGGACATGACTAAGCAAAGAATGATATTTTCTTTAGAATACCTAGGGAAAGTTATAATTCTTTTTTGTTTTTGATGTACGTGGTTTAATAGGTTTTCTCATGATTGTTTTTAAACATCTAATTCTTCTAATAATAAACTAGCAAGGTACCCGCGCGTTGCAGTGGCGGGTACCATAAAATAAAATTTTTCAATGGAATTAATAAAAATGTCACGGGATGTCATTCCGACACCTAAATTTGCTTGGTCACAGCTTTGTGTATCGAGTCGAGTTTTATTGAGTCGAGTCTTGGTCACAAGTTCATATCTAGGTTAAGATGGAGGGTTGTACATTATGTTTAAATGATTGTAATATTGGGTGTAGGGGTGTTTTTAATGCTATTAATGTAGAATGAGGGTTGTACATTGTGTTTAAATGATTGTAATATTGGGTGTAGGGATGTTTTTAATGCAATTAATGTAGAATGAGTGTTGTACATTGGTTTTAAATGATTGTAATACTGGGTGTATAGGGGTATTTTTAATGCTATTAATGTAGAATGAGGGTTGTACATTGTGTTTAAATAATTGTAATATTGGGTGTAATGGTGTTTTCAATGCTATTAATGTAGAATTCTAAGAAAAGTGGTCTGATTTCGATTCATGCTAGTTTTTGTTGTACACAATGCTTTGGTTGTCGTAATTATGAAAATTGCTTGCTTTAAAGTGTTGTAAACCATGCATCATTTTGTGTACATCTGAATTTTTTGAAGAGAGAGTTATTCCTCCATTATAAGTAGTATAGATTATTTATTCAACGAAATTTGAGTTCAAGTCTCTCTTAAAGTTGACCAAGTCGACTTGGATTGGACATGCACTAGCAAGGCAACCGTGCTAAATGGCGGCAAATAATTTGTTACATTTGTGATCATTGGTTTGTTTGTGTCGATCAATGTCTCAACAATCATGGACGGTTTTAGATGATGGTGAGAGGTGGTGGTGTGAGAAACAGTAAAAGAGTGATAGCTAGTGTCACATTTTCATTTTGGATGTTAATGGAACTTGAGGATTAGAAACCTTTATGAAATAGTAGAGATTTCGAACCTAGTAAATAAATTAAAAATAGAAATTTAGCAAATTTATTACAAGATGGAAAAAACAAATATATTGATGTGAGACAGCTTATAGCCATTATACTTTTGGGATCAAGAATTTCAAACAACTTTTATTTTCACTCTCAAGAATTTCAAATCAGTGTCTTCCCTCTTTATCAACTTTCTTTATAAAATCTTTTTTCTTTTGATAAAAAGCGAGTGAGAATATAAGATGTGAGAATATACCTCACTATGTAAAGCAACACATTTTATTCTCAATTACCTATGTGGGATAAAAGCTAACTTTTTTTTCTTTTAATAAAAAAGTGATACAAGCTAGTACTCCGTATAATACTTTACCCGTTGTATAGAACCAAATTTATTAAAGATGGTCTAGCACATGAAGACGCCAAAATATAATCCATTTATCCATATAATTATTCATATAATTTAATGCCATACATGTTTACAGGGACAGACCCAGGATTTTCAAGTGGGGGTTGCACTAAATTTTTTTTCGTCAATACCAAAAAAAATAATTGAACGTTATATTATTTGTGAAAATGAAAAATTAATCAATAAAGTACCATGTCTCTTATACTATTGACATCTATGACGTTTCGAGCTTTGAAAGCGCTTCATCACCTCTTCATTTGTAACCTTCGCGAATAGTTCTTTTTCTATGTTACAAATTAAGGAATCATTCATATAATTTTCACCCATTCTGTTGCGGGGATTTATCTTTATCAATTTCGTTGCCGAAAAACATCTTTCTACAATTGCGGTTGCCACAAGTAAGACTAAAGAAAGCTTTTATAACTTATAGATCAAAGGAAAAGAAATATGCTTCTTTCGTGTCACTATCAACGTAGCAAGCTCGGCGATTCCTTTCAACTTCATAAAGTCTGTGTCATGAATCACAGTTTCATAGTAATAATAAAAATATTTTTAAATTGTTACCTTTTGATCTTGAATTATGATCTTTTGAATAGTGAATAAATAATGATTGTGAAAGTTGAATAGCTTGAATTGGGAATTTGGAAGGAACCAGTCGAACATATATTTTGTTTGGTAAATTGAATGTGTTATTAGATTTAATTAATTTGGGTTTAGTGGGCTATTTATTTTTTACAATTATATCTTGGGCTAAAAATGAAAATAGCAACACCTCGGTCTCGAACATATAGTTTCGTTTGGTAAATTGAATGTGTTTTTATTTTTTTACATTTACATTTTGTTTCGACATTTGTTTTCTCTTTGCACCATAAAAAAATGAAAATAGCAACAACAAAAAAAATTATCGGGGGTTGCACATATCAAGAAATGACAATTTTCGAAAAAAAATTATACTTCGTGATTTGAAAAAGGGTGTAGCCCGTGCCACACCCGGCACCAATGTGGGTCCGTCCATGCATGTTTAATAGTTAATTAGCTCTCGATCAGCTACAACATGGATTCAGATACCGACAACCCTTCTCCTGCGTAATATATACGTTGATCGAACATTTAACTCACCCTTATTCGACCTTTTAAATAGATATGGATGAAATGGTAACTTTCATATTTTACATGTTTATTGTTAGTGACAACCCTTATCTTGCGCCTTTTAATATTGTGAATAAAAAAAGTAATATATTTTCGCTCCCAAGAATTTCAAAATCGATTCCTTACCTCTCTATCAATTTCTTTGCAAAATCTTCTTTGCTTTGACATAAACGAAAGAATTACAAAAAGTTAGCAAATTATGAATCTTTTACAATGAAAAAACGGGAGACGAAAAAAAAAATCTTCTTTGCTTTGATACAAACGAATGAGAATACAAAAAGTAAGCAAATTACAAATCTTTTACAATGAAAAAATGAGAGACGAAAAAACAAAACAAAAAGTTAGCAATGTGTACAAATTATTCCTGAGATAGCAGGCCACAATAAGTCGATCATCGATTATTGAAGCTATATATCCCACGAGTAACACAATAAACCAAACTCAACTTGAATATACAGTGCATACCTCACTATGTAAAGTAACAAATTACAAATCTTTTACAATGAAAAAATGAGAGACGAAAAAACAAAACAAAAAGTTAGCAATGTGTACAAATTATTCCTGAGATAGGAGGCCACAATAAATCGATTATTGATTATCAAAGCTATATATCCCACGAGTAACATAATAAACCAAACTCAACTTGAAAAAACAGTGCATACCTCACTATATAAAGTAACACATTTTCATCTCAATTATCAATGTGGGATATAAGCTTGGTATTATCTATAATACTATAAGATTCAGTCCCTAAATTTAATGTGGAGTTATGATGATAGAGTTGTTAGAGTTAGAAACAAGTTGGAGTCGTTTAGTAGTTGCGTAGAGTACAAAATAGCTAATGCTCGGAATTCAATGCAGTCTCATAATAACTATACAATCATGAAAGGAGATGAAGTGCAAGGTTTGCCGGAATTGATCACATGACATTTAGTATAGAATTAAAAGTCAGTTAGATGAAGTGCAAGGGTTGCCCAAATTGATCACATGACATTTAGTATAGAATTAAAAGTCGGTTAGATGAAGTGCAAGGGTTGCGAAAGATTGCAAGAATAATTAATGATTTAACCTAATTCATGCCTATGTAAACCGGCAAAAATCACATTTAGTATGTACATTTGAAGATGATTCACACATCTTTTAGATCTTTGATTGTTGGTAGCGGTATGTAAATTATCTTTTGCAACATTTTGTAGATGATTCAAACATCTTTTAGATCTTTGTAATTAACTTGGTCTTTTTTTTTTTTTTCTTAATTTAGTTATCATATGCAGGTACCATGAAAATCACACAAGATCATGCATGCTCAGATAAATGAAACCAAAGATTGAGATACCAACTATCTTGTTTGTTTCTTACATATTTAGGTGATTGTTATAGATAAGCATATATATAGATATATGTATTATGTTAATGCATTTTCATGTACAAGTAATTTATGAGCGTTTTCTATTGATGTAGCTCACATGTGCAAACTGATTCAAGAAAATATGCACGAGCATGTATGTAAAGCAACATTTAAATGGTTAAATGATACTTTTTAGCTTGATTAGTTTATGTAAGTAGTTCCTTTCGAATGCTTTTTGAGAAATATTAGAATGAATTTATCGTGTGCAATTGAATTATTATTGAAAAGAAGAAGGGTCGTGCATCGCAAAGTATTTTCTTTTTCTATATGTAGAATCATTAGTGAGAAACTAATATTTACGCCAATTAAATGAGTTTGCCATAATAGCAAAATACGACATATTAAAAATATCACATTGAGTAATTAATAGAAAGGAAAAAATACATAATTTTGACTTAAATCCGTTTGTAAATTGTAATATCAAATAAAAAAGTTGAGTTTTAAACATAAGCAAAAGTTCAAACTTTTATCGAAAAACAAAACCGGTGCATTTAATGTGAAGTATATACAATATCGAGATGGAAGTGCAAGGCTTGCTGAAATTTATCACATGATATTTAGTAATTAGTATACAATTAAAATTCGGTTATGGATCGAGATGAAGTTGAAAAGGTTGCAAGAATAATTGATGATTTAACCTAATGTAATATATATAGATATATGTATTATGTTAATGCATTTTCATATACAAGTAATTTATGTGTATTTTCTATTGATGTAGCTCACATGTGCGAATTGATTAAAGAAAATGTGCACGAGCATGTATGTAAAGCAATATTTAAATGGTTAAATGATACTTTTTAGCATGATTAGTTTACGTAAGCATGCAACTTGAATAATGAATATAAAAGAAAAAGTATTAAAAAAAAATTATGTTTAAGATATGATAGTGGAGTCCAAAGGTTTTAGGAATTATTAATAATGTGTTAATTAATATTCATTTAGTTAGCTATTTAGAATCGAGTTTATTGATAAGATTTATTAATATTAGTTAGACTTTATAATGTTAATTTTCAATAAAATTAGTTGTACATTAAAATGAGATGAAGCTAAAAAGGTTTGTAACGATTTTTATACAGTTTATGTGTCATTATTATATATACATTATTACACAAACTTTAACTTACAAAATTAATAAAGAAAATATTTAACGCACATTAAACTATAACAAATTAGATAAACCCCGTGTGCTTCATATTATCATGCAAAAACCATCTAATAGACAAGTATTGTAGGGCTAAGTAAATAAGTAATAGACCAAAAGAAACAAAACCATTTTTTTATCTTGCAAATAAGTAATAAGCCAGAAGAAACAAAGCCATCACAACTTAATAACCAAAAGCCCATATATAGAATACAACGCCACAAAACCAAAACAACATCAAACACCTTTCAATTTTTATACAAGAAAGTTAAAACATTTCATATGATATATTAAACCATAATTAAGTATACACTCGCCAATATACAGAAAGAATACACGATTAACAATTAGATTATTAGCCCGTGCGTAGCACGGGTTCTGCATGTCTTGTTCTTTAATAAAAAAGTGATACAAGCTAGTATACGCATTAACTGTTGTTGTAAGGCAAATACAACCAAATTTATTAATGATGGTCTACCACATGAAGATGTCATAATATAGTCCATAGAATTATTTATATAAATTGCCATAGAATGATTTATATACCATTGTTTGTGTATAATAACGCAATAACAGTTTACCATCATTGTCCCATTTTAGTCCTTGTATTTTAGTGTACATAGGATCTAAAATGCCAATATCCATGACCTGACCAAGAAATAGTAGAGATGGTATTATTTCCAGTAGTTAATGAGTCAGGTCGCATTCTAGTGAAAGGAATTGTTGTTCAAGACATCGAGCATCTGGCCTTGACATTGCATCTGTTCTTGGGACGAGTTTCCCTTCACGTCGGTACAAACCCATATTAGCGCCTAGCTTTTTCACTTACCAATTATTAACATCCATCATTGGTTTTTTACAACACATAGTGGTCTTTTTGCATTTTGCACGAAAGCATTGACATGTTTGCCAAGTAAATCCATGGGGTACAGTAGCTGTTCTACGTATACTTTCATACAATTTGCCGAAAACCGTTAAATAATTAGAAAATAACTTTCACGCATCTTGTCCCAAAACTTGATGGTTCTTCCCTTTTAACATATGCCTTTTGTTCGATAAAAGACCAACAAACCTTGTAAGAATTAATGAACGAATGAAAAAAGAAGAATAATTACTTAAAGTAACCACACACTTGACATCAAACGCTTATATTGTATTAATTAACGAATGAAAAAGGAAGAATGTAGAAACTAGCGTCTCCGTCATCTCTATTTACAGAGATGAGAGGGTACACTTGTTATGGAATTCAAATTTCATAATTACTTTGCTTGCCTTGCACACCAAACATTCTTAGTGTTAAGTCTAATTCTAACTCAATTTAACTAAGTATAAATAAATCAATATACATAGACTAATTACACTTTAAACCACTAATAATTGCTACTATATTATAACACCTTTTAACATTGTGAATCAAAAGAATAATTATTTTCACTCCCAAGAATTTCAAATCGATGCCTTAGCCCTCTGTCTGTCCAAGGCCGTCTTTGAGAGGGTGTAAGGTGAGCCACCGCACAGGGCCTCGATATTTTTAGAGGCCCCAAAATTTGTCAAATTAATAATTATATGCATATGTATACATATTTTTTACAAAGAAAAAAAAGTATTTAAATAGTAAAATATCTTAAATTAGTAATATGTTAAAACGTTTAAATAACTAATTGTATTATATCTTACAAACGGTGACATTTTATATATAACATTGCTTATCGAAAAGCTTCATTATATAATTTCGTCCAGGACTTTCAAAAAATTCAATAATTCATGAGACGACCCTGTCTGTCACATTGCTTTGCAAAGTCTTCTTTCTTTTGATAAAAGCGAAAGAGAATGTAAAAAAATAGCAAATTACAAATCTTTTACAAAGAAAAGTGAGAGACGAAATAAAAAAAGAATATAAAAAGTTAATAAAGTATACAAATTATTCGACGACTATGCATGTTCCCGTGAGTATCGTCTTGAATAATAATTACAGTATATTCCTCGAAGAACATAATACACCGGAATCAACTTGAATAATAATTACATACCTCACTATATAAAGTAACATATTTTCTTCTCAATTGTTGATGTGGGATAAAGCAAACTCTTATTCTCTAAAAAAAAAAAAAAAAAAAAAAAAAAAGGATACAAGCTAGTAAATGTTTTAACCGTTGTTGTAAGGCCAATAAAACCAAATTTATTAAAGATGGTCTTGCACATGAAGAGGCCATAATATAGTACATAGAATGATTCATATAAATTAATGCTATACATGTTTACTAGCTTTAGGTAAAATACTGTATTCGTTTTCAATAACAACACATAATTTGATAGTTCAAGCTCTTTCTTCGATTGTGGCACAACCGTGGTGTGCAAGGGTGTGCTATTCTACTGAGTCTCATATCTTTAGGGGCTTCAAAACTTACACCACGTTAGCTCATCTACAACATGGATTCATGATAGCCACAACCATTATCCTGCCTCATATATACGTTGTTCTCAACGCATATATACGTTGATGACACATTCTACTCAATAACATGTGTATAGTTAGTTTCTTGTTATCTTTTGAAGACGGACCCGTTTTTCACACCACGCTCGTGTTTAAGGTATAAAATTAAAATTGGAAAAAGGGTATTACATTTATAAAAGAAGTAGCAAACTATGGAGTATCGTTACGATCCCACATCGGTACACACAGAGTTGTGACCAATGGTCGGAGTGGTGGCCTACGGAGTGGTGGCTGGGAACCACAAAAGAGGGGTGAAAACCGTGACCAAAGACATGACCAATGAGGACGTTGGCTCTTCAATGCTTGGAGTATTGTTACGATCCCACATCAGCCAATTATGGGATTGGTCGGTGGGTTATAAAGTATAGGTGTTCCCTTCTTTGTTAAGCCAACTTTTTGGAGCGAGTTCTACACATAGCCGGTGACTTGGTGCTATCTAGTATGTGATAGGCTCGTATCACTGACCTTGACATTGCATCTGTTCTTAAGATGAGTTTCCCTTCACATCGGTACACACCCATATTAGCGCATAGTTTTTTCACTTACCCATTATTAACATCTATCATTGGTTTTTTTTACAACAAATAGTGGTCTTTCTACATTTTGCATGAAAGCAATGACATGTTTGCTAAGTAAATCTATGGGGGTACAGTAGCTATTCTGCGTATGCGTTCATACAATTTGCCTAAAACCGTTTCCGTTTTGGTACTGGCAGTGGTGGCATCATCTTCTAGGCAGATTCATTTGGAAGTAAACACCTATATACAAGTCTCAAAAAATGGTCTGAAAAATATGGTAACTTCTATACATCATCAAGATTCTTGGTGGAACGAGCTATGAATGGTGTACCTCTGGTGACAATAATCATAATCCTCCATTCATTCCACCAACATTTTCTTAATAGATTTAGATCATTATTCTAATAGCACATTTTCAGTACTCATAATTAACAAGTTAGTTTTTCCTTTGAAAGAAAACTGAAAAAGTTGCGAAAAGTGTTTGTGGTGGGTCAATCTCCAACCCGGCCCGTTTCAACCCCAACTATAAGTAATGATCTGATTTTATAAATAATTTTATTTCATATGTAACATATAAATATGCATTTGCAGAGTGTACCTACATCTTATCGTGGACCACTATAACCGAGTGTATATGCAAAAGAATTTAAAAAGTGAGCAAATTACAAATCTTTTACAATGAAAATGAAGAAACGAGAGACTAAAAAAAAAAAAAAAAAAGTTAGTAAATTACAAATCTGAAAACATGAAGAAACGAGAGATAAGTATGTCATCTTAACATTATATCACACGAGGAACATAATACACCTACCTCAAATCGAACAATTATTGCATACCTCACTATAAAAAGTAACATATTTTCTTCTCAATTAACGATGTGGGATAAAAGCTAGCTCTTCTTCTTTGATAAAAAAATGTACAAGCTATGATATGCATTATCCGTTGTTGTAAGGCGAATACAACCAAATTTATTAAAGATGGTCTGGCACATGAAAATGCCATATTATAGTCCTAAGAAACTATTATGACACCAAACATTTCCACGACACAAAATAACTACAACGACCCTAAACAACTTCTCTTATCCAAACGATCATTACATCAACTATATGAAGATCAAAACAATTAAAGGAGGAACCTTCGCCAACTGTACACAGCATACCACCTAACCACATAACGGCATCACCCAGTTTGAAGTACTGAAACGGGGGAAAACTTAACCTACCATGCATTTACACTAAAGCCAGCCGAAACCTCAAATCAAGCAGTTCCGGCCACACAAATAAACCATGTGGTGGCCCAATAATACGTAGAAACACTTAATTTAGGGAACACATATCATTGCAAGACCATCACATGTCAAAACTACTCATGACCTTCAACGAACCAACCCTTACTGAGATGACAAAAGAAAATAGATCTCGACCACATAAACAACAAATACGACCCAAATTGAGTACATCAGCACAATCCAATCCGAACTGCATCAAACCACAAATCGAGATGACCCATATGACGTAACACGAAACTACCTAACCTGAACAACATCAACATATGACCACAACACGATTTAAACTAAATAACCCAGCATGAACTAAAACCGATCTGTGCCAGCTCGACCCACAACCTGAGAACCACGACACACAACACTTAAAGCTCGACACACACAGCTTTCTGCAACAGTCATTCCTAAATCTGAACCGCAACGTCAAACAAAACCCATAATACTTGCCACTAAACACTCGCTGGAGACAAACACGACCCTCCTACGACGCAAAATAACTTACGAAAGAAGAGGTGAAAAGATGTATATACAGAGGAGTATCTTCATTTTGAACGAGAAGAAGAAGAAGGAAGGAAGGAAAGAAGGAAGGAAGGAAGGAATTAAAAAAAAAAAAAAAAAAAAGAAAAAAAAATTTGGCAATGTGTACATAAATGTCTCTTTTTTAGCGAATGAATACAAAATGTTGGCAATGTGTACATATTAGTTAGGAGATATGTAACTAAGATACATCAACATATGACCACAACACGATTTAAACTAAATAACCCAGCATGAACTAAAACCGATCTGTGCCAGCTCGACCCACAACCTGAGAACCACGACACACAACACTTAAAGCTCGACACACACAGCTTTCTGCAACAGTCATTCCTAAATCTGAACCGCAACGTCAAACAAAACCCATAATACTTGCCACTAAACACTCGCTGGAGACAAACACGACCCTCCTACGACGCAAAATAACTTACGAAAGAAGAGGTGAAAAGATGTATATACAGAGGAGTATCTTCATTTTGAACGAGAAGAAGAAGAAGGAAGGAAGGAAAGAAGGAAGGAAGGAAGGAATTAAAAAAAAAAAAAAAAAAAAGAAAAAAAAATTTGGCAATGTGTACATAAATGTCTCTTTTTTAGCGAATGAATACAAAATGTTGGCAATGTGTACATATTAGTTAGGAGATATGTAACTAAGATACATTTATTATCTCAATTACATATATCATAAGTAACATGATAGACTAAACTCAACTTGAATAAATGATGCATACCTCACTATATAAAGTAACATATTTTCTCCTCATTTATCGATGTGGGATAAAAGCTAAAGCTAACTCATCTTCTATAATTAAAAAAAAAAAAAAAACGTGATACAAGCTAGTATATGCATTTACCGTTGTTGTAAGGCGAATACAACCAAATTTATTAAAGATTGCACACGAAGATGCCATATTATAGTCCATAGAATGATTCATATAATTTAATGTCATACATGTTTAATAGCTATATGTAAAATACTACTCCGTATATTTGTTTTCAATAACATCTAATTTGATAGTTCAAGCTCTTTCTTTCATTGTGGCTCAACCATATATTATAGCGTGCAAAGTGTGCTATTCTAGAGAGTCTCATATCTTTAGAGGCCTCACAACTTACACTGTTAGACTAATGCTAGTGGTGACCACTTTATCATCCAAGCAACCCCGTCACGTCAGCGCCACTTCAGCTTTCTCTTTCCACAACTCCACCCCAACCATAATTTGCTAATAAGGCGACCCCAACCCCAACCAAAAACATACCCCACAAAATAAATAAACAAAAAAGTACACACACAAAAGAATTGAAAGTTTCGGTTGTGCAGGAAACCACAACTTTGAAAAGTTTGCCAAGCGACGCGTCACATTTGCCTTGGCTAGTGGGGCAACGCGTTGCATTTTTGAGGTTATGGTTGCCAAGAGACTCCCATTAGCATTAGTCTTATATATTTGAATCTCAAAGTCACTTTCAACAAAAACTGTTGATGCTATATAATTTTATTTTATGTAAAATTTTTATTAAACATGAAGTTAGATCATTAAAATACCATGTTTTGAGTTTTAATAATTGGTATTATATATTTTTTATCATTGTGTTTAGTTATTAAATAAGTTTTCGCATAGGGCCTCTATTAGCTCTCATCTACAACATGGATTCAGGATAGCAACAACCATACTCCTGCGCAATATATAAGTTGTTCTCAAGGCATATATACATTGATTGCACATTTAACTTACCTGTATTCAACTTTTAATTAAAATGGACGAAATGGTAACTTTCATATTTTACATGCTTATTGTTAGTTTCTTGTTATCTTTTGAAAAGGTAAAAACAATGGAAAAGGGTATTACATTTATGAAAAAGGTAGCAGGCCAAAGCACGTTATACAGGAGTCAAGAAAGCTATCAAATCTCATTCTACAATGGAAGGTAACACTTTACTATAGATATAAGTTGAATGTTGTTTGTGTAGAATAACGCAATCCCAATTTACCATCGTTTTCCCGTTTTAGTCCTTGTATTTTAATGTACATCGAAATTAAAAGATGGCTTTGTGTATATATCTTATATATGTTATCTAATTATATCTTCATGCTTAACTTAATTTCGTCACTGAGAGGTGCCTAAATTAAAAGATGGCTTTGTGTATATATCTTTTACAACCGAAAAAAATGAAAACAAAAAAGTAAAGCGTGTGAACAAATTCTTCGCAATATCAAACTTATGTCGCTAGATGTATCAACAAACATTTTACACCACGAGGAACATAATACACCAAACAAATTTGAATAATTTGTACATACCTCAGTATATAAACTAATGCATTTTCTTCTCATTTATTAATGTGGGATAAAAGCTAACATTTCTTCTTTAATAAATAAGTGATGCAAGCTATAAATGGTGTACTATTGTACATACCTCAGTATATTGTACCATCGTTGTCTCATTTTAGTCCTTGTATTTTAGTGTACATCGGAACTAAAAGATGGCTTTGTGTAATGTTTGGGCGGTTTTGAAAAGACTGAAAATAATGAGTTTGTTTAAATAATTATCATTTTTGTTATTTCCAGTATTTTAGTGTACCTCTCTATCACATTTCTTGAAGTCTTCTTTCTTTTGATAAAAATTACAACAAAAAAGTGAGACAAGAAATATAAAAATTTAGCAAAGTGTACACATTTTTCCTGAAATGTTACAGCATTGTAATGAGTTACATAAGCGTAGCATTCCATGAAGAACATAGCACACCAACCTCAACTTGAAAAATTAGAACATACCTAACTATATAAAGTAAAATATTTTCTTCTCATTTATCGATGTGGGAAAAACCAAACCCCTATTCTTTAGCGCCTAGCCGTTTCAGTTACACCCATTATTAACATTTATCTTTGGTTATTTACAACACATAATGGTCTTTTTGCATTTTTTACAAAAGCAATGACATGTTTGCTTAGTAACAATAGCTCTTCTGCGTATACATTTATACAATTTGCCTAAAACCGTTCAAAGATTAGAAAATAACTTTCGAGCATCTTGTTCAAAAACTTATTAGTTCTTCCGTTTTGGAAAACTGAAAAGTGTTTGTGGTGCTCAACCTCCAACCCGGCCCATTTCAACCCCAACTAAAAGTAATGGTTTGATTTCTGTGAATAAAGATGCTAGAATCAAATTTTAAATATAGTTTTATTTCATGTGTAACATATAATTATGTATTTGCAGAGTGTACCTGCATCTTACCATGGACGAATGTAACCGAGAGTGTATGCAAGAGTTACACGAAGAACATTGTTAAATAGATCTGGTTATAATACCTGAAGACTTAAACAGAAAACTAAGAATGCTTAATTACTTTATTCAGATTTGGACAATTTTGTTTTCGGTTATATATAGAATCCAGTAGTTAAAGTTACATACTACCAAGATTCCAAGATTTGTTGAGATTTTGTATGTGTAAAGTTTGCTTATTGAGATTTTTGAGACTGACCAACTGATACTAATTTTTCGAGTTTCAAGTATTATTTTCAAACTGCGTATCTGAACATCTATTAATGTACTGGAATGTTTATCCAGGTCTCGCATATGTAATGATAATCTATAGGTACTAATGTAGTTGAATGTTTATCTACTCATACTAATAAGCGTAACAAAGATATTATCTGAAGATGGAATATAATCGATGCTATTGTACCTCCTGAAGACTTGCTTAAAGTCTCTAGGCAATGGGCATTAGACATTGCTGAAAAGCGTAAACCTTGGTCCTGTCCCTTGATAGAACAGACAAGATTGGTTCCCAATCTGAAGCACAACAGATAATTGAGGTTGTGAGACAGAAATTTCTAGAGAATGGGCCACTTCACCAAGCATGTCTTGATGTAGTTGAAAAAGGCATTGTGGACGGAGGACATCTTGGGGTTGGGATTTGGGAAGGTACGGAAAAATGGGCGGGTTGGATAACGGGTCATATAAGGATGATGCTAACACGGGCCGGGTAGGCTGAAAGGCACTTCTTGCCATTTATTTATTTATAAGTAGTATGTAAAATATTTTACAAAACTTATATTATTTCAAATAATGGAGTAAATGCGGGGCACTCAAGCGACACTTCAAACGCCTTTCATCCCGTTTCCTTATAACATAGTATTGTTTTTATTTTACCTTATTTGTCCCGTTAAAGGTAAAATATTCATAGATAAGTGATTTCATATAACATTAGAATTGTACAAACTTTATATTCCTTAGGAGGCCAAGGTTTTTAACCGGCAGCAAAAGGTCATCTAATTAACGTGTTCTTTCACAGCATGCAACCTCAAAAGGTCATCTAGTTTGAGATTTCAAGCTCTTTCTCCGTTTGTTGCACAACCGTATACGATGGTGTACTATTTTACATAGGCTCATATCTTTAGGGGCTCCAAAACTTACACCATGTTATATACTTGAGTCTAAAAATTTGTGCCTGCCAAAAATTACACAAGGGAAGGTAACACTTCACTATAGATAAACATTGAAAGTTGTTTGTGTAGAATAATGCAATCCCAATTTACCATCAGTGTCCCGTTTTAGTCCTTGTATTTTAGTGTACATCGGAACTAAAAGATGGCTTCGTGTAATGTTTGAAACATTTTGAAAAGACTGAAAATAATGAGTTTGTTTAAATAATTATCATTTTTATTATTTCCAGTAGCATCAGAAAATAATTATCTTCACCCATCAATGTCTTACCACTACCATATTTCTTTGCAAATTCTTCTTTCTTTTGATAAAATCTAAAGAGAATGTAAAAAGTTAGCAAATTACAAATCTGTTACATTTTTTTATTTCTTCAAAATAGAATTTACATAGTGATTGAAGGCAAACGAGCAACAAGCTATGCCGCTAACTCTTTTTGGATTGCAAAGCTAACTCTTTTGAAAACTACATTCATGGATCTACGTGTCACAACATTACTGTTCATAACTCGTTGGACTCTGTTGAGTAGTTCCACCGCCTCAGGTGCAAGGAAACCAAATGTATCAAACGCGAAAGGAATAAACACATGTGCATTTTCAATGCATGCTTTCTCTTGTTTTGTCACTTTGCACAATGCGGCTTTCAAAGCGGCATGTCCAGCTGTAAAACCCCGACTGCTCAACCCGACAAGAGGAGAAACCCCGGTCAGATGCACACAAGCATGCACACAAAAAAGCGAATATAAAAAGTTAGCAAATCTTACAACCAAAAAGTGAGACAGAAATATAAAAAATTAGCAAAGTGTACAAATTTTTCGCATAATCCGGGTTTATATAATGCATCAATGCATTTTATAAACGCAGCATTCCATGAAGAAAATACCACAAGAGGAGAAACCCCGGTCAGATCCGTACAAGTATGTTTCCCCCCAACGCATCTAAAAACCAAAATGTCAGCCGGTCTCACTTTTACATTGAAAAGTGAGAGACCAAAAAACAAAAAACGAATATAAAAAGTTAGCAAATGTTACAAATCTTACAACCAAAAAGTGAGACAGAAATATAAAAAGTGAGAGACCAAAAAACAAAAAAGCAAATATAAAAAGTTAGCAAATCTTACAACAAAAAAGTGAGACAGAAATATAAAAAGTTAGCAAATCTTACAACAAAAAAGTGAGACAGAAATATAAAAAATTAGCAAACTGTACAAATTTTTCGCAGAATCCGGGTTTATATAATGCATCAATGCACTTTATAAACGCAGCATTCCATGAAGAAATTACCACACCAAACTCAACTTATGTAAGGGATACATAGCACATTATATAAAGTAACATATTTTATTCTCATTTATCGATGTGGGAAAAAAGCAAATCCCTATTCTTTAGCGCCTACCCTTTTCACTTACCCGTTATTAACATTTATCTTTGGTTATTTACAATACATAATGTCCTTTTTGCATTTTTTACAAAAGCAGTGACATGTTCGCTTATGAACAATAGCTCTTCTCCGTTTTGGAAAAATAAAAGTGTTTGTAGTGGCTAAACCTCCAACCTGGCCCATTTCAAGCCCAGATAAAAGTAATGATTTGATTTCTGTGAATACATATAATTCTATTTCATGTGTAACATATAATTATGTATTTGCAGAGTGTACCTGCATCTTATCGTCGACGAATATAACTCAAGAGTATATGCAAGACTTACACAAAGAACATCGCCAAATAGATCTGGTTATAATACCTGAAGACATAAACAGAAAATTAGGAATGCTTAATTGCTTTATTCAGATTTGGAAAATTTTGTTTTCGGTCATAGAATCTAGTAGTTAAAGTTACATGCTACCATGGTTCCAAGATTTGTTGAGATTTTGTATGTGTAGACTTTGCGTATTTAGATTTTTGAGACTGACCAACTGATACTAATTTTTCAAGTTTCAAGTATTACTTTCAAACTGCGTATCTGAACATCTATTAATGTACTGGAATGTTTATCCAGGTCTCTAATACATAATGGTAATCTATAGGTGCTACACTGGTACGCATACTTATAGGATAAGATTTCTTGTGTGACATAAGCGGAACAATGATACTATCTGAAGATGGAAAAGAGCTAGGTCTAATCGATGCTATTGTACCTCCTGAAGACTTCCTTAAAGTCTGTATGCAATGGGCATTAGACATTGCTGAAAATCGTAAACCATGGTCCAGTCCCTTGATAGAATAGACAAGATTGGTTCTCAATCTGAAGCACAACAGATTATTGAGGTTGTGAGACGGAAATTTATAAAGAATGGGCCACTTCACCAAGCATGTATTGATGTAGTTGAAGAAGGCATTGTGCACGGAGGACATCTTGGTGTTGGAAAGGTGTGGCAAAATGGGCGGGTTGGTAACAGGTCGTCATAAAAGGATATCTTATGTTGTACATGCTAACACTGGCCGGGTTGGCCGAAAGGCACTTCCTGCCATATTTTTGTATTTATAAGTAGTTTTTAAAAGATATTTACAAAACTTATATTATTTCGAATAATGGAGTAAATGCGGTGCACTCAAGAGACACTTCAAACGCCTTTCATCCCGTTTCCTTATAACATAGTATTGTTTTTATTTTACCTTATTTATCCCGTTAAAGGTAAAATATTCATAGATAAGTGATTTCATATAACATTAGAATTGTACAAACTTTATATTCCTTAGGAGTTCAAGGTTTTTAACAGGCAGCAAAAGGTCATCTAATTAACGTGTTCTGTCACAGCATGCAACCTCAAAGGTAACATACTCGATAAAATGTACTCCGTATATATCTTATATGACGTTACTGATAATGGACTGAAGCCAAGGGTACATATGCCCTTTAGCATTGTGAATCTAAAAAATAATTATTTTCACTCCCCAGAATTTCAAATTGATGCCTTACCTCTCTATCACATTTATTTGCAAAATCTCCTTTCTTTTGATAAAATCAAAAGATAATATAAAAAGTTAGCAAATTACAAATCTTTTACAATGAAAAGTGGGAGATGAAAAAACATAAACGAATATAAAAAAATGTTACAAATCTTTTACATTGAAAAGCGAGAGACAAAAAACAAAAAAAAAACATAAAAACAAAAAAAACAAATATATATATATATATATATATATATATATATATATATATATATATATATATATATATATATATATATATATATATATAGCAATGTTTACAAATTGTTTGTGGTAGATATCATATAAATGATAGGTATATCATCTATACCATGTTCAATTGTTCATGGATGGTTTTGGGCCGGCGCAGCATCAGCAATCGAGCCGGGCCCAACCCACTAAGGGGCCTTAAAATTTTTTATACCCATTATATGTATTGGGCCCAACCACTAAGGGACACTAAAAATAAACACTATTAATCATTTAATCCAAAAAGTCAAAAACGATTGTAAAAGGACAAAAGAGTGAAAGACTGAAGGCGTGAAACATTGAAGCTTTGCTTTCAATAATCTATCTAAATCTTCAAATTATAACTAATGTTACAACTTATAACTCTCAACTAGTTATCAATTTTAATTTTTTTTAGTTATCAATTTTGCCTAGTTATCATTTTTTTATTATATATATATATATATATATATATATATATATATATATATATATATATATATATATATATATATATTTTGCATAATTGTATACATATACTGATACACAATATATACCCAAATTGAGTAATTGATATTTGACAAATGACAAATTGTTAAATAATGTTAATTTTTTTTCATATAAATCGTTGATCAAAGACTTTACCTCAAAAAATGTGAGAAGAACCGCACGGTTTACTTAAATATATTTTATTTTGTAGAAGTAATACTTTTGTTGTAAGAATGAGTTTTGTTCGTATTTTTGGCATTTCGTACTTGATTATGGTCTATGGATATTATAATATAGGGACACTTTTTTTTCTTCGTGCCGGGCCTAATTTTTTTTTTGACGTTCTCAGCACCGCCTCTGACCATGTTTCATTTCTTAAATAAAAAAGTTAGCAATGTGTACAAATTTAATTGTGTTAAAGACAATATAGATGATAGATAAATCATCTACAGAGTAAATCCCACAAGGAACATAATACACCAAACTCAACTTGAATAACTAGTGCATACCTCACTATATAAAGTAATATATTTTCTTCTCAATTATTGATGTGGGATAAAAGCCAACTCTTCTTCTTAAATAAAAAAGTGATACAAGCTAGTATATGCTTTAACCGTTGTTGTAAGGCGAATATAACCAAAATTACTGAAGTTGGTCTAGCACGTGAACATGCCATAATATAGTGAATAGAATGATTCATATAAATTCATGTCATACTACATGTTTAATAGTTATACGTAAAATATTGTATTTGTTTCTATAACATTATAACATATAAATTGATAGTTCAAGTTCTTTTTTCGATTCTGGCACAAACATATATGATGGTGTGCAAGGTATGCTATTCTACATACCATCATATCTTTAGGGGCCTTAAAACTTACACCATATTATATATTTGAGTCTCAAAATTCACTTTCAGCAAAAACTGTTGATGCTATATAATGTTATTTATGTAAAATTCTATTAAAAATGAAGTTAGATCATTAAGATTTCCATGTTTTTTTAATTGTTTGTATTATATATCTTTGATCGTTGTGTTTGGTTATCACATAAGCCTTTGCATAGGGCCTCTATGAGCTCAGCTAGATCATGGATTAGGGATAGCGACAACCCTTATAATGCGTAATATAAACATTGACCGCACTTTCAACTCACCTGAAATCGACCTTTTAATTATAAGAAATGGATGAAATGGTAACTTTCATATTTTACATACTTATTGTTAGTTTCTTATTATCTTTTGAAAACAGATCCGTTTTTTCCACCACCCTCGTGTTTCAGGTAAAAACAATGGAAAAGGGTATTAAATCTATGAAAAAGGTAGCAAGCCAAAGCCCAATCGTCTGGTGTTGCCAATTATAGAGGAGTCAAGAAAGCTATCATATCTCATGCTACAAGGGACGGTAGCACTTTACTATAGACATAAATTTAAAGTTGTTTGTGTAGAATAAAGCAATCCCAGTTTACCGTTGTTGTTCCGTTTTAGTCCTTGCATTTTATTGTACATCGGAACAAAAAGATGGCTTAACTTAGTTTCGTCACTGACAGGTGCCTAACGTTACTGATATTGGACCGAAGGTGAGTGCTATAAAGGGTGTTGCTGTCATTGGTGGATCAAACCATTTTCATTTTCACTCCCAAGAATTTCAAATTAGTGTCTTCCCTCTAAATCTTCTTTCTTTCAATAAAAGTGAAAGAAGATAAAAAGTTTAGCAAATCTTTTACAACAAAAAAAAAAATGAAAATAAAAAGTTAAGTAGATAAACAAATTCTTCTAGGAACATAATGCAACAAACCAACATGAATAATTAGTACATACCTATTATATAAAGTAACATATTTTCTTCTCGATTATCAATGTGGGATACAAGCTAACTTTTCTTTCTTAACCTAAAAAGTGTTACAAGCTAGTACATATTTTAACTGTTGTTGCAAGGCGAAAACTAGGGGTGGAATTGAGCCGAGCCGAACTCGAGCTCGGGCTCGTTTCTAGTCTCATATTTAGAGCTCGAGCTCGGCTTGTGAAAATTTTCATGATCTTGGCTAGGGCTCGACTAACTTATATAACTTGTTCAAAAAAGCTCGAAGGCTCGTTAATCATACTAGGCCCTAGCTCGTTTATTTTTTTAAGCTCGTTTATGCATGGTTCTGTGTATAGAAATTATATATATGCATATATTTTTAGCGCTCGTTTAGGCTTGCGAGCCTAATCGATCTTTATACATAAAGAGCTCGGGCTCGGGCTCGATTACTAAACGAGCCCAAACTTAGGCTCGAACTCGTTTAAGCTTTGCTCATTTGAGTTTTTTGTCTATCTGATCCTGAGCTTTTCATAAACGGCTCAACTCGTTTCCACCCCTAAAGAATACAACCAATGTTATTAAAATCTTCTAGCACATGACGATGCCATAATATTGTCTATAGAATGATTCATACAAATTCATGTCATACACCTTTAATAGTTATATGCAAAGTATTGTATTTGTTTTCCATAACAACATATAATTTGATAGATCAAGCCCTTGTTTCCTTTGCAGCCCAATCGTATACGATGGTGTGCTATTGTACAGAGCCTCACATCTTTAGAGGCCTCAAAACTTACATTACGTTATATATTTGAATCCCAAAGCTAACTTCCAACAAAAATTGTTGATGCTATATAATTTGGACAATTTTGTTTTCGGTTATAGAATCCAGTTATAGAATCCAGTAGTTAAAGTTACATAATACCACGGTCCCAAGATTTGTTGATATTTTGTATGCGTAAAGTCTGCTTATTGAGATTTTGAAGACTGACCAAGTAATGACCAACTGATACTAATTTTTCGAGATTTAAGTACTACTCTCAAAGTGCGTATACAAATGTGATGGTAATCTATAGGTGATACACTACTACTCGTACTTATAGTATAAGATTTCTTGTGTGACATAATTAAGCGGAACAATGATACTATCTGAAGATGGAAAAGAGCTAGGTCTAATCGATACTATTGTACATCCTGAAGGCTTGCTTAAAGTCTTTAGGCAATATGGCATTAGGCATTGCTGAAAAGCGTAAACCATGGTCCAATCCCTTGATAGAACAGACACGATTGGTTCCCATCTGAAGCACAACAGATGATTGAGGTTGTGAGACAGAAAGTTCTAGAGAATGGGCCATTTCACCAAGCATGTCTTGATGTAGTTGAAGAGACATTGTGGACGGAGGGCATCTTGGTGTTGGGAAATTGGGAAGGTATGCCAAAATGGGCGGGTTGGGTAACGGGTCATATTAGGATAATGCTAACACGGGCTGGGTAGGCTGAAAGGCACTTCTTGCCCTTTTTTTTTTTTTTTTTTTTTTTTTTTTTTTTTTAATAAGTAGTATGTAAAATATATTTACAAAACTTCAAACACCTTTCATCCTGTTTACTTATAACATATTGTTTTAGTTTACCTCTTTTGACCCGTTAAAGGTAAAATATTCATAGATAAGTGATTTGGTATGAAATTAGAATTGTACAAAATTTATATTCCTTAGGAGGCCAACATTTTAAAAGGCTTGTAGTTTCGGAGGCAGCAAAAGGTCATCTAATTAATGTCTTCTTTTCACAGCATGCAACCTCAAAGGTAACATACTCGATAAAATGAATACTTCTTATATGTTATCTAATTTTATACTTCATGCACAAATTAGTTTTCATCACTAACAGGTGGCAAACGTTACTGATATCGGACTGAAGTCAAGGGCTATAAAGAAAGGTGTTGTCATTGGTGAAGGTTTTATGGGCTCTGGCGACAACGCTTATCTTGCGTATATATGGTGAATCAAACAATTTTTTTAATTTCACCCTGAAGAATTTCAAATCAATGTCTTCCCTCTTTATCACCTTTGTTTAAAAAATCTTATTTCTTCTGATAAAAGCGAAAGAGAATATAAACTTTAGCAAATATTACAAATCTTTTACGACAAAAAGCGAGGGGCGAAAAAACAAAAATGAAAAAAAGTTAGCATTGTTACAATTGTTTTACAAATTAGTCGTGGATCCTTGTGCAACTGCCTAATACAGGTTCACTGAATTAATTAAATTTGTTTTTAATGAACCTAAGTGTTGACTATCGAATTGTTAAGTTAAATTTAAAGAAGGCATACATGCAAACAATGTTCCTTACGGTATGATTTTTGTATCCCTTTCGTGTGCCACCCTAGAATAAACCTTTAAAAAAGAGTTAGGCACTAAATGTATATAAACATGAAAATGAGGGGCAAATGGAAGTGAGAGGTTATACTTCTTGGTGCCCTCAGGAACCACAAATCGCTCATACGATCTGGAGCATTCATGACTCTCTTATCTGCAAATAGACACATGAAAGAAGACGACAAAACAGTTTGTGATTCGTAACGTATTCAAGAAAACAAATCAATGACTACTCCCTGCATTTCAAAAAAGAGAACTACATCTTGATTTTGAACTTCAAACTTAGGTGGCGTTTGGTTCGCGATATTTAAATGATAGAATTTTAATGTAGAGATTCAAATTTCAAGAATTTAAAATCATGCTCGTGTTTGGTTGGGAAATTTAGAATAATACTACTTCCGTCCCATAATTATAGTCCACTATTGACTTTTTAAGTCTTCGTTTTGTAACTTTGACCTTATATATTTTTATTTGTGTTATATAATACTTGATAAAAATTATGCCAATGGAAAATACATTTGAAAATTTTTAAATGTATATTTGTGTTATATAATATTTGTGTTATATATATTTTTAAGTCTTCGTTTTGTAACTTTGACCTTTTTAAGTTTTCATTTTGTAACTTTGACCATATGTTTTGCATCATGTAATATATAATACAAACTAAAATATTTATTGTCAAAGTTTAAAACTAAAGACCTCAAAAGTCAACAGTGGACTATAATTATTGGACGGAGGAAGTATTACAAGTAAATGACCAAATGTGAGCCTTGATTTTTGTCATTTTGTGATTAAACAAAAAAATGACTTTATTTGGTATGTCAAATGTGGGCCTTGAGATCTCAGAATTTATAATTCCCCACCGAGGGAGGAGTTTTAAAATGGCCCCAAATAACACTAGTTGTTTTATATGAAATCTCTCTAATAGTCAACCAAACACAATAAAAAGGGCATTTTAATTTTAATTTACCTGAATTCTCTCCAAATTTCCCCAACCAAACACGCCCTTAGGGTGTTGGAAAAGCTTATTTGGGGTGTTTGGCTAAACTTCCAGGTAAGTGACGGAAACAAAAATGTCGAAAAAACAAAAGTGAATATAAAAAGTTAACAAAGCGTACAAATTTGTCGCGGTTTTCTATGCAAATGATACAAGTATCATGTCAACATAAAATTCCACGAATAACATAATACACCAAACTCAACTTGAATAATTAGAGCATGCCTCACCATATAAAGTAACATATTCTTTTTGCATTTATCGATGTAGGATAAAAGCTAGCTCTTCTTCTTTGATAAAAAAGGGATACAAGCTATTATACGCATTAACCGTTGCTGTAAGGTGAATACAACTAAATTTATTAAAGATGGTTTAGCACATGAAGATGCCATAATATAGTCCATAGAATGATTCATATAAATTAATGTCATACATGTTTGATAGTTATATGTAAAATATTGTATTTGTTTCAATAAGAACATATAATTTAATAACCAAACACTTCCACGACACTAAAGAACGACCACGACCCTAAACAACTTCTCTTATCCAAACGATCCTTACATCAACTACATGAAGATCGAAACAATTAAAGGAGGAACCTTCGCCAACTGTACCTAGCATACCACCTAACCACATAAGGGCATCACCCAGTTTGAAGTATTGAAACGGGTGGAAAACCTACAAGGACTAAACATTACACGAAGCCATCTTTTAGTTCCGATGTACACTAAAATACAAGGACTAAAACGCGACAATGGTAACTGGGATTGTGTTATTCTACACAAACAACTTTCAATTTTTCTCTACAGTGAAGTGTTACCTTCCCTCGTGTTAGTTTTGGAGCCCCTAAAGAAAGCTATGTACAGTACACCATCGTATACGGTTGTGCCACAAACGGAGAAAGAGCTTGAAGCCTTGAACAATCAAATTATGTTGTTATTGAAAACAAATACAATTTTTATCATACAACTATTAAATATGTATGACATTAATTTGTATGAATCATTATATGAGCCACATGTGCTAGACCATTTTTAGTTGTTTTGGTTGTAATCGTCTTACAACAAGTGTTAAAGTATATACTAACTTCTATCAATTATTTATTTATTTATTAAAGAAGAATGTTTAATTTTTATCCCACATTGATCATTGTAAAGAAAATAAGTTACTCTATATAGTGAGGTATGCTCTATTTATTCAAGTTGATTTTGGTGTATTATATTTTTCGGGGAATGTGAAGTTTGCATGACGCTTGTCATGTGACCTGGATTCAAAAATTTGTACACTTAGTTAACTTTTTATATTTCGTCTCACTTTTTGTTGTAAAAGATTTGTAACATTTGCTAACTTTTTATATTCGTTTTTTATTTCGTCCCTTACTTTTCATTGTAAAAGAATTGTAATTTGCTAACTTTTTACATTCTCTACCACTTTTATCAAAAGAAAGAAGACTTTGCAAGGAAATGTGACAGAGAGCTAAGGCATCGATTTGAAATTATAGGGAATGAAATAATTATTTTTTTGATTCACATTGTTAAAAGGTGTTATGATATAGTAGCAATTACTAGTGGGTTAAAGTGTAATTTACTAATTAGTCTATGTATAGGGATTTATTTATACTTAGTTAAATTGAGTTAGTATTAAACTTAACACTAGGATTGTTTGGTTTGCAAGGCAGACACGGTTTTATGGACTCTGGAATAGGGACAACCCTTATCCTGCGTATCTATGCCTTTTGACATTGTGAATCAAACAATTATTTTATTTTCACTCTCAAGAATTTCAAATCAATGTCTTTCCTTTTGATTAAACTGAAAGAGAATTTTAAAGTTAGTAAATGTTACAAATCTTTTACAACCAAAAGTGAGACGAAAATAAAAAATAAATATAAAAAAAAGTTAGCAAATGTTACAAATTTCATACAATTAAACTACATAATCCAACACCAACTACAAACCGATCTGTGCCGTAACAAACTACAAATCGAACCACAAATCGAGCTGACCTGTATGACGTAACAAACTACCTAACCTGAAAAACATCAACATATGACCACAACACGATTTAAACTACATAATCCAACACGAACTACAAACCGATCTGTGCCGGCTCGACCCACAACCTTAGAACCACGACACGCAACACTTAATAGTTCTTCCGTTTTGGTGGTGTCATCATCTGGGCAGACTTAGTTGGAAATAAACACCTATATGCAAGTCTCAAAAAATGGTCTAAAAATATGGTAACCTAGAATTATACAAAATTAATATTCCTCAGCAGGCCAAGGTTTTTAAACAAGCCTTTTAACATTGTGAATCAAAAAAATAATTATTTTCATTTCCAAGAGTTTCAAATTGATGCCTAAACTCTGTATCAAATTTCTTTGCAAAGTCTTCTTTCTTTTGATAAATGCGAAAGAGAATATAAAAAGTTAGCAAATTACAAATCTTTTACAATGAAAGTTGTTTGTGTAGCATAACGCAAATCCTAGTTTACCTTTAATATTTTCCCGTTTTAGTCCTTGTATTTTAGTGTACATCGGAACTAAAAGATTGCTTCCTGTAATGTTTGGGTCATTTTGAAAATACTGAAAATAATGTGTTTGTTTGAATTATTTGTGGCAACCAATATCCGTGACCGGCCAAGAAATAGTAGAGATGGTATTATATCCATTAGTGAATGAAGAAGGCCGTGTTCCAGAGAAAAGGAATTGTTGTTCAAGCATCTGACTTGGACATTGCAACTGTTCTTGGGATGAGTTTTCCTTCACATCGCTACACACCCATACTAGCGCCTAGCTTTTCACCTATCCGTTATTAACATCTATCGTTGGTTTATACAAGACATAGTGGTCTTTTTGCATTTATCACAAAAGCAATGACATGTTTGCTATGTAGATTAAAAAATAACTTTCAAGCATCTTGTCCAAGTCTCGGCAGACTCAGTTGGAAGTAAACACCTATATACAAGTCTCAAAAAATGGTCTGGAAAATATTGCAACTTAGAATTATACCAATTTTATATTCTTCATGAGGCCAAGGTTTTTAACAAGCTTGTAGTTTCCAAGGCAGCCAAAGGTCATCTGAATGTTATTTTTTTCACAGCGTACAAAACGTATATATTGGACTGGAACCAGGGCTAACGTTATATTCTTCATGCTCAACTTAGTTTTCATGACTCACAGGTGCCTAACATTACTGATATTGGATTAGGCCAAGGGCTACAATGAAAGTTGTGTGTCATTGGTGAAGCTGAGGATAGTGAGTCAATAAATTAATTATTTTCTCTCCATAGAATTTCAAATCGATTCCTCGCTTATCTTATTTCTTTGCAAAACTTTATTTCTTTTGTTCAAAGCGAAAGAGAATATTAAAAATTAGCAAATTACAAATCTTTTACGATGAAAAAAAGTTAGCAATGTGTACAAATATATCGTGGCAATACATTCTTTAATGATACATCGTATCATCTAAGCATTATATTCCATGAGGAACAAAATACACTAAACTCAACTTGAATAGTTAGTGCCTATCTCACAATATAAAGTAACACATTTTCCTCTTATTATCGATGTGGGATAAAATCTAACTAACTCTTCTTCTTTATAGTAATACAAAGTGATACAAGCTAGTATATGCTTTAACCATTGTTGTAAGACGAATGCAAACAAATTTATTAAATATGGTCTAGCACATGAAGACGCCATTATACAAACTAAAGTCATACACGTTTAATAGTTATATGTAAAATAAAGTATTTGTTTTCACTTTTCAGTAACAACATATAATTTGATACTTCAATCTCTTTCTTGGATTGTGGCACAATTGTATATGAGGGTGTGCAAAGTGTGCAATTGTAAAAAACCTCATATTTTTAGGGACCTCAAAACTTACACCATGTTATATGTTTGAGTCTCTAAATTCACTTCCAACAAAATTGTTGATGCTATATAATTTTATTTATGTAAGATTTTTTAAAAATGAAGTTAGATCATTAAGATTTATATCTTTCGAGTTTTAATGGTTGGTACTTGGTATTATATTTGATCGTTGTGTTTAGTTAGTATTAAATAAGCTTTTCTCCTGCGTAATATATACATTGTTCTCAAAGCATATATACGTTGATCGCGCATTCAACTCACTTGTATTCACCCTTTTAATTGAAACGGACAAATGGTAACCTTCATATGTTACATGCTTATTGTTAGTTTCTTGTTATCTTTTGAGAATGGGTATAAAAAATGGAAACAGTATTATACATTTATGAAAACGGTAGCAAGCCAAAGCCCGCCCGTCTAGTGCTACCAATTATAGAGAAGCTAATCAAGAAAGCTAGCAAATCTCATGCCACAAGGGAAGGTCACACTTCACTATAGATGTAAATTGAAAGTTGTTTGTGTAGAATAACTTAATCCCATTTTACCATTGTTGTCCCATTTTAGTCCTAGTATTTTAGTGTACATCGGAACTAAAAGATGGCTTCGTCTAATGTTTGGGTCATTTTGAAAAGACTGAAAATAATGTATTTGTTTGAATAATTTGTGGCAAGCAACATCCGTGAAGGACCAAGATATAGTAGAACTCATACTTTTAGGATAAGGTTTCTTGTGTGACATAAGGGGAACAATGTACTATCTGAAAATGGAAAAGAACTAAACCATGGTCCTGTCCCTTTACAGAATAGACAAAATAGGTTCCCAATATGAAGCACAACACAACAGATAACTGAGGTTGTGAGACAAAACTGTATCACCAAGGATGTCTTGATATAGTTGAAGAGGGCATTGTGGACAGAGGACAACTTGGTGTTCGGAAGGTATGGTAACGGGTCATAAAAGAATAGCCTATTACATGCTAAGATGAGCTGGGTTGGCTGAAATGCACTTCTTGCCACTTTTTCATATTTATAAGTAGTTTGTAAAATACATTTACAAAACTTTTATTATTTCAAATGATGCAGTGCACTAGAGACACTTCAAACGCCTTTCATCCCGTTTACTTATAACATGTTTTTATTTGCTTCTTTTGACCCGTTAAAGGTAAAATATTCATACATAAGTGATTTGGTATGACATTAATTCATACATAAAAGGATATCTTAATGTTTTCTTTTCACAGCATGCAACCTCAAACGTAAGTATATATCTTATATGTTATCTAATTATATTCTGGGATAGCGACAACCCTTATCCTGTATATATATGCCGTTTGAAATTATGAATCAATTAAACAATTTTTTTTTTTTTTTTTTTTTTTTTCACTCCCAAGAATTTCAAATCAATGTCTTCCCTCTTATCACCTTTCTTTACAAAATCGTTTTTCCTTTGATAAAAGCGAAAGAGAATAACAAAAGTTAGCACATGTTAAAAATCTTTTACAACGAAAAATGAGACGAAAAACAAAAAATGTTACAAATTTCTTAAAATTAAAATTGAGAGACGGAAAATCAAAAATGAACATAAAAAGTTAACAAAGTGTACAAATTATCCGAAGAATATAACCTCACATGATACTATGATACAAGTATCATGTAAACATCATATTCCAAGTAGAACATAATACACGAATCTCAACCTGGATAACTAGTGCATACCTCAATATATAAAGTAGCATATTTTCTTCTCATTTAACGATGTGGGATAAATTCTAACACTTCTTCTATAATTAAAAAAAAATGATACAAGCTAAGTATATGTATTTGCGTTGTTGTAAGGCACGTGCAGATGCCATAAGATAGTCCACATAATGATTCATATAAATAAATGTCATACATGGATAATTGTTATATGTAAAATATTGTGTTTGTTTTCAATAACAACATATAATTTGATATTTCAAACTCTTTCTTCTGTTATGGCACAATCATATATACGATGGTGTGCAAGTTGTGCTATTGTACTCGTATCTTCACGGGTCTCAAAACTTACACCATGTTGTATATTTGAATCTCAAAGTTCACTTCCAACAAAAAATGTTGATGCTATATAATTTTGTATATGTAAAATTTTATTAAAAATGAAGTTACATCATTGACATACTATGTTTTGAGTTTTAATGGTTGGAATTATATATCTTTGATCGTTGTGTTTAGTTATTACATAAGCTTTTGCATAAGGCCTTTATTAGCTAGCTACAACATGGATTCGAGATAGTGACAACCCTTATCCTATGTAGTATATATGTTGATCGCACATTCATCTCATTTGTATTCAACCTTTTAATTAGTAATGGACGAAATGGTAACTTTCATATTTTACATGCTTGTTGTTAGTTTCTTGTTATCTCAGGTAAAAACATTGGAAAAGGGTATTACATTTATGAAAAAAGTTGCAAGCCAAAGCTTATAGAGGAGTCAAGAAAGCTAGCAAATCTCATGCCACAAGGGAAGGTAACACTTCATTTCATTAATTATAGATATAATTAGAAAGTTGTTTGTGTAGAATAACACAATCCCATTTTGCCATTGTTGTCCCATTTTGGCTTATTATACAAAGATGTCATAAAAGTTTGCGTGAAATTTGTCCTAAGGTAATAAAGTTTCAAAGTTGTCATCAATGTTACTAAATTATAAAAAGCAAACACGTCTATAATTTCAGTGATTTTTACGTTTATTTTTTTGCTATGTTTAGTAACATAAATGTCATGTCTTTACAAGTTCAGTAACCTCGAGGACAAACTTTCATAAGGTCAGTAACCTAGATGACAACTTTCATAAGTTTAGTAACCTGGATGACAACTTTGAAACTTTATTACCTTAGGACAAATTTCATGCAAACTTTAGTGATATCTTTGTATAATAACCCTCCCATTTTAGTCCTTGTATTTAGTCTACATTGGAACTAGAAGATGGCTTTGTGTAATGTTTGGGTCATTTTGAAAAGACTGAAAATAATGTGTTTGTTTGAATAATTTGTGGCAGCCAATATCCGCGAACCAACCAAGAAATAGTAGAGATGGTACTATTTCGAGTACGTAGTGAATGAGCAGGTCATGTTCTAGAGGAAGGAATTGTTGTTCGAGCATTTGACCTTGACATTGCATCTGTTCTTGAGATGAGTTTCCCTTCACATCGCTATACACCCATAGTAGCACCTAGCTTTTTCACTTACCCATTACCTTTTATCAAATTTTCCTCATATGGAAAATGTTACTCCTCCCCTACATTTGACAAGCAGTAATTTTTTTAGATACCATCCACACAATAAAGTTAGCAAATGTCACAAATCTTTTACGTATAAAGTAAAAAAAAAAAAAAAAAAAAAAACGAATATAAAAAGTTAGCAAATCAAAAAGTGAGACGGATATATAAAAATTTAACTAAGTGTACAAATTATTGAAGAAATACATTTGTTCATACAACGCCTGCCATATGAACATAACATTCCACCAATAACATTACACCAAACTCAACTTAATAATTTGAACATACCTCACTATATAAAGTAAAATATTTTCTTCTCATTTATCGATGTTGGAAAAAGCAAACTCCTATTCTCTAGCGCCTACCCTTTTCAGTTACCCATTATTAACATTTATCATTAGCGCCTAGCCTTTTCATTTACCCATTATTAACAACTAGCAGGGTACCCGCGCGTTGCAGCGGCGGGTACTCTGAAATTAAATTTTTCGGTGAATCGTGTAGTTTTGTTTATTATGTTTTTTTTGATAATAAATTTACGGATATCAAGAATTTCTTTTAGGCCGTGCTCATTCGGGCTCAACCCTGTTTGGCCCGCACTCGTTCGGGCTCAAGCCCATTTAGCCCATTGCCCGTTCGGGCCTGAATATTTGTATAATGTGTTTTATTATTTGTATTAGTGACATTTAATGTAAGAATTGTGTTTAATTTGGTTGTATAATATGCTTGATAATTTGTATTTGTGATATAAAGGGTGTTTTAATAATTGTATTAATTGACCAATTAATTGATTACATTAAATATCATTAATGTGATGTTTTTTTTAATATGTGCATTAAAGTGGTGTACACTATACTTCTTGTCTTGTAAGTCTGAAAATTATGTGCATTAAAATGGTGTACATGCATCTTTCCTATTAAAGAAATGTTTTTGGTCTTAAACATTTTAAGACTTCTAAATATAGATGTCCTAAATACATTATAAGGTAGTATAGATTATCTTTGGCTTTTTACGACACATAATGGTGTTTTTGCATTTTTTTACAAAAGCAATGACATGTTTGCTTAGTAACAGTAGATCTTCTGCGTATACATTTATACAACCATTCAAATATTAGAAAATAACTTTCGAGAAACTTGTTCAAAAAACTTAATAGTTCTTCCGTTTTGGAAAACTGAAAAGTGTTTGTGGTGACTCAACTCCAACTCGGCCCGTTTCAACCTCAACTAAAAGTAATGATTTGATTTCTGTGAATAAAGATGCTAGAATCAAATTTTAAATATAGTTTTATTTCATATGTAACATATAATTTTGTATTTGCAGAGTGTACCTACATTTTATCGTGGACGAATATAACTGAGAGAAAATGCAAGAGTTACACGAAGAACATCGCCAAATAGATCTGGTCTAAACCTGAAGTTATGAATGATTTTAGATGATGGTGGTATAAGAGGGCGGAGAGGCGGTCGTGTAGGAATGATAAAAGAGTGATAGTGTCACATTTTTATTCGGTATGAAAAAGATTGTCATATATGTTATCTTTGGTTACAACTTTGATGTTAATGGAACATGTGGATTAGAAACCTTTACAAAACACTATAGATTTTGTACCTAGTAAACAAATCAAACGTAGAAATTTAGCAAATTGATTACAAGATGGAAACTACAAGTATTATATGGAACAATTTACATAGTATTAATGAACTATTTACTTTCCATAATAATTAGGCTTATCGTGATTTACGCAACTTCATTTGTAGTTTCGCACTGGACCACCCAAATTAATAAGACGGCCCTGGTATCGGTGAGTAGAAGGACTAAAACGAGAAGAATGACAACAGGGATAATTTAGGAGAGATGCATTTACTTTTGTAGATGCATCTAAAATGTATGATTATGGCTTTCTTACATCTATCTCATTTTAATTTTTCCTTCTCATTTGATCCTAACTCATGTAGTTTATAGCTAGTATACTTTTGGGTACAAGGAAGTTGTGGACCGAAAATTGCCTGCGTTCGGGTTCAAATAGGTTGTGGACTAATCAAAATTCAGTTTATATCGACAAAACTGAATTGAACGCCAACTATATGTTAGGAATTTACAAATCGCAATACAAAGTTTATAACACAGAAATTGAAAGATTACAACACCGTTATTGAGGCCTACAATTAGGAGTGTCCTAAAACAGAATTTCGCCCCCATTGGTACAACTGCTGCTTAATAAACATTAATTCTAGATTTTTCAATTATAGCCCAAAGACCAAATACCCATCTTTCTTTTGACCATTTAATTATCTCTATTAAAATTTTCGATGATAGTTTTTGATGGGAAGTCCTTATAAAGAGATATTGGTTTCATTCTGGCTCCTATGTGGGATTAGTTTCCATGTCCAACACTATGTTTAATCAGATTCCTTGTTTTATGTGGTTGTAAAATTTGTTTCTTGCTCGGGTTTGATCCATTCAAAGTTGTAACCCGATATCTAACACTAAGAACCAGCATGTCCATGGAATTGATTCTTTTTAATAGAATGAAATCTCATATGGCAAAAGCCAAACCAAGTTCACGAGGGTGGTCTAGTTGAGTCTAACTTCATGTTTTAGACTTGCACTCGTAACATTTCATGAATGTCCCATGCTTTTGATGTAACTATGTATTAATCAATGTTACCAAAGATTATTTTATATTTTAATTTTTAGGAACTTATGTCCTTTTCCATACTTAGGGGCGTTTGGTTCAGTGTAATTCATTGTAATCTGAATTACATTTCAATCGTGTTTGATTGACAGAGTGGAAAGAATTGTAATTCAGATTACATTACGGTTACTGTTTGGTTTGCGTTGTAATTGTAATTCAGCAATTGCAATTACACCAAATGATGGAATCTAGATTACATAGGAAGTTGAATGGAAAGTTTTAAATTACGTTGTAATTCAAAAAAAATTTACATTTTAAAACATCAACATCTGTTATTATTATTATTATTATTATTATTATTATTATTATTATTATTATTATTATTATTATTATTATTATTTTTTATTATAATCATCACTTTATTATTATTATTATTATTATTATTATTATTATTATTATTATTATTATTATAACAATAATAATAATTTTAATAATTAATAATAATATAAAACTAATAATAAATTATTATTATTATTTAATAATTAATAATAATATAAAAATAATAATAAATATTATTATTATTATTATTATATAAATATTAAATAATAATAATAATTTATTATTATTTTTATATTATTATTAATTATTAAAATTTAATAATAATAATAATAATAATAATAATAATAATTATTATTATTATTATAAATATTAAATAATAATAATAATAATTTTTTATTATTTTTATATTATTATTACTTATTAAAATTACTATTATTTTTATTATTCTTATATTACATTTTTATGTTTTATATATAAATAATTGAATTACATTACGTTGCGCATCAACTAAAAACATCGACAGATTTCATCAATTACAATTACAACACATTCCAACTCTTTGAATTACAATTACATCAAATTACAATTTATTCCAAAGATTACAATTCTTTTAAAAACATTATGTGAACCAAACGACCCCTTTAAAAACATTTTGTGAACCAAACGACCCCTTTCTCTTCCCTTAGAAATTACAATGGTTTCTCATCGCTCATTTTTTTACTCTCTCTCTCTACAACTATAACCACTTTCTCTTTCTAAAATTATTTTTAATATTTATTGATTTTATATAAAAGTTGGACTTTCATATTTGGGAGGTTTGCCATGTGAAGAAGATTTTTTTTCTTTTTTTTATTCGGGCCCTAAAATTCAACTAAAGCTTATTTAGTTTTGTCATTTATAAAGGGTGTGTTTGGTAAAATTAGCAGTGAGCAGTAGCAGCAAGTAGCCACAACTCACCGCTCCCAGCTTCTTAAAGAAGCATTGAAAAAATGAACATTCCTATAAAAATAGCAAAGTTCACCGCTCATTTGCCAAACGAACAATAAAAATCAAAAAACTCATTGCTCACCGATCATCGCCCCAAATTTTAAAAAGCTCCGCGCCAAACATAGCTAAAAAATGATAATATTAGAAACGCTACTCAAATAATCATTGAAAATATCAATTTTTTTCCCGTTACCACTAGTTCTATTAAACGTAATGTACATCTTTTTTTTTCTTCTTTCAAAATCATGAATTATCTATCAGTCGATCGATCTCTCGTAGCTTGTAATTGGTCTAAGAGGGATTAATCAGTGATTAATTGGATTGGAATTTCCAACAAGTTTTGGGTATTTCTAATGATTTTTTGGGTATTCTCCGCAAGATTGTTCTTAAAAATAACTTGTAATAGATAAAAATAGCGACTATAAATGATTAACAAGTTTACGTCGAGTTTTTGATATTTCCGGGGATATTTGCAAGTTTCTGTCAAGTTTGACCATGGTTGACCGATTTGTTTGACCAATTTACTCAAATAAAAAAGGTTGTTGCCGATAAAAGCCTAAGCGGTGATTAATCGGCTTTATAGGCTTTTCTTTTCAATGTTACATGACACTTCAAATAGGGACATGACTAAGCAAAGAACGATATTTTCTTTAGAATACCTAGGGAAAGTGATTATTCTTTCTTGTTTTTGATGTACGTGGTTTAATAGGTTTTCTCATGATTGTTTTTAAACTTCAAATTCTGCTAATAATAAATTATTTACTCAACGAAATTTGAGTTCAAGCCTCTCTTAAAGTTAACCAAGTCGACTTGAATTGGACATGCACTAGCAAGGCAACAGCGCTAAGTGGCGGCAAACAGTTTGTTATACTTGTGATTATTGGTTTGTTTGTGTTGATCAATGTCTCAACGATCATGGACGGTTTTAGATGATGGTGTAAGAAACAGTAAAAGAGTGATAGCTGGTGTCACATTTTCATTTTGCGTGGAAAAAGAAAGTTATATGTGTTATCTTTGGTTACAATTTTGATGTTAATGGAACTTGAGGATTAGAAACCTTTATGAAATAGTAGAGATTTCGTACCTAGTAAATAAATTAAACGTAGAAATTTAGCAAATTTATTACAAGATGGAAAATACAAATATATTCATGTGTTTCAAACAACTTTTATTTTCACTCCCAAGAATTTCAAATCAGTGTCTTCCCTCTTTATCACCTTTTTTATTTATTTATTCATTTTTTTTAATAAAATCTTCTTTCTTTTGATAAAAGCGAGTGAGAATATAGAAAGTTAGCAAATTACAAATCTTTTACAACGAAAAATTGTAAAGCGAGAGATGATAAAACAAAATGAAAAAATGTAAAAGCAAGAGATGAAAAAACAAAAACACATACAAAAAGTTAGCAACGTGTACAAATTATCCGTGCAACACATTGCCATATGACACGTTTGTCATGTGAACATTAGATTGCACGAGGAACATAATACACGTAGCTCAACTTGAATAATTAGTACAACGAAAAAATTGAAAAGCGAGAGATAAAAAAACAAAACGAAAAAATGTAAAAGCAAGAGACGAAAAAACAAAAACACATACAAAAAGTTAGCAACGTGTACAAATTATTGGTGCAACACATTGCCAAATGACACGTTATATTGCACGAGGAACATAATACACCAAACTCAACTTGATCAATTAGTACATACCTCACTATATAAAGCAACACATTTTATTCTCAATTACCGATGTGGGATAAAAGTTAACTTCTTTCCTTTTAATAAAAAAGTGATACAAGCTATAATGATTTAACCGTTGTATACAACCAAATTTATTAAAGATAGTCTAGCACATGAAGACGCAATGATATAATCCATAGAATTAGTCATATAATTTGATGCCATACATATTTAAGGAGTAGTTAATTAGCTCTCAGCTACAACATGGATTAGGGATACCGACAACCTTCTCCTGCATAATATATACGTTGATCGCACATTCAACACACCTGTATTCGACCTTTTAATTACAAATGGTAACTTTCATATTTTACATGCTTATTGTTAGTGTTAGGATTAGGGATAGATATTCATGGGGCAAAAGGGAGCAAACCAGACCAACAACAGCAGAAGCACAAGATCAGAAGCAAAGTGAGCACAAAAGCTGGTAAATTTTATTAACAAAATTATGAAGTTCCAAGTCTAGTGTCTAGTTCAATATCTGCTATTCTAATATATAGAACAAAAACCGACATATACAAAACCGACATATACAAAAAAAACCGACTTACAAGTTTCTAGATACTACCAAAATGACTAAAATACTCTTAGTACTAATATTACCAAAATACCCTTAGGAGGTGAAGTCACAATATCTAACAGTTAGCGACAACTCTTATCTTGCGTACATATGCTTTTTAATACTGTGAATCAAAAAAGTAATCTATTTTCACTCCTAAGAATTTCAAATCGATGCCTTACCTTTCTATCACATTTCTTTGCAAAATCTTCTTTGCTTTGATAAAAACGAAAGAGAATATAAAAAGTTAGCAAATTACGAATCTTTTACAATGAAAAAATGAGAAACGGAAAAACAAAAAGTTAGCAATGTGTACGAATTAGTGTACGTATTATTCGAGAGATATATCACAACAAAATATCTATTATCGAAGCTATATATCCCATGAGTAACATAATAGACCGAACTCAACTTTGATAAAGAGCGCATACCTACAATAAAGCACATTTTCTTCTCAATTATCGATGTGAGATAAAAAAAAAGTGATACAAGCTAGTGTGTGCATTAACTGTTGTAAGGTGAATACAATCAAATTTATTAAAGACTAGTCATTCAGACCCGTGCGATGCACACGGACTCCATCTAAATGTTCATAGCGTATTGTTCAGCACTAATTTTCGTTATTTTGGTCATGGATGGATTTTGTTGGTCAATAAGTTTCTAAGTTGTGTTTGTTATCATGACATGAAAAATATTGATGCCGTTATTTCGTTATTATTAATTGTGGTAGAGTAAAACACTCAAAATACAATATATAACTCGGGCTGCCGCATGACCCGTGCGATGCACACAGCTTTTTTATTTGTTATTATAATTTATAAATAACTGTGAGCCAAAATTATGTAATTTTTCCTTTCTATTCATTATTCAATGTGATATTTTTAATATGCCGTATTTTGTTATTTTAGCAAACTTTTTTAATTTATCTGTTCAAATCGGATGTACTAAAACACACTTACCCATGCGATGCAGTGCTTTGTTTACCATTAGAAATTCTAACTCTTAGTGTTGTCAAAAACTAATTTTTATCGTGCGATGTACATGGGCTGTATAGAAGTTTTCAAAGTTTAATATCCGTCTTTTATTTTCGTCATTTTATATTCGAGACGTATTTTTGTCATTATATATATAAGTTGTCATGATAGCATACATTTTACAAGCAAGATACGTATTTAAAATAGTTTATTGACATGTAATCTTTTAAGATGTATTTTTTATGTAATATTTTTTGTCTATTTATTTTGGTATTGACTCTATCGTTTTTAATTGGAACTAACTAATATTAATACATCCGTCTAAGTTATAACTATTTCTTATGATAGTCAACAATGCCCGTGCGATGCACATGGGCTGTATAGAAGTTTTCATATATTTAAAATACGTGCGATACACATGTGCTGTATAGAAGTTTTCATAGCATAATATTCGGCAATTATTTTCATCATTTTATATTTAAGTTGTATGGTGTCACACATTTGCTAAGCTTTATACGTATTTAAAATACTTTATTGAGTTGCACATGGGCTATATATAAGTTTTTATAGCGTAATCTTTGGCACTTATTTCGTCATTATGTATCTAAGTTATGATGGTATCACATTTCCAAGCATGACACACATTTAAAACTGTTTATTGACATTAAAAGAGTATATGTGAAGAGATTTTTTTCAAGATATTACATTGAAAAGAGTCTCTTCACATGTAATATTTTAATATGTATAAGTTACATAAATTATTTTAAATATGAAGCGATGACATTAATGTTGGAGACCTTTTATATTTATCCTCATGCGATGCACACAGGTGTGGACTATCTCAGGACCCATGCGATGCACACAGGTTGGATCTAATTGTTTTTTTTCGTAATGTTCGGGACTAATTTTCGGTTCATGTTTGAAACTCTCATTTTTTGTGAAAGACGGACTTTGTTGTTCAAATAAATTACATTATTAAAAGCGAACTATAAAACAATTTCCTTTTTAACAAAATTATAAAAACATAAAACATTAAAGTAATTAGTATATTCAAGATTATAAATTATAATTCGTATAATAAATTATAATTCGTAAAGTAAAATATTGCATGTTTAATTTGTAACGTACTATTAATATGAATGCTAAGTATCCATCTATATTGACACCGGTGGCCGTGGCGTTGTTCTTGTTGTTGTTCTTCTTGTTGTTGTCTTTTTCGTTGTTGTTCATTGACATTTTGCATGTTTTGTTCTTGATACAACTTTTGTGACTTCTCGATCTCTTTCTTCAATGTGAAGAGGTTTTTTTGCAAAATGTTATATTTAAATGAGGCTTTTCATATATAATATTTTAATATGAGTAAGTTACATAAATTATTTTTTAATTAATGCATTATTACAAAATTTTTCCATAAACTATAATATCGAATTTGGAGCATTCATTAGTAATTCACTCTAATTATGTATTTACAGTATGACGACATGAATCACATGATCTCAAACTCAAATGAATAATACTTACCTCGTGATAGGTGTATGATAACATTTGAAATACAATTTTTTTCCCTTTATATACTTCTTTGATTTAGAAGATTCTTATTGTTAAAATGAGTGTGAAAATAATTTTATTATATACTACCATTTTCAATATGTAACATCGACATAATTTACACAGTCGTATCAAATATCAAAGTCACGCAATATTCCAAGACGTTTAATTAAGAAAGTGTAATTAACACACCGCAAGACAAAAAACTACGTTAAGAGCAAAAATATTAAAATGCACCGACAAAGTGTAGTAATAATTATTGACTAAAAATTGAATGCTCGTCACATTATTTTCTACAAACTTACTTGCTAACGAATAAATATATTAGCCCGTTTAGCGGTATTACATGAAGTAAAATATTGCATGTTTAATTTGTAACAAACTATTAATATGAATGCTAAGTATTCATCCCACTGGTGGCCGTGGCGTTGTTCTTGTTGTTGTTGTCTTTGTCGTTGTTGTTCATTGGCCTTTTGCATATTTTATTCTTGATACAAATTTTGTGACTTCTCGATCTCTTTCTTTAATGCTTCTTGAGGCGCTACAAAAAACAATTAGATATAGTTGATCATTAGTAACTTAAATACAGTTAATCAATATATTGCATTTTTTATCAAAGTAAAAATGTTCGTGCATGTTCCACTTAATTGATAAGACAACGATGTATAGGATCTCTTAAACTATTAGAGAAGATGATGTTACTACCAAACCTCCTAAGCACCATCTTTATGTCCTACATTGTTACACACACAAAACACACGTAAAATTTACATAAAATAATATAAATCAATATGCTAAATAAGTAAGACGATATGATGCTTACTTTACCACCATAATAAGTTGTAGCCCAATGTGCACGCGGTGCGGAGGAAGTTGTGGTTTGTTGTGTATGATTTTTGACACATTATATAGTTGATAAAATATTTGTAACTCATGGACGGGGAGATAAAAAGACTAACCACTAATTGGTGTGTTTAATTTATGCATTCATGGCATTTTTGGTTTGTATTCTTTAAGGTTTAGAGATGGCTTGAAATATGTTGTACTGTACAAACTTTTGTGCACGATTCCTCATGCAAAATATATTGTACCGTACAAACTTTTGTGCACAATACCTATTGCACATTAAATTAAGCACTCCAATCTTTAGATAGTATAGAAGATATACTTTTCATGTTGCTTAAACTACCTTGTACCGTATTACAATTTGTGCACAAATCCTCTTGCACATTAAATTAAGTCACCCAATATTGTGTAATTGATATACTTTTGATGTTGCTTAAACTACCGTGTACCGTACAAATTTTTTCAATTACCCGAATCACTAATCTTATGTACTTACCCTTATGCATGACTATTAAATCAATGTACTAACACATGAAGCCATCACATTTCACTTTTAATTCATGAAACATTTATTATGAGCATTTTGCATTTATAAGACAACTTAAGTTTTTAGTATATAAGATGATCTAGCACATGAAGATGCATAATATAGTCCATAGAATAATTCAAATAAATTAATGCCATAAATATACGTAAAATAATGTATTCCTTTTTAATAACAACATATAATTTAATAGTTGAAGCTCTTACTTCGATTGTGGCATGGTGTTCTATTGTACATAGCTTCATATTTTTAGGAGCCTCAAAACTTAAATCATATTTTATATTTGAGTCTAAAAATTTACTTTCAACAAAAATTGTTGATGCTAAAAGTTAGCAATTACAAATCTTTTACAATGAAAAGTGAGAGACGAAATAAAAAACAAATATAAAAAGTTAGCAAAAGTGAGACGGAAATATAAAAAGTTAATAAAGTGTACAAATTTTTCAAGGATCATGACGGAGCACACATGACCACCGTCATGTATACCGTATGTTCCATGAAGAACATAATATACTATAGTCAACTTGAATAATAAGTACATACCTCACTATATAAAGTAACATATTTTTTTCTCAATTGTTGATGTGGGATAACTGTTATTCCTTAATAAAAAAAGTGATACAATCTAGTAAATGCTTTAACCGTTGTTGTAAGGCCAATACAACCAAATTTATTAAAGATGGTCTTGCACATGAAGAGGCTATAATTGTTAGCCCGTACTATGTAACGGGCCCAATACCAAGTCTAGAATATTCTGTCTTGTGTTATTTATAGATACGATGTAATTGTCATGATCATTCAATCAATCAAAATCATTCATCCATAACATATTACTTACATGGTATCACAAGCCTAAAATAACCGGTCCACAAAACCCTAGACAGCCGCCCTTTAATTTTTCCGGCCATCGGCTTCGGCCGGCGATCCGGAGCACGTATATCACTATTCTCCATCCTTGCTCATTATTAACATTATTATCAATTCATTACAATGAAGTTATCTGGAATTTTAGTTATTCACATGGTCATGGTGATGTTACTAACATGCAAAGTAAATCATCACGTGGAATGATAGATGTTTCTTTTCTTCTAAATGATTTAATATTTTATATAATAAAACAAAACCTCTATCGGGAATTTTCTATTTAAAAAAATAAATTCATACCTTATTTAGTAATAATTGTATTTAAAAAGAATATTATTTTCTTAATTATTAGGTAATATTTTATATTTATCCATAACACAAGTAGAAGATAAATACAAAAAATATAGATAAAATGCAATTAACACAAGTAGAAGATAAATACAAAAAAATAAAGATAAGATGTAATTAATTATAGGATTAAACATCATAAATCACACAAAACAAAGATTAAATTATTTGTTTTTTAATAAATAAAAATATATGATTCAAAAAATTTTAAAAAACTTGCGCGTGCGTGGGTATTATAACTAGTATGTTGAGAAATAAAACTTTTCTTTTATGTAGAAGGTTACGATCATATTAACAAAAAATAAATAAATAAATGGATCTTTATGTTTTTCCATGAAAAAATACGCCCCGTTTGTTCAGAAGGTTTTTTGGAGTTTGAAATTTTAGAACCAACTTTTGTTTTATTTTATTTATTTTCATCTTTGTTTTAGTTATATGGGATACTTTGGGTTATCCCGTTTTAGTTGTAGGGGATACTTTGGGTTATCCCGTTTGGTCAGGATACTTGGTTTATCCTGTTTGGAACGGATACTTTGGTTTATCCAATTTGTTGTCTGCTGCTGAAGATGTGCTTCCACCTGCTGTCTAATGTCTTCATCAACAATTATTTATTTGCTTTACTTTATTGTTTTTAGCTATTAATCTCCAGAGCTTTCGCGATTTCGCCGCTCAAACTGCGGGGGAGTGTTAGCCCGTATTATGTATTGGGCCCAAGCCCGAGTCTAGAATATTCTGTCTTGTGTTATTTGTAGATACGATGTAATTGTCATGGTCATTCAATCAATCAAAATCAGTTATCCATAACATATTACTTACAAGATCGGTGGTTAACAAAATAAGGTAGTCAGACTAGGTTGACTTTTTCTCCCAAGCTTCCCCATATCCATGGCGATTCCAGGTAAGTAATTTCACCACCATAACCATAACCATATTTACTTTTTTTTAGGTAACAACACCACACTTGTTCCATATATAATCGTGACTTAGACAACACTTTAAAAACCACCGCCACCACCACTCTTTACCCATCATCACCCTCACCATACACCAAACCCAAACCTCCCACAACAACATATCAATTCCCTATCCCTAACTTCGAATCATGTAAAATCTCAAAAACCCGCAGAATTTTTGACCGTAATTCACTCAATTATGTTATGCATACCAACTGTTTGATAAAATGTCACTTGAAACAAAACCCTTTTTCTAGCTTCTAATCTTTTAGGTTTAAACTTTTCTTGATCGTGGTGGTCTGTAAGTATTATTTGATGGAGGAGGGTAAGGGAGAGGAGGATATCAATTCGTTTCTTACTAGGCTTAAAAACAAGTTAACAAATGTAGAGGGGGATGTGCACACGAAGCCGGTTTCGAGTAATCTGGTGGCGCACAAGTATTTTGTTAGACACGAAGCCGGTAGAGGGGGATGTGCACACGAAGCGGGTTTCGAGGGAGATGCTACTGTGCAATCGATTTCCATTGATGATACATTGGTCTCAACACCTTTGGAGAGCTTTAATTCTGGAATTGATCAGTCCTCAAATGCTAAGGATTCTTTTGTTTCGATGCTGCTCAAACAAAAGAATAAGAAACATGTTCAAATTACCGAATTGAGGAATGATATATTGGTAGAAGGAGCTGTTGTTGCTATTCCCATTGAAGCTGTTGAAGAGGTTAGTGCTAGATTCGAGAACACACTCTATGGGTATTTTATTGGTGATAGACTGGCGTTTCCAATTGTGGAGAATTATGTGAAGAATAGTTGGGCAAAGTTTGGACTGAAAAGAATCATGCTTCATGAGGATTTTTTTTTTGTTTCAATTTGAGTCTAAAGAGGGTATGGAAAAGGTGATAGAGTCTGGTCCGTGGCTTATTCGTCGTATGCCTTTGATTTTGAATGTGTGGACTCCTAATTCTGTCCTTAGAAAGGTAGAGATTAAGAAAACTCCGGTGTGGGTTAAACTCCACCATGTCCCCATTGTAGCGTATTCAGAAGTGGGATTAAGTTTGATCACTACACAAATTGGCAACCCTATAATGCTTGACTCTTATACTAGCAATATGTGTGTTCGTTCATGGGGAAGGAATGAATATGCTAGAGCGTTAATTGAAATTTCAGCGGAGAAAGAGCTTATGGAATCTATTGTGATTGCTATTCCACTTGGGAAGAACAAAGGCCATACTTTGGCTACCATTGAGATCGAGTATGAATGGAAACCTCCATTGTGCTCTACATGCAATATCTTTGATCATACTAATGAGAAATGTCTGAAGCGTCCAAAGGTGGTAACTCCTACCAATATGGAGAATAAAGTTGATGACGGGTTTGTTGAAGTTAAGAAGAAGAAAAGTAAGTCAAAACAGCCTAAACCTATGGAAGGGATTCGTATGACCAAGTCTAGACCAAATCTTCACTATCGGCGTGTGGAGAGAGGAGAAACTTCTACCGATAGGGACACGGTGCAAAATTCTAATGTTGTTGAGGCGCAAACAGGTCCTACTGTTGTAACTTCGAATAGTAATACTAAGCATGTCCCTAAGGATAGTGGAATGACGTTAAAAAACTCCTTTGCTTCTCTTAGTGATGATGGGATGATTTCTTGTTCTTCGGATCAGAATTGTCTTAACATTATTAATGAAAGTGATAGTGAGGAAATTGACGAGGTAATTGTGATGGAGGAACGGCAAGGAGATGATAGTACTAATACGAAGGGGGCAAGCACTCCCGTTGATTCTGGTTTTAATGTGTAGCATAGCTTCCTGGAACATCCGGAGTTTGAACTTCTCCCCGAAACAAAGAGAAGTTAAGCAGGTTATTTTTGAAAATCAACTCTCGGTTTGTGCTATTCTTGAGTCTCACGTTCGTGATTCAAAATTGGATAAGTTATGTGCTAGTGTTTTTAACTGTTGGGATTGGACTTCGAATAGTATTTCGTGTTCTAAAGGTTCTCGTATTCTTTTAGGCTGGAATCGTAACGAGGTGGATCTTGTGGTTATTCATTCTGATGACCAAGTGATTCATGTGCGGTTATGGTTAAAAATGGAAAAGAATGAGATTTTTTGTTCTTTTGTGTATGCTCATAACAGGTACATACATAGGCGTGGTCTTTGGAGTAATCTGGTGGCGCACAAGTATTTTGTTAGACAACGTCCATGGTGTTTACTTGGAGATTTCAATGCAGCTCTTTTCCTTGATGATTTGGCAGCCGGTTCTTCTTCTATTGATATTGCAATGAGAGAATTCAAGCAATGTGTTGATGATATTGAGGTTTCGGATTTGCAACAATCTGGTCTCAAATTTACTTGGAACCAGAAGCCGAGAGGAAATGAAGGGGTTTTGAAGAAGTTGGATCGTGTGTTAGCTAATATTGAGTTCAATGATGTATGTCAAGGTGCTCATGCTATTTTTCAGCCATATCGTATGTCGGATCATGCTCCCGCTGTTCTCAAGATTCCTTGGACCATCATGAAGAAACCAAAACCGTTTAAATTCTCTAACATTCTGGTCTCTAATGTTCGATTTAAGGAGGTGGTGTTGGATTGTTGGAACACTCCTGTTAGTGGGTTTCATATGTACAAGGTGGTCCATAAGCTTAGAAGATTAAAGAAGCCATTCCGTAAGATGCTGTTTGAAACAGGTAACATCCATGAAAATGTCAAAAATCTTCGTCATGAGCTTGATCAAGTGCAAAGGGATCTGGATTTAGATCCTTTTAATGTTGTGCTTCGTGAGGAGGAAGCGATTTATGTTCAAGCCTTTAATGAGGCAGTATTATTGGAAGAGCGGTTCTTAAGACAAAAATCTAAGATTAACTGGCTTAAGGAAGGTGAATAGAAACCGTATTGATGTTGTCACTAATAATAAGGGGCTGTTATTTGAAGATGACAAGGTTCCGGATGCTTTTGTTTCTCATTATGAAATGTTCCTTGGTCAATCGGGTAATGTGACTCCTTTAGACATGGATGATTTGTTTTCTCACAAACTTGAGGAGCATGTTGCGGCTGATATGACTCGTATGGTAAGTGATATGGAGATTAAGAATGCTATGTTCTCTATGGGTAATGACAAGTCTCCTGGTCCGGATGGTTTTACAGCGGCTTTCTTTAAAGAAGCGTGGGACATTGTGGGGAATGATGTGATTCTTGCTGTTCGTGAGTTTTTCATTAATAGGAAGCTTTTAAAGGAGCTAAACCACACAATTATTGCTTTAATCCCTAAGGTTACTGCTCCTACTCGGGTAACTGATTGTCGTCCCATCTCTTGCTGTAATTAGGGCTGAGCAAAGGTCCGGAACCGACCCGAACCGACGAGAACCGACCCGAACCGAGAACCGATTTTAGAAAAAACATGAACCGAAACCGAACCGAATCGGTTCGGTTCGGTTCGGTTTTGTGTCGGTTCGGTCCGGTTTACATGCTTTGTGTGTGTGTTTGGTCGGTTTTGAGCCGAACCGAACCGAACCGACCGACCCGAAAACCGACAATCGGTAATACGTAGAACCGAAACCGAACCGAAAATGGTCGGTTCGGTTCGGTTCGGTCCGGTTCGGCTCGGTTTTCCGGTTCGGCTCGGTTCGATCGGTTTTCTGCTCAGCCCTAGCTGTAATGTGTTATTTAAATGCATTAGCAAGATTATTGCTAATCGTATTAAATCTTGCTTAAAGGAGTTAATCAGCCCTAATCAGTCCGCTTTTGTGCCGGGAAGAAGTATTTCGGATAACATCCTTCTTACTCAAGAACTTATGCATAATTACCATCTTAACCGTGGCTCTCCTCGTTGTGCATTTAAAGTTGATATTCAAAAAGCTTATGATACGGTTAATTGGGATTTTTTGAGGACATGTCTTCTTGGTTATGGGTTTCATGATCGGATGATTGGTTGGATCATGGAATGTGTTACATCTACTTCGTTCTCCATTTGTATCAATGGTTCGCTTCATGGGTACTTCAAAGGTAAAAGGGGTCTTAGTCAAGGTGATCCGCTTTCACCTTATTTGTTTACCCTTGTAATGGAGATTTTGACCCTCATTCTTAGGAGACGGGTTCGTGATTCTCAGGTGTTTACGTATCATCGCTACTGTTCAAAATTGGAGCTAGTGAATCTTTGTTTTGCGGATGATCTCTTTCTATTTGCTTATGGTGACACTGAATCGGCTAGTGTTATTATGGCAGCGTTGGATGAATTCAGGCTTGTTTCGGGGTTAACTCCTAGTCTTCCCAAGAGTACGGCTTACTTTTGTGGAGTTACCAATTATGTTAAGCATGCTATTCTTCAGATTCTGCCTTTTGAAGAGGGTAAGCTTCCGGTTAAGTATCTTGGGGTGCCGTTGGTTCCTTCAAGGTTGATTTATAAAGATTGTAAAGAGTTGTTGGAAAAGGTTCAAATTCGTGTTGATAATTGGAAGAACAAGTCCCTTTCTACTGCGGGAAGACTTCAACTTGTTAATTCTGTTCTTGGATCGTTACATGTCTTTTGGGCGTCGGTTTTTATGCTTCCTATGCGTATTTTACTTGATATTGAGCAAATCATGCGTGGTTTCCTTTGGTGTCATGGTAAATTAGGTGGAGGTAAAGCTAAAGTGGCGTGGAATATTGTTTGTCTCCCTAAGGACGAAGGTGGTCTTGGTATTCGAAGACTTGAGGAGTTTAATAAGGCTCTTATGACAACTCAAGTTTGGAAGCTTCTTACTAGAAAGGAGTCTCTTTGGGTTGAATGGATTCACTCGTATAAGCTGTGTGGTAGGAACTTTTGGGACATCCCATATCGTGGTAATATGACATGGGGTTGGAGGAATGTTCTTAAACTTCGTCCATTAATCAGGGAGTTTATTTGGATGAAAATCGGTGACGGTTCGACTACTAATGCTTGGTTTGATCGTTGGTGTATTCAAAGTCCTTTAGCTGATCTAATCTCATCTAGAGATATGTTTAGAGAAGGGTTCAACAAAGAGACTAAGGTATGTGATTTGGTTGCTAATGATGTTCTTGCTTGGCCTAATGACTGGTTAGATAAGTACCCGAGTTTACGTGCTGTTGTTAGCCCCGTTTTGGTCCATAATTCGCTTGATATTTTGGAATGGCAAAATGAGGATGGTGTTGGGTGTGTGTTCTCAGCTCACACTGTTTGGAACACTATTAGGGCTCGTGGTACTAAGGTTACTTGGTATGATGCTGTTTGGTTTTCGTGTTGTATCCCTAGACATGCGATTCATCTTTGGCTTGTTATTCGGCGTCGTCTTAAGACTCAAGATGCGTTGAGGCATTGGGATAATGTCAGCTCTGTGAATGTGACCTGTTCGCTTTGTGGGTCTCAACCAGATTCACATGAGCATTTATTCTTTGAATGTTCCTTTTCTCAACAGGTTTGGAATCAAGTTAAAGTAGCTGCTGGTCTTACTTGTTCTAACATGTCTATTTCTGATATTATTGAGGATATCATCCCTTTTGCTGCTAGAAGGACGTCCAAAAGTGTTATTGCTAAACTGGTGGTGGCGGCTACTTCTTATTTCATTTGGCAAGAGAGAAATGGTAGGTTGTTCAAGAACACTAAAAGAACGGGTAATCAAGTTGCTGATTGTATTATGAATACGGTGCGGCTGAAATTGATGTCTTGTCGGTTAAAGATGTCTCGTGATGCTGCTAATCTTGTGAAGACTTGGAAGTAGGGGTGATCATCGGTCGGAAACCGGACCGGACCGGCCAAGACCGGACCGGACCGAAGACCGAGAACCGGAAAACCATAGACCGAGACCGGACCGAATATGGTCGGTCCGGTCTCGGTCCGGTCTCGGTCCGGTCGGTCTTCGGTCGGTCCGGTCCAATTAGGCAAGTTTTTTCGGGTTTTTGGTCGGTCCGGACCGGACCGGACCGGACCGACCGGACCGAGACCGAATTTGGCAAAAAGCTTAGACCGAGGACCGGACCGAATGTGGTCGGTCCGGTCCGGTCGGTCTCGGTCCGGTCGGTTTTGTCGGTCGGTCCGGTCCGGCCGGTCCGTTTGCTCAGCCCTACTTGGAAGTTGTCGGAAGGGATTCTAATTTCCTAAGTTTTATTATGTTTTGTTTATGTACATGTAAGTGGTCTTTTCCTATTGGTGTTATAGTTATTGTAATAGGGCTGTTTCCGTATGGTATGTCATACGGTTAGTGGAAGTTCAAGCTATGCTTGAGGTTAATGTGGCATGTCAGTCACATTACAGTGTTCTTAACTGATTTTGGGTGTTTAATATATTTTACCGGGGTAACCATTCCCTTTTACCCAAAAAAAAAAAACATATTACTTACAATAATATAGTACATAGAATGATTCATATAAATTAATGTCATACATGTTTACTAGCTTTAGGTAAGATACTGTATCCGTTTTCAATAACAACACATCATTTGATAGTCCAAGCTCTTTCTTCGATTGTGGCACAACCGTGGTGTGCAAGGGTGTGCTATTCTACCGAGTCTCATATCTTTAGGGGCTTCAAAACTTACACCACGTTATATATTTGAGTCTCAAAATTCACTCCAACAAAAAATTTTGACGCTATACAACTCTATTAAAAATGAAGTTAGATCATTAAGATTTCTACGTTTTGAGTCTTAATGGTTGGCATTCTATATCTTTGATCGTTGTATTTAGTTATTACACAAGCTTTTGCATTGGGCATCTATTAGCTCATCTACAACCTCTATTAGCTCATCTACAACATGGATTCATGATAGCCACAACCATTATCCTGCATCATATATGCATTGTTCTCAACGCATATATACATTGATCACACATTCAACTCAATGGGAGGTGATTTGCACACTCTCCAAATTGATTGACACACTCTAAATTTGAGTGTCTTGACATATATAACCTCACATTACTTTTATACATTTTCACCCAGTGAGGGTATAAATGTCAAGACACTCTAATTTAGAGTGTGTCAATCAATTAAGAGAGTGTGCAAATCACCTCCCCAACTCAATAGCATGTGTATTGTTAGTTTTTTGTTATCTTTTGAAAACGGATCCGTTTTGTACACCACCCTCATGTTTAAGGTAAAAACATTGGAAAAGTGTATTATTACATTTAAGAAAAAGGTAGAAACCTATGGAGTAGTTGCTTGGACCCAAAAGGATAGGGTGCCAATCGTGGCAAACATAGTTGTGACCAATGAGCTTGGAGTGGTCGCCTATGGAGTTGTGGCTGGGACCGCAAAAAGAGAGGTGGCAACCGTGACCAACGAGGACGTTGGCTCTTCAAAGCGTGGAGTATCGTGACAATCCCACATCGCCCAATTATGGGATTGGTCGGTGGCTTATAAAGTACAGGTGTCCCCTTCTCCATTGAGCCAACTTTTTGGAGCGAGTTCTACATATAGAATGTGACTTGGTGCTATCTAGTATGGGATAGGTTCATATGACTGACCATGACATTGCATCTGTTCTTATGATGAGTTTCCCTTCACATCGGTGCACACCCATATTAGCGCCTAGTTTTTTCACTTACCCATTATTAACATCTATCATTGGTTTTTTTTACAATAAATAGTGGTCTTTCTTCATTTGCACAAAAGCAATGACATGTTTGCTAAGTAAATCTATAGGGGTACAGTAGCTCTTCTGCGTATACGTTCATACATTTTGCCTAAAACCGTTTCCGTTTTGGTGGCAGTGGTGGCATCATCTTCTAGGCAGATTCAGTTGGAAGTAAACACATATATACAAGTCTCAAAAAATGGTCTGAAAAATATGGTAACTTCTACACACCATCAAGATTCTTGGAGGAACGAGCTATGAATGGTGTACCTCTGGTGACAATAATCATAATCCTCCATTCATTCCACCAACATTTTCTTAATAGATTTAGATCATTATTCTAATAGAATATTTTAAGTACTCATAATTAACAAGTTAGTTTTTCCTTTAAAGGAAAGCTGAAAAAGTTGCGCAAAGGGTTTGTGGTGGGTCAATCTCCAACCCGCCCCGTTTCAACCCCAACTATAAGTAGTGATCTGATTTATGTGATTAAAGATGCTAGAAATAAATTTTAAAAATAGTTTTATTTCATATGTAACATATAAATATGCATTTGCAGAGTGTGCCTAGATCTTATCATGGACCACTATAACCGAGTGTATATGCAAGAGTTACACGAAGAAGAACATCGCCAAATAGCACTGGTCTATTACTGAAGACTTACACGAAGAAGAACATCGCCAAATAGCACTGGTCTATTACTGAAGACTTAAACAGCAAATTAAGAATGCTTTATTGCTTTATTCAAATTTGGACAATTTTGTTTTCGGTTAGAAATCCAGTAGTCAAAGTTAGATACTACCATGGTTCTAAGATTTGTTGAGATTTTGTATGTGTAAAGTTTGCGTATTGAGATTTTGGAAAGGGTTAATTCCTTGAAAATGTATCATACTTGTTACTTTTTCAAGTTTCGTGTATTACTTTCAAACTGCGTTTCCGAACACCTACTAACGTACTGGAATGTTTATCTAGGTCTCCCCTCATATGTAATGGTAATCTATAAGTGCTACACTACTACTCATACTTATAGGATAAGTTTTCTTGTGTGACATAAGCGGAACAATGATACTATCTGAAGACAGAAAAGAGGTAGGTCTAATGGATGCTATTGCACCTCCTGAAGACATGCTTAAAGTCTCTAGGCAATGGGCATTAGACATTGCTGAAAAGCATAAACCTTGATCCAGTCCCTTGACAGAATAGACAAGATTGGTTCCCAATCTAAAGCACAACAGATAATTAATTGAGGTCGTGTGACAGAAGTGTATAGAAAATACCAAGCATGTCTTGATATGGTTGAAGAAGGCATTGTGGACGGAAGACATCTTGGTGTTCGGAAGGTATGGCAAAAGAGGGCGGGTTGGGTAACGGGTCATAGAAGGATATCTTATTTTCTGTATTAATAAGTGGTACGTAATTAAAATTTACAAAACTTATGTTATTTCCATATAACATATTGTTTTTATTTTACCTCTTTTGAAACCAGCTAAAGGTAAAATATTCATACATAAATGATTTGGTATATGATATTAGAACTGTAGAAAATTTATATTCCTCAGGAGGCCAAGGTTTTAAACAGACTAACAGGTGCCTAACGTTACAGATATTATTGGATCGAAACCGAGGGCTATAAAGAAATTGTCATTGGTGAAGGTTTTATGTCTCTAGGATAGAGACAACCCTTATCATGCCTAAATATGCCTTTTGATATTGTCAATCAAACAATTTTTGTTTTTTCACTCCCAAGAATTTCATATCATTGCCTTCCCTCTTTATCACCTTTCTTTAAAAAATCGTCTTTCTTTTAATAAAAGCGAAACAGAATATAAAAAGTTTGCAAATGTTACAAATATTTTACAACGAAAAGCGATAGACGAAAAAACAAAAATGAATATAAAAATTTAGCAATGTTACAATTGTTTTACAACGAAAAGTGACAGACAGAAAAACAAAAATGAATATAAAAAGTTAACAAGTTAGTCGTGGAAGTGACGGAAAAGGAAAAATGTCAGAAAAACAAAAGTGAATATAAAAAGGGGTAAAAGCCATAAAATACCATCGTACTTTCCAAAATGTCCCGACTTGACCAATTTACTTTTTTATTGCGGACTTTACCAACGAACTTTCAAAATTTTAGCCGACTTGAACCATATCCTATTTATTAAAAAAAAATAAAAAGAAATTACACGTGGATAATTAGAGAAGATATGGTTCAAGTCGGCTAAAATTTTGAAAGTTCGTTGGTCAAGTCGGGACATTTTGAAAAGTACGATGGTATTTTATAGCTTTTACCCTATAAAAAGTTAATAAAGTGTACAAATTTATCGTGGTCGTCCTCTAATCATGATACATGTATCATGTTAAGATAATATCCACGAAGAACGTAATACACCAAACTCAACTTGAATAATTAGTACATACCTCAGTATATAAAGTAACATATTTTCTTCTCATTTATCGATGTGGGATAAAAGGTAACTCTTCTTCTTTTATAAAAAAAAAAGTGATACAAGCTAGTATATGCATTAACCATTGTTGTAAGGTGAATACAACTAAATTTATTAAAGATGGTCTAGCACATGAAAATGCCATAATATAGTCCATAGATTCATATAAATTAATAACCAAACGACCCTAAGAAACTATTATGACACCAAACATTTCCACGACATACCACGGCCCTAAACAACTTCTCTTATCCAAAAGATCCTTACATCAACTACATGAAGATCAAAACAATTAAAAGAGGAACGTTCGCCAACTGTACCCAGCATACGATCTAACTGCATAAGGGCATCACCCAATTTGAAGTATTGAAACTGGTTGAAAACCTACCACGACCTTGACACTAAAACCCGCCAAAACCTTAAATCAAACTGTTTTGGCCACACAAACAAATCATGTGGTTGCGAGATAATACGTAGAAGCACCTAATGTAGGGAACACATATCATTGCAAGACATCACATGTCAAAACTACTCATGACCTTCAACGAACTGACGACAAGAAAAAAAGATCTCGACCACATAACCAACAAATACAACCCCATCTATGTACATCGGCACAATCCACAGCCAAATATATAACCATAAGACCTGGATGAACTGCAAACCAATCTGAACCACATCGAACCAAAAATCGAGCTGACCCATATAACGTAACAAACTGCCTAACCTGAACAACATCAACATTTGACCAGAACACGATTTAAACTACATAACCCAACACGAATTAATCGATCTGTGCCGGCTTGACCCACAACCTTACAACCACGACACACAACACTTTATAGTTTTTCCGTTTTGGTGGCATCGTCATCTGGGCAGACTTAGCTGGAAGCCTGGAAGTAAACACCTATATGCAAGTCTCAAAAAATGGTCTAAAAAATATGGTAACCTAGAATTATACAAAAATTATATTCCTCAGCCGGCCAAGGATTTAAACAAGCTTATAAGATAACCCTAAACCCTTATCCTGCGTGCATATGCCTTTTAACATTGTGAATCAAAAAAATAATTATTTTCACTCCCAAGAGTTTCAAATCGATGCCTTAGCTCTGTATCACATTTCTTTGCAAAGTCTTCTTTCTTTTGATAAATGCGAAAGAGAATATAAAAGAGTTAGCAAATTACAAATCTTTTACAATAAAAAAGCCAGAGACGGAAAAACAAAAACGAATATAAAAAGTTTGTAATGTGTAGAAATTTATCACAAGTTGTATGACACGATAATTATATCATCTACTCATCATTATCCCACGAAGAACATAATACACCTAACTCAGCTAAAGTTATTGGTGCATACCTCACTATATAAAGTAACAGAAAAGAAGTATTACATATCTTATAAAGGTAGCAAGCCAAAGCCCGATCGGCTCGTGCTACCAACTATAGAGGAGTCAAGGGATGGTAACACTTCACTATAGATTAATATAAACTGAAAGTTGTTTGTGTAGCATAACGCAATCCTAGTTTACCATAACGCAATCCTAGTTTACCGTTGTTTCCCCGTTTTAGTCCTTGTATTTTAGTGAACATCGGAACTAAAAGATGGCTTTGCGTAATGTTTGGGTCATTTTGAAAAGACTGAAAATAATGTGTTTGTTTGAATAATTTGTAGCAATATCTGTGACCGACCAAGAAATAGTAGAGATGATATTATTTCCGGTAGTGAAAGAGTCAGGTCACGTTCTAGTGGAAGGAATTGTTGTTCGAGCATCTGACCTTGACATTGCATCTATTCTTGGGACGAGTTTCCCTTCACATCGGTACACACCCATATTAGCGCCTTTTCACTTAACAATTATTAACATCTATCATTGGTTTTTTACAACACGTAGTGGTCTTTTTGCATTTTGCACAAAAGCAATGACATGTTTGCTAAGTAAATCCATGGGGTACAGTAGCTCTTCTACGTATACTTTCATACAATTTGCCGAAAACCGTTAAATAATTAGAAAATAACTTTCTAGCATCTTGTTCAAAAACTTGACGGTTCTTCCGTTTTAACATATGCCTTTTGTTCGATAAAAGACAAACAAACCTTGTAAGCTAGTGCGGGATATTGACTCAAAGTAAGTACCACACACTTAACCTCAAACGCTTGCATTGTACTAGTGAACGACTGAGAAAGGAAGAATGTAGAACATCTCCCCTCACCTCTATTTACAGAGATGAGGGGGTACACTCGTTATGGAATTCGTATTTCACAATTACCTTGTTTGCCTTGCAAACCAAATAATCCTAGTGTTAAGTATAATCCTAACTCAATTTAACTAAGTATAAATAAATCCCTATACATAGGCTAATTACACTTTAACCCACTAACAATTGCTACTATATCATAACACCTTTTAACATTGTGAATAAAAAAAATTATTTTCACTCCCAAGAATTTCAAATTGATGCCTTAGCTCTCTGTCACATTTCCTTGTAAAGTCTTCTAATTTCTTTGGATAAAAGCCGAAGAGAATGTAAAAAGTTAGTAAATTACAAATTTTTTACAATGAAAAGTGAGAGACGAAATAAAAAACGAATATTAAAAAGTTAGCAAATGTTACAAATCTTTTACGACGGAAATATAAAAAGTTAACAAAGTGTACAAATTTTCGAAGAATATGGCGTAGTTCGTCATGCAAACATCATATTCCACGAAGAACATAATACACCAAAATCAACTTGACTTATAGTACATACCTCACTATATAAAGTAACATATTTTCTTCTCAATTATCAATGTGGGATAAAAATTAAACCTTCTTCAATTAAAAAAAAAATGATAGAAGCTAGTATACACTTTAACAGATGTTGTAAGAGGATTACAACCAAAACAACTAAAAATGGTCTAGCACATGAAGATGCCATAATGTAGTTCATATAATGATTCATACAAATTAATGTCATACATATTTAAAGGTTATATGTACCACCTAACATATACATATAATATACCACCTAATATACAAATTAATGTCATAACATGCATATACATATAATATACCACCTAATTACCCTATTTCCTTTATGAGGAAGAAAGTGAGAGATGACAAAACAAAAATGAATATAAAAAGTCAACAAAGTATACAATGATAAAAGCGAGAGAGTAGAGACTACAAAACAAAAATAAATATAAAAAGTTATCAAACTATACAAATTTCCCAAGAATAATTACATCAACATTATACACCAAATTCAACTATAATAAGTGGTACACCATCACTATATAAAGTAACATATTTTCTTCATTTATCGATCTGGGATAAAAGCTAACTCTTCTTCTTTTAAATATGTATGACAAATTAATGTCATACATATTTAAAAGTTATATGTAATAACATGCATATACATATAATATACCACCTAATTACCCTATTTCCTTTATGGGGAAGAAAGTGAGAGATGACAAAACAAAAATGAATATAAAAAGTCAACAAAGTATACAATGATAAAAGCGAGAGACTACAAAACAAAAATAAATATAAAAAGTTAACAAACTATAAAAATTTCCCGAGAATAATTACATCAACATTATACACCAAATTCAACTATAATAAGTGGTACACCATCACTATATAAAGTAACATATTTTCTTCATTTATCGATCTGGGATAAAAGTTAACTCTTCTTCTTTGATAAAAAAGTGATACAAGCTAGTATATGATATGCTTGGGCCCGAGTGCATGGCCTATTTAGGTCTTAGAGTTTTACCCTACTTTATCTTATAAATATTCTTGTAATCATTTATTATAATCAATCAATCAAAGTTTAAGATAAATAAATCTCTAGTTCTTCTCTCTATTTTCTTAAGGAGCTCGCATACGCCAAAAGTGGTGCATTATCCTGATACAACCCCTAATCGGGTCGTTTCAATTGGTACTTTCATTGAGAGGGCTACCAAAGTAGGGTTCTAATTAAAAAAAAAATTGTTCATCGGGTACTGTTCATCGACACTATTCATGGGGGGTACTGTTCATCAATCACTCTTTACGGCTACTGTTCATGAGTTACTGTTCATCGGTACTGTTCATCAGAATTTTGTTTCTCCTCTTCGAGGTACTGTTCATGGCATCGAGCAGCAGCGATTGAGATGCACTATCTAAGCTCTTGCAAATGGGTAGCGTGGCCAAATATCAAAGTGAGTTTGAGGTACTTATAAATCGAGTAGCGGGGATCTCTAAAAACTTACTTAAATCATTTTATATCTCTGGACTTAAACCAACTCTATAATGCGCACTCTTTAGGTCAAACCCCACAACTTTAGGCGAAGCTTTTTCATTATCTCGTGCAATGGAAACATGATTCACGAGCCTACAACTTTGGGAACTGTTGAGGTTGAATCCTATAACTTTGGGAGAAGCCTTACCCTTGGCCCGCATAACAGAAGCACGTTTTGAGGATCAGCGGTCGTCTTCTTTCAGCAACAAAGTGAGTAGTAGCAACAATGGATCGCAAAACCAGAAACCTACAACCGTCGTTAAACTACCTTTGGTGACAACGCCACCTAAAACTACTATTGAACCACCTCCACTGGAAACCACTAAGAGAAAGAAAAAAAAATGAGGTGCCTTTCGTGAGGATGAAATCAAAGTTTTTTGTTGTGATTCAAGTTTAGCAGAATAAAGTTGTATATGGCGGGCTGAATTTAGACACCAGTCATGTAAATTATGGACAACCTTGGCAAAGCTTTATGATGCACTTTATGACATTTTCTTATAATTCGAAAGAGGGTGAACTACAAGTGAAGGTGTGGGATCCCGGAACTACATGAGGCGAGATTTTGAAGCAACACCTTGAGGACAAGGTGATTTCCGAAGGAGTGGGGAATGATACGCCGAGCCCGAGCCCATGTTTAGGTCTTAAGGTTTTACCCTACTTTATCTTATAAATACTCTTATAATCATTTATTATAATCAATCAATCAAAGTTTAAGATAAATAAATCTCTAGATCTTCTCTATATTTTCTTAAGGAGCTCGCATACGCTAAAAGTGATGCCTTATCCTGATACAACCCCTGACCGGGTCGTATGAGGTAACACTTCACCATAGATTTTTTTTAGAACGGCAACACACTTGAAATCCGAACCCCAAGTTAAACCATCTAAACGGGCAGGACTCGGGACCCAAACCGTTAGGAGAGACCTGCGAAGGGAAACTCCTAGAACTCAACACTTCACTATAGATATAAATTGAAAGTTCTTTGTGTAGAATAACGCAATCCCAATTTACCATCGTTGTCCCATTTTAATCCTTGTATTTTAGTGTACTTCGGAACTAAAAGATGGCTACAATATGTTTGGGCCATTTTGAAAAAGACTGAAAATAATGAGTTTGTTTAAATAACTATCATTTTTATTATATCAAGTAGTATCAGAAAATAATGATCTTCACCCATCGATGCCTTACCTCTCTATCACATTTCTTTGCAAAGTTTTATTATTATTATTATTATTATTATTATTATTATTATTATTATTATTTTTTGATAAAAGGAAAGGAGAATGTAAAAAGTTACTCTTAACAAAAATTACAAATCTTTTACAATATCAGAACATACTTCACTATATAAAGTACTCCGTAACTTATTTTCTTTCTCATATATCGATGTGGGTAAAAGCAAATTCCTGTTTTTTAGCACCTACCCTTTTCACTTGTCCATTATTAACATTTATCTTTGGTTTTTTAAAACACACATAATGGTTTTTTTTTCATTTTTTACAAAAGCAATGACATGTTTGCTTAGTAACAATAGCTCTTCTGCGTATACATTTAAACAATTTACCTAAAACCGTTCAAAGATTAGAAAAAAAAAAAACTTTCGAGCATCTTGTTCAAAAACTTAATAGTTCTTCCGTTTTGTAAAACTGAAAAGTGTTTGTGGGGGCTCAACCTCCAACCAGCCCGTTTCAACCCCAACTAAAAGTAATGATTTGATTTCTGTGGATAAAGATGCTAGTTTTTCGAGTATCATGTATTTCTTTCAAACTGTGTATCCGATCATCAACTAACGTACTGAATGTTTATCTAGGTCTCCCCTCATATGCAATGGTAATCTATAGTCGCTACACTCATACTCATACTTATAGGATACGGTTTCTTGTGTGACATAAGCGGAACAATGATACTATTGTACCTCCTGAAGACTTGCTTAAAGTCTGTATGCAATGGGCATTAGACATTGCTGAAAATCGTAAACCATGGTCCAGTCCCTTGATAGAACAGACAAGATTGGTTCTCAATCTGAAGCACAACAGATTATTGAGGTTGTGAGACGGAAATTTATAAAGAATGGGCCACTTCACCAAGCATGTATTGATGTAGTTGAAGAAGGCATTGTGCACGGAGGACATCTTGGTGTTGGAAAGGCGTGGCAAAATGGGCGAGTTGGTAACAGGTCGTCATAAAAGGATATCTTATGTTGTACATGCTAATAGTGGCCGGGTTGGCCGAAAGGCACTTCTTGCAATTTTTTTGTATTTATAAGGATAGCGACAACCCTTATCTTGCGTAATATATACGTTGACCGCACTTTCAACTCACCTGAATTCGTCCTTTTAATTATAAGAAATGGACGAAATGGTAACTTTCATATTTTACATACTTATTGTTAGTTTCTTACTATCTTTTGAAAACAGATCTGTTTTTTACACCACCCTCGTGTTTCAGATAAAAACAATGGAAAAGGGTATTAAATCTATGAAAAAGGTTGCAAGCCAAAGCCCGATCGTCTGGTGTTACCAATTATAGAGGAGTCAAGAAAGCTAGCATATCTCATGCTACAAGGGAAGGTAGCACTTTACTATAGACATAAATTTAAAGTTGTTTGTGCAGAATAAAGCAATCCCAGTTTATCGTTGTTGTTCCGTTTTAGTCCTTGCATTTTATTGTACATCGGAACAAAAAGATGGCTTAACTTAGTTTCGTCACTGACAGGTGCCTAACGTTACTGATATTGGACCGAAGGTGAGTGCTATAAAGGGTGTTGCTAAAAAAATGAAAATAAAAAGTTAAGCAGATGTACAAATTCTTAGGGACATTGAAAACTCGCCGATACAAGTATCGGCAAACATTTAACACCCCTAGGAACATAATGCAAGAAACCAACTTGATATTGGACCGAAGGTGAGTGCTATAAAGGGTGTTGCTAAAAAAATGAAAATAAAAAGTTAAGCAGGTGTACAAATTCTTAGGGACATGGAAAACTCCCGATAGAAGTATCAGCAGACATTTAATACCCCTGGGATACAAGCTAACTTTTCTTTTTTAACATTAAAAGTGTTACAAGCTAGTATATACGTTAACTGTTGTTGCAAGGCAAATGCTAGAGGTGGAATTGAGCCGAGCCGAAGTCGAGCTCGGGCTCGTTTCGAGTCTTATATTTAGAGCTCGAGCTCGGCTCGTGAAAATTTTCATTATCTCGGCTAAGGCTCGACTAACTTATATAATGTGTTAAAAAAAGTTCGAAGGCTCGTTAATCACACTAGGCTCGAGCCCTTTTTTTTAAGCTCATTTATGCATGATTATGTGTATAGAAATTATGTATATGCATATATTTTTAGGGCTCGTTTAGGCTTGCGAGCCTAATCGATCTTTATACATAAAACTCGGGCTCGGGCTCAATTACTAAATGAGCCCAAACTTGGGCTCAAACGCGTTTAGGCTCAGGTCGTTTGAGTTTTTTATCGATCTGATTCCGAGCTTTTCATGAACGGCTCAACTCATTTCCACCCCTAGAGAATACAACCAAAGTTATTATAATCTTCTAGCACATGAAGATGCCATAATATTGTCCATAGAATGATTCATACAAATTCATGCCATACACCTTTAATAGTTATAAGTAAAATATTGTATTTGTTTTCAATAACAACATATAATTTGATAGATCAAGCCCTTTTTTTCTTTGTGGCCCAATCGTATACGATGGTGTGCTATTGTACAGAGCCTCACATCTTTAGAGGCCTCAAAACTTACATTACGTTATATATTTGAATCCCAAAGCTAACTTCCAACAAAAATTGTTGATGCTATATAATTTGGACAATTTTGTTTTCGGTTATAGAATCCAGTAGTTAAAGTTACATAATACCACGATCCCAAGATTTGTTGAGGTTTTGTATGCCTAAAGTTTGCTTATTGAGATTTTGAAGACTCGCCAAGTAATGACCAACTGATACTAATTTTTCGTGTTTTAAGTACTACTCTCAAAGTGCGTATACATATGTGATGGTAATCTATAGGTGATACACTACTACTCGTACTTATAGGATAAGGTTTCTTGTGTGACATAAGCAGAACAATGTTACTATCTGAAGATGAAAAAGAGCTAGGTCGAATCGATGCTATTGTACCTCCTAAAGATTTGCTTAAAGTCTCTAGGCAATGGTCATTAGACATTGCTGAAAAGCGTAAACCATGGCCCAGTCCCTTGATAGAATAGACAAGATTGGTTCCCAATCTGAAGCACAACAGATGATTGAGGTTGTGAGACACAAAGTTCTAGAGAATGGGCCATTTCACCAAGCATGTCTTGATGTAGTTGAAGAGGGCATTGTGGACGGAGGGCATCTTGGTGTTGGGAAGGTATGCAAAAATGGCCAGGTTGGGTAACGGGTCATATTAGGATAATGCTAACACGGGCCGGGTAGGCTGAAAGGCACTTCTTGCCTTTTTTTTTTATTTATTATCATAAGTAGTATGTAAAATACTGGATTTGTTTCAATAACAACATATAATTTAATAACCAAACGACCCTAAAAAACTATTATGACACCAAAACACTTTCACGACCCTAAACAACTTCTCTTATCCAAACGATCCTTACATAAAGTTCAACTACATGAAGAACGAAACAACTGAAGGAGGAAACTTCGCAAACTGTACCCAGCATACCACCTAACAACATAAGGGCATCACCCAATTTGAAGTATTGAAACGGGTGGAAAACCTACCACGACATTGACACTAAAACCCGTTGAAATCTAAAATCAAACAGTTCCGGCCACACAAACAAATCATGTAATGGCACGATAATACGTAGAAGCAGTTAGTTTAGGGAATACATATCTTTGCAAGACCATCTCATGTCAAAAATGCTCATGACCTTCAACGAACCAACCCCTTAATAGATATATTACTCTCCCTCTATCCCATATTAAATATCCGGTTTGACTTTTTGAAGTCTTTCTTTCTCAACTTTGACATTAAATATTTTTGTTTATATAATATAATACTTGATACAAAATATATGAATGGATTGAGCTTTAAATGTGTTTTCATTACGTATAAATTTTATCAAATAATATATAATATAAGCAAAAATATTTAAGGTCAAAGTTGATAAAGAATAACTTGAAAAGTCAAATCTGGACATTTAATATAGGATGGAGGGAGTAATACATAATGACAAACTCATGCATATTTATTTATATCACAACTTTCACAGGTAAATTCTTATATGTCCGTCCATATAGTAAACTAAAATTTTTAAAATAAATTTGATTTATGTGTAAACCTTGTGCATGTACGGTACTTATAACTAGTTCCAATTAACATAAATAAACCAAATAAAAAATTAAAGCTTTTGATAAACGCGACCAAGATACGTATAAAGCCAAATTAAACAAACGATGTGATATTGAAGTTTTCTTTGCTTTGAAATTGAATGTAATATATATTTCGAGTGAACCTTTACTTATACCATACCACGTAACGAAACCAATAAGAAAAAACCGGGCATACGAACATATAGTTTATATGTATCAACTCTTGGATTTGAGTTTCTTTATCATTGAATTGTTTCTTAAACAGCATCAACTGTCATCTGCAGTCCTCGATTACAATGATTACCGATAGTGCAAATGAAGTTGTTGTAACCACTAACAAGCGTAATTTGGTCGTTTCCACTTGTGAACACCTTGGCATCTTTTGGGATAACGCTGCAACTATCGAGCCCTGCCTGGTTCACTACTGCCACAGTGTGTGCTCCATGTGGGTAATTGAACACTAATCATTTGATTAAATAATAATAAATCAATTAGTTAAATTATCAAACAAGAACCATTGTCTTACAACTTGTTATATATTAGCATATTACACATACCATTGTCTAATTAACGGCAGAATGGCACTGCCACTTTTTAGTTTTGTGACTTTCTTATAATATATAGTAATAAATAAAATCGACAAAGGCTAAATAAGTAAAGTAGTGATAATAGGCAATACCGAGAACATCGCCAGCATTGAAACTCTTGCCAGTAGGCCAGAATTGGGCGCCAAACGTCCAGCCTTTTGCATCCCCGACGATATAAGTTTTTGCATGAGCTACCTCGCTTTGGAACGCCACAACGACTAGGCAGAATACCGCCGCTGCCATCAATGCATTGCCTCTTCCCATAGCCATGATACGCTCAGTCAAGAAAGTGATGAATGGTTTGGTGAATTTTTATGAGTTTTATGTTTTCTTTGTGGAAGTAATGGTGGTTATACAACCTATATTTATAACAAAAATAGTAACGCTAATCATTTTGTTGTGAGTTAGGATTTTTCTCAACTTGTTATAATTATGAGATATTTGTGTCGTAAAATTAATGATTGGAGATGCTGCATGTTGATTTTTTTTTTTTTTTTTTTTTTTTTCAATTCGAACCAAAATTAGTAAGGAAATCAAAGCAATAATAACTGATAAATAAAGGAATATTTTATGTATATTTGTGATTTGAGAACGTTAGGAGGATGGTAAGTATAGGGTTTTTACTTTTTAGTGAAAAAAAATAAAATATAATATAATACTACATTAATGAAAAACAGGTTCTAGTGTTATGGCCAATACTTTTTTGCATGTGTAAATTGAACATGCAATTTCCTAAACTTGGGTCCTTCACTTTTATATTTGTGTGGCTATAGCTTCTTGCAAGCAAAATTTGAAACATATCTGTTTTACTTATGGTAAATGGTCATGAATGGAGATCATGCACGTATTAGTACTTTAGTTTGTGAACGAAAACTGGTCTAAATGGAGATGTATATATTCTACCCATCACACATCTCGACATCTACTAAGCCATTGCTTAAACATTGAACATTTTCATGGTGTTCTTAATAAAAGCCGGTGTACGTAGAAGAATAGCCGAAAACGCCATTGTGAAAGTGATCATGATTTTAAGGTTTTAATGCTATGAAAATAACTTTTATTTTATTTATTTATTTATTTTTTTATCCAAATGGTTAGAAAGTCCATATATGCACTTGTATCTTCACAAGCTGAGCCAAACATGATACATCATGTTCACCAATCACAAATTACTTAAATGCATAAAATTTTTTCTTTTAATAAAATTGGGATAATGATTTCTAAATGTATCTAACTTGCCACGTTTTACTGAGTTATGTATGGAACTTTTAATTTTGCTATCTTGGAGTACAAACTTACTAATCTTGTCAAATTTGTGTACTCGTCCCTCATGGCAATGAGATTAGGTGACCTGGCAAAGTGGACCTTGTTGACCCCGTTATTTTTATAAAATACCGTTACTTTGACCCCGTTTTCTGTTATATCTATTTTTTTAATATTAACGGTACCTTTTTAAACTCTCTCACCAAAATCATTTTCCCAAAATTCATTCGCGTCTTCACACAGTTACCCAAAATCAAAGAACCCTAATTTCAACCTGTGTATCGATTTATGATCAATTCAACCATTGTTTTTTCAATCTGATTTCAATCTAATTTGTTTATAAGGTATGGTATCATGGTACAACATTGATTTAAGTTTTTTCCCCAATTATTCCAAACCTTATTTACTTTTCTTAATTTTTGATTTACTAACCCTAATTTGCGATTGTGTGTTTGACAGAACGATAGCTGGACCCAATGGTATTGAGTTAGATGTCTGGAATGATAGTATGTTCAAGGAAGATCCTTTAAGGTACGAAGATGGAGTTATTTTGCACGCGTATATTGCTAGGCTGCCACTCAAGGATCTGATAGAACATGTGAAGAGGTATACTGAGTGTGCTCATGTATTTGGTTTATACTATAAAATGCCACATAGTGAATTGGATAAGGGTTTAGTAAAATTATATTGTGATTGGGAATGCAATAGGATGTATGATCTTGCAAGGTTATTTTGGAAGTTAGAAGTTTATGTAGATCACACAAACCTTGACTTTAGCAAGTACTTTGCTATAAGTGACCCTGGTACACCTACTTCTAAGTATAGAGCCGCAGACAAAAAAAGGTATTGTAATGAATTTAGTGAAGAAGAAATGGTGAGTTGGGCAGCACAAGAGGTTGATATTGATGTAGGAATTGCTACTGCTGGTGATAAGGTTAAGGGTAAGGCTAGTGTGGTTGATAAGGGTAAGGCAAGTGTTAGTGAAGTTGGTGTTAGTGATTTGCCTGTGGCAACAAATAATGCATCTGCAAGTGCTAGTGACAGTGATGATAGTGATTATGTTGATATTGGTATGTTACAAGAGAGTGACAATGATGATAATGCATTTTCAGACAAGTCAATTGACTATTTAAGTGCTGGTGAAGAAGAATTAATTGAGCATAGAACTAGGAAAGCAAGTAGAGTAAAGACCAAAGCTACACCAGTTCCTGATATGGCTGCAAATCCTAGCACTAGTAGACCTAGAGGTGGTGGCAGAAGTGAAGTATTTGTTGAGCATGATGAGTTGTTGAGGAAGATGAATGATGTGGATGCTGATGGGAATTTACAAGACCCATTTTTGGGTGTACAAGCCACTCAAGACAGATATCCTACATATGATGAAAACACATATTGGAGGATCCAAGCCCCAGAGGTAAATTACTTTATGGATTGTAGTGTCACTTATGTATTGCTACATTTTAATGTGAATGTTAATATGAAATACTTGTTCACAGGTTGGTCTAAAGTTTAAAAGTGCTGCCAAGTTGAAAGAAGCCTTGACAAACTATGCTTTGACAAATGGCTACTCCATCTGGTATGAAAGGAGTGCTGTAGACAAGATTATTGCTGTGTGTGGGCAAAGACCACCAGGTAAGTTAAAAGACCCTGAGAAAGGTAAGCATAGAAAAAAAATTAGGTTTCCTAGTGAGATTCCAGAAGATGTCCCTAAGTGTACTTTTAGGTTGTATGCTAGATGGATGACTTTAGAGAGAACCTTTCAAGTTATATCATTGATACCTGACCACACTTGTGTAAGAAACAGTATGGGTCATTAGTGGACTATAAATGGATAGGAAAAAAGTTTGGTGATAAAATTAGGATAAATCCAGAAATTAAGCTTGTAGATATTGCTGACCTAGTTATGAAGAAGTATAAGTGCACTGTAAGCCTTAATCAGTGTAGGGCTGCTAAGAAATGGGCATTGACAGAATTTGAGAAAACTATTGAAGAACATTATGCTTTGTTAAGATCATATGGCAAGGAGTTATTGGATAGCAACCCTGGATCATATGGCAAGGAGTTATTGAAGAACATTATGTTGAGACTCATACAGATCATGTCCCACCACCTAGTTCAACAAATGTTTCTAATACTTTTGGGGGTGTTGGGAGTTCAGTTAGAGGTACAAGTGATGATGTTAGAGGTTCAAGTGGGGGTGATACAGGGGATCAAGTATTCCAAAATAGAGGTTCAAAAAGAAGTGGCACATTAGGATTAAGTGGTACTGGTAGTGGAAGTGGAAGTGGTGGCCGTGTTGGTAGTCAAGTTAGGGGATCTGATGTCCCATGTATGCAAACTCCACAACAGCAAAGTGCTTTTAGAAGGGTTGGTGGTGTTCAATTTACAATAAGAGGTGCACCAAGGGGTTCAGGACAACAACAGTCAACAAACAGAGGGTTTGCATATTGGTTTGGTGAGGAAAGGGTTGGTCAAGCAAGTGGTCAAGCTAGTGGTCAGGGAAGTGCTCATGGAGGTGGTCTAGCTAGTGGTCAAGCAACTGGTCATGAAACTCAAGTGAATCAAAGCAGTCAGCCTATCCCAAGTCAAAGCAGCCAACCTATCCCAACTCAAAGCAGCCAACCTATCCCAACTCAAAACAGTCAAGCAAACCAACCTAGACAACCAAGGCCATTTGTGATACCTGCCCAAGCAAGAAGGTTACCAAGCCAGATAATCCTACAAAGGCGGCAAACTAAAAAGATTCATGGTGAAGGAAGCTCCAAGGACCAAACAATGCAGTTGGATTAAGTAGCATTATGAATTTAGATTGTCATATTTGTGTAATATATTTGGCAATAAAAAACATGCAAGTATGCAGTTAACTTTATTAGGATGATAATTAACTTAAAATTGGCATGTTTTGTTTATTAATTTGAGCAATTAACTTATCTATGTAGTAGTAATGTCAATGATGTACTTTGACTTTTTAAAAGTCAACTGATTTATGCTAATGCATTACAATGACTATAATAGTCATGTTCATTATATGTTGTTCAATTTGGCCAAAGTACTATCTTTTTCTACTCTATATTACTGCATCTTTGATTGACTGTTGCATGGTATTTTGAAACTCACATTCCTGCACATTTGGAATCTATACACTATTTGTGTATAGGCTTTTGCCTTGAATTGGACAGTTATACTTTGACGACTTTTGCATTGAGTTTAGGGATGTTGAAACGCTTTACCTACCAAAAAATGACATCTATAAATGGGATACACTTTACAATATGCAAAGCACCACTCAACATTGAAGTTTGCAGCAGAAAACCAAACAAATGGGTTCCAAAAAGAAAGGTATGGCCATGTTAACTGTCTTTGCCAACAATCTTTTTAATTTTTGTTATAATTTTAATCTTTATTTAAGGATTTTTTTAGTTTAGAGATCATATACATTTCCAGTGACTCAAATGAATCAACTGAAACTTCTTCAAGATGGGAAGTGAATCCAACATGGGATAACTACTTGCCAATAGGCTATGGTGCTACTGCTACATCCTCAACAAAGGAGACTGCCAAGAAGAAAAGAAATCCAAAACAGAGTGTCCCTAAACTCTTTGATGAAAAAGTGGCATTCAAAGCAAAGGGTAAGGTTTTAGGCCTCCTAAATAGCAAATTTTGTGCAGACCATGGTATCAAACCATGGACTCCTAAAATTCCAAAAGAATGTGAAGGAGGAAAAGGGAAAAAGAAAATTGGTTAGCCATCTGCTATGTAATTCCAATGTATGTGTTTTCTCTTTGGCTACAATGCCACTTAATAAAACTTTGACTTTCTGAAGTCAACTTTTAACCTTTATATGTTAAGCATGCAAAAAAACAGACTGCATATAATGAAAACAAGGAACCGCAAATATTGATACCATGGAAAATTGCAAAATTTTCATTGCATTACAAAATATTGACTTTATGAAGTCAAATTACAACATAACAACCTAACTACTAAATTACAACTATAAACCTTACTGCTAATGTTCATGGACCTAAATTAGCTTCCTACTTTCATTCCAAACACAACACAAATTATCATTAAAATCCCAATCACAATAAGAAACAACCTATCATACAATTGCAACTTTGACTTTGTGCAAGTCAATTCATGGAACAACTTATTCTTCACCATTGTTAGAACTTCAATTTCCTCTTGCATTTCATTCCTCTGATTCCATCATACAACAGCTCCCTATAATAGTCACTGGTAAATCATCATCAAAAAATTCATAATAACCACACTTCTTATACTTCTCCTGTAAATTGAAATACAAGTTCAATTAGGGGCTAAGAAATAAATTGAAATACAAGTTTAATTAGGGCTTACAAATTTGGGACAAGCAATAAATCTTTTCCCAAGATTCTCCTTTGTCCAAGCCGTTTTCACAGTCATTGGAAGCCCACATCCACAGTAGGGTTGAACATACTTATGTGTCACTCTTCGTGTGCCTGGAGCGTATTCGGCCATAAGTGATTTGTGTGAGTATGTGTAGGTTTGGATTTGAAGTTCAAGTAATCAAATATGTGAATCGTCGTGTGTGTTTTTTAGATTTGGGTGTGTGTTTTTAATGGTGTTTGTGATAAAGGGGTGAGTATTATACCGTTGGAGATAAAAGACAAAATAAATGCCAGTGTGGCTGCAAACGTGGATGCCAACATGGCAAGAAAAAACGGAAATAGCCTTAATCACCCCGTTAGTATACAAATTTGCCAAGATTAGTAACTTTGTACTCCAAGATAGCAAAATTAAAAGTTCCATACATAACTCAGTAAAATGTGAAAAGTTTGATACATTTAGAAATCATTATCCTAATAAAATTCAAAGGCCCATTTGTTTAATTATTATCACTCACCACAAATTCAACATGATCAATTATGTTTGACTATAATTTGAGAGAATCTTAATCTTCTGATACAAAATTACTCATTTACCTTGAAGAAACCTTTGAACCTTAATAAACAAATTAACCCTTTTACAATCATGTTCTATTGTAGTACAGTATAACCTAAGCTCTAAGAAATCAAGCATTGTTAAATATTATTAACCATTAGAAAAGATGCCTAGTACGTATCAATTCTGTCCATAACTTGTCTAAGTTGTTTTTTAATTAGATATCAAATCAAATCATACCAATAGTTAAATATCATTATCATTCCCTATCCTGAAAAAGAAAAAGGTGTTGCATATATTTTCCTATAATTTACAAACTAAAGTCGGAAGGTGACTGGTGGCATACAATGTCTATAAATAGCCGTTCTCAATTCATTAACACTTCCCCTCCAACCTTCTTCCTACCAATTTCTACAAAATTTCATTCATATTAACATAAGTTCACAGTTTTTCAACACGAACTAGACAATTATGGGTCACTCCAGTTTGGTTCATAAACTCTTAGTATTCTTCATTCTCAAAGGTATATTGTTCTTGCAGGTTCAAATTCAATATTTCTATAAGGGTTAATTACACATAAATGTAACATCTAACAATCGGTTATGCACTTTTGTTCACATTGTTCTTTTTTTCTAATTATTATGTCATGATACTTATTAACATCTTTTTGTTCTAAAATTTCTTCTTGTATGTATGGCAGGAGTTTCTGGTGCAACTTTTACATTTGTAAACAAGTGTAGCTACACAGTTTAGCCCGGTATTCTTGGGCAACTGGTTCTTGACACAACTGGATTCAAGCTTATAAGTAGTAACTCACGTTCCCTACAAGCTCCATCCAGATGGTCACGCCACATCCTGCGCAACGGCAGATTGTGGGACCGGACAGATAGAATGCAATGGTGCTCGAGCCACCCCTCCAGCAACCCTTGTAGAATTCACCCTAGGGTCATCTACAATGACCCAAGACTTCTACGATGTTAGCTTAGTCGACAGGTACAATATACAAATGATCGTGGAAGTAAATAGCGGCTCGGGTGATTGTGCTACCACTGGGTGTGTTGATGACTTGAACCAACGGTGTCCAACAGAACTAAGATAACGGAAAATCATTTGCATCGTTGGTCCTCATTCACTAATATTACTAACGGAGGGATTTATTTGTGCCAACTTTAAAACACGAGGATGGTTTTGCTCCCAAAAAAACACGAGGATGAAAAGCGGGATTTAGGCATACCATAGGGATGTATTTTGGACTTTTCTGATATAAAAAGTTAGCAAATGTTACAAATCTTTCGCAACAAAAAGTGAGATGAAAAAACAATGAATATAAAAAGTTAGCAAATGTAACAAATTTTTCACAACGAATATAAAAAGTTAACAAAGTGTATAAATTATTCGCGAAATTACGAGTAAACATGATCAATGTATTATCATGTAAACATTATATTTCACGAAGAACATAATATACCAAACTCAACTTGAATCATAAGTACACACCTCACTATATAAAGTACTCCGTAACATATTTTCTTCTCAATTATCAATGTGGGATAAAAACCAACTCGTCTTCTTTAATAAAAAGTGATACAACCAGTTTATGCATTAACCGTTGTTGTAAAGTGAATACAACCAAATTTACTAAAGGTGGTCTAGCACATGAAAACACTATGATATAGTCCATAGAAATTAATCATATAAATTAATGTTTTAATAGCTATATGTAAAATACTGTACGTATTTGTTTACAATAACAACATAATTGATAGTTCCAGCTCTTTCTTCGATTGTGGCATAACCGTATATGATGGTGTGCAATGTGTGTTATTGTACAAAGCCTCGTATCTTTAGAGGCCCCAAAGCTTACATCACGTTGTATATTTGAGTCTCAAATAAAGTTCACTTCCAACAAAAATTGTTGATGCTATATAATTTTATTTATGTAAAATTCTATTTAAAATGAAGTTAGATCATTAAGATTTCTATGTTTTGAGTTTTAATGGTTGGTATTATATATCTTTGATCATTGTGTTTATTTATTACATAAGTTTTTGCATATTAGCTCACCTACAACATGGATTCGGGATAGCAACAACCCTCAGTGTAATATATACGTTGACCGTACATTCAACTCACATATATGTGACCTTTTAATTAGAAATGGACGAAATGGTAACTTTCATATTGCTTATTGTTAGTTTCTTGTTATCCTTTGAAAACGGATATGTTTATTGCACCACCCTCATGTTAAGGTAAAAACAAAGTCCGATCAATGGTGCTACCAATTATAGAGGAGTCAAGAATGCTAGCAAATCTCATTCCAGAAGTGAAGGTAATAAACATGGACGGAACTTAAGGGACGGGAGGCTGTGGGCCCCCCAAAAATTTTGACCCTGTTATTCTCTTTTATATTTGTTTTAAACTTTTAATTATTTTTAATACAAAAATTTCAGCGTAGTGTATATCGGCCCCTATAAAATAAATATTTTTCAAGTTGGCCCCCTACCAATAGCGTTCAAGTTCTCTTTCTATGCAAATCTTCTTTCTTTCAATAAAAGTGAAAGAGAATATAAAAATTTAGTAAATGTTACAAATCTTTTACAATAAAAAAAAATGAAAATAAAAAGTTAGATAGTTATACAAAAATTTTCAGGAAATGAAACATTTTCCGATCAATGCATCGGCAAACATTTTATACCCCGAGGAACATAATACATCAAACCAACTTGAGTGATTGACACATACCTCATCATATAAAGTAACATGTTTTCTCCTCATTTTTCGATGTGGGATAAAAGCTACGGTACCAATAAAAAAAATGATACAAGCTAGTATATGCATTAACCCTTGTTGTAACGCAAACACAAGCAAATTTATTAGAGATGGTCTACCACATGAAGGTGCCATAATATAGTCCATAGAATGATTCATATAATTTAATGTCATACATGTTTAATAGCTATATGTAAAATACTGTACTGAATAACAACATATACTTCGATAGTTCAAGCTCTTTCTTCGATTGTGCCACCACCGTATCTTTAGGGGGTTCAAACAACACCACATTATTTCGCACAAAAGCAATGACATGTTCGCTAAGTAAATCTATGGGGCACAGTAGCTCTTCTGCGTATACATTCATACAATTTTTCTAAAACCGTTAAAAAATTAGGAAATAACTTTCAAGCATCTTGTTCAAAAACTTGATAGTTCTTCCGTTTTGGTGGCGGTGGTAATTTAGGCTCTTAATTTTTTTGCAAGATCCCGACATTAGCTCCTTGTCTGCAACATGTGGTTTGTGTAACTGAGCAGACACTTGCATATTGTTCTCCGGTTTGTAAGTATGAATTCCTATCAATTTTCATATGATAATACGTAATGCAACTAAGCATTGAATGACTTTGTGAGCCTTGAAGCTACTTGAATGTTATTCCTTTGTGATATAAAGATAGTAGGCTGCCCTTAACGGCATAATCCTTGCGAAGACGAGTAGCTTTGGCCCCTCAGGAGTTCAGGATTGTGCTCCTTATGCTTGATCTTATATTCTCGATAGAGCAAGATCATATATTTGGTATTTTTTTTATCAAGCACATAATGAAGTTGACTTGTTTCTTGTAAGAATGTTTTCTTTCTTCATTCTCTGGCTTCTCTTTCTCGGTTCTGTTATTAGGAGCAATGTGGTCTAAGCCTAACGCTCACCTTGATGATATTGGTCTTATATATATTGCTCAATAAGTGCAAAATGGAATATAATGTTTATGTTTTTCAAAATGGTGCATATTTTCTCATCTACTATACAAGTCTAAGCTCGAGTGTGGATTGAAGAACACTAATGATTAGTAGTTTAAATCCCATTTAGGTTTTACCGTTAATGTTTGGCTTATTTAAGCATTTGAGAGATTAACTTTTGAAGACGTCTTGTTTAGTTGCTTGTTTTTTTTAGCATACTCGACCTAAATTTTTGGTTTATTCTTGCATTTGGAGATTTAAATTTTTTAGACGTTTTTATTTTGATGTTTATCTTTGATATATTTGATTTTAATCTTTGTTTATCTGTTATCTAGTTATTCAAATAATATGGGGGTGTTTGGGTTAGTGATATTTTTTTAAGATGGCCCGTTTTGACCCGTGCCTGTTTGATTTGATAATAAATTTTCTCGTTTAACCCGTGCCCATTTCGACCGTTGCCTGTGCCCGCCCGACCCGCCTGTTTTGTCACAAGTTCTTGCTAATCATGATAACATAAAACCATTCATTCCTAAAAACACAAACTCTTGATTCATGAAAAACATGCACCCCATATATAGAAAAGCCTCGTGTACTATCTAAAAAAAGAAAAACCACAACAAGGAAATGTGACAGCATCAACACGAAAAACCGATCAAATACTAAATTCTTGTCATTGATCAAATCAAGAATGCTTTCTTTTTTTCACACAAAAAGTTTCCAAAAATTTCCCAATTTTCATTTTCCTTAGGAAATCACGTTTCTATAGTTTTATTTACATTTGTTTCATAAGTCAATGTCTCAAATCTTCATGGAAAATAGGCTTGTATGGATCTAAATCATGTTTGTATGATTCTTCTTGGAAAGCATTGATTTTTTTTTTTTACAAAAATGGCGGATGAAGAACAAACCTCCACAATCCCTGAGGAGGAAACAATAGATGTTGAACAATCTACAAGCGTTACGAATAACATGTCAAATTCAGATACTAGTAAAAAACAACAAAAGCAGGAAAGTACCAAAGAAAAGCCGAAAAGCGCAAAGGAAAAGCTTAAAACAGGTGAATTTTTTAACAACTTTTTTTCGGTACATTATGTACGATATCTTATTTTAAGAAAGATATCGGGTTTTGTAGATTTGGAACAAATGAAGGAAAAGTATTCTAAGTTGTTATTAGGAGAAGATATGTCGGGTGGAGGGAAGGGTGTTTCATCAGCTTTGGCTCTATCAAATGCCATTACAAATCTTGCTGGTAAATTCACAAGCTTACGGGAATCGGTAGTCGAGCAGTCAACTTCCTTGTAAGTTGTAATCAGTATAGGCGGGATTAAATGGTGATTAATTGGATTGCCATTTTTGGCGAGTTTTTTGGCATTTCTAGTAAGTTTTGGGCATTCTCGTCAAGATTTTCCTTAAAAACATCTTGTAATAGTTATAAGGTGAGATTATAAGTGATTAAAACAAGTTTACGATGAGTTTTGGGTATTTTCAGGTGATTTGCAAGTTTTTGGCAAGTTTGACCATTGTTGACCACCAATGACCAAGGTTGACCGATTTGTTTGACCGATTTACAAAAATCAAAAAGGTTGGTGGTCCAATAGCACCTAAGCGTCGATTAATCGGCCTTGTAGACCTTTTTTTGCAACACTGGCTAAAAGTGAGACAGAAAAACATTTATTTATTTATTTTTATTTTTTTAGCAAAGACGGAAAACAAATTTAAATATAACAAGTTTAAGAATATAAAAAGTTAACAAATGCTACAAATCTTTTACAACGAAAAGTGAGAGATAGAAAAACAAAAATGAATATAAAAAGTTAAGAAAGTGCACAAATTAGTTGTTTGAGATTTGCAAGTTTCTAGCAAGTTTGATCATTATTGACCACGGTTGACCGATTTACACAAATCAAGAAGGTTGGTGGTCCAGTAGCGCCTAGGCGTCGATTAATCTGCCTTGTAGGTCTTTTTTGTAACACTGGCTAAAAGTGAGAGACGGAAAAACAAATTTAAATATAAAAAGTTTAAAAATATAAAAAGTTAGCAAATGTTACAAATCTTTTACAATGAAAAATGAGAGATGAAAAAAACAATAATGAATATAAAAAGTTAAGAAAGTGTACAAATTAGTCGTTTGAGATTTGCAAGTTTCCGGCAAGTTTGACCACTGTTGACCACCATTGACCACGGTTGACAAATTGTTTGACCGATTTACACAAATCAAGAAGGTTGGTGGCCCAATGACACCTAGGCATCGATTAATCGGCCTTGTAGGCCCTTTTTGCAACACTGGCTAAAAGTGAGAGATGGATAAACAAATTTGAGTATAACAAGTTTAAGAATATAAAAAGTTAGCAAATGTTACAAATCTTTTACAACGAAAAGTGAGCAATGGAAAAACAAAAATGAATATGAAAAGTAAAGAAAGTGTACAAATTAGTCGTTTAAGAAGCGGCACATGATACATGTACCATGTAAATTAACATCATACACCACGAACGGAAAAACAAAATTGAATATCGAAAGTTAGCAAATGTTACAAATGTTTTACAACGAATCCACGAATAATCAGGCTTATAGGCCTAGTAGCGCCTAGACGTCTATTAATCAACTTTGCAGGCTTTTTTTTACAACTCTGGCTAAAAGTGAGAGACGGAAAAACAAATTTGAATATAAAAAGTTAGCAAATGTTACAAATCTTTTACAACGAAAAGTGAGAGATGGAAAAACAAAAATGAATATAACAAGTAAAGAAAGTGTACAAATTAGTCTTTTGAGAAGTGGCACATGATACAATATACCATGTAAACACCATACTCACACGAAGAACAAAATGAATATAAAAAGTAAAGAAAGTGTACAAATTAGTCATAAAGAGGTGCCCCATGATACATGTACCATGTAAACACCGTACTCCCACAAAGAACACTATCTAAAAGGGAGAGACAGACTAACAAATTTGAATATAAAAAGTTAGTAAATGTTTGGTGTGTGTTTATTCACACACCTTTTTCTGTCTATTTTAATACCAAAACAGACACAAACTAACCACAAATGCGAAAGATATTGTGTTTTTGTGTTTGTGATCGTGTAGGAACGGATATTCCATAAATTGGCAAAAATCAGGCTAAAAAGGAAAAAAAAACGAGCACGAGTTTGGAAATCATGTCAAAAGCCAGAGCCGGGGAAACAAATTACCATTTTTGAGCTCAGAATGTCAAAACAAACCTTGGAGAATCACCAAATGCCAAAAATAGTCCTTGGAGCAAAAGTTTGCAAAATTGGCAGAAATGGCCCCTCAAAATTAGATTTTGGCTGAAATAGCCCCTGAGCATTGGATTTTGAAAGAAAAAGTCAATAATGGTCCTTGGAGTTCACAAGTTACCAAGTTTAGTCCCCGAGTGAAAGATTTGAAGAAATTACAAGTTTGGTCCCTACAGTTTTAGATTTGGCAAAAGTAGTCCCTGGAATTTCAATCATCATTCATGGTCCTTGTACTATTCAATTTTGACAAATAGCACCCTTGTGACAACTTTGGAAGAACGGCATATCAAGTCTTGCATTTTCAAGAAATTACAAAAGTGATCCTCCAAGTTTCAAAATTTACAAGAATGGTCCCTGTACAAATCAGATTGCAAAATGGCCCTTGGATTATTAAAACTTGGCAAAGTTTCACCCTTGAAGCACTTTGGAAAAGTTACATGATCAGTCCCTCTATTTTTTCTGAAAATGCAAAATGGGTCCTTGTGATAAAATTAAACCATACGGACCCTTTTATTATTACAATTCCAATCCAAACACAAACCTGATCCACTCCCTGGTCCAGTCCAACTCACCAAGCCCACTCTATCTCCTAGGCCCAACACCCTCACAGCCCAACACCCTTTTAATACTCCATCCGGTCAAAATAAGTCAAACAAACACCCCTTCCCTTCCACCTTCTTCCCCACTTGCCTGAACCAGTCACCTCACCCCCCCCCCCCACCATCTTCATCACATCCCACCGCCCCCACCACTAACCCCTACCCATCACATCGCATTTAATGCCACCACCCCCTGCATATAAAACAGAAACATTTGCAATTATCTTTTGGCGCCAAAATACTTGGAGGGCTCAAATTAAATTTCAGTGATCCAATAGCTATGAAAAGTGATGGGAAATGATCAGAGGGATGCAAGAAACCCTAATTGATGGCTATAAAAGGTGAAGGAAATTTTTACAGATATAAATAAACGTAAACCAAATTAAAATCAAATACGACTATGAACAGATAAAAAGGTGAGCTTTGAACAAATTTAAACTAGAGGGGGTGAAAATGAAATTTTTACAAATTTATTATTAAAAGAAAATTTAATTAAAAAGAAATTTATTTTTTTGATTATTTTATTATTTAATATTAATTAAAACTATTTTAAACTATGTAATTAATTAATTAAAACTAATTTAAATCTAATTTAAATTTAAGAAAAATACTAAAGTGACTTAGAAAAATATGAAAATTTTTACAAAACTAATTAACCATTACAGGAATCCTAAAAAATTATAAAAAGTTTATAAAAATTATTTTTAAGCTATTTTACTAATTATTTACTTATTTATTAATTAAAATCTATTTTAACTCACTTAATTATGAAAAATACTAAATGAACAGTGAAAATTCTGAAAATTTTTCTAAAAATACTATACTAATTATAAAACCTATAAAAAATATAAAAAGATACTTTTGCTTATGAATAAGCAGAAAGAAAATTAATTCTTTGGTTTTTTTATTAAAACTAATTAAACTTAATTTAATTATTATAAATACTAAATTAACTCAGAAAATTATGAAAATTTTTCCTAAACTATTTTAATATATAAGGGACTTAGGAAAATTATAAAAATGAAAATTGTTTTTTGAAAACGCTGAGCAATAAGCCAAATGGCTTAAATAGAAGCTATCACTATTTTTAAAGTTTGGCTTTTTCTGGTTTTCTTTTACAAATCTATTCTAACACTAAAAATAAGCAACTTTTATAAAGACAACTTGTTTGGAGCTTAATAATAAGCAGTGTGCAAACCAAAGATTATGACAAAAGGTCTAATAAGTTAAAAACTTTGAATTTTGTTGCAATAAGCTACAAAGGGTAAAATAAGCTGTAAACAACTAAAAAGCATACAAATAAGCTAAAAAGAACATAATAAGTACAAAGGATAAGCCACAGATGACCAATAAGCACTTACGTAAATTACAAAGGCTAAACAGGCCAAAATGGGCTATAAGCAGCCCTCTGTGGGGTCCACAGGAGGGTTTAAAGGTCCAAAACAAAAGTTGATCTAAAAAGTTGGTCAGGTGAGCTTTTAAATAAGCCAAGGTTCAGAGTTTATGGCTTACGAATGAGCTTATGGGAGGCTTATGAAAATGGGTGTCTATACTAAGTCATTTAGTATACTGAGTGTGATCGGTACAACTTGGTGGCACAAATAAGCTATGGGCAAAGGATCAGAGATCCAAAATAAGCACTGGTATGTTGAGTTGGTCTAATAAGCTATCTAAAAAGCCAAAAGTTGGGGCCTGGGGTCCACTGGTTAAGCCAGAATGAGCTTATGAAACTTGGGCAAATGCCCTGGTGCAGGGGAGGGTTCTCACCCTGCAGGCTTAAATAAGGACTTCAATAAGCCAGAGAAAAATTCCTAAAAATAAGCCAATATGGTATTTCACAAGTTAAGCTAGTGGATTTTGTAACACAAAAATTAGGAAAATTCTTGCAAAAAATAGATTTTCTGAAAACCTTGCAATTTGACTTTTTGATTTTATGAACTAAAGTTGACCTTATTGAACTTTGATTGGATCTTAATGACTTAAAAAGATGTTTGAAATTAAAATGAGCCTAAATCTACCAATCTTAACAAAGTTTAAAGCTAAATCAATGATTATGCAAACTACAATTCCAACAGGTGAACAATTAAAAGTGATTAAAATTAATTTTGACTTTTGAACAAAACACCACTGGATTTTATGACTTTCTTGACCTAATGTGACTTGTTCAAACCAATAGTAACAACTAAAACACCTTGGATCACAGTGAATCCTACTGATCCAAACAACCCTTTGTTTACCTGATTTTGAGTTTTCTTTAAGTAAACAGAAACTAGGGGTTATGGAAGTGCTTCTAAACAACTTTTTATGCTCCAATAAGCTTAAATGAACACAGAAACAAAGATCACAACTACTAATACCCAATATGCTAATTTATACTAATTTGGCAGTTTACATAGGATTGGGAGTATAATGAAACTTTAATGAACTAGTACTATTTATTTAACTCTAAAATGACTAGGTTAAACTAAATAAGCACAGATGACACAGTAATAAGCAATAATAAGCAGTTTACTCAATAAATAGCTAAGATTGAAGATTAAGCTTACAAAATGCCATCCAAGCTTAAACCATGAACCAAGGACCAAGAACTTGTCCTAATGTCTCCCCTGAGACTCTAACCCATGGCCATCCATGATACACCATGCTACAGCCATCATCATCTTCAAACCTGGATTTTTTATATTTTTTATCTATTTTTTATTTTTATTTTTTTGTATTTTTGAGTTTAAAGAGTAAATAACTTTCAAATGGTTTACAAACTTCCAAAATCTTATGAGGGTACTAAGATTAGCTCAAAGGAACCTTAAACAATAACTTTTAACATCATAAAGCTTATATGAGATTTTTGAAATAAAATAAATAGCATAAACTGAATATAGGCTGAAAACTTGCAATTAATACTTGAAATGGACTTTTATTAATATGAAAATGCTTAGTACATGGTTTTAAACTTAATATTACAAAAGAGGATTACAAATTAAGCTATACGACACTATATTAAACTAAAGAGCTACACTCTCTCTTCCTTGCTTCCTTCTCCTTTTATAGCCATCAATTAGGGTTTCTTGCATCCCTCTGATCATTTCCCATCACTTTTGATAGCCATTGGATCACTGAAAGTTAATCCGAGCCCTCCACGTATTTTGGCGCCAAAAGATAATTGCAAATTGTTTCTGTTTTATATGCAAGGGGTGGTGGCATTAAATGCGATGTGATGGGTAAGGGATAGTGGTGTGGGCGGTGGGATGTGATGGAGATGGTGGGGGTAAGGTGACTGGTTCAGGCAAGTGGGGAAGAAGGTGGGAGGGAAGGGGTGTTTGTTTGACTTATTTTGACCGGAGGGAGTATTAAAAGGGTGTTGGGCTGTGAGGGTGTTGGGCCTAGGAGATGGAGTGGGCTTGGTGAGTTGGACTGGACCAGGGAATGGATCAGGTTTGTGTTTGGATTGGAATTGTAATAATAAAAGGGTCCGTATGGTTTAATGTTTTCTCAAGGACCTATTTTGCATTTTCAGAAAAAAAAAAATAGAGTGACTGATCATGTAACTTTTCCAAAGTGCTTCAAGGGTGAAACTTTGCCAAGTTTTAATAATCCAAGGGTCATTTTGCAATCTGATTTGTACAGGGACCATTCTTGTAAATTTTGAAACTTGAAGGACCATTTTTGTAATTTCCTGAAAATGCAAGGACTTGATCTGCTATTCTTCCAAAGTTTTCACAAGGGTGTTATTTGCCAAACTTGAATAGTACAAGGACCATGAATGATGATTGAAATTCCAGGGATTACTTTTGCCAAATCTGAAACTGTAGGGACCAAACTTGTAATTTCTTCAAATCTTTCACCTAGAGAATAAGCTTGGTAACTTGTGAACTCCAAGGACCATTATTGACTTTTTCATCCAAAATCCAATGCTCAGGGGCTATTTCAGCCAAAATCGAAACTTGAGGGACCATTTCTGCTAATTTTGTAAACTTTTGCTCCAAAGATTATTTTTGGCATTTGGTGATTCTCCAAGGTGTGTTTTGACATTATGAGCTCAAAAATGATAATTAGCTTCCCCGGCTCTGGCTTTTGACATGATTTCCAAACTCGTGCTTGTTTTTGTCCTTTTTAGCCTAATTTTTGCCAATTTCTCGAATATCCGTTCCTGCACGATCACAAACACAAAACACAATATCTTTGCATTTTTGGTTAGTTTGTGTCTGTTTTGGTCTTAAAATGGACAGAAAAAGGTGTGTGAATAAGCACACACCAATGTTACAAATCTTTTACAATGAAAAGTGAGAGATGGAAAAATAAAAATGAATATAAAAAGTAGTGTTGCAAAACAAGGCCTACAAGGCTGATTAATCACCGTCTATGCGCTCTAAGGCTACCAACCTTTATTTTTTGTAAATCGGTCTAATAAATCGGTTAACCGTGGTCAACGAAGTTCAATGACAGTGTGGTCAAACATGCCAGAAACCTTCAAATCTTGCCGAAAGTACCAAAACTCATCGTAAAATTGCTTTAATAATTTATAGTCGTTATTTATATCTACTAAAAGATGGATTTTCTAAGAAAAATATTGTTTGAAATACATAAAACTTGCCGATAATACCTAAAACTTACCACAAAAATACCAAATAATTTCTCGGAAATGCCAATCCGATTACAAAGGAGGTCGAGCGCCCGACTACCGATTCACGATTTTTACGACCTGATAAAAAGTAATGAAAGTGTAAAAATTAGTCGTTTTGAATAATTAGTACATAATACACCAAACTCAACTTGAATAATTAGCCAATCCGATTGAATAATTAGTACATAATACACCAAACTCAACTTGAATAATTAGCCAATCCGATTACAAAGGAGGTCGACCGCCCGACTACCGATTCACGATTTTTACGACTTGATTAGTACATAATACACCAAACTCAACTTGAATAATTAGACAATCCGATTGAATAATTAGTACATAATACACCAAACTCAACTTGAATAATTAGCCAATCCGATTACAAAGGAGGTCGACCGCCGGACTACCGATTCACAATTTTTACGACCTGATAAAAAGTATTGAAAGTGTACAAATTAGTCGTTTTGAGAGGTGTGGTACATGATACATGTACCATGTAAAACACCATACTCCCACGAATAACATAATACACCAAACTCAACTTGAATAATTAGTACATACCTCACTATATAAAGTAACATTGTTTTCCTCAATGGTCGATGTGGGTTAAAAGCACTCTTCTTCTTTAATAAAAAGTGATACAAGCTAGTATATGCATTAACCGTTGTTGTAAGGCGAATACAACCAAATTTATTAAAGATGGTCTAGCACGTGAGGATGCGATAATATAGTCCACAGAATTATTCATATAATTGAATGTCATACATGTTTAATAGTTATATGTTAAATATTGTACTGAATAACAACATATACTTTGATAGTTCAAGCTCTTTCTTTGATTGTGCCATGTGGAAGGTGTGCTATTGTACAGAGCCTCGTATCTTTAGGGGGATCAAAACTACATGTTATTTTTGCACAAAAGCATTGGCATGTTTGCTAAGTAAATCTATGAGGCACAGTAGCTCTTTTGCGTATACATTCATACAATTTGCCTAAAACCGTTAAAAAATTAGAAAATAACGTTCAAGCATCTTGTTCAAAAACTTAACAGTTCTTCCGTTTTGGAGGCAGTGGGGCTTTAGGCTCTTAATTTTTTTGCAAGATCCCGACATCAGCTCCTTGTCTGCAACATGTGGTTTGTGTAACTGAGCAGACACTTGCGCCTTGTTCTCCGGTTTGTAAATATGAATTCCTATCAATTTTCATATGATAATACGTAATGCAATTAAGCATTGAATGACTTTGTGAGCCTTGAAGCTACTTGTAATGTTATTCCTTTGTGATCTAAAGATAGTAGGCTGCCCTTAACGGCATAATCCTTGCGAAGACGAGTAGCTTTGGCCCCTCAGGAGTTCAGGATTGTGCTCCTTATGCTTGATCTTATATTCTCGATAGAGCAAGATCATATATTTGGTATTTTTTTTATCAAGCACGTAATGAAGTTGACTTGTTTCTTGTAAGGATGTTTTCTTTCTTCATTCTCTGGCTTCTCTTTCTCGGCTCTGTTATTTTGAACAATGTGGTCTAAGCCTAACGCTCACCTTGATGATATTGGTCTTCTTCTAGGATTGCTCAATAAGTGCAAAATGGAAAATAATATTTATGTTTCTCAAAATGGTGCCTATTTGCTCATCTACTATACAAGTCTAAGCTCGAGTGTGGATTGAAGAACACTAATGATTAGTAGTTTAAATCCATTTAGGTTCTGGCTTATTTAAGCATTTGAGAGATTAACTTTTGAAAACGTTTTGTTTAGTTGCTTGTTTTTTTAGTATACCTCGACCTAAATTTTTGGTTTATTCTGGCACTTGGAGATTAAAATTTTTGAGACGTTTTTATTTTGATGTTTATCCGTTATCTAGTTATTCAAATAATATGGGGTGTTTCGGTTAGTGATTTTTTTTATTTTTTTATTTTTTATTTTTTTTTTAATTCGGTGTACTTTTTAAGATGGCCCGTTTTGAACCGTGCCTGTTTGATTTGATAATAAATTTGCTCGTTTAACCCGTGCCCATTTTGACCGTTGTCCGTGCCCGCCCGACCCGCCTGTTTTGTCACAAGTTCTTGCTACTCATGATAACATAAAACCATTCATTCCTAAAAACACAAACTCTTGATTCATGAAAAACATGCACCCCATATATAGAAAAGCCTCGTGTACTATCTAAAAAAAGAAAAACCACAACAAGGAAATGTGACAGCATCAACACGAAAAACCGATCAAATACTAGATTCTTGTCATTGATCAAATCAAGAATGCTTTCTTTTTTTCACACAAAAAGTTTCCAAAAATTTCCCAATTTTCATTTTCCTTAGGAAATCACGTTTCTATAGTTTTATTTACATTTGTTTCATAAGTCAATGTCTCAAATCTTCATGAAAAATAGGCTTGTATGAATCTAAATGATGTTTGTATGATTCTTCTTGGAAACCATTGAAACTTTTTTACAAAAATGGCGGATGAAGAACAAACCTCGGCAATCCCTGAGGAGGAAACAATGGATGTTGAACAATCTACAAGTGTTACGAATAACATGTCGAATTCAGATACTAGTAAAAAACAACAAAAGCAGGAAAGTACCAAAGAAAAGCCGAAAAGCGCAAAGGAAAAGCTTAAAACAGGTGAGTTTTTTAACAACTTTTTTTGGTACATTATGTACGATATCTTATTTTAAGAAAGATATCGGGTTTTGTAGATTTGGAACAAATGAAGGAAAAGTATTCTAAGTTGTTATTAGGAGAAGATATGTCGGGTGGAGGGAAGGGTGTTTCATCAGCTTTGGCTCTATCAAATGCAATTACAAATCTTGCTGGTAAATTTACAAGAAACGGAAGCTCGTTCAATTCATTAATTGGTTAAACATGACGATTATAAGTTTATCTTTTTCGGGCTTTTTGTAGCTTCGGTTTTTGGAGAACAGCATAAACTAGCCCCAATGAAAGAAGATTCAAAAAAGAGGTGGAGAAAAGAAGTTGATTGGCTTTTATCTGTGACTGATCATATCGTTGAGTTTGTCCCTGTCCAACATACCGCCCGTGACGGATCTAATATGGAGGTCATCTATCTACCTTCGTGTTAGGATATGGTACCCAAACTGCTCAATATAGTTACAAAAATGTTCCATATCGAGGCTAATAAGCAATAAGTTGACCCAAAATGAAAGCATATTGATCAGAAATTGTGGCTTGATATTGGAGCACATCACATTAATTGTGACATCGGTTATAAATGAGACTTTTATGTACTTTATAGCCCGGTTGGTTTGTTGGTTTGTGCTTAAATTCTTAGACCGTATTGACCTCTTTGGGTACCATGTTTTATGGTATGTGTGTGTACATTGTAGTTTGGGTTCCTAATATATGATTCAGATATGCAGATTATGGTGACAAAACAAAGAAAAGATTTGCTCATGAACATCCCTGCGCTAAGAAAGCTCGACAAAATGCTCACAGTATGATTCCTAATGCCCATTTATTAAATATATGAATACAGCAGGAGGATCGCATAGATAAAACATATACGTAAAAGCCAACTTGCCCCATTCTAAATATAGCTAAAATGATGATATGAATTTGTTCCAGGATTGTCTAGACAACTTCAAGAATCAAACTGAGTTTTGGTATGTTTCAAAAGATGCCAACGAATCAGAAAAAGGATTCCAAAGAAGTGATAAATGGTGGCTGCCAACGGTGAAGGTTCCTCCAGGAGGGTTATCAGAAGAATCAAGGAAATGGATGCAAAAGCAAAAAGATTGTGCAAATCAAGTTTTGAAAGCTTCAATGGCTATCAATGCTGAAGTACTTGCAGAAATGCATATCCCCGAGAGTTACGTAGAGAATCTCCCCAAGGTATATAGCTATATATGCAACGCGTTTTTGTAAGGATATTAACCGAAGTCAAATGCATCATCATTTTGGTTAAATTATAGTGATGACATATGTATCAGTGGTCTAAAACTCAACCAAGTAACTTGTTCAGCCCATTTGACTAGCCATTGACCCATTGATAAGAATATGGGTCGAAATTGTCATGTCTAATATTATACAGTACTTAATAGTCGGTCTAAGTAGCTTAGTAAATAAACTACTCTAATATGCTAACTACATTGATTCTGGACAGAATGCTCGAGATAGTCTTGGAGAACTAATCTATAAGAGCATTACAGTCGAGTTTTTCGACCCGGGACAATTTCTATCATCCTCTGATTTATCATCAGAACACAAAATTCTTGACTTAAAGAACAAGATCGAAGCTTCAATGATTATATGGAAAAGAAAGATGAATCAAAAGGAGTCGAGATCTTCGTGGGGTTCATCCTCTAAAATGGAAAGAAGAGAACTCTTTGAAGAGAGAGCTGAAACCATTTTACTACTAATTAAACAACGGTTCCCGGGTCTTCCTCAATCATTACTAGACATCAACAAAATCGAGTCTAACAAAGTATGAACACAAAAGGCCAAACCTTTTTCCTTTTCTTCTTGTTCAATTACTAAAGATTTGTCTTACCTCTAACGGGCCAAAAGGGTGATAACATTCCACTTTTACAGCCTCTAAGCAACACATAACTCCATTTTTTTGTAATAACTATGTAGGATGTTGGTCACGCTGTCTTGGAGAGCTATTCAAGAGTATTAGAGAGTTTGGCAAATACAGTGATGAACCGTATAGAGGATGTACTATCTGCAGACGATTTGGCACATGAATCATCGGAGTCAAACAATGCAAAATCACAAGCATCTGGTCAAACACCTGAACGAGCACCTACTTCAACAACAATATCGGATTTCATGGGTTGGGAGCCTGATCAAGAAGATACATAGATATTGGAGACTTCTATGCTAACAACTTAATAGAGGACATAGCCTACGATAAGGTTATGATCAAATCTATCATTTTGATCAACCAAATATGAAAAAGAACAAACCAAGAAGCCGAAAATCAGGTGATTAGCAAATTTCTAACTACTGATAGGCGCAACAGAAACAAGTAACCAGCAAAAGACAGAACACAAAGAGTAGGAAATAGGAATACGAAAGTACATTATTCATCAAACGTGTATGTACATACTTGGTATGATCCAAAACTGTAAAGTGATTTATAAAATTCGCCCGTACAGTCATGCAAAACACTTTTATATAGCTACAAGAGAAGGATGAGTAACTTACCTCGTTAGATTCGAGTTGTTCACATATTAACTTAAGTTTTGTTGCCTTAATACAATGAAATGAAAGAGATAGTGTTTAGATTGGCTTACGAGTCAAATAAGTTGGTCATTTAACACACAGCTTACTGAAAAGTCTTACATACGGTGATAAGCCTAATCTGTTTTAGCTCTATATCTGAACACTCAAAAATGCTTATTAGCTATGAAAAAATGTTTACTTTCAAAGAAGAATGTATCAACAACGATTTTTGTAGTATTTGTTTATCTTACACAAGATACTTGCTAAATCACAAACTAGTTCATCAACAAAAAAATTTGGGTTGTTTATCATCAGTAGATATTTTACCTGGTGACTTTCATTTCCTTGATTCGTATTTAAAGCTTGAATTCACAATTTTTATCTATGTAACAAATAGCAATATGAAATAGATGAACATGGAATTTCCATGCCAAACATCTCTTGTGACCGAGGGCACACCTAGGGAGTTTCACGGAAATCCGATGGATGTTTGCCGCCTAATGTGGATTTTCGTTAAAAATCTAGATTTTTTCGATTTGTGTAACATAAATGTTGTCTTGTTTAGTTAATCCACTAATATATAAAAAAAGAAATACATGTCTTATTCATTTTTACTCGTAAAAGATTTTTGTGCAGATGATGACTTAGAGTCATGGATCCCGCCCTCCTTGTTACATAAGTAGGAATGGCAAGTACATTTGCACATCAATAATCCTATTGCACCCTAATTGCATTTTAATATCCATGCTCGTATAAACTACCACACTAACGAAAGATAGATAAGAAAATATTTTGGATGTTTATGCTATATCAATAATCCTATTGCACCCTATTGCAGAAGATTGTAGAGAGATGGTAGATGTAATACTCTATACTCGATAGTGTAGAAAGAAGAGGTGTGTGCCCATAAATAGCTACTTTCTTTGTGTTGCATTAAAGTTTAAGGGAAAGGGACTTAGTTAGAAGAAAAAATGAGAATTATTTTTAGCCGTACATTTTAAATGAGGAGAGAAAAATCATGAGAGATGCTTGTAGTTATTTCTCATCATTCATTTTAATTTTGTTTCTCCTTGATCCTATTCTGGACTCCAAGTTTAATACTACAAAATTTCCTTCCTTTATACATCCTTCTTGTTTATAGTTTTTGAGAAGCTATATTTCTTAATGAACTTAAAACTTTAACTGAAAATTGAGTTTTAAGCAATCCTAATTGGCCCACTTAAGACCAACTCAAGCACATCATGTGACATGAGATCAAGTTTATCTATTGTCTCACTTAGATAGTGGCTCATCCAACTTTTATATCTTGAGTCATGAATTTCTTAATAAACCGGGTTTTTTTTTCTTACTCCAGTTTGAGTTACTTCGAGCCCCCATAAGTAGAAGTTAACAAGTCACAACGGATGATTAACTACAAAATTTGACACAATTGCTTAGAAGGGGCTATGGCATGACAAAGTATTTTTGGAAAAATATAAATAAAAAAAATAATAATAAATAAATAAATAACCTATTGCACAATGATCACTCGAGTATTTCTTTCAGAAATGCCATTTTCGTTAAAATCAAATAAAGCAAATGCATAAAATCCGGCAATGTTTAGTGGATCAAAAAGGCAACTATTAGCGTTTTTGGATGCCGTATGAAATCTGGCATAAGTTTAAGGACCAACAGTGTAATTTACTCTAAACATAATAAATGTATATGACTTCTAAAACCCATTAAAAAAAAAAAAAAAAAAAAAAAAAAAAAAAAAAAAAAAAAAAGATTATATGTAGATAAAAGTAGCAAGATGCTAAAATTACATGATATGAACATAACAAACCGACCAAACTCTTAAATTACGACACCAATGAACCAATTAACTCACTTACTACTACACCATGACCAAACATGGATATCTTAAAAGTGAATACTCAACATTCTAAGATATAACTCATACCACCAAACCTACTAAACACAATGACACAGAGGTCATACACCTGATACAAAACATGACAGGGTTAAAAACCGACCATAACCACGCGACACTCACACATGAAACAGAACCCATCAGAACCTCAAAGCAAACTGTCCCGAACACATAATCTAACCAAGTGGTGACACAACGCAAGTAAAGATGACAGATGAAAGAAAATACCGCCCATAGCAGGATAACTATCACGAAATCTAGGAATGATGAATTAAGGATATGCTGACGTGGTCCTCGCCTGCCAGCCATGTTGGGTCCCCAAACTCAAAAAAGAAATCATTGTCTACCCTTAAAAAGTAAACATTGGATTTTTAAAACAATATCTTCTAAACGCTTTTCATCTGGATTGTCTTCACCACTGGGAGTGATTATGATTCTCAAAAGCGGGCTTGGAGAATCGATGGGTTTATATGCATTCAAAATTTCATGCACTGCATCGATGAGGGCATCGCAATCACCATTCAGAAAATTAAATATAACTTTCTCAATTAACTTGTTTTTTGTATCATGAAGTTTTTTCGCATGGCCCTTTTGCACTTTTGATTGGTGTTGGTTTGGTTGTGGGGGTGGTCATGTGTTTTCTTGTTTCACTCTCCACACAAATTTAGCTTGGCATCCTCCTGATGATATCTTAGGTTGTTAGAATTGGTAATGGAATGAAATTGGTTTGGGTGAACAATTACAAAGACGATTGACATAATATTAAACGACTACAAAGACAAGAATCATAAGGACAATTATTATTAGCTTTCAAATTTATAGGCGAACTACGTACGCTATTCATTAACTGGCCCTAATTAAGAACCGACTAACTAATCTCAATTTATAATTTTTGTTGGTTGGGCTTCTCGGCTTTATTGTTTGAAAAGACCCACCCGATGGGCGGGCTAGTTCCATTTATTGTTTGAAAAGACACACCCGATGGGCGGGCTAGCTCCATTCTATTATTTGAAAAAAATTATGATACATAAAAAATGGACTATTTCGCATCCACAATAATGTCTTCATCGGCTCATGCTTGCGTATAGTATCATCGAGCACCAGCATATCTTTTTAAACCAAAATAGTACATATAAGTAGCGATACAACACATGGCAAAACTAATGAAACTCATGTTAGACCTTTAAAGAATATTCGTTTGTCCATGATGTCCATAACAGAAAACAAAGATCACATATCTTTCAAAGTCGACAAGATTACTTTCCTGTTGTTTCCAACCTTTTGATGGTTTCCCTCTAGAACAACCAACAGATTAGTCGAGTTCGCATGAGTAAATGTGAGTCCTACACCAACAGTAATCTAAGGTCAAATTGGAGAAGAATGATATTATCGTGAAATTTACAAAAATCTTCAACTTTATCATACCCAAGGTGCTTCAGGATAGAAATCCTTACCACCGTCCACATAGCGAACCTATGTCATTGAAATGAAACACTATTGTGGGTTCATCATCAATTCCACCTTCTTGGATTAGTTTAGAAGCATGATATATATCAGCTCGTGGTAAGAAAAAGTAATATGGAGTCAATTTGAAACCAAATATGTTTCAAAATGAATGCACTATCGATGTAACGCACCTTACTGAATGACCAAGTTTATATTCTTTAAATGTAACATAACATCAAACAATATAATACTTCAAAGTTTCTAATTGATTTCCGTGCCTTAAGATTTAATTGCCAATCTGTATTATCCGATTAAGATTTCGTGAACCCAAGGCATATAAGTTCGAAATACTTTAATCTATAAGTGACTACACGATTCAAGTTGATAACTAGTTTATAACCATTCACACACCACAAATTGTATATATACACATTAGGTGAAGGGGTTACGATGTGATATCATAACGAGAGAGAGAGAGAGAGAGAGAGAGAGAGAGAGAGAGAGAGAGAGAGAGAGAGAGAGTTATATAACTGATTATACTTTTTTAGTTAGATACACAAGATTTTTATTTAAGTTTTCTTGCATTTATAAACACTATATTATATTATGTATATCTTTCCCTTATATAAGACAAATCTAATACTCCGTATACAAGATTATTAATAATACTAACAAGCAACATAATATAAGAGGTGAGTTATTTTAGAGACTAAGTTTTTGTTATATACCATAAGGGACAAATCTCCACCATCCATTTAATTTGATCTAATGGTGGAGATTAACATAAGATTTAATAAGACAACCTAAGTCCATATTTTTTTTCTTGTCTTTTTATCTTTTTTATTTGTTTTTTTTTCTTTTTATGTCTTTTTTATTTTTTTCCTATTCACGTATTTTTTATTTTTTTTTTCTTTTCTTTTCTAAACATGTTTTTCTTTCTTTTTTTTCATGCTTTTTTTTGTCTTTTTTTTTTTTTAATTCACTTATTATTTGTTTTAAATCACGTTGTTTTTTAAATTCATGTTTTTTTATTTTAATTCACGTCTTTTTCACATTCTTACTTTTTCATCCGTTTTCATATGTTTTCGTCCTTTTTTTACGTCTTCGTTCGTTTTCATACGTTTTCGTCCGTTTTCTTACGTTTTCAAACGTTTTTGTCCGTTTTCTTGCGTTTTCGTCCGTTTTCATAAATATTCGTCCATTTTCGTCCGTTTTCGTCTATTTTCTTACGTTTTCGGGCCCGTTTTCATACTTTTTCGTCTGTTTTATTACGTTTTCGTCCGTTTTCATACATATTCATCAATTTTTTTTACTTTTTCATCCGTTTTTATACGTTTTCAGCCGTTTTTATACGTTTTCATATGTTCTCGTCCGTTTTCATACGTTTTCGTTCATTTTCTTACGTTTTCGTCTGTTTCCATACGTTTTCGTCCGTTTTTACACGTTTCGTCCGATTTTACACGTTTTCATATGTTTTCGTCCGTTTTCATATGTTTTCATCTGTTTTTATACATTTTTACCAGTTTTCAGATGTTTCCATTCGTTTTTATACATATTCGTCCGTTTTCTTACGTTTTCGTCTATTTTCTTACATTTTTGTCCATTTTTAAATGTTTTCGGCCACTTTTAGACATTTTCATACGTTTTTGAATATCACAAGTGATATTCTGAACATCACAAGTGATTTTCAACTAATGTTTTGTAACATGAAAATATCAAGTGATATTTTGAATATCATAAGTGATATTGATATTCAGAATATCACGAGTGATATTCTGAATATCACAAGTTATTTTTAACAAATGTTTTGTAATATGAAAATCACAAGTAATATTCTGAATATCACAAGTGATATTCTGAATCACAAGTGATATTCAGAAAATCATAAGTGATATTCAGAATATCACAAGTAATTTCATGTTTTTTTTCACTTTTACGTTTTTGTCTGTATTCATGCGTTTTTATCCGTTTAATATCACAAATTATTTTCAACAAATGTTTTGTAACATAATCACAAGTGATATTCAGAAAATCACAAGTGATATTCAGAAAATCACAAGTAATATTCTGAATATCATAAATGATATTGATATTCAGAATATCACACAAGTGATATTCTGAATATCACAAGTTATTTTTAACAAATGTTTTGTAACATGAAAATCACAAATAATACTCTGAATATCACTTGTGATTTTCTGAATATCACAAGTGATATTCAGAAAATCCCAAGTGATATTCAGAATATCACAAGTGATTTCACGTTTTTTTTTCACTTTCTTACGTTTTTGTCTGTATTCATACGTTTTTATCCGTTTTCGATCGTTTAATATCACAAGTGATATTATGAATATCACAAGTTATTTTCAACAAATGTTTTGTAACATGAAAATCACAAGTGATTTCACGTTTTTTTTTCACTTTCTTACGTTTTTTTTCTGCATTAATACGTTTATGAATATCACAATTGATATTCTATGATATTCTAAATATCACTTCTGATTTTAAGAATATCAATTATGGTATTTAAAAGCGTATGAAAATGGACGAAAACGTAAGAAAATAAGCGAATACGTACGAAAGCGTAAAAACACATCTAAAAACTAGCGAAAATGAAAGAAAACAGACAAAACCGTACAAAAATGGACGAAAACGTTTTAAAACTAGCGAACAGATGAAAACGTCTAAAAACGAACAAAAATGTATAAAAACGAAAGAAAACGGGAAGAAAACGTATATAAATCTATGAAAATAGACAAAACCGGACGAAAACGAATACAATGGATGAAAACGTTTTAAAACTACCGAACGGATGAAAAAGTCTAAACATGGACGATTGGTATGAAAATGGACGAAAGCGTATAAAAATTGACGAAAACATCTGAAAACAGATGAAAACGTCTAAAAATGAACAAAAACTTTAAAAACGGGTGAAGATTGAAAAAAAGTCTAAAAACGGACGAAAACGTGTATAAACAGACAAAAACGGACGAAAACGTATGAAAAAAACATGAATTAAAATAAAAAAGTGAATTTGAAAGAAAAAAAATACACGTGAATTTAAAAAGAACGTGATTTAAAAATTTAAAAAAAAAAGAAAAGAAAAACGTGAAAGAAAAAGTGAATAGAAAAGAAAAGATAAAAAAAAGATAAAAAAAAAAAAAAGAAAGAAAGAACAACGTGAATAGAAAAAAGGCAAAAAGAAAAAAAAAATAGAAAAAACAAAAGAAGAAAAAATAAAACGTGAATAGGAGGAAAAAAAAGAAAAAAAAAAGAAAAAAGAAAAAAAATAGTGAATAAAATGAAAGACAAAAAGACAATAAAAAGACATGGACTTAGGTTTTCATATAAAATTTTTGGTTAATCCCCACCATTAGATCAAATTAGATGGATGGTGGGGATTTGTCCCTTAATATGCAACAAAAAACTAGTTCCTAAATGAACTTTTCTCCGTAATATAAACTGTAATAGGTGTATAATTGTAGTTTCTTAACATGATGCAAATACTTTTAATAATTGAATCATTCGATATTGTAAAAAGGTTTTTAAAAAGGTATCATATTTAGTGATTCATATGTTATATGTAGATCTATATAGTACGAATTGTTCTTAGTTGGTTTGCTACTTTTTACCTAAATAGAAGTGTTTTAAAACCCGGTTTGACCTGTCCGGTTGAATCGTGAACCAGTAGGGTGACAAGAAGACGGTTTTGAGCAATGAACCGTGACCTGATGGCTCGACTGGATCAATTAAAAGACCCATTTTTAAAACATTGCTAAATAGTACCCGTTATTTGTAAAGTTATTGTCTCTAATTGAGTTACCATATTCTTTTCTTTTCTTTTCATCACCTACCCTAATTTTCAATCTTGGCCTTATGATACTTCCCCTTCTCCTCTTCCTGTGGTTGGCAACCCTTGAATTTCTTACTAGATTTCTTGTTGATGAGAAAGACTTACATTAATCGCACTATTCAGAAGAGATTTATGGGGATTGTCCCTAAGTAAATTTTAGTTAAGTTTTGTTCTCTTGCAAAGCGGCGAGCTATAGCTATTTAGAAAAAGAAAATATTTGAATTTGCAATGCCTTATTTGGTCCAACCCCAATCTCGATGAAAAAAGGAGAAGCAACTAAAGAAGGGTGACGAAGGGAAAAGAAGCTTGTGTTGGAAGAGAAGTAGAAAACTAAGTTGTTTGGGCTTAACTTGAATCTCATTGTCCTGATAAGAGTCAGAATAAGATTGATAAGAAAAATTGTTCGAGTTTCACAAAAAGATGTGTGAATTGACGGAACACCTTGACCCTCGATTGATAAGAAAAATTGTTCGAGTTTCACAAAAACTCTTCTGACCCAATGGCCCCACTTGAGTGAGCACGAGCCGAGACTTGAACATATGAGATTTTATCCACAAAATCTCTCTAGCGAACCGATAGGTTTTTCAGATGTGGGTACCAACTGAGCCAAAGCCCTTTGATAATTGTTTGCTGATAATATTAACGCAACGCGTGGTACCTTGCTGATACAACTAAATACATACATTAGGCTATGTGTAATAAGCATCCAAAGACGTGTCTTTCGTCACCAAAAAAGCATCTTTTAATCTCCTAACACAACCAACGCGTCTTAGTTTTTTTAGGCATAAGTCGGTCGGTTAGACGACTGACTTTTTATGTTTTTGTATATTTGTGTAAATGTATTGTGAGGTATATATGTTTTTAAATGAGGTATGTTTAGATGATAAAATTGGTTGTCTTATTACACTATGTTGCTGTTGCCAAAAAAGCTAATGCGCGCTGAATATACGATGATGATCGCGACCAACGCTAGACCCAAACCCAACAATAGTTTGCATTAGACTGAGCAAATCCACCTGAAAGCACACCCGGACCGATAAACCGACCGAAACCGGACTGAACTGACCTTTTTTGGTTCGGTTTCGGTTTTGAATATTTATTTCGGTTTTTGTCAGTTTCGGTTTGATTCGGTTTTTGTCGGTTCGAAACCAAAAACCGACCCGGACCAAGTTATTTGGTTCAGTTTTGGTTTTGATATCTATTTCTCGGTTTGAGTTTTTTCCTTTTTTAATTTTTGGGTCGGGTCAATTTTTGCATTATTACCCCATTAATCACAAGTAATCAATGATTAAAGACACCCAATCCACATGCACCGACTACCATAAACTAAATTACAATCAAAGCCAGCTAACATCCCAACATTTCCCACAATCACATTTTCAACTTACCATCTTTTGTATAAAATAAATTTTATAAAATTAAAATAGGACCTATAAACCCCATTTATATCACATTTTTTTTTGAGGTCTTCATTTTTAATGAAGAACACCAATAACAACAAATCAATAAAACCCATCAAATCAATCCAAAAACAAATAACCCCATCGCCGTTAACTAACGGAAAAGTTAACGGAGCAATGCAAAGGGTTAAAGATTCATCAAGATCTGTAACAAAACCCATCACAATCCATGCTTTATGCAACTCCGGTGATCTTTCCGGCGTTATCAAGCTTCTTAGAGATAACCCATCACTTGTTAATGATAGGAACCCTGTTGTAAGTTTAAAAATGGGGGTTTTTGGTGGATTTTTGTGGTTTTTAGGTGGTTTTGGGGGAATTGGTGATATGGGTTTTTGTGGGTTTTGTGTGAAATGAAGTGGGTGTGTTTTTTATTGGTTTGGATTTGGGTTTATTGGGTGTGGTTTGGGGTTTTGTGTTGGGATTTATGTAAGGTGTTTGATGAATTGTTTTAGTGTAAATTTGAGTTTTTTAACCGGCTAGGTGGTAAAATGCTTGTGACTGTTATTTTGAGTTTAAGTTTGTGTGACGGTAGCCTCAAGCCCTGTGGATTAGGGGTATTTGTTAGCCGGCTTATGACTTATTGTATTTGGTTTTGGGCTTATGTTTCATAAACTCACTTTTTGTGGCTTATTTTGAAACTTTCCGGCGTAATGAACTTATATAAACCGGAAAGTGTCAAAATAAGCCACAAGCCGGCTATATAAGCCGCTTAATCGGTTAAAAGGTCGTAAACCATGGTTACAAAAAAAATTTAGTGCTGGTTTGGTTTTTTTTATTTGGTCATTGTTGGATTTTGGTGTTGTGTAAGTTACATGATTTTTAGAAAGAATGTGGTTATTTTGGTGGTATATCAGTTGAATTAGGCTTGATTGTGTATGATTTGAAGCACATTGTAGGTTACGTACGATTGCAAACTGTAACTACTTAGGGGGTGATTGGATTAGCTTATATTTCCAGCTTTATGCGCGTGTTAGAATTTGAAAAAGGTTATAAGCCCAATATTGTTCTGCTTTTCGGCTTATCAAGTTAAGCTTATGGAGCTAAGTAAGCCGAAAAAGTGGCTTACGAGCTTTTTCATATTCAAAGAAGCCCATAAGCCAAATAAGCTAATCCAAACACCCCCTTATTGAGATATCTATTAACCAATAATGGTAAGATGATTATAGGTTGTTAGGAGTTAGGACTGTTGTTTTTGATGTGGTAGTGAAGATTCATGCGCAGATATATTGTTTTGATTGCATTGGCCTAATTTATGAACCAAATATGTTATTTTGCTTATGGCTGAATACTTCAGATAAACTGTAGTTTAATTCAGTTTTATGCATATACTGATATATCTTCATGCAGATGGCGAATACTCCCCTTCATGTTGCTGCCGGCCATAACAGCGTTGAAGTAGTTAAGTATCTGCTGAACTTGTCTGGGACTGAAACTGTTGAGTTAGAAGCAAAAAACATGGTGAGTAAAATATGGTTCTCACCCTAATTATATGTCGTTAATATAATCTGTTTTTGTTATGGGGCTACACGAAATGAGCAATACTTATTGTTTCATCATATTCGGTTTTGTAGTATGGAGAAACACCATTGCACATGGCTGCTAAAAATGGTTGTAATGAAGCTGCAGGGCTTCTTCTTTCTCACGGTGCTTCTACCGAAGCCAAAGCAAATGTATGTGTTCGTTTCTCCTTTTCTTGTTCATCAGTTCATCACATCAACAAAACTGTGAAAGTTTATATTTCTCATGAGGTCATGTAGTATAAACTTGATAACGATTTAATTGTTTATCTTTATGCAGAACGGAATGACTCCATTGCATCTTTCTGTATGGCACTCGCTCAGGGCCGAGGACAGTTCAACTGTTAAGACATTGCTTGAGCATAATGCTGACTGTAGTGCCAAAGATGATGTATTATTCTTTCCCTTTTCTTCTACATTTTTCTGATGCATAAGTTGGTACTAGAGGTGGCATAGTTTGTAGGTTCGGAGGGTTAGGTAACTAGTAAGTGCATTGGTACAGGTCTGTTCGATGCACTTCTTGTCCAAAAAATAAGCTTTTTATCATACAAAACTAGCGTGTCCCCATTGATCACAATGATCATTATATTGTCTTGTTGATAGGTTTTGATGAACTTAATTTACTAGGTTTTATGCTAAAAAAATACTTAGGTTGACATTTGACCCATCAAAGGTAGAACTTAACCTGGATCAACGTATTCTCGTAAACTAGAGGCTGAATTTACCACCTCTAGCTTCTACTTTTACTGATGCATAAGCTAGGATGCTTTATATGAATTGATCTGATTTTATCTTTTTTTTTTTCCCTCACAGGAAGGTATGACTCCTTTGAACCATCTACAAGGACCAGGGCATGAGAAGCTACGGGCACTTCTCAACTCTTACTTTGAAGAACAGAGAAAGCGTAGAGCCATTGAAGCATGCAGTGGAACACAAGCTAAAATGGATGAGCTTGAAAAAGAATTATCAAATTTAGTGGGCCTCAATGAGCTGAAGTTACAGCTTCGGAAATGGGCTAAAGGGATGCTTCTAGATGAAAGGCGAAGGGCCCTTGGCTTGAAAGTTGGAACTCGAAGACCGCCTCATATGGCCTTCCTTGGCAATCCAGGAACAGGTGAGTATGGTTTTCTCAAACTGGGAGAGGGGGGATGGGTTGGCCTGCATGGAAGCTAGGGAGGCATGTGCATAATATTTTAGTGTAAAAAGTAAAAAGACATTACTTTAGCGCATCCTTTAAAAGTTTTTACTGTGGTAAATATTACTGGTTCACCCGCTACCACCAAGGGAGGTGGGTGAAATTATGATTTGTTTCTTTACTTCATACACGGTGGCAAAACTTGTTGGTTGTCCATTGGGTCAAATGGGTTCAAGAAAACGGATTCGTGTATGATGTTCAATAGGACTGGTTCAGGTTTCTCCAGCCTTTCAGCACATATTGTATTTTGTAAGTAGATAAAACATTGAATAAATGGATTTAGGAAACTGAACATGTGAATGCACGCTGGACGATTTTTGACTCATTTGTTTCATTTTTAGCTAATTTTGTACATTTGAGCCCTTATCAATAGCGTAGAACCTGATTGATTACTCTGTTTCCATATAATTGAAATTAAAATCTGATTACTCTGTTTCCATATAATTGGGGGTTGAAATTGCTGTATCTAATACCGACCTACTTATTTTGCAGGTAAAACCATGGTAGCTCGAATTCTTGGGAAGTTACTTTTCATGGTTGGAATTTTACCAACCGATAAGGTAACAGAGGTTCAAAGAACTGATTTAGTTGGAGAATTTGTCGGTCACACAGGACCCAAGACTAGGAGAGTGGTATGCATCCCTCATTCGAAATTTTGCTTTTTTTTTTTTTTTTTTTTTTTTTTTTTTTTTTTTTTTTTTAAGGATCTTGCTAGTATGGTGTTAAACAACCAAATTTCCCTCGCACATGACCAATTGTTGAAACAACCCCTTGAACCCCTTATACTGAAGAATTAGCATTTTATATGTTGTCAATTTAAAAGACCAGTTACCCTGGACTTGAAGTATGGATCTTTTAACCCTTAGCAGTTGGCATAAAAGGACCAAACTACCGTTCTTGGCAAGAATGGATCTTTTTGTATGACACACGTTGTCCTATTGTAGCAACCCCTTGAAAGTTATACCCCATATCCCGAAGATCTAAGTTTTAACATTTTTTGGTATTGAAAGACCAAATTAACAGGAAGCTTGAATCTTTTTTTGCTCTTGGGCAACTATTGAAATGACCCCTCACACCACATTACCACATTAATTTGTAAAGTCTTATCATGTGAAAAGACCAAGTTACCTTTTATGGGACGTGTAGATCTATATGTGCAGGACACAATCGTTGAAGTGACCCCTTGAACCCTCATAATCCTAAGTGCTAATTTTTATCATTTGAAATGCAGATTAAAGAAGCTGAGGGTGGGATTTTGTTTGTGGATGAAGCATATCGATTAATTCCCATGCAGAAATCAGATGATAAAGACTATGGGTTAGAAGCACTTGAAGAGATAATGTCGGTTATGGATAGTGGTAAAGTAGTCGTTATTTTTGCAGGCTACAGTGAACCAATGAAACGCGTAATTTCTTCAAATGAAGGTTTTTGTAGAAGAGTGACCAAGTTTTTCACCTTTGACGACTTTAGTACCGAAGATTTATCCAATATTCTTCATCTAAAAATGAACAATCAAACTGAGGGCAGTCTGTTATACGGGTTCAAGTTACATTCATCGTGTACAGTTAAAACTGTGGCAAATCTGATTGAAACAGAAACAAGTGAGAAACAGAGGAAGGAGATGAACGGAGGGATGGTGGATCCTTTATTAGTTAATGCCCGAGAAAATTTGGATTTGAGGCTAAGTTTTGACTGTATGGATACCGATGAATTGTTGACAATCACTTTAGATGATTTAACAGACGGGCTTAGGTTATTTTCACAATGATAAAGAAAAGTTATTTCCTTTTGATCGTATTCGTTTTGGCAGCCTCACGGGCATCACAGGTCAGAGATTTGAAGACGGGCTGTCGTATTCTTGGAAGTATTTTGTGATTTTCAATCTTTATGTTGTATAATTGATTTATTATATATAGAAATGTGTAGCCGATTGAATTGAGAAAATGAACTTAATGAAATTTATAGATTTGATTAACAATTTACTTGTAATTTCTGTGTTAACTCTCATTGAAATAATAAACTTGCAGATGATGTTCATCTTTATCCTTTGGCTTCTTGTTAGGGTGTGTTTATATGCGCGTTTTCACGATATTGAACTATTACACTCAGATTATCAGGTCTAATAAGCTTAGTCCTAACAATGATGTTATGTTTGCTCATAACTCATGTTTTACTTGTCCAACATGTAATGATTCAGAAGCGGTCCATTTACTTTTGAATAGAGGCGCGACTTTCTACATCTCACTTTCCTCATAACTCGCTCTCATTGGTTGGTTATTGTTGTTGTTTTAGAGCACACAGTAAGTTAACTTTTGGGGGTGAGTTATAACTTAACTCACCAAGTTAACGCACCGAGTTATGTTACCGGGGCTAAAAGGCAAAGGGAAGTTAACGTGGTGAGTTATGGGCTTAACATACGTTAAGGCATTACTTTTAGGGGTGAGTTATAACTTAACGCAGCGGCGAGTTATAACTTAACGCAGCGGTAAGTTGTCTTTTGGGGTGAGTTATAACTTAACGCAGGGAAGTTAAGGCATAACTCAGGTGAGTTATCTTACCGCCCCTAAAGTTAACGCAATAGCAAAAGAAAGCTAACGCTGACGTGGCGGTGAGTTATTTAACTCGGGGTCAACTTACCCCATGCTGTAACATGTGTAGTGATTCAGAGCTCAAAACAGCAGACATTAAAGTGTCAAATGTACTTGTTGTCTATTTCATATGCTACAAAATATGTTTTCATATGATAAAGCCATTTAACTGACAAGATATATCAACAAAGACACTTTGGCCGAGTGGTTAAGGCGTGTGCCTGCTAAGTACATGGGCTCTGCCCGCGAGAGTTCGAATCTCTCAGGTGTCGATTTTTTTTTTTTTTTTTTTTTTTTTTGTTTTTTGTGGCCTTTTTCAGTCCATGATAAGTTATTTATTCAAACAAAATATGATAATTTGAGGAACTCGTTTTTTGATTTATAATCACAATGTTAACTTTGGAAATGTTATTTGATGATGGTCTAAACTCGTGTTTCGGATTTCTGGAGATTGACATGACTATGATGACACCATCACTTGGTGTTTGTTTTCTACAGGAAGAGCTTTTTGGGGCTCGTATGTCCGCAAGAAAGTTGATGTTTTGAATGTGATGCCTCGTTATCAAGGCAAGAAAAATACGCATCAAGTATGAGAAAAAAAAAAAAAAAAAAAAAAAATCTTTGTTACTGGATCTTCTGTTCTTTAGGAATTTAATTGCTGAACAACTTTGATTAACTACTATCTATTATCAAATTAAGCTTGCTAAATTCTCTCATTATGCCAAAACATCTCAATCTTTCTAAGTCCATAAAGGAGAACACACCAAGAGCAAGCCTATAGTCCATCATATCTCAGCACAGAACAAGTCAACCACTGTTGCTAAATTCAAGCTCCATCACAGTGCCAAAGTGTTTGATTCATAGTTGTAATTGTAATAGCTTAGCATAGTGTAGCAGTTTTACTTTTGATAGATTAGAGCTTATTTGACTTTTCTAGTTTGACTTGTAAAAGTCTATAAATAGACTGTGTACATTGGCGGAGGATATACCCCCCCCCCCCCCCCCCCCCCCCCACAAATTTGGGTTATAATTAGCGAATTTTATGGATATAGGGGTTTAAGTATCAAATTTTATGTGGTGGACTCCTAAAATTGTGATAGCTAACGGGTAACAAAACGTGAGTACGAGTCAATTTTAAAAATAAAAAGGAACTAGCAAAGATTTAATCACTTTCTCTTCCTATTTGATTTTTTTTCTTCCGAAACTAATTTCATTTATAATAATATCAGTAGAAATGAATGTATTAAGCTTTCAAGAGCTCAAAAAATTGTTGTCAGTTGACACTTTGTGTAACTGTAATAATGTGACTAGTTTATTACAGAGTATTATTAGTTTTCATGTTTATTTCTTATCTTTGTTATATACATATATATTGCTATATGGATATCTTTTATATTAGATTATTGTTGTACATTTTTCTCTCGTAACTTTTTGCCCCCCCCCCCCCCCCCGACCAAACAAGATGGTCAGGCTCCGCCACTCACATTGTACTCTTCATTTTCAATCAATGAGAATTAACCACTTTTCCCGCCTTTATGGCATTCTCTCTCATTCTCTTTAGTCCCCGACCAAACAAGATGGTCAGGCTCCGCCACTCACATTGTACTCTTCATTTTCAATCAATGAGAATTAACCACTTTTCCCGCCTTTATGGCATTCTCTCTCATTCTCTTTAGTCCAGTATCACGATCAATAGATCTTCCTTTTTCTTTGTGAAGTAGCAAACGTGCATCAGATTATCTAGTTGGTACATCTATAAACTATAAAAACACATTCAATCACAATATTGTATAGCTCGGTTTGTTCGACATGATAGGGAATTCATATGGGATAATTGTCTCTAAATGTAACGAAGTTACCACCTTTTACTAAGTTTTTTATTGATCATTTAATTTTTCTAAACAATGCGAACAAGTTACTAATCTTACTATTATATGCATAATTTAACATTTGTTTAGATTTATTTACATAAATCTTCCTTGTGGTTAGGACCAAATTGCAACGTTAGTCCTTATCGTCAGTTAGAGTTATGTACATAAATCGTCTTTGTGGTTAGGCCCAAATTGCATCATTAGTCCATATTGTCATGTCACCACTGGCATCGGGTCGGGCCGGTGTCGAAACCGGGTCGGGTCGGATCGAATACGGGTCATGGTGACACGTGGCATGGTATTAATATCCACCAAGTGCCTCTCGTCGGATTCGAACGTGGGTCATTTGGTTCATGAGTGAGAGAGATGCCCAGCTGCGCTGGAGCATATTCTTGTTAATACTACCCAACTGAGTTCTATTTAACCTTATTCTTGCCCAGTTCTGTTTTGTTATTAACAATAAGATTCTGAACGGTTCATTTAAAGAGTTTTAGGAAGGATCAAAAGGTGAGGAAAATACCATTGGACTCGTTTTTTCATGCTCTTTCCAATGGAGTACTCGGGGAATTTTTTTGACTTCGTTTGAATCTCGATAAACGCGAAAACATCGTCGACACTCATCCAAAAGTCATATGTTTTGCTTTGTTTTCAAACCCTTGTACCTGCAAGGCATAATAACACATGACAAACATATTTTCAATATAATTTCACATGTCTGCCATATATTTTATGGTTAGCGTGTTTTTTTGGTAGGTACAAGGGTTTAAAATGGACTAATAACCATAAAATATATTGCAAATATTTGAAATTATATTGCAAATATGTTTGCTATGTTGCAGGTATAATGGTTTGAAAACAATGCAAAAACGATGACTTTTGGATGAGTTTTGATGACGTTTTCGCGTTTATCGAAATTCAAACAAAGTTGGAAAAATTCCCCAAGCACTCCATTAGAAAGAGCACGAAAAAATGAGTCCAACGGTATTTTTTTCTCCTTTTGAACCCTCTTAAAACTCTTAAAATGAACCGGTCAAAATTTATTTGAATGTTTAATAAAACGGACTGGATCTATTAGACCTTAAAAGGAACCACGCGCATAATATTAACGAAGGTATGCTCTAGCCCAGTTGGAGCGTGCCTTCACTCCCAAACGAGAGGTCCCAAGTTCGAGCCTTGGCTTGGACGGGTCTTGGTTATTATTAAGTCATGCCACGTGGCACCATTCAAGTGGTGACACGTGGCCACCCGACCAGGTATCCGACCCGATTTGACCCGTGCACTGACTCGACCCAACCTGATGCCACGTGGCACCACCCAGGTGGTGACACATGGCGACCCATCAATAAGGACTGTTTATGTAAATAACTATAACTGACAATAAGGACTGTCGTTGCAATTTGGTCCTAACCACAAGAACGATTTATATAAATAACTCAAACCAAATGTTAAATTATACATGTAATAGTAGGATTAGTAACTTGTTCACATTGTTTAGAAAAATTAAAAAATAAATACACAACTTAGTAAAAAGTGGTAACTTCGTTACATTTAGAAACAATTATCCCTATGAGCTATTGTACAAATAATAAAGTAATTAAAAAAAATAAAATAAAAAATAAAAAAAATGTCGACACTTGAGAGATTCGAACTCTCGCGGGCTGAGCCCATTTGCTTAGCAGGCAAACGCCATAACTAGGGGTGGAAACGAGCCGAGCCGCTCGTAAAAAGCTCGAGCTCGGATCGAAAAAATACTCGAACGAGCCGAGCCTAAACGAGCTCGAGCCCGAGCTCGAGCCTATATTAGAGCTCATTTAATAATCGAGCCCGAGCCCGAGCTTTATATACAAAGCTCGAATGGGCTCGCGAGCCCTAAACGAGCTTTACTAATATTATTATTTTTTGCTATATGTGAACTAAAGCCAGCGTGTACAGCACTTCCATAAATTAATTCAAAGGCGCGTCACCCTCTGACCCTTCCCTACTCACAGCTCCACTATCTTCTCCAACACCCACTCATTTGCTGCCAAGTATCCGAATAGAGATGTTATTTTTGATATTCTTTTAATTTTAATAATTAGGGGAGAATATTTCTCATACATTTTTTTGAACGTCTCATACATTTAACCTAAACTCTCCACTACTCAAACACACCGCCACCACTTTTGTCTTTGCAGCCACAAAACAAAACACTTCCTTCTCTTTTTCTTACTTAATTCGACCTAAGCCACACAATCTTCTTCTGCTGTGATAACCGAATACCAAACACAACCTATATGAATCTTTCTCCTTAACTTGCGGCTTCAAGGTCTTGTAGAGATCTCGGGTAAGGTTTTTGTTTTTGGTTTTAGTTCGAGTCTTTGTTCGAGTGATCTATGATGATTTTATCTTTAAACATTTGTTCTAAGAACAAATTTTGTGATAAACAAAGAGATAAACTGAGATCGTTGTTCTTGTTCTTGTATGACTCGAGTCTTGGTTTAGTCTTGTTGTTTGATATGGAGATGGGAACAGGGACGGTTAAGGTTATTGTTCCACTGTTGTTGACTGTGAGGCGGATTTGAGGTTATCTATTGTTTGTTCTTGTTTACGTGAATTGACAGTGAGGTTATGGTATGTTGGATTTGTTTGTTGGTCACTTTAGCTTATTGTTCTTCGTATCCAAAATAACTAACGAGCTCAAAATAAATAAACGAGCTTTAGATAAATGAGCTCGAACAAGGAAGCTCGAGAAGCCTACGTTCATCACAAACGAGCCGAGCCCGAGCCGAGCTCGAGCTTTACAAATCATATCACGAGCCGAGCTCGAGCTCAAAGCATAAGGCTCGAAACGAGCCGAGCTCGAGCTCAAAGCATAAGGCTCGAAACGAGCCGAGCTCGAGCTCTGGCAGGCTCGGGCTCGGCTCGGCTCGTTTCCACCCCTAGCCATAACCACTCGGCCAAAGTGTCTTTGTTAATTAATGATGAAAATATTTACTATTTAAAATTTACAGTTTTTACTGTGTATTCATTTTTTTGTATCACGAATAAAATTTTTGTAGTACATTTGGAAATTATCATCTTATAAAAGCAGACTCCTTTGGGTAGTTGGTTTCGGTTTACATATGATACACCCATTGTGTTTAGATTACAGATCTTAATCATGATGACTTGGTCTTTTTAAAAACATTCTTCCTACCTGAGATATATCTTCGGTTAGAAGTATGTCTGATTACGTATTACCTCCCTTATAACTCAGTTAAACAAGATCGAGTGTTGTATTGTTGACCGTTATCATGACTCGAGCTTTTGAACTTTTGGAATTGAATATAAGCATATCAAACTTCATCGATTCTTCTTTAAAAAATGTTTACCTGACTTGCGTGTTTTTCTAATGTCGACTGATCTTTTCTACGAACCTAGCCCGTGTAATGAGCATATGTTTCAATGATCTTTAGTCGTGAGTTAAAGATTGAATTCATAATCTATTTTTCTAAAGAAATCTTTAACCAATCAATCATAGTGAATTTCATTAAATATTAATCCTTCAAAATGCTAGTTAAACTATTTACTTAGTTCAAACAGATTCCTTCTTGATAATGTAGTTGTTTTTGTCAACTAGTTTTGGGCTTCTTTTGAATATCGAACACAACACAAACTTTCAAGCATTTTGGCCACCAAGATTTGAGTTACACATTACAAATACATAATAAATTTTAGGTAGTTGTTCATTTTTTTTTCCATTCAAAATCAGTGTATTTGTATTTTTTATGTACATTTTTGGCATGTAGTATAAGATTGGAAATGTCAGGGATAGTATAGTGATGTTGTGTACAATACGTCAGTGGACAAAAAGAGTGTTATTCAATGGATGCATTACTATACAGTAGAAACTCTATAATATAATACACTTGGGACCAACAAAATTTATTAATTAAAAGAGTTATTAATTAATTGATAAATTAATAATTATTAATTTATATATTAATTAATATTTTATTAATTTATAGTAGAATACTTAGTTTACAAACACCTTTCAAACTTTCATTTAATTATTGTATACAATGCATGTATATATCAAATGAACGGCTCAATTTGAAAGAAACCTTCAATCTCCCACCTTATTATGCTTCTTGTGTTCAATGTATCACTTTATGGACATTAAAAATATTTTCTATATAAATACAAGATCAAAATAGGTTAACACAAACAAATCATACACACAACATGGCTTCCCAACTTAAAGGTGTGAAAAAAACAACAATGACAGACGAGATTCGAAGAGCATTATGCAAGCACAACAAGGATAATCCAAGTCTCACTCAAAAGTAATTGCAAGAAATTATCAAAAACCTTCATAAATCATTCATGTAATATGCTATATATAAGGAATTATTCATCTATATTTTATATGGGGTCTAAAGAAATTATCAAAAATGTATTATCTTATAATTTTAGCGAATTATTAATTTAGCACCCTATCCCCGAGTCGGGACAGGCAAAAAATATTATCTTAGAGAGTTTATTAAATAATCGAGTATTAATTTATCGAGTTTCTACTGTACTACAATTGTGGACTCATACGCAGCGTACCTGAAACCATCACACATGTAACTTCCATATTGATTAGCATGCATTTGTTACTACACATCATTCACACACCATAATCATGTGTCCAAATTAGTATAAGAAACACTAGTTGTTAAAGATTTGAGGTCAATCATAATATCTTGTTCAATACTTAGAAATGTATCTTTTATAAGATCAGAGTACCAATAAGATCATGATTTTGACCATAAAATGCTATAATATTATCCGCATCCATCTCAAGCTCAACTTTAATTATGAGACAAGTTATTATTGGTCTATTTTTCTAGTCAAATGAGTTTACATTGAAATAGGTGGTTTTAAACTTGCCTAAAACTATGTGTAATGTTTAAAAAATGGATGCAATAAAGAAAAGTTAAAATATATTATGTTGCAACTATTCCTAGTGGTTAAGGCACACAAATGTTTTCAAAAGAGTTATTAGGTTCAAACCCCCAAAGTATTTTTGAGAGTGGACATAGAAAGAGCTAGAGACGGTCACTAAAATATGTCTGTTAAACTGCGTACGTCTTAGTAGTTAAAAGATTTGTCATCCCTAAAATACATGAATAAGGAAAGAGTCATCCATTAAAACTATGTGTAGCAAAGTTGTACCAACATAGCTAAGGCCAAAGTCTGTTGGCGTATGTACCTTCCGGATAAGACCGGAAGGCCCAAAGAGACATGTTGGCATATACACCTTCCGGATTAAATCAGGAAGACGCAAACCGAAAGACGACCGAAAGGGAGTGATACGATAAAGCCAACGTAAGACTATATCTGAAGGACCTTATATGTCCGAAGAGGCGCACGCCCCGGACGAACAATTACCTATAAAGCTAAAGTAAATCAAAGTACAAACAAGTACACAGGTACTTACTTGGAAAGTATAAGCAAGTAACCACTAAGAGATAAGTACCAGTCGATCTTGTACTTAGTCAATTTTAGTCTATAAATAGAGAAGAAATCATCAAGGGTAAAGATCACTATCTCTCTTGTTTCTTATACATTATTTACTCATATACTTTCTCTCTCTAGAACACATACTTACTCTCACACCGGAGGTTGGTCCTGGGAAACACTCCCGGGACGAGACTAACGGTCATATCTGTCTTGCAGGTATCCGAAGGAACCTACATCCATCGAAAGATACCCTGAACCCGAAGGACCATTCAGAGTCCGGAGGGATCATCTCGCTTGTCGAAGGTAAAACGAGATTTTACTTCAACAAATTGGCGCCATCCGTGGGACTCGTCATTCACTCTACCCGAACTAAGTAATGACAGGTCCCGCCCCCACTACACCCGAAGGAAGTGGGAAAGACCCGGAGGTCAATCCTATCAGCAGAGAACAGATCCTAAGTCACCTCTCCGCACTGCAGGTCCTAATCCAGCAACACAACGCCACAGGAGAAACACCGATCAAGCCTATCCAACTTGACTTCGAGGACGAAGGGGCTCAAAACACCGGAACTCAGAAAACGGAAGAAGAAAGTACGAACGATCTTGCTAAACCCTTTAAGGCGGCATCAAAAAGCCCGTTTACCCGGAGGATCATCAACTTCTCCGGACCCAAAGACGCAAAGTATTTGATGCCTTCACACATAAAACTATACGATGGATCCACGGATCCGGACGATCATATCACAAGATTCGAAGGGGCCGCCAACCAAGGAGCCTGGCCCATGCCCATATGGTGCATGATGTTCCAACAAACCTTGGACGATGCCGCCCGGGGATGGTTTGATAGCCTACCTCGGGGCAGCATAGACGAATGGGAAACTTTGTCCGAACAATTTGTGCAAAGGTTCGCCCTTCGAAGAAGATGCGTTAGAGACCCAATGGAAATCACCAAAATCGTCCGACAAGCCAATGAAGGACTACCAGAATTCAAGGAAAGGTGGACAGATGAAGCTAGTCGCATCTCTGGGGTACCGGAAGTAATGCAAATATCTTCCTTCGTCGATGGTTGCAAGTGTCCGGAACTAGCCAAAAGGTTCTCGGAGAAAATTCCTCGAACGGTTACGGAAATGATGATAAGAGTCGATGATTTCATCCGTTCCGAAAAAGCGTATCAGTCAGCCGAAGTACCCAGAGGAGAAAGGACGGATAATTACCGAAGGGACCATCAACACAGCCCTTATAGCAAGCCGGACCCAAACATGCGACGATCTTTCTTCCGAGGAAATCGTCGACAAGAGAATCACCGCGATGACTTTAAGCCTCGTCAAAACAACCATTACGTACCCTATGGTCCGGCAAGGAACGACAACAGAACGAATTACAGGGAGGAATATCGTCGTAACAACACAAACAGAAGAGACACCAGGCCCCTAGATCTGAACACACTTACTAAGGCTCCCAAGGAAATTCTGGCTACCGAACATCACCTTCGACTACCAGCACCCCCTCCATTGAAGGGAAGACCTTCGAGAGAGAACATGGACAAGTATTGTGACTACCACGGAGAAAAGGGACATCTCACAAACAACTGCCATAACCTGAAAGAGCAGCTCAAAAAAGCCTTGGAAACGGGCAAGCTGGACCATCTGATCAGGGATGTCCGACAAAGGAATCAAATACCTCAGAGAAACAATCATCAAGCCAACCCGGCTAGGGTCATAAATATGGTTCAATACCAAGAGAGAAGATCAAAACGTAAAAGCAGGGATCAAGAAGAAGAATGGATGAATACTCCGATCAGTTTTCCTCCAATTTTACCCGGGGATGCCTCGGAGGAACCCCTCATAGTCGAAGCAGAAGTAGAAGGATATACTGTCCGAAGAGTATACGTTGATCAAGGAGCTTCGGTTGAAGTCATGTATGAACACTGTTTCTTAAACTTGGACTCTGCCATCCGATCTAGACTCACTAAGACAAACACGCCTTTGGTAGGATTCGCCGGAGAAGCCATTAGCCCGTTGGGAAAAATTGAGCTAGAAGTATGCTTCGGAAGCGAAGGGTTATATCGTCGTACAACTATGAAATTTGCAGTAATAAGATCTCCTTCTCCTTACAACATAATACTAGGACGCACCGGAATTAAGCAATTAAGAGCCATCCCATCAACAATACATTCCATGATGAAATTCCCAACCCCAAGGGGAATTGCCACCCTGGTTACCCGTTCCGTCATCATTTCGGAGTGCAGAAGATTAGAGGAAAAATTCTTGTCGGAAAAGGAAGCCGAAGCAAAATCCCTTTCAGAAACAGTAATCAATAATGAAGACAACGGAACGGAAGAAATTTTGGTCCATCCGGCATATCCAGAACAGCTAGTAACAATAGGTAAAAACTTTTCAAGAGAAGGACGAAGAAACTTGATTACCTTACTCAAAAACAGTCGGGATGTTTTTGCATGGGAACCATCCGATATGAAGGGTGTTCCCCGATGGGTCGCAGAACACAAGCTCAATGCAAACATACAAGATAAACCCGTTGCGCAGAAGAAAAGATTCTTCTCAGAAGAAAAAAACCAAGCTATAAACAAAGATGTGGAAGAATGGCTGAAAGCCGGAATCATCAGACCCGTCCGGTATCCAACATGGATATCAAATCCAGTATTGGTAAAAAAAACCGGACGGTAGTTGGAGAATGTGCATAGATTTCAAGAATCTCAATTCCTCCTGTCGAAAGGACTATTACCCACTACCAGAAATTGATTGGAAAATTGAATCCGTAACGGGATTCCGTTACAAATGCTTCCTTGATGCTTATAAAGGATATCACCAAGTTCAAATGGCAAAAGAAGACGAAGAAAAAACCGCTTTCTACACCGATCACGGAACGTATTGTTATACCAAGATGCCCTTCGGACTAAAGAACGCCGGAGCAACCTATCAGAAATTGGTAGATACAGTCTTCCGACCACAGATCGGACGAAACTTAGAAGCGTATGTTGATGATATGGTAATTAAGAGCCAAACCGAAAAGGAGCTGCTAGCCGATATTGCCGAAACGTTTGATAATCTCCGTAAGATAAACATGAAACTAAACCCCAAAAAATGCTCCTTCGGAGTTGAGGAAGGAAAATTCCTCGGATACCTGATATCCTAAGAAGGAATCAGAGCAAACCCTAAAAAGACAAGAGCAATTGCCGACATGAGATCACCCAAATCTCTCAAAGAAATGCAAAGCCTGAGCGGCAAGCTCGCGGCACTAAATCGTTTCTTGTCCAAATCAGCCGAAAGGTCGTTACCATTCTTCGAAACCCTCAAAAACATCACCAAAGATAATAAAGACCAATATCAATGGACGGAGGCCGCCGAAGAAGCTTTTCAGAGAATGAAGAAAATGATTTTGGAACTCCCCTGCCTCACTACGCCAAAGCCGAAGGAAGACATGTATTTATACATATCGGCTGCCGAAGAGGCAATTAGCGGAGTCATGTTAGTGGAAAGGGAAGGACGACAAATTCCAGTGCATTACGTAAGTCGGACGTTGCATGAGGCCGAAAAGAGATATGCTCCGGTAGAAAAACTGGCCCTAGCCATACTACACTTGTCCAGAAGATTGAGACGATACTTCGAAGCTCACCCGATCAAGGTCATTACAGACCAACCTATCAAACAAGTATTAAACAAGGCAGAAGCATCCGGACGTCTCGCTAAGTACACAGTAGAGCTCGGAGCCTATAACATCACATACGTACCAAGAAACGCAGTCAAAGGACAGGTTCTAGCGGATTTCATCAACGAGATTCCCGTAGGAGTCTCAAAAGAAGATCCAAGAAGAGGGGGAAAGGAGATATGTGACGTTTCCCAAATTGAAGAATGGATACTCTACACGGACGGTGCGTCCAACAAAAAAGGCGCTGGAGCGGGTTTGGTCCTAATCAGCCCGGATAAGGAGGAATACACCTATGCCCTCCGGCTAAATTTCAATACCACCAACAACGGCGCAGAGTACGAAGCATTACTGGCCGGATTGAGAATTGCGAGAAGCATGCACATAAAAGCGTTGGATGTACGGGTAGATTCAAATTTAGTGGAAAGCCAAATCAATGGAGACTTTACGGCGTATACGGAGAGTATGATGAAATATCTAGCCAAGGCTAAGGAATACATCACCTGCTTCGAACGCTTTAACATAAAAAACATCCCAAGGGCTCAAAATCAAAAGGCTGATATACTGAGCAAACTGGCATCCGTAGCATTCGATCACCTGACAAAGGAAATCCTAGTAGAAGTGCTAGAAAAACCATCTACGGAAGGAAAGCCAGTAAACGCAATAGTGGAAGAAGAAGAGGAAAATTGGATGTCACCTATCCTCCGGTGCTTAAAAGAAGGAATCTGGCCGGAAGACCAGAACGAGGCTAGAGCCCTCCGAATGAAAATAAGCCACTATACCATACTGGACGATGTGCTCTTCCGGAAATCATACTTAGGCCCAATGTTACGATGTGGGGGACCTCTTCAAGCCAACTACATCATAAGAGAATTACATGAAGGAGCATGCGGAATGCACTCCGGCCCACGATCCGTTGTGGCCATGCTCATGCGGCAAGGTTACTATTGGCCAACCATGCATCGTGACACTAGGGAATGGATCCGGAAGTGTGATTCATGTCAAATACACGCTCCGGTTCCTAAGTTGCCAAAAACAACATTGACCTCCGTTATGGCCCCATGGCCCTTCTACCAATGGGCAATGGACATTTTGGGACCTCTACCCCAAGCCCCAGGAAAGGTCAGGTATGTAATCGTTGCAATAGATTACTTCACCAAGTGGATGGAGGCGAAACCTTTGGCCAAAACTACTGGAAAGGAGGTCAAAAAATTCGTATGGAATAACATCGTGTGCCTATTCGGATTACCCAAAATAATCGTTACGGATAATGGAAGCAACTTCATAGGAGATCCTTTCAAGAGTTGGTGTGAAAAACTAAACATCACCCAGATTAACACGGCTGTTGCACATCCACAAGCCAACGGGTTGGTAGAAAGAGCCAACAGAAGTTTGATGAAGGGATTTAAATCACGGCTCGGACGAGAGAGAGCCGGATGGGTCGACGAACTACCTAATATACTTTGGGCCTTTCGTACCACTCTGAAAACCAGCAATGGGGAAACACCTTTCAGTCTAACTTACGGAAGCGAGGCCGTTATCCCGGCCGAGATCGGCATGCCCACCTTCCGAACCATGATGACCGATATAGAAAACAACGACGATGAAATCAACCTCAACTTAAACTTATTGGAAGAACGAAGGGAAATGGCAGCGATAAGAGAAGCAAAATACAAGAAGAAGGTAGAACAATATTACAACCAAAGGGTCCGACCCGAAACATTTAAGGTCGGAGAATTTGTGTATCAGAGAAATGAAGCTAGCAGAGCGGAGGATCAGGGGAAATTAGGACCAAATTGGGAAGGTCCGTATCGGATAATAGAAGCTTATCAGCACGGCACCTACAAACTTCGAACCATGGATGACGTGGATGTACCCAGGACGTGGCACGCGATGAATTTAAACAAATGTTTTATGTAATCATTAGTGTTCGGAAAACGCATTGTAAGGCTCATAAGCCACTTCCTTTCTTCTAATAAAAACGCACTAGCGATCATTCAAGTGATATTATTGTTCAGATGCACCGAAATATTTCACCAAGGCTAAATGCCTTCCGGCACAAGTTGCCCCTAACGGCCAAGAGCCAAAAATTTTATTAAGGCTAATGCCTTCCGGCACATGTTGCCCCTAACGGCCAAGAGCCAAAATTTTATTAAGGCTAAATGCCTTCCGGCACAGGCTGCCCCTAACGGCAAGGAGCCAAAATTTTATTAAGGCTAAATGCCTTCCGGCACAAGCTGCCCCTAAAGGCCAAGAGCCAAATTTTATTAAGGCTAATGCCTTCCGGCACAGGTTGCCCCTAACAGCCAAGAGCAAAATTTTATTAAGGCTAAATGCCTTCCGGCACAGGCTGCCCCTAAAGGCCAAGAGCCAAATTTTATTAAGGCCAATGCCTTCCGGCACAGGTTGCCCCTAACGGCCAAGAGCCAAATTTTACTAAGGCTAAATGCCTTCCGACACAGGTTGCTCCTAACGGCCAAAGAGCCAAATACTATTAAGGATAAATGCCTTCCGGCACAAACTGTCCTTAACGGCCAAGAGCCAACATTTTTCATGAAGGCAAATGCCTCCCCACACATATAAAAGAGAATTTTTTAAAGACATGTTCTTTGCAGCATAAATGGCCCATAACGGTCGAAAGCCATAAAACCTATAAAGGTAGATACCTATCGATTTAATAAGTTCAAACAGCCAAGTCGCTACGTCACAACATGATAAAGAAGCTAATAATGATATCAAGATATAACAAGATAAATAAACACGATTAAAATAGAAGTAAGAAATATTCATATAATCCGAGGGAGGCACAAAGGCCGTTACATAATAAGCATTCCAGAAAGGACCTACGCGATCCTACAAAGCAAAAATCTGGACCATCTAGCTAAAATAAAAAATACATCTACACCATCCGGACATCTCCTAACCTCCGGACGCGACACATCACCACTCTAAAGAGCGTCGACATAGAAAAAGGATTAATTAAAAGCTTCACATAAAGTGCCTTAGCCCATGGTCAAAATGGAGACACTTAAACTCTAAGACAAACATCTTCAAGGAAGAGCAGAGGTATCATCTTCTCGATGCTCCGTATTTTCAGGAGAAGGTTTCTTTCCAGCATCTGCAGCAGAACTCGAAGCATTTTCATCCAACACACCGGAAGAAGAAGGAGCAGGATCCGGAAACATATTAATGAGCTCATTGAAGGATCTATCAATCGTTTTCCGGATCTTTTGCACATACGGATATTCCTGAGTAAGGGCCTGATCGAACAAAGCCCGATACTTCCCCTCAGCCTCCATATCCAAATCTTCTACTTCCTCCTCCAAAACCTTAGCAGCCTCCTCCGGCTTCAAACACATATTAGCCCCGTCAATTAGACCTGCCTGATAGAACAGATTAAAAGGCTTAGCCAATGCTTCCTTAAATTCATGACTATCCAAGAAGCGACGAACGAATTCGGGAAGAAATTCGTTCACTACCCTGTTACGGTCAATCTCCACATTGCCGGAAGAAACTGCCAATCCCTCAAGTTCTTTTCGAAGTTCCTGACTAGTCATTTCCTCATCACTCAACAGCAGCCTAGTCTTCGCCAACTCAGCTTCCAAGACTTTGATCTGATCAGCCTGGCCACCGAAAACTTTTCTCCATTCTTCCTTTTCTTTCTCTAAATCCGCAACCCTTCCAGACAAACCCTGCTCCTTGGATAAACACCCAGAATGTTCGGACTTTAGTCTCCTCAGCTCCTCCGTCTCACCCGAAGCACACTTAGCATGCTCAGCCCTCAGCTTCTCCAACTCACCCTTGACCAACTGAAATTTTTTAAGACCATCTTTAGCCTTGCGGTCACAATCTTTGTGAGCCGCAACGGCTTTTCCACGTTCTGCCGCAGCATTCTCAAAATGGTATAAAAGATCCGCTTGGGCGGTCGCGCTTTTAGCCAACAACAGCCAAGCACGGTTAACAGCTTCATCATCATCATGAGCATCTATATACTTCTCCTCTCCAGGAGTAGCCAGATGAATCATCATATCACGACAAACAGCGGAAGTATTCATCCGGGTCCTTCTTTTCACCGACCACTCCGGAATGAACGCCTCATCAGAAGAATCTCCCTCAATGTCCACATCGGATTCAACACCCTCCGTCTCCTTACCTTTCCCAGCTGCAGAACCCTTCGACTTACCTGAGAAATAAAAAAAAAAAAAACAGATGCTCAGTCTTCCACGAATATATACACAAGAAACAGTAATAAAGAAAGGTCTCAAACTTACCACCAACATCAGTCCTCTGGTCACTACCCCCCTCTCCGTCCACAAAAGGACGTTTCAAAGGGGGAATGGATCGAATCGGAGAAGGATTGGGAATAGCTTCAGAAGAATCTAGATCAATCACAGGGGAATGATCAGAAGTGCGAGCCCTCTTCAGAAGGCGCGAAGAAACATCATCCCCAGATCTCTTTGATGCTCCGGAGGGCTTGCTAACACCTCCAGTTGGTGGCTTCTTGGACCCCATCCGAGCCATTTGTTCTTTCTTCTTGTCCTTGGCAGCAAGGACCCTCTCGTCAGGAACTTCAACTCTCAAGAGATCATCAGTCTTCTCAGGCAGGGGAGCACCGGCAGCCAAAGGCTGGGTCAAATGAAGCTCAATGTTCTGACCTTCACGAAGTCTATCTCCCTTCACCACGTTCACGTTTCTTCGGATAGGAGGCTTCTTCAAATATTCCGCCATAGTAACACCTGCGTACAAATAAACCCAATGATAAGTAAACGAAAGGTTATACAGACAATAATAATAAACATAACAAGACGAAGGGCTATACCCCTTCCCTCCTCATCTCTCAAAGCAGCACGATAACCGGGATGCTTCCAATAAGAGGACATCCCCAACATATATAAAAAGTCATGAGGCACTTGGAAAGGCTCGATGATACATTCAGCCAGCTTGTTGGCATGAAACGGATTAAACTCACCCTTCGGAAATGGGTCCGATACATCCGAATCATGATGCCTCCAAGGCATGGCAAACGGAATCGCGCGTCTATCAATCAGAAAGAACTCTTCCTTCCAACCCTTCAAACTGGACGGAAAGTCACCAAAACAAACCTTCCTGTTGTTACCCGTCCGTTTCTCGAATGAAAACCAACAGCCTTGCTTGCTCAGCTTGTAAAATACCCGGAATAAGGGAGTGGTAGGAGGAATATGCATACTTCGGCAATATACCTCAAAAAGGGTCACACGATGCAAGCCAAGAGGAACCAACTGGGAGATATGAACCCTGAAATACTGAATAACCCCCAGAAGAAAAGTAGAAAAAGGAATATTCAAACCCCCCTCAAAAAAGTACTCAACGTAAAGACCAATAGCATCGGCCGGAAGACGGTCCATGGTCATGCCGTCCGGAGGAATCCTCGGATGAAGATCCAATGGTATTCCAAAAGCGTTCGCCAGATATACTACATCTGATGCACGTGTCTTGGAAAATCGCCGTTGGATGTCTTGCTTAACGGGAAGGCTATCCGTACCAACCACATCTTCCGGATCCGCGGACATAGAAGATTCTGACATACTATAAGACGAACGGAGGGAAGGTATAGCCAAATAAAAGTAGTAGATATGAACATGTACCTCTTGTAAACGCAACGGCAAAAATACGCACGAAAATAAGACGTTCGGATACAGATCGCTCGGAAAGACAAAGAAGTGTGTGAAAAATTACAGTGGTAAAAAACGAGAAAAGTGAGCTATTTATAGGGCAAAAGAATTGGCGCGAAACGGTACCTCACACGTAGGGCATACGTGTCACAATTCCAGCCAAAGGATACAAACACGCCCATACGTGTCCTGATCTCAAGGGCTCAGTAAAAACGACGGCGCTCCTTAAAACGACACATTAATTACCTTTGGCACTTTGTACACGATGACAACGTAGCAAAAAACATCATACCCTCCGGCAAACCACAAATCTCTTAGTATCACACCATTGGCAAAACCAATACTATGATACTGGGGGGGACATGTTGGCGTATGTACCTTCCGGATAAGACCGGAAGGCCCAAAGAGACATGTTGGCATATACACCTTCCAGATTAAATCAGGAAGACGCAAACCGAAAGACGACCGAAAGGGAGTGATACGATAAAGCCAACGTAAGACTATATCCGAAGGACCTTATATGTCCGAAGAGGCGCACGCCCCGGACGAACAATTACCTATAAAGCTAAAGTAAATCAAAGTACAAACAAGTACACAGGTACTTACTTGGAAAGTATAAGCAAGTAACCACTAAGAGATAAGTACCGGTCGATCTTGTACTTAGTCAATTTTAGTCTATAAATAGAGAAGAAATCATCAAGGGTAAAGATCACTATCTCTCTTGTTTCTTATACATTATTTACTCATATACTTTCTCTCTCTAGAACACATACTTACTCTCACACCGGAGGTTGGTCCTGGGAAACACTCCCGGGATGAGACTAACGGTCATATCTGTCTTGCAGGTATCCGAAGGAACCTACATCCATCGAAAGATACCCTGAACCCGAAGGACCATTCAGAGTCCGGAGGGATCATCTCGCTTGTCGAAGGTAAAACGAGATTTTACTTCAACAAAGTCATAGTTGTATCATACATTTGTATGATACATTTGTATTTGATTTACTGACTTAAGTGCTAAATATGTGTCAAACTAAGTTGAATAACATACTGTATTTGACTTATTAGACTTCTTCAGATGTTGACTACTTTTCAGAAAACAAGAGTACCTTCACTGAAGACAAAAACAAAATAACGTTGCATAGTACAAAAAACCAAAGGAGTAATATTTTTGTGAAGTGTATACGATTTTATACAATTTAAACTCTTTTAAAACTGATATAAATAATAACAGAAAATGTTTATTTATCAAGAAAACGCATCAAATGATTAAATTTATACGAGTAATTAGTTAAGAAATATCCAAAAAATATGAACTGACACTTTTGTTTTCTATTGCAAATATAGTAAATTGTCCAAAATTCCAAAAAAGGAAATGTTACCCATGCCTTGAAATGTTAAGTTTTCATTAATTTACCAAATATGGCGAATCTCTATCATTTCATTTTGACAGTATTATACATGGTTATGCGCAAAGTTGTTACTGTATTTATACAGTAATTTGTTAAACAACTCACAACACAACAACAACAACTAACAACAAAACTCAATCGACCCAGGGCAGAGTATGGGGAGGTAGAATGCAGACAGATCGTACTCCTACCTCAGGATAAACCCGAAGATAGAGAGACTGCTTCCAATGATACCTTCGGCAAGCAATGGCGAAGCTAGAAAAAAAATTTTGGGAGGGCCGAAACAATTTTTTTTCCGAAAGAACATTAGATGGGAGGGTCGAGATAGAAAAAATGAAATTTTAACACATGAAATCACGAAAAAAAAATACACTAACGGGTTTAGGCCTAGGGGGTCGGGACCCTTCCCGGTCTCTTAATAGCTCCGCCCCTGCCGGCAAGTGCGGATGTGCGGGTGAGAGAGCAACGAAAGGAGAATAAAAGCCAGAGAACACAAAAGAAAGCAAACAAAGCAGGCAAACACGCAAAACATAACAGAAACAAAACAAGGGAACTAAAGAAAGGCAAAGAGACAAGGGGACGCGGGCAAAAGCACAAGCAAAGAAGCACGCAAGCAAAAATGCAAACAAGAACACACACAAAACAAAGAACCAAAGCACCAAGACAAGCAGGCAAACCTAGAGAAGCAACACAAAGCAAAGCACGAAAAAGTACGAGGCCTAAAGCTAAAGCAAAGCAAAAACCCAAAAAGTCGATACAAGACTTATATAAAGTCTTGGAGAGTTGGAGCTATTTCGATCAAATGGTTTTCACTTGATCGTCATCCATTGAAAATAAGCTAATTTGCATTGAATAAAAAATATTATTACATTATTTGTGATCAAGACAATGTAGTACCCATAAAACTATGTAAAAATAACTATAATTGGGAAAACAAATACATGTGGTATTGAATGATTTGTAAATAATTTGCATTTGTGTAGACCTAAAAGGACATTCTCTTGTTCTAATTTTTCATAGTTCATGGTAAGCTAAGCATTAAATCTAGACAAAGCCATCTCGTAATTTCTTCCGTCATTCAACCCAGAGGTTCATAAAATCTCAAGCTAGTCGATCAAAAACAGCATAACGAATAAAACTGTTGACCTAAATTTGAAAACAGTCCTTTTCATTTGATTTTATATAACAACCTTTATTTTGAATTACTATATGCAATACAAAATTTTGTCATGAATTGTTCAAATTGTGTTTTAAAATTTGTTTTTACAGGTCATACCTAAAACAATCTAAGTTCTTTTCTGTTTTCTTTTTATTTAATAATGACCATAAGTTTTATTTATATACCCATGAAAAATGACCTAGATTTATCCATAACAAAAAACAATGACCCATGAAAAACATAGGATGCAATTTATAAATATATAATTTACAATTTGACCACTTTCTATCTGGATGTACAAGTACTGATGCAGTAAGTGCAGCTTGGTTAAGAGTCCTTTTTTCCTTTTTTCAAATTCTTTGGAATATGGACAAAGAAATTTGAAGGAAACAGCAAAAAAGCAATTTTACCATAAAGTGGAATACATAAAAAAAAAAATAAAAAAAAAAAAATAAGTCAATTCAACATTGTATTATTATGAAGTACTAGACTACTAGTATTTATTTTAAATTTGCAAACAGTGGTCATAAAACCTTCTAGTTACATTTTTCTCTTTTACAAAAATATTATTATTATTATTATTATTATTATTATTATTATTATTATTATTTAAAGTGATTTTTCATTGAAAACCTGGAAATTATATAAAATTGGAGGGGAGTCTAGACACAATCTGTGCTCCCACTCCTTTCTGAATACAGAAACTAACTCGATGAAAAATGAAAACGCCACTCTTAATGTTATTAGAGTTGCTGTTGGCGATTGTCTTGATACGAGAAAGTGTATTCAAAGCTTCTACATCGAGTTCCCCAAACGTAAAAAAGGCGAAACGGACGAACTTGTATCCATTGTCTTCACCATACTTCTTCTTTTTCTTTTCCACAACATTACTCAAAGCAGACCCAGGGGCCCATTATTATTATTATTATTATTATTATTATTATTATTATTATTATTATAAACTTTATTAAAAAATTATATGATTTACAAAAAATTAGTGGGAAGCCGAGACACTAACTGGGCTCTCACTCCTCTATCTAAAGCAAAGCAAAGCTATACAACTATATAATGCATTTGGAACTATTGTATAATTAGAAATACTTAAAATTCATACTTTTACTTGCTAATTATGAAATAATTTCAAAATTAATTGGTTAGGAAGTAGGTTAGTTGTTCAAACTAAAATTATTTGGTTTAACCATCTCTTTCATCTCTATTTATAAAGCATAAAAATAACTAAATGTGTAACCAAATAACCGAATAACCAAATAACGCAAAATATAGTCACATGTACCCGCAGCCGCATTGCGAGTTACCGTTCTAGTCATGAGTAACACAAACATTCGGATTAAACTTATATAAATCCGAACCTCACACACACACTTAGAAAAAAAAATGGAAAAACATTTCAAATCACACTTCTCCAAACTCTTCAAGTCATCTTTCACTTCTTGCCGGAAGAAATCTGTCTCCGACATCACAAACCCACCCGAAAAGCCCGAAAACCGTCGTTTAATCGATCTTTTCTCCCCGAAACCCCAACCCCAAATCCCTCCTACCACAAAACCCAAAACCCATCTTTCCCGCCAAAAAATACCCAATTTTCCGGCCAAAAAGTCTAAGTTTCTCATCAGTTACTGATAACACTTACTACAATTGGTGGACTAGTGAAGATGAAGATGAAGAAAAACAGAGTACTCTGTTTTCCCGGCGATCTTTTTCGTCGTTATCCGGCGACTTCGGTGGTGATTGTGGTGGTGGTGATCGGAGATTGATGGATGGTGTTGTGGTTACGAAGGAATCGAGTGATCCACATGAAGATTTTAGGGTTTCAATGGTGGATATGATCGTCGAAAAAGGGATATTTGGAGTTGAGGAGTTGGAGAATTTGGTTGAGTGTTTTGTGAAATTGAATAGTGAAGAGCATCACAAGGTTATTTTTGAGGTTTTCGCCGAGATTTGGGAGAGTTTGGTTTCGGATAAGTGATTTTTTACTCCTGTGGTTGATTTTTCGTTGTATATTTGGGTCGTCGTGGTTGTTATAATGCAAAATGAATACTAATTGATGTTTTAGCACTTGTTTTTTAGAATTGAGTATGCAATTGTGAATTAATCATAAACGGATAATCTGATAATCAGCTGTATCGAAAAACAAAGTAAAAGTTTGATTTTGGTATAAGCAAAAAAAATACTCATATGTGGCTTTTTGTATCCAAAATACTTGAAACTACTTATAAATTGTGTTAAACTGCAATAAGCAGATAAACCGCTAGTAATAAGCATTGTGAAAGAAATCATGAAAGATATACTACATTTTCAAGAATCCGACACTATGCAACTTTGGAGCGCCGTGTGGTTAAATTGCCGGTTATCAACATTCTTTGTAAATGTGTACTTAGTACCTCAAATGACTCAATCACTCTTGTGTTTATGAACTACTGAATCAAGAATTTAGTATATTTACTGAGTACTTACTGAAGTTCATATAAGATTTAATTATACAAGCACATAATCTTTAGGTATTTCATTCATTGATGTAATCATTGTAAAGGGCACGCCATGGTCATGTATATAAAAGGGTATGAAACATGAAACCATGAAAGGTCTCCATTTTAATGTAGAAGTAAAGGTGATGAAAGTGATAGGCTCATTAATTTATTGTACAATGTATTATTGAAGTGATGAATGCGATATTATAAATGTTATGAATTTTTTGTTTCTTTGTACCTTGTTTTGTTCTGATTTCAAATACTAAACTAACACTTTAAGAATCTTATGACTAGTTTAATTTTGAATTAGTTGTTAACCATTACTCTATTTTTCTTATCTGTATCACACTTAAGTTAGTAGTTTGGAGTCTGGACTTCTTGATGGACCTAATGATGCTTGGCAGACCATGGGCTCATATTGTTATTGTTCAAAACCCATTTCAGCCCATTTTGTTTAACATTAGGATGAGGTTACATTGTTTTCTCGAGTATCACTTAAGAGAGAGAGAGAGAAAAAAAAAAAAAAAAAAAAAAAAAAAAAAAAAAGTGAAATGAAAAAGTTGTGTTTTCGTGTATCATTAAGAAGGAAAAGAGAAGACAAAAGTACTGAAAAAGACGAGGGTAATTTGGTTAATTTTAAAATAAAATGTTTCCTCCCAAAATTAAGTTGAAAATGTTTGCTTTCTATTTTTTTTACTTTTACATACTAGGGAGTAAAAAAACTTGAGAACCGAGCATTATGCACTCTTTTCTTTTATTTTTTGTTGAAAAGGTTCATATATACTAATCACCACAATGAAGTTTACAACTTACGATTCAAGCAGCAATGGACAAACCCATGCTTCCAAACTGACTATTCAACAACAATATGCACTCTTTTCTTCACCAAAGAAATTACATGTTACATGAAACAAATACAATTATATAGATGTTTTGCTCAAAGGGTGAATCTATAGCATTTGGTAGCTACATATATTGTTCTGAAGTAGATATAGAAAGACCATGGCAAGTAATGTTATGACATCACAAGTGTTCTTTATCTTCCTTTTTAAGACTAAACACATGGATAGAAGGACCAAACAACAATAGTGACTAAACACATGGATTGAAAGACCAAACAACTATAGTTTGGTGTTCCATCTTAATCTCATATCTTCATAACCACTTCCAAAGTTCTTCTTAAACCCCATTCATCTTCATTCATTCCATTCATTCTTTATGACATTTCTACTTTTGTACTCTAGCTAGTCCTCCTTTTTCGCTCCCTTGTAGAAAAACATACAAATTTGCAATGCTTCAAAGGACAAAGAAGTTCTTCAAGAAAAGCATTCAAACGGTCAAGTCATACTTCTCAGACGAAGGCTATGAAAAGCTTCCGAAGAATCCATCATACAACGGACATCACAATGGTCGTTTAAGCCTTGACAACATCTATACTGAATTTGTCGATCATCAACGGGAGCCCAAAGATCACATTATGGCAATTACATATGGAAAAGATACAAATAGCTTGAAGCACGAGAAACCATCCATGTTGAACAATCATCATGAAGTCCTTAGAAATAATCAACAAAAAAACGAAGAAACATCAAGTGAAATTGAGGAAAAGAGACGTTTCGTAACAAAAAGTTTGAAGGAATTGGAAAGCCTGGATAGGGATAATGTGGATCATGTTTATGATATTCAAGAAATTATCCGTTGCTATTCTATGTTAACATGTCCGGTTTATCGTGAAATGGTTGAGAAGTTTTTCATGGAGATGTACTTGGAAGTCTTTAGCATACGCCGTCCTGATAACACAACACCAAGAAGATTGTCTACTCATGTGTAATAACATGTAACCATTTGTGCATTTGCATTAACCCTTCAAACGTGTGCAGCTAAAAGCCCTTCAATTTTTTTTTTACTTGATTGATTTTTCTAATTGCTACGAATTGTCTATTTACTTTTTGAAACTAATGGTAACGATAGTAGTTGAGTGAGTCATGTATGCCTCCCACATTATGGAAGGCAGCCTATTGTTGGGCCGGTTCGGGTGACTAGTTATAAACCTTGCACCTGACGATAGTAGTTGGACCGGATGCTAACACATTTTGTTTCTTTCACATCCTATATATTGTAAAGAGTGTATACCAAAGGGCTTGTAGCCTAGTTGTTTGTTGGTTCAAATCCCCGTGTATTATATTTGTAGTGTTGCATATTTAGGTTGTCTTTAGGGAAAAAAAATAAATAAAATAAAAAATAATAATAATAATAATAATAATAATAATAATAATAAATCTTTCGGTTTAACTAACATATACGGAGTAATGTATTGTACCATCTATATCTTCTTAAATCGTAGAAATACAGGTTAATATGTGTTGCTATTAGGTATGCCTATAACATTTTATATTCAAACCTAGCTTTGAAGCAATGGTTGATGGAAAATCAACATCACAACAATTCCATATTGGTCCATTTACTTGCATACTTTATTTGAGTATCTAGATAAAAAAAAGTTGTGGGATATTAACAGGGTCGGATCTGAGCATGTTAAGGGTGCTCCACAGCACATGGCCTCCGATTTTGCAGGGGCCTCACGATTATAGACATAATGATTGATTTAATTCGACTTCAAGCATAAAATTGATAGGTATGTGTTCGGGAATGAAAAACTACTTAATTTTAGAGAGAAAAAATAAGGTAATAATCGGATTTGAATGAAGTGAGGTATACTGAGCGTTGTTTGCACTCGTATATGTCTTTAAATTAACTGGGTGGAGAAGATGACTAGTTTGAGTCATCTACATGTTTGCCCTCTAGAGTTAACAACTTTTACATACATGTCTTACATTTTTAGCTTTAGTTTCAAAAAAGTGAAAAGGTTCACAAAATCATTACTCTTAACCCTAAAGAAGTAAACATTACTATGAATAGTCAAAGTCACTCAAAACGCATTAAAATATATGAATGTAAGTATGTTACTCTGTATTATCTAAGAGGTTACAAAGGAATTTAACAATATTAGTCTCATACATTTGACGGCAACCATTGTTTTTGTGTTTATAAGCATTGTGGATTTTTTATATTTGGCAATATTTACAAATTCTTTTATCCATCTAAATTGTTTTCGTACCTTTTAAAAAATAAAATTATTTTCGAGTTCAAGGGCCCATGTAGTAATTGCGGCACATGGCCTCTAAAATTTATGATGGCCCTGTATATTAATCTACATGTTCTTAAAGCTGTTAATTTCCATGTTTGTCTTTGGCGATTAGCCTACAGGTAAAATTGAACCAAATTTAAATTTAATTAAACCAAATATCGGTTTAGTTTTCGGGTTGACCTGAAAAACCGGACTTACATAATTTATATATATTTTCATCTAGTTATATAGATATTTAGCCCAAAGAAAATTTTCAAGCATACTAGGCTAGCTAGTGTTGTACATAGTAATAGTTGTTTTTTTTTTTTTTTTTTTTTTTTTTTTTTTTTTTTTTTTTATGTATATAAATATATATATTTATGTGAATTTAGTTTTCAGTTCGGTTCGGTTCACATTTTGTACTTTATCCAAACTGAAAATCGAATATTAAATTCAGTTTGACTCGTTTTAACAAATACGGTTCAGTTACAAATTCGATCAATTTTATTTAGTCCGGTTTCAATTTTCGGTTCTTGTATTACCCATTTGTGAGCACCTCAATATAAACACACCAATCAATTAAAAGTGGACATTAACCTTGTTTTCAGCCCAAATATGGAAGTGGGCAATGCCCATTTGGATAAAAAGTCTTAAGCCTTTTAAGAACTAAAAACACCAACATTATATCTTCGTGAAACATAATATTGACTGTTACTAGCTTCTTATTGACAAATCCTCATTTTGTGTGTATATCTTCGGTAAGATACTCGCAACAATCATTTTCATTATGATGGCTTGCTAAATTCTCATGAAACAAATCGATTGTAAAAATGCACGTTTTACACGGCTTATGAGTTCAATATTGGTAGCTTGTTAAAAACCAAATCAGATGCATAGTCTTCGTTTATAAACACTGTACTGCTTTCTATAACTGAGAATTAAACATGGGAATAAATGAAACTCATCTAGAATACATGTACGACCTCTCAAAAACCGATTAAACATTGTGCAAATCTACATATACCCTGTATGATTCTTTACATGCAACGTACTCACACAATCCTATAAACGATTATCACAACAACAACAACAATACGCAATCCCGCCGGAGTGAGGTATAAGGAAGGTGAGATGTAGATAGTCATACCCCTACTTGAGGGTAAAGGGACTGCTTCCAGAAAGATTTTCGGCAAGTGTGTGCAAGCAAATATACTTTGTGTGCGGTGTGTGTGATGGTGGAAAAAACAATGACATAAAATAAAGCATATAAAGCAAAAACATACAAGCGTGCATAGACATAAACGCATACCGACATAGAAACATGAGAGCATGCAAATATATATAAAGAAAATATGGCACTACAGTAAATAAAGATCATATTCAAAACATAAACATATAAAAAATAAAACAATACAAACTGAAATAAGCATTAAAAGCACAAGAGTATACAAGTATAAAAATAATACAAGCATAAAGATCATTCAGCAATCTATGTCATATAAACGATTATCAATTCCTTTAAGATATCTTCATTTCATTTCTCAATCTGTTTCAAACTTTTGTTAAATCTACAATTAGGGAATATTGTGGCAAAATTAAGTAACCATGTGACTTTTCTTCTCTAAATCATCCGTGAAGCACACGAGTCTTTAATCTAGTGTTACAATAATAATATTCTCGTAACTATTTCTAATGTTTTCTTGACGTGTAAACCGGATAAACATTAGAAAGTCTAGTGGTAGTTTAGCCAATGTTATAAATACGGGAGACATCGGGTCAAACCTGGATCGGATCGAGACCGATTTAGCCCAAAATCACGGATTGAGGACCGGACCAAATGTGTCCGGTTTTTCAGTCGGTCCGGTTCGAGAAGGAAAAATGGTCGGTTGTACGTAAGACCGGATCAGGCCGAACCAGACCGAAGACCGAACATAAGGTAAAGTGTGGACAGATGACAAGACCGAAATAGGTTCGGTCCGGTCTGATTTCTCGATTCGGTTTGGTTGACCCTAGTTATAAATTGTTTATGATTGTCCTTTAAAAATTTTAAAAAAAATACTACCTCCGTCCCATATTAAATGTCCACTTTGAATTTTCAAAGTCTTATTTTATCAACTTTGACCTTAAATATTTTTATTTATGATATATAATACATGATGCAAAATATGTAAATGAATTGAGTTTTAAATGTACTTTTCATTTACATAATTTTTATCAAGTATCATATAATACAAACAAAAATATTTAAGGTCAAAGTTGAAGAAAAAAGACTCAAAAAGTCAAAACTGAACATTTAATATGAGACGGAGGGAGTAATAATAAAAAATAAATAAAAAAAGAAAAAAAAATTGTTTATGATAAAATAAAATAATAAAAGAAGTAAACATATTTAGTAAAATTCGGGTCAAACTCAAAACCCATAAATCCGGAAGCAGCCACCATGCCCAATGTGGAAAGGTAGGACCACAAACAGCCCACACATCGAAACGTGTCAGATATATGGGACAGTTATACGTGAGGACCAGGTTGCTATATCTTACACGTGTCATGTGATCATTGGATAGTCCGCACTATAGCAGTTAGGAAAAAAGACAAAAGGTTCTTGACTTCTTGCATCATATGTTGGTGATTTTTAGTGCCCACTACTAGTCAGTTTTCAAAAAATTTCGCTCAAATGTTTAGTACTTCTTCAAAGGGGCAAGGTATTTTGACCCTCTCACACTGAGGGTTTACAATCATTGCAGATATTGTCGATTGTATTATATGCATCGCAGTTTGTACGATTTGATCAAACTTTTTCTGATGTGATAATATAGGAAGAGTTTATATAACACAACCCTCTTTAAATTGTACTACATTCGTCCCATATTAAGTGTTCACTTTCATAATGCATAAAGTTTTAGGATATTCCACTAACTAAACTCTCCACCAATCAAATATTACTTTTACTCACTAAACTCTCATCTTATTGGTTGAAGGGTACAAGTGGACACTTAATTTGGGACATCCAAAGATTCCATTGTGGACACTTAATATGGGACGGATGGAGTAGCTTATTTTGGATGTAGATGCATATTTTCTACGGATTGAATAGAGTACTTGTTCTCTGCTAAGAAAAAAAAAAAAAAAAAAAAAAAAAATGATAGAGTTATCATCAAACCTATACTCTCTTATGTAAATACATCATTCGTCTCAAAATTATTGTCAAGAGAAAAAAATTAAATATTTTAATAAAAGTAGAGTCAGTTTAATTTTCAACCACCTTCCACTAAATTATCTAGTTTTTTAATAAAAAAGAAAGTGGACAATTATTTTGAGACTTTCCGAAAAAAAATTAAAGACTATAATTTTGAGACGTATGAAGTATTTTTTAAAGAAAATTCCATATTTCCTCAATAAAAGCATCAAAATTTCATATATATCCAAACATGCATAAAAATCATTGCATACTATGCATTATTCACATGTAAATTGAGTAGATATGGCATTTTGAGATTTTTTATTATTATTATTTTTTTAGAAAGGCATCACATTTGAAATCCGAACCCCGAGTTAAAACATCAAAACGGGCATGCCCCAGGACGCGAACCACTAGGAGAGACCCGCAAAAGGAAACCCCTAGAACTCAAGGCTCCGCATTAAGAGAAAATTCCGGATTTTCTTTATCACTTGCGAAACTCGAACCCTTGTAAAACCTCTCCCCAAGCTCCAGAAGCAACTCATGTGACGAACTGAACTAAGTCAATTGGTTGGCATTTTGAGATTTATAATAGGTAAATATGAAATTATCCTTATTTTATAGGACTAAAATCATGAGAGTTAATTATAAATATCTGTAGATTTTAGGTTAACTAATTTATGACACGTGAACCATCATGAGCTATTACCGAAATTTATCTATTGTTTTACGTATGGTACGTAAAATAAGAATTAGGGTAAGTTATGGTATGAGATAAAGCTAGGCGTATCTTCGGTTTCCTTTGAATGGTAAGAATCCCAAGATAAAGAGTATCTATAGTTGGGGTAACGCTCACATACAACTAAGGTGTCTGAAATTTTGGACAACTAAAATCGTCACACAAAACCAAACAACGGTAAGCTATTTCATTTGAAAAAGTTGGTGTAGCCGCTTTATGTTTGTATTCCCCAAACGTATTACGAACTTGTCAAGCTTGACTTAACTATTGAACTGTCATTTGAATATGAAACTCAAAGATCAAAACTTAACCTGAGTTCAACCAAGCTTTCATTTTCATGCTTAAGGTTGAGTTCAATTCAATGATTTGACGTCAAATGACACTTTCTACCTAATTGGTTCTAGCCTTCTAGGTGTGGTGTGGGTATTAAAATACTTAAAAAAAAGCTAGAAACGCAACGTCAGTATAAATCTACATAATACTTTTGAGGTTTGTAAAATATGATAATAAAATATATTGAATGTGTTAGAACTCAAATACAATTAAAAACCATAATATTCTACAAAAATTTGATAATGAGACTGAAATATCAAGTGTCATATTAAGTTTCTTTCGTAGTAGAACCCCTAGTAAATAAGTGTCTTGCAAAACTTGTTTAATACGACATGTATACCAAGTGTTCTATTAAAATTCCTCATTATACACCCACACCATATAAGTTTCCTATAAAATCGAATCTAATAGGACGCATATACCTGGTCATATTAGATTATATATAGTATGACTTCTATGGCTTAGAGTCCTTTAAGACTTAAGATAATAGGACCTAATAGCAAGTGTCATATTACGTTATATCATAACGAGACTCAAATGAGTAAGTGTCCTATAAAATTCATCTAATAAAACCAATACATGAAATGTCATATTACGTTATATTTGCACCGTTCGTCCTTTTGGTTTGCGAAATGACTAGTATACCCTTATGGGACTTCGGGTGTAACAACACTTAACAAACGTTAGTGGGGGAAGGACTAACGACGCCAAACGTTTGCCCGTTAAGGATGAACGGTGCAGTTTTTTTGGTAAAGGGACTAACGATGCCAGTCAGCGCAAACCACAAGGACGAACGGTGTAATTTACTCTTGTCTAATATAGCATCGGAATAGGTCTGATACTCAGATCTAGATGGCTAAATTGAGTTGCCTCTTTTACGTCATCCTAGCCGTCACCATTTAAACAATTATATGTTGTAGTGAGTCATGTGTTTAAACAATTCTTATTCCTTACCATATTTCTGATATAATCAAAATAATCACAACCAACGAAAAACCTACACAAAATAGGCTTAAACACGTCAAAAAAATTACTTAATTTGTACGAGCAATATCAATCGAGGTAATAAACAATTCAAACATAGGACCACTTAAATCTAACTGGTGCATTTTTCCATTGTTGAAAGGTTAAAGACATAATTTAGAATTTAAGCCAATGAGAAGAAGCCAACTTGCTCTAAATTGCATGGCTATCGTTCATGCTTCGAATTTTATATAGGTAAATGTGTTTTTATAATGTATATTATTAGCAACCCCATACCTCTTTGGGAAATACTTAATTAAAAAATTGCTGTCAACGATATAATGATAGGTACAAAAATTGTTTAAAAAACTAATAGAATATTGCCTCACATGTTTTTTAATTAAAGTAGATCCATTATTTTCTCAAAGGAGAAAGGGACCACAAAACAAATCTAATTAAAATACAATTAAGTTGGATTTTTCAATTTGTTAGATTATCATTGAGTGGAATTCTGATTAGTATAATATTTGTTGCAAATTCATATTTGAACATGTTATAACAAATAAATATTTGTTTTTGAGAAACTGTAAATTGACACTGAAATAATACCTACATTTTTATGTTTTCCAGAAATAGAAATACCACAAAAAACCTAGGTATACAAAGGCTACGTTTGGCAAAAGTAGCTGTGAACAGTAGCAGTGAGCTATCAAGTGAGCTGTAGCCACAGCTCACCGCTCACAGTTTTTTAAAGAAGCATTGCAAAAATGAGCTTTCCTAAAAAATAGCAAAGCTCACCGCTCTTTTGCCAAACAAACACTAAAAATCAAAAAGCTCATTGTTCATCGCTCATAGTCCCAAAAAGCTCTAAAAAACTCTTCGCCAAACATAGCCAATACCTTTTGAGTGTCGGGGGTGTTAGAGTGCAAGGTACCCTTGGCTGTTAGCCTAAGTGCCATCTGACCAGCCCACCTCATGGCGGCATATGAATATCGTGGGTGGCGTCATGGCCTCTCGCACCGTTGTGACCAGCTCACGTGGTGAGTACATTTTCTTTTTCTCTTTTTCTTTTTTTGGTAGACCCGCGACTTCAGTTTTGTTAGAAGAAAAATGTTTTGTGCTGAGATATGCTAATGTGACACCACTTTTACTCATATGACACCATTTGCACTTATACTTTTAAGGTAGTTAATTTTATTCACAAGATTTTAGGCTAGTGTCTATCGTGGGTTGTCCATCACCACCACCCAACCCAACCATGAATGATCCCCATAGAAGTGTACCACCACCGTCTCCACCTCACCCACTCATGTATGCTTAATGGTGGTGGTCACCACCTTTATGAAACCAAGAATTAGTGGGCTCTCATGTCTGTTTTATTATTGTTTATTTGGTTTGTAAGTGTGCATGGACGCATAGTATATATTATGGGGTATGTTTGTATAAATAAAAATATTTTAATATTTTATGTTTGGTGATGTGTTAAATAATAATGTTACAATAATGTATAGATGGTGATAACACTGACGATGGTATTTAGCCTTATAGATCAATAAATTATCTCAAATAGGTGCCAACTAATTTCAAATTATAATAAAAGCAAATAATATTAGTCTTAGAAAAAATGAAAATGAGTGATGTAACAAACGTGTCACCCATGAAACATCAAATGCCACAATTTTTGTTTTATTTAGCCCCATAGAGGGGGTTCGGTCAACACATTTTATTTATTGTGCCACATAACTTTATTTTACTTATCTCCCAAATTTCCACAAAATAAAGCTGGTTAGATTTATTGGTTTATTTTACTTATTTGTTGCATGAACTCAATTATTGGCTTGTTGAGTATCACTTTGATTGACTTGTAAAAACTGTTACCAAAAGAAATACAGAACAAAAAAGTATACATATGATTAACAAAATAAAAATATTTTCTATATCATCATAACATGCATATAAAATCTTAACCATTTGAACATTTTAACTCGTTAAAAATAGCAAAAAATATGATATGGTTGATCAACCGTACCTCATCGTTAGCTATTTTTAACGATAAAAAAACATTTATAATAAACCTATGCAAATTACATATCACATGACAAATTCATATTACTAATTTCTGATAAATAAGGAATTCAACTAATTATAAAATCCACCACCTAAAAGAGAAAATGGATATGGTGGCGGAGGTGGTCTTACATCATAATTCACTGATCCGCCACCAAAATAGACAGTATCACTACTACCACTACCACCACCACCAACGTGGTTATTTCCACTTTGACCTTCCCTATTCCACAACCAAACCGTCGGAGGAGACCTCACATCTCCTCCGAGGTAGCATTCGTCGTCCTCGTGCTTTATTTCTACACTTGACGATGACGTAGAGCACGAGGGCACGATTTGTGGAGTAATTAATGGTCGTTGCTTCTTTTTATCCACTAATCGTTTCGATCTTTGTCCTTTTTCAAGCATCATACGTTGCAATATGTTTGGATCTTCAGCTACTTTACTAAGCAAAGACATCATTTGTTCTGGTCGTCTTTCGGTTGCTTCAAGCCGTTTATTCATGTTTACGAGTTCTTGTTCTAAAAGCTTTTGTTCTTGTTTTAACCTCGCGATTTCATTCACCATATCTTCCTCATCGTCGTCTTCTAATCTTGTATGTTTCAACCTATTGTTTGTTTGCCTTTTTCTTCCAATGTTCTTTAGCAAATGAATTTGTCCTCTTAGAAACCACTCGTTCGCGAATTCCCATCGATCTGGATCCACTTTTCTAAAACCCTAAGATAAAACACAAAAAGTTAATTAGAACACACATGTAAATTCAATTCAGTATTATATATAATTTAAGGAAAACACACATGTACACTAAAAGTCTAAAAGCTAGAAACAAACATGTACACACATAAATATTCCTAAGCATATATAGAAACACTCAGATTAATATGAAACAAAAACTTTTGTATAAAGAGGCACACACAAGGTCATAACTAATAAGAAACTCATGTGTACACAGAATGAAATAAAGCATTAGCTAATATATACATCATTTATGAGAAAGATTTTTGCTTACATAAGTATTGAGTTGACGAATAAAACTCGAGAAATTATTATGTTTAAAATACGCGGGCAAGAGTCGTTGTGAGAAATCTAGCGAATCAACCACGATGAAGCTATTGTTCGATGTCCCCCATCGAATTAGGCTATCTAACGACGAATCGTTTACCATTTGATATGTTTTCATAACAAATGGCGCGATCACGTCGTTAGATTCCATTATTTCATTAGTTTAACTAATCAAATTCTGATCAATATTTTTTTTGTACCAGAATTAGGAGCTAGAAAAACAAAGAGTTTGTGTTTATGTGAATATGTTTTTGAGTTTGTGTTTGGTTTCACAATATTGATTTGTTGAATTGAAGAAGCATATCTAGGTGTTATAAGTGGGGTCCAATATAGCTATCTTGACACGTGTCAATCCGTAATTGGTAGGTGGACAATATAGAAATTAGGTAAGAAAGGACAAAGGTTCATGCATGGTATTGGATATTTTACAGCGTAGCTGTCTCTTTTATTTATTAATTTTATCATTTTGTTAAATAGTTGATGAAATAAAGTTTTGTTCTAGTGAAGTAAAATGACGATTAGTCACGTGCAAGCCGTGATATCTTAATGAACCTGGTCACGCTTTACAGTCCCATATATCCCTAAATCTTTTATACAGTTCAGGTTACAAATGTGGGTCATATATCACAACAACAACATCCACAAAAATGTGTAGATCGGCGAAAACACCCTGACCTCGGATGCTTTTTGGCACCTAATCACGTATAGCGCCCCCGGACCCAATAATACCGGGCCGGCCGCGCTCATAATAACCTCGACCCAAGGTTGACCCGGACCATGATGACCCCGATTCCGCCGAAGCAGGCCGGACCATAACACCTCACCATAGAGGCCCGCGGCTTAGCATCCTAACCGCGGACGAACTTTGCGTCCGGGGTCAATCCAAAGGACAGGACCACGGACCAACCCCAAAAGAGTAAGAAATATTATCAGCTATATGATAGCTGATCAAGGCAGACCCCAAATAGGAAAGACGACAGCCCCTTTCCGAAGGAACCGCCACTTACGACAAGAAGACAAGAACGGGAGTGGACCTGGGGGTTTGCCGCCTAGAAACGTCACCATCATGGTACGGGATCCCAGGAAACCGACAACATACACCATGATATAAATACAGGGCATTCGCCGCTCTCAAACGGTAACACAACTTTCACATTCCATCTTATCTCATACTTTCTCTCTAAAACAATACACTTACTCTCACACCGGAGGTCAACTGCGGAAACTCCCTTCCCCTGTGAGACTAACGGTGTTTTCTTTCTTAGCAGCTTCTATACAGATACTTAGTACGAAATTCACTCCATCAAGAGCTAGCCTAAACTAGGTCTTGCATCGAGCCCAAGTTTTGTACTAACAAGTGGCGTCATCCGTGGGACGCTAACATAATTGCGTTTCCAACGATACTCTCATCGAGATGAATGATCCGTCGAATGGCCCTTCTCCTACCCAAGAAGTGATGTTAAAATCACTAATTGCTTACTGTGTCTAAGGGCACCAAGATCAATGGGAAACAAAGTGGTGTTACTTTGACCAGGTGAGTCTAATGAATTATTTAGCAATTTTTTTGGATACATTGCATTGCATATTATACTAACCACATTAAATTGCATATTTTGATTGTACAGGTATAGTTGATCACTTGTTGGTTCATTGAGTAGAAGCTTTTGAAGTTTGACAAATAGGTTCATCTTTTGGGATTATGTAATGTGTAGAAACAAAAACAACTTTAATTTGGTTGTATATTACGTATGTAATTCGACTAATGTAACTTTAACTATATTACCTCTGTTTCGGATAGACCAAGGGTTGTGTGGAGGTAGTGTGATGGGTTCATCTTTTTGGTACATGTCGAACGATTTTATGTAACTTGAAGTATTACATATGGGTTAATCTTTAGTGATCAATCCTATCAATACTCTATTATTCCATCCAATTTCTTATACCTTTTCATGTTTGTGTTTGTGTTTGTGTTTGTGTTTTATGGTTCGATTAATAGCATTTACTAATTTGTGTTTGTGTTTTATGGTTAGAATACTTTCATTTTCATGTTTGTGTTTCTTATACGACTCGAACACTGTATACAAAGAAAATCGGGATCAAACGACCCCTTACATTCATCAACCATACCATGTACAAGCTTACAATAGGGGAAACCACAACCCCTATCTACATCTACATTCAACAGCGGAATCAATAAACAAAAGAAACCACAAGTCCCCAACCCCTACTACCTACATTCATCATAAACAACAAAAGAAACCATCCCCCTCACATGTACGTTTGCCTCACAACAAACTCAATCTTGGAAACAATGTTGTCGTTAGTTTGCCTAAGCATCCTCATCAACTCCCTCATCTTTCGCAAATCGGCTGTTTGAATCCTCCTGCTAAGCTTGTTCACGTTGGACCTTGAAACTCTCTAACCCCTTAAGTTTTGGAGCTCAACAATCAAGTCCCCCTTAATATCGATCATATTAGAAAGCTTTCGGCACCTATTCATCAATTCTTGTGCATGATGAATGTCTCCTCAACCTCTTGTTCGTAATGGGATATCATCATTTTCGATATGACAAATGAGTTACAGGCAATCACAAGATCAAGACAGCGAGACATGTTACAGGTAAAGGAAATGATTGACTTTTTGTTAAGGGTGTGTGTGTTTCTATTTTTGTGTGTATGTAAAGACACAAGACTTTGCCAATTTATTATGCAAACATGAAAACTAACTTTGCAAATTTAGCTATTGAGGTCATGTCGTATTGATATCACAAGTTTGGCAACAATCTGAATAGGGAAATGACTATAATACCCTCAGTGACGAAGCATTTAACAAGAAGAATAACGAAAGTTAGCAAAAATTATCTCTCGATGGCTATTAAAAAAAAAAAAAAAAAAAAAAAAAAAAAAAAAACATTTATATCGTTTTTGCATCAAAATTTGTCTCGATGTGATTCTTGCGCATTTGGGCTACTTTAGGGACTATTTTTTACAATTTACCCTAATAAAAAAGTCTAACTTGGACGCACCTAGCTTTTGAAACCATTCTCGCGTCGATTTTCCTTAAATTCGTATGATTTAAAATGTTCACATTATTTATTAGTCCAACTATCCCCGGCTCTTGAAATCATTCTCAAATGAAATGAACGACGAAACACTTGAGAGCGAAAACCCTAGAGATAGTTGAACCAACACAGTTATCATGAACCGTCCAACACCAAAATACGACAATTCAAGAGAATTAAAAGCCGATGTGAAATCAAAAACCGACATTCTCCAATGTTTATTTCATATCGTTATACTACACGATTAGTCTACATCATTGCAATGTCAAGAACTATAACGTACGACTGAAACTTCTTTCAAGTGAACTCGACACTCGACAATTAACAATAACTAATACACTATGTGCAACTAACATATTATATAGTTATATTAAGTGGGGTTAAATACTAAAACTATGAAAAGTTAAGTTATTGTGGTTACAATTAGAGTAGGCAAAATCTACCCATATGCAAAAAGTTAGGTTGTAACGGGCAATTTTTCAAAAGGTGTGAGCTTTTTTGGGCAGCATGGATAGTCTCAATAGGTCTAACTGGGCAAAAATAAGGGTACATTTGGTAGAACGTAATGAAATGTCAAATGAATGAAATAAATGACGTAAGGGAATAAATAATGTAATGTAATTATTCGTTACAATTGTAAATCATGTTTGGTTTGTTTGATAAGACGTATTGGAATTATAATAGAAAGACTAAAATGCCCCCATTAATGATAGAAAGTTTATTTAATATGGTTAATTATTGATGGAGTTTTATGTAATTTTGATTTCATTACGAATGTAATGAACAAAAGGCAAGGGGCCTAAGGAATGATTTTTCTGTAATTGGTCATTCCTTGTAATGAACCATTATATTCCATGTATGTAAGCAAACAACATTTTATCATTCCAACGTAATCATCCTTTTCATTCACCATTTGATTACAACGTACCAAACACTACGTAATAGTAAGCTTTATTAATAACGGACGTAATGAACAGTAGACTTCAACTAGTTCACTTGTGAGGTAAAATCACCATAATGGTTTACTTCCCCCCCCCCCCCCCTCCCTCTATTATAGTTTATATTTTTATTTTGTTATAGTTTTCCCTTTTAGTTAACTAATGTCTTTAAACTTTGTGAAGCTTATATCTATAGACATGAAACTTTTTTGCTCATTTTAATTTTTTAACTTATTTTTTGCGATGTAAATTTAGTAATAAAGTTTAGGTTATTAGTTATGGTTGATAAATGAATATGAGATCCTTCTCTAAATGACACCCAGTTTTTAAGGCCGTTTATTTTATCCCGTACCCGTATGAGTCATATTTCAACTTTACCCGTTTGACCCATGCCCATTAAGACCCGAACATGTTTGGTCCGTTGCCCTAGCCCACCCGACCCTACTATTTTAGTTAGAATGTGTACTACATTCAATGTTTTGAGGGTTTTTTAAATTCCAATGCATAGAAGATGTTAAATATTGTTTGGTTTTAGATTTTGGTGTAACTATGTGACCACAAGATGTTGAAATAAGACAAGTAATGGTACAAGGTCGGTTGAAACAACTTGCAACGTTTTGCAATTGACAAAAGATGGGGACTGCGATCAAAGCGAAGGATAATAATTGTAATATGTCAAAATAATTGTTTTTTTTCTTGTCAATTCTTGATAATAATTATCGATGTTGATGTTGTATATTGATTTAAGCCACCCTATTGGAGAGATAGATATATGTCGCCTTTCAATACACCAGACAGGTCGTTTTCTACAGATAAACGGATTATGTTTACGTTTAGCAGGTTATCATGAAAAATTGAATTATTTCTTACAATTAGAGCAAGCGGTACGTTAACAAAATCCTTGGTTAAAGCTTAACCAAGTAGGCGTTAAAGCCTCATTAACATTCCGACCCCCTTGGTGAAAGCCTCGTTAATGAGGGAGGTGAAGGGCTTAACCTTGCGTTAAAGCCTTGATCACAAATAATAATAATAATAATAATAATAATAATAATAATAATAATAATTTATATTATTTATAAAACAAAAATGGTCAAATAGAAAAGTAAAAAGTTTAAGAAAGCGAAATTTGAAAAAATTAAAAAGGAAATGTTGAAACAAAAAAAAAAAAAAAATGTTGAAAACATATATTTCAAAAGGAAACTATTAATATACATTGAAAACCGGGTTGACCTGGGACACTTTAAACCCGGCGGTTGACATGGTATAATTTGACACGTTTTTTCGACCTAACCCTTTGAGATGACCCGGTTTAAATTGACCCGTTTTTCGATCGGAACGGTTCAACCGGTTGAACCACCCGGGTCGAACTGTGTTTCAAAACATTATGTTTAATCCCCAAATTATTAAACTTTTACTATTTTTCGTTTATAACTCATAAAAAAAAATTATCACTAAAAATATATACTATGAAATCCCGTTACTATGCACGGAATTTCGTCTAATAATAATAATAATAATAATAATAATAATAATAATAAATTCACTACACCCTCTCAAATTTTCACTTCTGCCCCCTAAATAAAAGGGTGTTTTTAAAAGTTGTTGTTTGGTTAAAGTTTGGTTATTATTATTATTTTTTTTTTTAATCTGAAAGTGTTAAAGCTTATGTGACACTGTAACAACCCGCATTTTCAGGACATTTCTTCTAGTCACTATTCATCTGTTACTATTCATCATTTACTATTCACCGGTCACTATTCATCATTTTACTATTCATCGTTTTCGGAGTCAGTTTGTGATTCCGGGAAGCGTTCAAAAATTTTACTATTCATATGACACTATTCATTTTCGGAAGGAAATCACTATTCACGATTGCTGTTCATCTCATCGTAAACTGAGTTTACGAGTCTTCAAATTCGCGTAACCAATGTGGTTTCGCTGTAAATTCATGCATCATTCATTAATGACATGTCATATAGACTGGAGTAGTCTACATATCCTCGGTTACATCATCATCACATTTTAGGCCCTACACGGATATGCATTATTTCTATATACGTATGCTTAATTTGTAATTAACGTTACCACTCAGTTTTTACTACGAACGTATACCCAATACTCCCGACTACGATCCTAACATATTTTCATACTTATTTTAATGATATAAAAATTATATTATTAATTTACCCGGTGTTTTGAAATCAATTACTATATCTCACGGTCGGAGCTTATAACTCCGTCGGTTTGCGATATTTCAACCCGATAATTATTTTAACACCCGATTATCATCAGGAATAATATTTTACAACTTTTACAACTACGTCATATTTTATTTCATCGCGTCATGATTTATTTTTAGTTAACTCGGTACCCGGTATCACCTAAACTACACAATATCTACCTAAATAACACCTAAAGTCAAAAGTTACTTACATACTCATCCAACCCATGCCCCCTAGTCCTAAAAACATGGATCTTGTCCCTAGCAAGACTTTTGACCAAGACCCTAAATATATACTCCTTTCCACCACATTTCATCACATTAACACTTTCATTTTACACCAATAAAACTCTTCATCTCTTCCTCCCTTTGTGTGTGTGAATCGACCCAATCAAGAACCAAGAAGAAATCATAAACTTTTCAAGATCCAAGTGTTTATCAAGTTCTAATCATGATCTAGTTGGGGTTTTGTGGTAAAAACCCTATGTTTCTTAACATAATCATCTTCAAATCACCTCAAATATTCAAGTAAGCTTCAACAACACTTTTGATCTTTTCATACTTTCATTTACTTTATATTTTTATGTATTTTCAAGATATATTGGTAAAACATGCAAATATACTATGATCCATACCACTTATTGTTTATTTTTGTTTATAAACATAGATCTATAAATTTCACTAGTAATCTCATTAGATCCACTAAGATTGGTGATGTTTAGGACCCCATGACACCCTAAGAAGGTGTATGGTAGGATTGGGTACTTGTGGAGTTGATTTGAGATAGTTTGGGTAAGTTCTAAACAAGTTTTGAACTAGAAAAGTTGATTTTTACAAACTATATAAAGGTTCTGTCCAAAAACATGAAACGTGAGAAAATCAGTGGGTTTTGGGTAACTTTGGACCATTGATTTAGAAAATACATTCCGAGACGAAACTATGACCGAAAACGGGGATGAAATCCGAGTTACGACGAAAAAGTTATGATATTTCCAATATTAACGACGAAAACTATTTTCTGAAAAATTACTTGCTGTCCCACGATTTTCTTGGACTGTTTCGAGGCCTAAAACTTGATCTAGCCGTCCCGACTTATCAAAAATATACTAGTATGCCATCCCACGATTCCGGGGATATAAAGAACGTAGAAAACAAGCTTATAACGAAAAAGATACAAGCGTTTGAACTTAAACGATTTTTATAAATTCCCATCAGCTTTTCTATTATTATTTTGCCGCAAAACTGTCTTTGCGAGACACCACTTTCTTGGCTGTTTTTCTTTATGATCGGATCAATTTGAGTCCGAGCCGTAGTTTTATGAAATCAAGATCTTCCAACACGCTTTTCAAATCAATTGGCCGTTCGTCGAATAGACTCATAACGAATAAACTACGACCTCATCTATATACCCGATAAACTATATATATTTTGACAGCTTTTACTATAATGAAATTTTCTAAGTATTGAACATAATACTTTCAAGTAACAACAATAAGAGTCGATTTTCTCATCGATCGAGACCCGTATCGCCAAAAGTTAAATGACACGACTTCAAGATATTGTTACAAGGTTTTCAAAAACGCCGAGTTTTATCACTAACCATTAACGTACAACATTTCGCGACTTGTTTTGCGAGGCCATTTTAAGCATATTTTCAAGTAATGAAAATGTTATTTTTGTGACGAAAACCTTATATTTACCGATAGAACACCAAACAAGGATCGTGGAGTACCGTTTCAACCTATTTACATGAAAAGTGGTTATTAACTTAACGAGACGTCAAAAATGTATTTTTCGACGATAAACGTTATTTTCAAAACTAACGAGTGGTATCGATAACATATGTATTGGCATGTGTAGCATCATTTCATTTTCTTACATTAGATCATACAATTCATATTAGGTTGCGGTTAGAGATCGTGCCTCATTTCTGTGTATTCATTGTTGTCATCGTAGCTATTGCACCAGGTGAGTTCATAACCCCTACTTTTACTTGTTTTACAACTATTTTGGGGGAAGATACATGCTCCTTACTATTTAAATTCAATGCTTGTTTTACTTGAACGCGATTCATTTTCCCAAACATTACTGGATGGTTGAAATACTTGATTTGATTACTTGAATACATTATGAATTACTTATTCCATCCTTGATTACTTTCTTACAAACACAAGTTCTTGCTTTTGCGGACATAAATATAAAACTGTTACTTTGCCTGAGTTACCTATTACTGCCACTAAAGTCCCCTTTATCATGAACCGTTAATTACATGCGTGTGAGCGCGAATGTTGTGGATAGATCTATTTGGGTTGACACCCCGTCCGAGTTGGTCGCGCCAACCTGTCAAACGGACGCATATCATTCGGATTACTTCCGAGTGTCTGGCAAACACTTACTTGGGGCATTTTATGCTTGATTGCATACGATTACGTCGAGCTTCGGGGTCATGAGCTTTAGGCACTGTATACCTTATTTTTGGCTGTGACATAGTATTTGTTATATTGTCTTGCCTTCCGCAAAATACTTGTTTACGGGAAATACTTGATTTCTGAAAAATACTTGTTTACGGGAAATACTTGATTTCTGGAAAATACTTGTTTACGGGAAATACTTGATTTCTGGAAAATACTTGTTTACGGGAAATACTTGATTTCTGGAAAATACTTGTTTACGCGAAATACTTGATTTCTGGAAAATACTTGTTTAAGGGAAATACTTGATTTCTGGAAAATACTTGTTTACGGGAAATACTTGATTTCTGAAAAATACTTGTTTACTTAAAACTATGAACTCACCAGCTTTATGCTGACGTTTTAGCATGTATTTTCAGGTTTTAAGCATTGGTATGCTACTGGAGGTTTTGGCAGGGCATGGCATGGTCATAGAAGACTCTGATATTCTTATGGGGACCGTTTTAAACTATTTTAAGGGCTTACTTCCGCACTAATTTTAACAATGTAAATTCAATACCTTTAGTTAAACGAATTTATTCTAAATGATTGAAGTGAAAACCAAATTTTTGAACTTGTGTTGTAATACCAATTGAGTTACACCCCAACTACATGTATGCTTCCGCTGGACCCGATTCTGGGGGTGTGACAGACACTGACGTAGCACGGGATGAAAGTTTAACCCTTGGTTAACATACCCCATGCTCTTATCGTCAAAATGTGTACTAATTTTGACACTGACGTGGCACGGGGTGAAAATCTATAAATGAGTTTCTTTTATACATCTATACTATACCCAAAAATATGTATCTAAATTGGATTGACATGTAAACTTATTACAGTAATTTTTTAAAATTTATAATAATAAGCTGAGTGAATATTTCTAATACCATCATTTAATATAGATGATTTGTTTCTGTAAGAGCATCCACATCAATAACGTGAGTTATAACTTAACTCAGCGTCACGTCAGCGCCACATCAACTTTACCACTTTAACTTTAACTCACAAAAAACACCCACAACAATAACTCAACTTAACTCAACTTTAACTCAACTATTTTCAAATTCAACCCTCAACTAAAACTAATATTTCATTTAACTAACTAATAAAACACAACTTATATTAATACTTAAAATTTAAACATACATTAAACAAACTACAATCCCGCCTACCAACTTTTGAATTTTAAATGTTTGAAAGATTCCGCTTAGTTTTCAAATTTAAATTTTGAAATTTGATTTTTATCCCGCTCGTTTTCAAATTTGAATTTTAATTTTCAAATTTGAAAATTCTATCATCCCCTATAAATAACACACCATATAATATTATTCTTTACAAACTCCTAAAGTATTTCACAATGAATAATCGTTGGTCAATGGAAGAAGAGAAGTTGCTAGGTAACGTATGGCTTGAAGTTCACGATTCTGGAGACCTTGTGAACGGACGTTCTTTTTGGAATGAAGTTACACAAAGGTTCAACGTTCAGACTGATGGTGAGCACCGTAATAAAAATAGTATTACGACTCACTGGAGTAGAATCAACATTGAATGTCGTAGGTATAACGATATTTACAAAGAGTTGCTCCTTACAAGTGAAGACCCTAGTCGTCTCAGCAATGCAAACTGAATTTATCATGAACGCTATGGGAGAGGGATATATTATCAACATGTGTGGTTCATTCTGAGAAACACATGAGCATGGGACAGTGACTCTGTGTAATGGTGTTTTATGTTAAGTACATCCGTATCGTGTCTTTCTATTTTCCGTATCGTGTGTATTTGTTTCCTGTATCGTTTGTAACTTGGTGTAATGTTGCTTTAAATTTGAAATTGAATAAAAGGCTTAACGGCTACTTTTTCAACAGCTATTTTGCTTAACGGCTACTTTTCCCCCTATAAATGTCAGTTTATCCAAACGATATTTCCTCACACACATAGCAATACTGTTAACACACACATAAAATGGCAAACGAACTAGCTGAGGTGCAAACATCAATTCTTTCCCGATTACTCAAAGAACAAGAGAAGGAACTCAAGTTGGTTAGCAATTTGCTAGGTGAGATAACTCGTTTTATAATGCAGATGCATAATCGTGCTCCTGAGGTCGAAAGGTTGCGTGAGCTTCCTCAAGACCATCCAATTATCAGTGTCGGGCTAGAAACTCTATTAAGAAATGATGAAACGGATCTGTAACTTCAAATCGCCTTGAAAATGGTTAGGGAACAAGTGTTGCAAGTGTGGGAAGAGAAGTCAGATCTAATCGACAATTACAAATCTATATAAATTGTATCGTTATTTTACGTTTCGTATGTTTTCACTTTCGTGTATTGTATTTGAAATTTAATGAATTGTATCGTTATTTTACTATACCGTTTAAGAAATAAAGGGGTGTTTTGTAATTTTCAATATCTTAATTTCAAAATATATAAAAGTTCATAGGGGTGACAAGTGTCAAAAAAAATTTTTTTTAAAGAAAACCAGCCTTAACGTGACATCAAGGGGTTAATGTTTCGCGTTAACGCAGCCTTAACGCCACATGCTACAACGATTAACGCACCTTAACGTGCGTTAATCAAGCCTTAACGCTCCACTTCACGTTACTGATGCACATGCTCTAAGTATAAAAAAGACTTGACAAGCCAAACTCATATTTAACACCTATCTTTTGATTTTGATTAGATTTGAGCCTATAATAACACTATTTTTATACCAGTAACATCAAAAAATATTTTGCAACAAAGAACTCGAATTAATTGGAGTAAATTACACCGTTCGTCCCTGTTGTTTGCCTAAAATAACACCACAAGTCCTTTGGTTTTTACTTTTGCGTCATGGGTCCTTATAATGAAGTTTGGTAACACCATTAATCCCTATCTTTAACGATTGTTAGCTTTCTTCATTAACTCCCACATGCGCCTTACATGTGTCGTCCATTTCTAACGATTGTTAGCATTTTTTTACGTTTTCGTCCGTTTTCATTCTTTTTTGAACGTTTTCGTCCATTTTGGACGTTTCGTCCGTTTTTGCACGTTTTCGTCTGTTTTTGCACGTTTTTGTCCGGTTTAGTACGTTTTAATCCGTTATTGCACGTTTTTATCCGTTTTTGCAAGTTTTCATCCGGTTTTGCACGTTTTCATCTGTTTTTGCACGTTTTCATCTGTTTTGGCACTTTTTCGTTCATTTTTTCATGTTTTTGTTTGTTTTTACACATTTTTGTTCGTTTTCCATGTTTTCGCCTGGTATGTGTTAATTCACATACCTTTTCATAGCCAAAAATTGACCCAAATAGACTAATTATGTTAACAAATGCCAAAGAATATGTGTTTTTATGTTTGTAAACGTGCATGTACGAATATATAGTAAAAAGATGAAAAAACAAACAGAAATCCGGCAAAAACGAGCACGAGAGTAAAAAGAGTCAGAAAGTCAAGCTGGAAATCAATTTGAGCTTATAAAGTCTTCAGAGTTTGATAAATGAGCAATAGTGATCATTGTGTGAAGTTTGAAGAAATGTCAACAATGGTCCCTGCACTTTGAAAGATGATAGATTCAGTCCCTCTTGGAAATTTATGAAGAAAAGGTCAAAGTCAACCATTGGAGAATCAAAGTTGTCATAAATTGTCCTTGAAAGATATTTTTGGAACAATGGCAGAAAAGGTCCTTAAGTTTCAGTAAATATACAATTGGTCCTTGATTTCTATTTACTACCAAATTTGAAATAACAAATACTAGCCCTGGTCCAATGCTTTCTTAAAATACAGAACATCAAAAGCCCAAGCCCAACTTCCATATAACCCGACCCAAGCCACTCACGGTCAAAACTATAAGCACGGGTCAAAGGTCAACAAAACGGTCAAACAAAGATATAAAAATTACCCCGCCCCTTTATTCACCCCCAATTCCCAAATTAACCCAGGGTATGAACCCTAATTTGACCGTACGCCACAATTACCACAATTAAGAGTAATTGTGTCAAATCAGAGGGCTTCTAGAAGATGTCAGTGGGTGTCAGTATATGTTAGACTCAAAGAAGCACAAACGGGGCTACGTGGCAAGAGTGTATTGGTGGAGACGCGCCACCAAAGTTGATCTAAGAGTAGATATTTGATGGGCAATGATTGAAGCTGATCAGAGGGTTCTCATTTGATGTAAACTAACACAACTCACACGGATTGCCAGCTTGGCAATCCGTGAGCTCACTCCTCACCTTTTCCTATAAATAGAAGTAGTTTTAGCCTTAGTTGGTGTGCAGAGATAGGATAGTGAAGCTCTGCCAATTTGATTTCATGTACTTAGATTAGTTTCTTTAATTGAATCTCATTAGTTTTTAATAAAATTTTTAGTTTTCTTCTTAAATTCCTTTTAGCTTATTGCTTATTACATTGAGTTTTCAGCTTTTACATCTTCTTAATTAGCTTATTTTCAGTTTTTAATTCAGCATTAATCAATATCACCTTTATTTCAGCTTATATCATTGGGAGAAAATATAAAAAAAAATCAGAAAATAAATAAAAATATAAAAAATATGTCTTCATTTTGTTAAATAAGCTTTCAAATAAGTTGAATTAGCTTCTATACAATTAGTTTAAGCTCTGTAGCACTTTGTGCATCTGTTTTCATTCAAAATTCTTAGTTTTCAAATTCAGTCAACAAAAGTCAACTGAATTTGATCATTGGATTGCTGAGGTGTTGTGGATAAGTTGGAACAGGCTTGGAAGGTTCCTGCCTATCCTAGAGATAGGCAAGCTAAGTGAACCTCCTCAATTTGTGCTGAGGAGGAAGAGATTTGTAAGTTTTTGCTCAATTTTAGTTCCTTTCAAAGTTTCTATTGTAGATCTGATATTATTAGTTTTATTACTGTTTCATTGATATTACTTGCTATTATTGTTGCTGTTATAGTTGAGATATAGCTTGATTGTTCATTAGATCTTATCTGTTTGTTTGATTCTTTGTTAGAATAGCTTTTATAAGTGACTGTCCTGGTGTTGAATTGTGAGTATGCTCTTCTGTTGGATCTAGTGTTTGATAGTGGTGATTTGTGATTCATTTGGTGTTTGGAGATTGATATTGTAGATTGATTGGTGAGTTGTTGACTGTTACATCTTATTGATTTGAATCTGTCATTTAGGGAGTGTTTGGATGAGAGTGTGCTGAATGGAATTGTTATTGAATCACTTGATCTTTGTTTCATACAGATCCATTTAGTGTAATACAAGAGTTTTGAACCATAAAATCAGTAGTATAGCTCTTAAATAGTCAAAGTTAGAATAATTACATTCACAGTTAGTTTTAGGAGTTAATTGTAAGTGAAATTTAGCTCACATTTGCATAATACTTAGATATAGCATAAACTAGATTAATCATAGCTAAATACATCAAATTAGTTGTAGAATTTAGTTGCTTAAATTCATTTTGGTCAAAGTTTAATGGATAATAAAAAGTCAACTTAAATCAGAGCTTGTGGTTCATTGGCTGCTGATCTTGATACATTTTAGGCCTGAGTTTAATTCATTGAGACAAAGCTTTTGGTTAAATTTGAAACTTAGTTGTTCAAACTAGCTTTTGCCCCCTATTGCTGGTAAATTTGAGCTTATCTTGAGTGCTTTTTGCTTCTGTGAATTAGCATAGTTGAGATAGGGTGTCTGTTTGATCGTTGAGGCCTGCAGTTGTGTTTTAGAGCTTATTCCTGTGATTTTGTGATTGTTTCTAAGTAATTGGTAGTCACATAAGCTTTGTACATGATTTTATTGCTTCTGGAATAGTTTGCTTCAATTATGCTTATTGTGTGAGCTTATCATTGAGCTTATTGCATAATTTTTGTGATTCTGTGGCTTTTTGAGATTGCACTTGATCATATTTTGCATATCTGAGCAAATTATAGAATCTATAGTCTGTGTTCTGAGTTTCATTCAGTTTGGATCACAAGTGCTTAAAAATACGCACTTGTGAATAAGCAGTTTGGCCTAAATAAGCACTTTTACTATTCATTTTTGTTTCAAAATTTTTATCCAAGTTCATTTTAATATTCTAGAATTTCTGGTAATTTTTCAGATTTTTCCAAGCTGTTTTGATATTTTTCTTAATTTTCTTTTGATTTTATTCATTTTTAAATAGATTTTAATAAACAAAAATCCATAAAAATTCAGAAAAAGCTGTAAAAAAATACAAAATATTTTAGGAAACTCTTTTATAATATTTTAAATTTTTCAGAAATTAAATTTCATTTTTCCCTTTTTTTCTAATTTCTTCTATTTTTAATTCATTTAAAAATACAAAAATCAAAATAAATTCATAGAAAATAAAAGAAAAGTCAAAAAAAATAATTTTTTTTTCTGGAAATTCATTTTATTAGTTTAAGATTTTTAGAAAATAATTTCACGTTTGTAGGATCATTTTGCAATTAAAGTTACGTTTTAATAAACGCGTTTGCATTTCCGTTTTTACGTATTCAACTACTATTTGCATAGTTTGTGTTTGATTGTTATTCTTTGAATTTCTTAATCACTATTTTCACTTTCATCACTTTTCAATTCACGATTTGCACGAATCAATATTCCTTGATTCCATTCACCTTCACTCGGAAACAACTCGGGTGATCCGTATTTTGTGCGGATCATTTCTATACTATACAACTATATTATAATAAGTTGATTTTAACACAATCAATTTTTGCATTTTTACATGTTTGCATCTGTTTTAGCACATTTTCTTTCATTTTTGCACGTTTTCGTTTGTTTTTCTCACGTTTTCGCCCGTTTTTACACGTTGTCACCCATTTATGCACGTGTTGTTTCGTTTTACATGTTTTCGTCCATTTTTGCACGTTTTGGTCCATTTTTGCACGTTTTCGTCCATTTTCGCACGTTTTCATCCGTTTTCGCACATTTTCATCCGTTTTGCACGTTTTCAGACGTTTTTGCATGTTTTCGTCCGTTTTTACACTTTTTCGTCCATTTTTGAACATTTTCATCCATTTTTTCATGTTTTCGTATGTTTTTGTACATTTTCGTATATTTTTTCACATTTTCGTCCACTTTTACATGTTTTCGTCCGTTATTGCAAGCTTTTGTCCCTTTTTGCACGCATTCGTCCATTTTGGCATGTGCAAAAATGGACGAAAACATGCTAAAACAGATGAAAATGTGCTAAAACGAACAAAAACATGCAAAAACGAGCGAAAACATGCAAAAACAATAAAAACATGCAAAAAAGTGCAAAAACGAATGAAAACGTGTAAAAACGGACGAAAACATGCAAAACAGACAAAAGCGTGCAATAGCGGACGAAAACGTGCAAAAACGTGTGAAAATCGACGAAAACGTGTAAAACGGACAAAAACGTGCAAACACAGATGAAAACATGCAAAAACAGACGAAAGCGTGAAAAAACAAACGAAAACGTGTAAAAACGAACGAAAACATACAAAAACGGATTAAAAATTGCAAAAACGAACAAAAATGTGCAAAAACAGACGAAAAAACATGCAAAAACACAGAAAGCGTGCAACAATGGACGAAACCGTGCAAAAATGAACGAAAACGTGTAAAAACAAACGAAAACGTCCAAAAACGGACGAAAGCGTCCAAAGTAGACGAAAACATGAAAAAACGAATGACAACAGATGAAAATGTGAAAGAGAGCTAACGATCGTTAGAAATGGACGACACATGTAAGGCGCATGTGGGAGTTAACGGAGAAAGCTAACGATCGTTAAAGATAGGGATTAATGGTGTTACTAAACTTTATTATAAGGACTCATGATGCAAAAATGAAAACCAAGGGACTTGCGATGTTGTTTTGGGCAAACCACAGGAACTAACGGTATAATTTACTCAATTAATTGTATAGGACAAAAACTGGAGGCATATTTTACAACTTGCCCAAACTTTATGATGGGACCACCGACAACAAGTGTCTGATATTTTCATTGATGTGGGCCCACTTTGGCTTTTATTCATTACTTTATCCATCTTAAATAAATAATTCACGTTTTCTTTTTGCGATGTCTTAAACTATTTTTTACACTATTAAAAATAAACAAAGAAATTTAATTAATTTTATCATGTTATCTTTTGGTTAAAGTTATTATCATAAATTTAAAAAAGACATTAATTAATCAGTTAATGCTAAAACTGTTATTTTGTTAAAAGATAACAAAGAAAAAAAAAAAAAACAATAATTATTTTTTTTTTCTTCGCCAAAGACAATTATTTTGAAACGAGCAAGTACTTTCAGAAAATTTGGTATACCGATCTCATATGAATATATGTATAGAATAAAGATATATATAATACAATATTAAAAAAATAATAATAATGTTTACTTTTTATAATTTCTTTAGTACATAATGAATGGGATATGTGTATTTTTTACGATACATGAGCACTATGATTTGTATTCCTAGCTACTCGTATAAAATACTTAAAAAAACAGTACCACTTGTTTTTACGATACCAGAGAACTAGTAATTAACATGTTATTAAATTTTAGTTTAACATTTTAACCAATAACAAGTATGGCACCGGCTGGCCGCGTTGCGGCCTTTTTATTTTATTTATTCATTTATTTATTACTATTATTATTTTTTTGGTATTTGGTTTATAATATTGTTTATCAAAGGTATGCGATAGTGAAATGTGAATCGGTAAATACATCCATAGTGACAGTAAAATGAAGACGCAAATGCGTGATATTCGTGTTAAAAAAAAAAAAAAAAAAAAAAAAAAAAAAAAAAGTTTTAGTTGTAACAAAATCTGTAGCAAATGCAATATACTTACAACTTATCTTCAGCAAAAAATTATCAAGTCCTCGCAAAGGACATGTTTCTTGGTTTATATAGCATGTTAGCTACACGTCATCAGTACACTGTCAAAATCAAAGTTGCAGGTATTCCAAGCCAACAGGGTTAACTGAAACATTAAAAGGCTCGATCCCTTGCCAAACAAAAAAAGACGATGATTAGAACTTACATCCGAAATACATCAATATATTAGAACAACTTCCACTTTTTGCTTCCCACTGCTTGGTGAAATAAGACTTATAGTACTCATTGAAGTACTGCAAAAATAATAATAATAAAAAATAAAATAAAATAAAATAAATTTCAGATAACTGACATTTTTCCCACACTAATGATAACTACCTTGTTGTGAAACTCATGAGTGGGTTACAAACAGTTTCGTAAAAGAACCTGTTGTAGCCGCTTGATATATATGACCTTTTCCACAACATAACTACATAAGTGATAATGGCAATGTTGGTCATCCGGTTCAAACCGTTATCTGTTGGTCAATCTATCTCACTGACAACTTCTACTTTAGCGACAGCTAGTAAATACTACATATTCCTCTAAAATAAAAACGCCTTAAATTCGTATATATTTCGGAATGAAATACACCCTCTACATACCATTCAATACTTTTCTGAAGACATGCCATCCTCTTAATCAGGAGCAAGGGCGGATTCAAGGGCAGTGTTGTCATTAGGCCTTTGTGTCAATCGTTTTTTAGTACGAAAGTTTCTGAACGATCATCTTTTTCAGTAACTCGCTTTCTTTTATGTTGACAACAAAGCCGCCATTTTCTTTGCAGTTGATGCATGAGCTTTGTTTGTTCTAATCATCATTCTCTTCTGATTCTTCACCAGATTTCTTTGAGTCGGAGACATAGCTGGTTCAAAGCTTGCTGTTCTCAGAGTTTGATTCAGTTAACTCACTGTCTTGTTGCTTTGACTCAATCTCATCTTCTTGCTCTAATTCAGTGGTCGTGTAACTTTGTAAGGTTACTTTTCTTCTCCCTTTGTTTGCCTTTGGTTTTCATCTCCCTGAAAAATGTATAAAAAAGCGCAATTTAGAACCATGGTTGTATTTGCTACACTAAATGTTTCCTAAAGCACCATTCCTCAAATGGAACGTAAAAACAATCATACATTACAGGTAGAAAAAAATTCAAACCACAAATAAGAATGTATACCTGTAATGATAGCGGGTTGCAGGAAGTTAGTACACTTTAGCATTGAGACCAAAACAATTAAGTTGCAAAATTGTACTACTACTAACCTTGCATATTATTCGAAGCTATTGGCATGCTGAACTGGCTACCTGTGGGGTAGTATAATCCTTTTGTAGATCTCTGTTAGCGACTGTGAGGACAACAAATTGTTAATAATTAGTACAACTGAAGCTTTAGCCGTACACTGTACTCGGTGTATCTATAGACATAGAAACTAATAACCTTACATATCCTAAAACGTTGATGTTGTTGTTGGTTGCTCCTATGCGACACAAAATGTTCCTTTTCCAAGGGCTTGGGTAACATGCACTAAAACAGTAATTCAATATCCATAAGTGTATTTTAAACAACCATTTACATAATGTATTCAACAACTAACTAACTGAAGCACAAATAAGTACACTGATGAGTGTCTAAATACTCATCATTTATGTTACATTTAAACTGTAAAAATGGTTAAAATCACTCAGATATGTCACATAATACTGCAAATATCCTTGGATTGTGTTTTTATATGGTTCCGGTACAAAAAGATTGAAAACAGATGAAAAACGAGCAAAGTTTACAAAATTGGCATAATCAGTCCTTGAACTTTTAAGAAATGTCAGAAATGGTCCCTGAAAGAATTATTTTGAAGAAAAGTCAACAACAGTCCCCCATGAATCAAGGAATGACAAATTCTACGCTTGGATTGCAAATTTCAATAAAATGGCAAGAATGGTCCCTCAGGTTTCCAAAATGGCAAAAATAGTCCCTGGGCATTCAAAATTGGAAATTTACATCTGTGGCCCTTGAACTATTCACACTTGACAATTTATACCCCTTGGATAACTTTGGGAATGATACAACTCAGCCCCTCAACTTTTCATAAATTACACAAATGGTCCTTGTTATTAACCAAAAACCAAACCGGACCCTTTACCAATTATTAAACCCAAAATAAAAACAAACTCAACCCGTTCACACCCTTGGCCCATGCTACTCAAAAGCCCAATCCACAAATAACCCACCCTGGTACTTAAATACCAGGTCAAACCCGGTCAAACCCAACACCTTTCCCACTCTCCCTCTCCCCTCACTCACTGCAAACGCAAAACCATGGTGGTTTTGGCCACCTGCCCTTCCACCTCACTCCCCAGCCCATAACCTACCTTCCTACTTGTCCCCTCCACCTCCACAACTATCCAAACTTCTTTAATTGCAAAAAACCTGCTCAATCCCACTCATATTACTTTTGGCGCCAAAAAGCCATTTGTACGGCTAGGATGAATGCAGATAATCTAAGGGCTCAGAAGTGGTGGGAAACATTCAGAGAAGTCTTTGAAGTCAAACAGATCTATATAATTGAAGGAAAAAGCAGAGTTAGAAGTTATCTAGTGTAATTTTAGTTTTAATAGTCGACTAGCTTAATTTTACTGTTCCAGTGTATTTTAAAGCTTGAAAGTTGTATTTCTAAGTTTCTCGGTGTTAATTGATACGTGGGAATCGTACCAGGCTTTACCTCTCGAGGGATCTCGAGAAGCTTATAACCCCCACCAGGCAGTGTACCTGATCGTTGTAGTATAGTATAGTGACAAGTACTGGGGGATTGATCGTTTAACTCCGGAATAGTGTCGTTAGGATTAGAAAGTCTCTCAAACTAAGTCTAGAGGTGAGGGATGATTCTTTTTGTATTTTTATGTTTTATAAAAGCAAGTAAAATCTCGGTTTTTGGAAGAGTGGGCGGAATTAGTTGCTAGCCAACTAACCCAATTACTACAAATGCATTCGAAATAAAATAACAGAAATGAAAATGAAACTAATTATACTGTTGTGGTGTAACAATAATGGGGAAAGTTGTGTTTACTTAGGTTTCATTACTCCCTAGATATCTTTTACAGGTTGATAGTTTGTTACAATCGCATGGATGACGGGTCATATTCCTTAATACTAGTCGTAGGGCCGTGTACAATATTCCCTAACTCTATAGGATCCTACTTCACTCCTATGTCTAGCCGTTAGAAGCTCCTAACATGGGATCATTAGAGTTCTCCTACGCATTAAATACAACCAAAAATCATAGTACACCTCTGATCATGTTTCTTAAGACGTTCAAGCATGTTACCAATGGAAGTCTGCCAGTTTTCTTAAGCCTAACATCGAATACAATCATCCGTAACAACTATAAACAAACAATCAACCAATAATTAACATCTAGGTTTCACTACATCTAAGCAAACACAAAAGAGATCTAGCCGAGCATGTTAAATTGAAGACAAGTGTAAGATATATTCAAGCAACACATAGACATATTGATTGAATTGAAAGAGTACTTATCTCAAATTGAACATGAAAGTTTCAAAGGGTTAAAATACTTGAAAAAGCTGTGAAAATTGGCCTAGGGTTTTTCCCTCAAAGTTGCACACTAATGAATGAAATTTGGAAAACTATATATAGATAATACAGGATGACGGCGTCATTTGTAAACATGTGACGCTGTCAACTCGCCGCCTATAATGAAATCGGATTTCCTAGATCCACTTTTGACGCTGTCATGTGTAAATCTCTTCTGGGCCGTCACTAATACTTAGACCATGACGGCCTTAGGTGACGCCATCATCTCCTATGTACAAAACTTTCTGGATCGTCACATGTATTGTCCACTTCCATCTCTTGTATTACTCTTAACGCCGTCATTAAGGAACATCTGACGCCGTCAGGTACTGTTCCCAGCAAGAAAAATTACGACTTTGCCGTTTTCTTCACTTTTATGCTCCAAAAACGTCCAAAATGCTTCATTTTCCAGATTTCACTCCAAAAGTACCTAAAATGACAAAATGAACGATTTAGGGCAATATTTGATCAAATAAATTCGAATTCGGGCTTAAATGACCCCTTAAAAATTGTTCATTTTTCGCCTTATCAAATACCCTTACACTAGAGATTTGCTTGTCCTCAAGCAAATGCACTTTTATTCTAATCAAAATACAAGTTAGGGGTCATTTAACACTAATATAAAAGTAATTACAACAAATAATCATTCCGCTAAAGACCAAAGACAAGCACGGAGGTCATACACTAGCACCTCACAAATAGTGTTTAGATACTCACATCTCTCGGGTGTAATAAAGTATATATCACAATATGGAAATGGAAAACATCTCTCACTACCTGTCATAACAAAATAGATTACCATAGGCTTGGGAAAGGATCAAACCTCCACCACTTGGCGTAAGCACCTAGGATAAACTATCAAAGAGGTCTTTTAGAAGGGTTATAACGTTAGGTGTAGGGATATGGAATACACGGTTTTGTTAGATAAAGGCAATATTTACTGGTGGCGAGTTAATCATCTTGGTTAATTACATGTACAATATGGCGTTGCTAAGCCAAGACTAGACTCGACTTAAGCTAATAAATCAAAAATAACAAAAACATAAAATAAACATAGAATGAAATGGGATGGTAGTCCGTGGTTCTTGATTTTTGAGTCATGAATCTTCTTTGTCTTTTCCTTGTAGATCAAAGAGTTCTCGTAAGCTTGATCACGAAGTTCATTTAATTCATTCAATTGAACTTTCCGATGATCACCCGCAGTTTTGAGGTCAAAATTTGCATGCTTGAGGGCCCAATAGGCTTTATGCTCAAGCTTGATAGGTAGATGGCACGCTTTCCCATACACAAGTTTGTAAGGCGTACACCCGATGGGTGTTTTATACGCTGTACGAAAAGCCCAAAGTGCATCATCTAATTTATCCGACCACGATGCACGATTTTCACCAACGGTTCTTTCCAAAATTCTCTTAATGCCTCGATTGGAAACTTCTACTTGTCCACTTGTTTGAGGGTGTTACGCAGTAGAAAGACGGTGAGTTACACCATACTTTTGCATGACTTTATCGAATTTGTCATTGCAAAAATGCGTACCACGATCACTGATAATAGCACGTGGAGTTCCAAATCGAGCAAAAAGAGCTTTCAAAAATTTCACAACTACTCGGGCATCATTAGTGGGTAAAGCTTTCGCTTCAACCCATTTTGACAAATAGTCAACAGCCACGAGTATATACTTGTTACCATGAGATGACAGAAATGGCCCCATAAAGTCGATGCCCCAAACGTCAAAGATTTCACAAACTTGAATTGCATTTTGAGGCATTTCGTTCATTTGTGAAATATTCCTCTGACGTTGACAAGCGTCACAGGATTTGACCAATTCCTGGGCATCCTTGTAAATCGTGGGCCAATAGAAACCGGTGTCAAACACCTTTTTGGTGGTGTAGTTTGGATTGTGGTGGCCCCCCGTGGGACCAGCATGGCAAGCCTTTAGAATTTCAGTGGCTTCTTGGCCATAAACACACCGCCGGATTACTTGATCCGCACATATTTTGAACAGGTAGGGGTCGTCCCAGAAATAGTGTTTTACATCTTTGAAGAATTTATTTTTCTGTTGGGACGACATCCCTTTCACAACAAAGTTACTCGCATGGTAATTTGCAAAGTCGGCAAACCATGGGGTAATAGAATCTCCACGAAAGGCAACTGCATTGAGTGTCTCGAGAGCGAAGGTTTCATTGATTTCCTTCTTTTTGAAGACATCTTGGTGGGGGTTTTCCAAACGGGAGAGATGATCAGCAGCTAGGTTCTCAGCTCCTTTTTTTTTATCACGAATACTGATATCAAATTCTTGCAGGAGGAGAACCCAATGGAGTAGTCTCGGCTTTGCATCTTGTTTTGCAAAGAGGTACTTCAAAGCCGAGTGATCCGTATACATTATGCTCTTGGTCAATATCAAGTATGGCCGAAATTTTTCAAAGGCATACACCACTGCTAATAATTCTTTTTCAGTGGTGGTGTAATGACTTTGAGCCTCGGTCATTGTCTTGCTTGCATAGTGTATAGGCTGAAAGTGTTTTGTTTTTCGTTGCCCCAAGACTGCCCCTATTGCATAATCACTAGCATCACACATGAGTTCGAAGGGCAAGTCCCAATCGGGGGCAACAAGAATCGGTGCCTCAGTAAGTTTTTTCTTTAATGTTTCAAAAGCTTCGATGCACTCGGGGGAGAAGATAAAAGGAGCATCCTTCTCGAGGAGATGGGTCATAGGCCGGGCGATTTTAGAAAAATCTTGAATGAACCTACGATAGAAACCGGCATGACCCAAAAAGCTCCTAACACCTTTGACGGTAGTGGGATGAGGTAATTTTGCGATGACATCCACTTTGGCTTTGTCAACCTCAATCCCGTTCTTTGAAATTTTATGGCCGAGGACAATGCCCTCTTTGACCATAAAGTGACTCTTCTCCCAATTTAGACATAACCTTGTGTCTTCACAACGTTTGAGCATGTTGTCTAAATGGGAGAGACATGATTGAAACGAATCCCCAATGACCGAAAAATCGTCCATAAAGACCTCCATAGTTTTCCCGATCATGTCGAAAAATATGGCCATCATACATCTTTGAAACGTGCCCGGAGCATTACATAAACCAAATGGCATACGTTTATAAGCAAAAGTTCCATAGGGGCACGTGAAAGTAGTCTTTTCCTGATCCTGCGGATCAATGGGAATCTGAAAGTAACCCGAGAAACCATCGAGGAAGCAATAGTACTCATTCCCCGCTAGTCTCTCGAGCATCTGATCCATAAAGGACAGAGAAAAATGGTCTTTGCGGGTGGCGTCATTTAACTTGCGATAGTCAATGCAGACACGCCATCCCGTAACCAATCGAGTTGGAATCAACTCATTTTCCTCGTTTGTGACAACAGTAATGCCACCCTTTTTTGGAACAGAATGTATTGGGCTAACCCAAGGACTGTCCGAGATAGGGTAAATCAATCCGGCATAAAGGAGTTTTAAAACTTCTTGTTTGATGACCTTATGAATTTTTGGATTCACCCTTCTTTGTTGTTGGACTGCTGGTTTGAAGTCATCCTCCATTAAAATCTTGTGGGTACAAAATTCGGGGTCAATGCCCTTGATGTCGGAGAGTCTCTAAGCAATTGCTTGTTTATGTGACTTCAAAACCTTTATTAGAGCAGCCTTTTCCTCAACACTTAAATCTTTAGCAATTATGACGGGTAATTTATCATCACCCTCCAGAAATGCATATTCAAGATGAGGCGGCAAGTCCTTAAGTTCGACCTCAAGAAATTCATCAGTTTTCTCAACATTTTTTACTTCCTCTTTATGAAGTGTTTGTGGTAGAACAGGAAGAGGAGAGGGATCTTCGTTTAATAATTTCTCAAGTAGGAGAATATCCCTCTCGGGGTCAATATCTTGGTTATCGATTCCATCGGGAATCGAATCACTTTTGAGAAAGGCCTCGATTTCTTCTAAGACGAAGTCACTTCTCTCAAACGGAGTGAGGGAAGGAGAAGAATTTGCAATGATGGGGTGAGAAGATGGAGTGAGGTTTTCACTTGGAGAATCATCGATGAAACCTAAAACCTCTTGAGCGTACTCCTCAGCAGCAACATCGATGACATCTATTTGGTTTACCGATTCAGAGTCATAATTGGAGGAGTACCTCGACGTTTGATCGAGGTTGAAAGTCACCGCTTCATTACCAACACGAAGAGTTATTTCCTCTTCGAACACATCGATTAGAGCACGGCCCGTTCTCAGGAATCCTCTTCCAAGAATGAGAGGAACCCTTGGATCAGCATCGAACTTAACAACAACGAAGTCAACAGGGAAATGGAACTTTCCTACTTTTACGAACACGTCTTCAGCAATGCCGAGTGGACGAGAGATTGAACGATCGGCAAGCTCAAGAGTCATGCACGTAGGAGTAAGTTCAGGAAGAGAGAGTTTCTTCCACACAGAATATGGCATCAGGTTAATGCTAGCACCAAGATCGGCCAAGGGGAAGCATTCAACCATACCCAGAAATACACATGGAATTAGAAATTTTCTGGGATCTCCAAGCTTCTCGGGAAACTTTTTCAAAAGAACTGCTGAGCAGTTCTCATTCAACGGAGTCTTTGCCATTTCATACAGTTTTTCCTTGTTGCTTAACAAGTTCTTGATCATTGATGCAAATTTGGGCATCAGAATGATAGCATCCGCGAGGCTTATGTCAAAATGCAGATCTTGGAAGATCTGATAGAACCTGTCCATTTGGTGACTAGCCTTTTCACAGAGCTTTTGCTCATTAAGTCGTGATGGGTAAGGTATTGAAGGTTTGGATTTAGGGTTCTCAACAGGAGTTATTGGTGGTTCAAAAACAACTCCTGGTTTGGTCTTTGGAACAGCCTGAGAATGGACGTGTGCGGTGCTTTGTGGGCTAGTAGATTGCACCTTGTCCTTGGTTGCCTCAGGCTCACTTTCCACTACTTTAGGAAAAAGAGGAGGAGGAGTAGTGGAAATTGGTGATTCTTCATAAGCTTTACCACTGCGTGTGGTAATAGCTTTGAGTTCCTTTTTGGGGTTGACAACTGTATTACTAGGGAGACCTCCCGAGGTAGAGGATCGAGCGAGATGACTCATGAGACTAGCAAACATATTCTCAATCTTGTTTTGAGATTGATCAATTTTGTTGTTTGTTACCATAAGCTCACTCTTCAGCTCATTACCCTGCTTGGTTATTGAAGATTGAAATTCATTCTTCAAAGTTGAGATTTGATTCTGCATTGCCCTCATTTTGGTCTCATTAACCTTGATGTAGTTATTAACCTCGTTTGGGAGAGGTTCTTGGTAATTAGGAGTTGAATACCATTGATTACCCCTTGGGGGTTGGTACTGATTGATAGGAGCATGAGTTTGGTTTTGCATATTATGCCCCCTTAGTGGATTAGGATTAAACCTATTTGGATTTTGAGGTGGAGGAAATCCGGGTGGTCCACTTTGGTTGCTAGCGCGGTAGTTTGGTTCCACTTGAGGACGGTATTGGTTACCTCCTTAGTTGGAACTTACTGATATTGCATTAACTTCAAATGGATTGCCTTCGGTGGCAGTGCAATTGTAATATGAGTGTGGACCACCACAAGTGACACAAACTTCTATCTTTTTGACTTTAGCTTGTCGAGAAGAATGAGGAGAAAAAACTTTCTTGCTTTTGGTGAGAACCAATGCGTGAATAGCTTCCGTGAGTTTGTCAAGTCTAGCATCGGTGCTAGACTAAGCCACGGGCTAAAGTCTAGCATCGGTGCTAAACTTTCTTGCTTTTGGTGGACCACCACGATCATTGAGAATAAAAACCTTTCTTGCATTTGATGGTGGATGTGATTTTATTAAACCATCGAATGTGATCTTGAGGATCGTCCCGTTCAAAACCGTAGAATTGACGCGAGGTGACCAGGTTTATCAACCCAGTTTTAAGCTCAAAATTCTCGACCACGATGTCCGGAACAACGATAGCATCTCCGTAACCCTCGACGGGTGCTTGGAGAAGCTCATTCATAGTCGGCTCTGCCGCCATGAGAACGGAATATGTGGGAACAGTACGGATCTCGGATCCTACTGTTAGTGTTGAACGTCTACGACGTCTTCTAGGTACTCTTATAAGCTCACGTAATAGGCTCGTAGACCTAGAAGAACGAGTGCGCATGCGCTAAAAAACAAACTCACTCAAAACAAATTCGAGGCAAAACGACAGTGAACTTAAACCAATAATCACAAGTAAGTGGCTTCGTTAAGAAAGGTACACCACTCACAGGGATACAAAGGCAAGTTTTGATCTTATGTTTGGGAACTTATTAATGTCCACACCCCCAGTTGGTAGGTGTTCTGTCTTGGTTTGCGACGGTTTATTTTTATGTATTATTATTATTCACAAGAAAAGACGGATGTTTTTGGGTTTTTGTGTATATGTGAAAAAACTTTTGGAATTATTTTTGGTATCGTCTCGTTATCCAAAATCGTATTTCTTTAAGAATCTCCTTAAAAGAAAACTGATTCAGAAAACGTTACGATTTTTTTTTTTTTTTTTTTTTTTTTTTTTTTTTTTAACACTTTAGGAAAAGTGTTAATGACTTTTTTGTGTTTTGATTTAAAATTTAAAAAAGTGATGGTATTTTTACAGTGATGATGATGAAATAACACTAATCTCAAAAGACGCTGCAGAAACGCGCGCACCTCCCCGGCAACGGCGCCAAATTTTGATTGGTGCAAAAGTAGTCAACTAAAGTCAACCACATGTGTGGTCAATATAGTCAAACTGCCTAGACCAATGCTTTCGGGTAATATAGGGTATCACCAGGTCGTTATGTCCCGTCGAGGTGTGAATTGTGCTTTAGCGTGCTTGTGATCGGGTGATATTTCACAGAAAATGGTTGTGATGAGAATTATTTGAGAATTATGAAATGAAACAGCTTAGGAAATCTATATGATTGATTACGTGAATAAAGATTAAGAAGAAATGAGCTAAAACCTAAAAACGTACGTTTTGATTAGAAACGTGTACTAACGTACGTGATAAAAAGTAAAACTGATTAACTAAAAAGGCTACGGGTATGAAATTAATGTTTTTACATTCCTAATAAATAAAGAAAATTTTTAGAAAAAGAAAATTATTTTTACACTATTTAATTATTTATTACTAATTACTTATTAATTAACTAATTAAACTAATTTAAATTATTAAAAATACTAAAAAGTCTTAGATAATTAAGAAATTTTTTATAAATCTAATTAACCATCACAGGAATCCTAAAAAATGATAAAAAGTTGGTTTTATGTATTTTTAAACTATTTTACTAATTATTCTTCTAATTATTAATTAATTACCAATTAAACTAATTAAATTCTAAAAAATAGAAAATTAACAGTAGAAATTCTAGAAAAATTCTTAAAAATGTTTTAACTTATATAAAAGCTATGAAAATTATAAAAACTAGATATTACTTAATGAAATCTAATTTTTCTATTTAATACTTTAATATTAATTAATAATTAATAAATCTAATATTAAATCTATTAATTATTAAATTACAAGGTAAAATTTCTAAAATTACTTCAATATAGAAGAAAATTAATAAAAATATAAAAATTCAAAGGTGCTTATAAATAAGCTGAAAAGAAAATTAAAAAGTTAAATTAAATTAAATAGAAACTATCACTTATAATTAAATTGGTTTTTTTCTGTTTTTTTCTTTTTCCAAACTATTTTAAAACAAAAATCTAGTGACTTCTATGAAGACACTATGAATGGAGCTTGGAGAATAAGCACTTCAAGTGCTTAATGCCTTGACAGTTGACTTTGGTCAAACTGTCAAGCCATAAGCTTCAAATAAGCTTGCTGAGGACCCACAATGGTGGATTATGATCCAAATAAGTTATTTAGACATGAATTAGCAAGAATCAATCAAATAAGCTCACAGAATAAGCTAAAAAGCCCACATAAGCACTTGATTTCCTTGTTAGGACACAGAAAATGGGACAGATTCTAATGGTGATTTAAGGTGGGGTCCACTGAGCTTAAGCTCAAAAGCTTGGTCAAACTAGGAAGGAGGCCAGGAGCGGGGTTGAAAGAACCAAAAATAGGGTTGTGGGACCCACTGAGGTGGCCAGGAAGAACCACCAAAGGTGGTGGTATGGCAACTGTGGTGGTGTAGCAGGGGAGCTTCTCCCCCTGCAGGTGTGTTTGGGCAAGGGTGGGGCCCACAGGAAAAATCACAAAAATAATAGGAAGATGGGACTTCAAAGTTAAGGTGATAGACTACTTTCCCTGAGAAGCACAAGGTCTAGATCCTAACTCAAAATTCTAAACAATTCTTGCAAAAAATGGGATTTCTTGACGAAGGTAAATTTGACTTTTTTAAACTATGAACTAAGGTTGACTTATGTGAAGTTATAATGACTCTAACTTACTAAATATGTTATAATAAGCTACAATGAAGTGATTTTAAGCAAGATTAACAACTATAACACTGAAATGATGAGATTACAAGGCCTAAGATCTAACATGTAACAACTTATGAAGTGAGTAAGTGAGTTTTGACTTTTTATCAGTTAACCACTGGATTTTGTTGTTTAACTAACCTATATATACCTAATGCATTCTACCCATACTGGATTAACAGCAAAACAACAACAAGAGCACATAGATTAGCACTAATCCAAAACACTCCTTAAACAGATTCACAAATGGTTTTTCAAAGCAACAAACTAATTCAAGCCATGAAACTGAATTATAAGCATTTATACTAGTATAATAAGCTTAACTGAGCATAAAAACAGAAGCAAAGACAACAACAACTGAAAATTCACTAAAAAGCTAAAAATGGCAGTGAAGTTAACAACTATGAGAACAATGGAATTAATCAACCCAACACACAATATTAAGTTCTAATATTACTTAAATACACTTAGTAAACACAATAAACACAAATATGAACAAGGATAGGAGCTTATATAGTAAATAGGTAGAAATTGTAAAGTGAGCTTATAAATGCTTCCAAGAATAAAACCATGAACCAAGGACTTAGAACCAACCTATAGGCTTCCCTCGAAATCTCTAACCCACTGCCATCCTTAATTAACAGTGCTCCTTGCCTCTTTCATTCTCACCACTATTTTTTATTTTTGAGGTATTTTTCTTGATTTTTAATTTTTTTTTTTTTAGATTTATATCTAACAGTCCACTAATGATCTAAAAGCTTCAAAAAGCTTATAAGGAAGCTTAAGTGAGCCTAAGAAACTACTGAATAACAAGTTTTAAACATGTTTAGATCATATTGAGATTTTAAGTGAAGCAAGCATAAACTAAATTCGAACTAAAAACTTGAAATTGATTGCTGCAAGATGTTTCAAATACAATGAAAATACTTAGTACATTGCTCTTAAGTTGACAACTACACTGAAATTTAGCTAAGTAATAAAAACGACATAAAAAACTAAAAATAAAACTACTCTCTTGCCTCTGCTTCATCTCTATCTTTATATAAGGGTCCATTAGGGTTTGCTGGGGTCCCTGATTGAATCCCACTTCATTCCTCAGCTATAGGATAGGCTTGCTTTGATCTTGAACCTTGATTTTTAAATTGGCGCCAAAAAGTCCAAACTAACAGGTGGGATTACTTGGAGGGTTTAAAGGTCAATAAATGCAATTTGGAGCTTTGTTGATAGTCAAGGGACAGGGATTGGTGAAGGTGATGTGGTGGTGCGGGGAGTAGCAGTAGCAGGTATCCAAGTGGGGGGGGGGGAAAGGGAGGTTTGACTTTGGTGTTTGACTGGGAGGTAATAAAACGGGGGTGTTGATTTTTTATTTTTATTAGTGGAGTTGGCCCTGGGGTGGTGGTTATGGGCTGGAAAAAAAAGGTGGGCTGGGGTTGGTTTGGTATTGGATTTGGTTTAGTATTAGGCAAGGGTCCGTTTGGTATTGAAATGAGTACAAGGACCAATGTTGTAATTTAACCAAAGTTGAGGGGGCTGAAATCCAAATTCACCAAAGTTTATCACAAGGACCAATGTTGCCAACTCCAATAATACAAGGACCATAGAAACCAATTTTCCATTTTTGAACATCCGAGGACCATTTTTGCTAATTTTGAAACTTGGGGGACCAAAGTTGCCATTTTTGAAACTTGACTTTTAAAGGACTAATTTTTGACAACTTGTTAATCCCCAAGGACCTATGATGATATTTTTCCATGTCTTGAGAATCCAGGGACTAGTTTTGACATTTTATGAAAGTTGGGGGACTGAAATTGCCAATTATGCAAACTTTGTTCGTTTTTCATTTGTTTTTACTCAATTTGCATCTAAAACATATAAAACACAGTTTTTGGGATATTTTCAGTATTTTGATGCTCATTTGAGTGTTTTTGGATGTTTTGCAGTTCAGATTTGACCAAAAATGATGAGTGTTTAAGCACTCATCACATGTCAAGATATCATTTCTAAGCTTGGTAGTTCTCCCCGGTGGGAAAAATTAAGCAAGGAAACGAGTGGTGAGATCATCCCATGAGGTGATGGATCCCGCGGGTAAACGTTCAAGCCATTGACTAGCTTGATCACGTAGAGAGAATTTGAATAGGCGTAATCGGGTGGACTCTCTAGTTATAGCATCAAGGTCTATGGAATCTACAATTTTAAGGAAATCCTTGAGATGTTGATTAGGATCTTTGGAACGAAGTCCATGGAATGCACATCCGCTTTGCACCAACCGGATGGTGTCGGATCTCAAGGGGGACACATTGGCTCCTTGAGAGAGCTCAATTGTGTTTCGATAGCCTTGATGGCTAGGACGGGAATACTCTCCTAAGGTTCGGGACCTAAGAGGTTGGTTTGCTAGTGGTGGGTTTTGTGGGTGGTTTTGTTGTGATGGGTTGATGGGTTTAAAGATGTTACCACCTTCCGTGATGTCGGATGGTAAAGGTTACGAACAAAGACACGAAGAAATAAGATAGACTAAAGAAAACCTAAAAAATAAAAATAAAATCTTACTAGAAAGGAATATAGCAAGTAGACCTAATAAAAAGAAATCCTAACCTAGACAATAACTATTCCCCGGGTTGCGGCGCCAAAAACTTGATACGTGGAAATCGCACCAGGCTTTACCTCTCGAGGGATCTCGAGAAGCTTACAAACCTCACCAGGCAGTGTACCTGATCGTTGTAGTATAGTATAGTGACAAGTACCGGGGGATTGATCGTTCAACTCAGGAATAGTGTCACTAGGATTAGAAAGTCTCTCAAACTAAGTCTAGAGGTGAGGGATGATTCTTTTTGTATTTTTATGTTTTATAAAAGCAAGTAAAATCTCAGTTTTTGGAAAAGTGGGCGGAATTAGTTGCTAGCCAACTAACCCAATTACTACAAATGCAATCAAAATAAAATAACAGAAATGAAAATGAAACTAATTATACTATTGTGGTGTAACAATAATGGGGAAAGTTGTGTTTACTTAGGTTTCATTACTCCCTAGATATCTTTTACAGGTTGATAGTTTGTTACAATTGCGTAGATGACGGGTCATATTCCTTAATACTAGTCGTAGGGCCGTGTACAATATTCCCTAACTCTATAGGATCCTACTTCACTCCTATGTCGAGCCGTTAGAAGCTCATAACATGGGATCATTAGAATTCTCCTACGCATTAAATACAACCAAAAATCATAGTACTCCTCTGATCATGTTTCTTAAGACGTTCAAGCATGTTACTAATGGAAGTCTGCCAGTTTTCTTAAGCCTAACATCGAATACAATCATCTGTAACAACTATAAACAAACAATCAACCAATAATTAACATCTAGGTTTCACTACATCTAAGCAAACACAAAAGAGATCTAGCCGAGCATGTTAAATTGAAGACAAGTGTAAGATATATTCAAGCAACACATAGACATATTGATTGAATTGAAAGAGTACTTATCTCAAATTGAACATGAAAGTTTCTAATGGTTAAAACCCTTGAAAAAGCTGTGAAAATCGGCCTAGGGTTTTTCCCTCAAAGTTGCACACTAATGAATGAAATTTGGAAAACTATATATAGATAATACAGGATAACGACGTCATGTGTAAACATGTGACGCCGTCAACTCGACACCTATAATGAAATCGGATTGCCTAGATCCACTTTTGACGCCGTCATATGTAAATCTCTTCTGGGCCGTCACTAATACTTGGACCATGACGGCCTTGGGTGACGCCGTCATCTCCTGTGTACAAAACTTTCTGGATCGTCACGTGTATTGTCCACTTCCACCTCCTGTATTACTCTTGACGCCGTCATTAAGGAACATGTGACGCCGTCAGGTACTGTTCCCAGCAGGGAAAATTAAGACTTTGCCGTTTCTTCACTTTTATGCTCCAAAAACGTCTAAAATGCTTCCTTTTCCAGATTTCACTCCAAAAGTACCTAAAATGACAAAAGGAACGATTTAGGGCAATATTTGATCAAATAAATTCGTATTCGGGCTTAAATGACCCCTTAAAAACGGTTCATTTTTCGCATCATCATTAATCAAACTTGTTTTCATCATCAATTGCAGTGTTTTATCATATTTTCAGTTTATGCAAATTTTGTACTCAAATTCTCATATAGCTTGAATGTTGTTAATAGTTGTTGTTATGGACTCATAAGCTCATGTAAGCTCCCTATATAGCTTCTGAGAGCTATTAGAAACCTTAAAACCAGTGGTACTAGTTAAACTCAAAAATACATAAAAAATTTAAGAAAATAGATAAAAAAAAAATCAAAAAGAGAAGTCATAAAATTCAGTTGTTCTTTTGATAAAAGTCAAAGCTCACTTAATCTTCTTATATCAAGTTAACTGTTAGGATTCCAAGTACCATTTTCATCATTTTACATCATTAGTTGGATATTTAGCTTAATATCATCTCTTAATAACCTATTACATCATTTTCAGTCACTAGGATTAGATCAAAGTTAGTAAAAGTCCATCTTAGTTCATAAATCAAAAAGTCAAATTTGCTAGTTTTGGCAGAGATCCATTTTTTCAAAGAATTTTCATGATTTTTATTTTCAAATCTAAGCTTTGAGCTTTTTGGATATTAAACTTTGTCAGCTAAACTAGTGAATCCTCATTGTAGGTTATTTTTATAAATTTTTCTAGTGGCTTATTCACTAGCTTATTTAAGCCTGCAGGGTGAGAACCTCCCCTGCACCACAGCTTTTGCACACTTTTCATGAGTCCACTAATAGCTTACCTGTGGACCCCAACCCTCAACTCTTAGCTTTTTGAGTAGTTTATTAGTTCATCTCTAAAGACCAGTGCTTATTGTGGCCTTAAGAACCTTTGCCCCTAGCTTATTCTAGTCTGCTATCCACCCTGACCACACCAACAACCTGAGTAACTCAGTTGATTGGCCAACTTTCACACGTCCACCCTTGGCTTATTTGTGAGCCTTAAGCTCTGCTTATTGGCTTTTTGGAAAGCAACCCAGGTCATCTTTTAGATCAGCCCTTATTTTGGACCCTTGAACCCTTCTGTGGACCCCACAGAGGGCTGCAATACCCCCATTTTGGCCTGTCTATACTAAGGTTTTTGGTATAGTGCTTATTTATGTATCATTGCTTATCCATAGTGCTTATTTAGTTGTTCCAGATTATTTTACATGCTACTCAGTTGGATATAGCTTGTTGTATTATTGATTGCTTATTTCACCAAAAATTCCAACTTTTAAGCTTATTAGACCTCCTGTCTTTATTTTAAGCTTGCACACAGCTTATTTTTAAGCTTCAAAAAAGTTTTCTTCACAAAAGTTACTTATTTTCAGTAGTTAAATAGTTGTGTAAAAGAAAAAAACAAGAAAATCCAAATTTAAAATAAGTGATAGCTTCTATTTAAGCCATTTGGCTTATTTTTAAGCTTTTTCATTAAACACTTCTCATTTTTATAAATTTCATAGGTTCATGTACTTATATAATATTTTTAGAAAAAGTTTCATATTTTTCACTGTTCATTTAGTATTTATTAGAATTTAATTTAGTTTAAATTAATTAATAATTAGTTTTTAATTAATAATAATTATATAAAAAGTCTAAAAAATATAATTTCAGTTTCAAAATTAGTTTTAAGTTAATTTACGAAATATGTGAGACATGTTGCAGCTACTTTGATGCGACATCTCCTATGTGCATCCGTACATCTCTTCGTATTACCTACAAAAGAACATCCCCAACTTTATCTCTCACAATCCCGGTTCCAAGAGTCACCATGAGATCATGGTTGAAAACTACAGTTCCCTAAAATAATACAATAAAATCAAGTTTATAACCAATAAAAATCAAGTTTTTAAACATGATTTCAATTCATAACATGTCGTAAGACCAAAATAACCGTGAACCACCTTAATGCCGCCATATAGAAAAAGCTGATATTGAAGATCTATAAAAACACAATCGCTGTTTAAAAGGGAAAAAAATTACGATTAAAGCAACATTAACTTAAGAGCAGCGCAAGGTATATAACCACTTGCCTGCGACTAATCATCTTGCGCCATTATCGTGACCACACAGAGCTACGGTTGCATTCTGCATCAACCTATTTCTGTCCACCAAAACTCCTGCACAGGTAAAAAAAAGAAAAAAAAACGCTATTAAATAGATGATGAAACACTATTTACAAATTGTCGTAGAAATTAGGATTTGGATAACCTGGAATTTTCCGCAAGAACGACAACAACAATGTCAGCAGCAACGCACCGTTTGCCTGAACATGAGTAGTTCTTTATTACCCTTTCATACCTATGTCCTGACAACCAAATTGAAATAATGAGGTTTATATAATTTTAATTATGGCTGTCGGCTGAACATGAGCAGTTCTTTAAACATTATAATCAGTAAAACATATACAAAACTAAAAAAAAAACGGACATTTCACCAAACAGTTTATATGCATAAGACTGATTAATAAAAAAAAACTATACCTTCGTGTAAGCATCAACATAGGTTCTTCATCTCGCCGACCGACTATTGTGCCTCAACCGCCGCTTATCAATACCGCCAAGCACAACTCCCCACCACTACCGTATAAATACAAATGAAAAAAAAAAAAAAAAAAATCTTTCGGCAGGAAGATACCAAAAAAATTTACGGTGTCCCATGATCCAACCACAAATCATATTAATAATCAAATACAAAAAGAGTTGTAAAAATCCAAGATTAAAAGAAAACACTAACCCATAAACGTGCTCCGCAAATTCACTGGAACAACACATATGATTCGAAGTCATCATTTAGTCTTCTTCTTCGTCAACCCACTCTTCTTGATCTTGACATAACCATAATCCAACTGATAATGGACCAGAGTATTTGTGTATCTTGATATTGTTCCGTGTTGTTCTAGGTTCTTCTTTCAACTACCTCATATAATAATAACTGGAGCAAATCTGGACCAAACCGGGCACAAAATGGACCACAGTCACCAGGCCAAAAAGCCCAATATTTTTTGGCGGAAAACCCGCAAATAAAACGTCGCGACCTTTGTGATTTAATTACTATACATTACATTTATCAGGCTGTACTGTAGCATAAGCTACAGTAGCAAAGCTACAGTGCACACACTCACAGTGAACAGTGAAATGTACAGTAACTAACGGTCGTTAAGTATTTAACGACCGTTAAGTAGTAACGACCGTTATTTTTTATTTTTTATTTATTATTATTTTTTTTACAACTGGTCCTTCGTCTTAGAGGTTCGTTGCAAATTTAGTCCTTATAACTAACGACCGTTAACTTTTTTTTTTAAATTCCGCCTGCAATTGGCCCTCCATCTTAGAGGTTCGTTGCAAATTTTGTCCTTATAACTAACGGTCGTTAACTGAAATAACTAAATCTTTGGCAAAACATCCCGCGGCAACGCGCGGGTGATACACCTCGTATATACTTATAATAAGGAGCCACCACCACTCTTAAATAATTTATTTATTTTATTATTTATTTATTTTAATTCTGCAATACTATTTTGGGAAACACAGTTTAATTCTGCAATACTATTTTGGGAAACACAGTATAATTGAAAAAAAAATTAAACTATATGCTTACTTTGATTTTTTATTAAAGTAGATCCATTATTTGTTCAAAGGGGGAAAGGGTCCACAATATAATTATATTAAAATGAGCACGTCAGATTTACATATTATCAAGTCACCATTAAGTGAAATTTATGTTTTTAGATTTTACATGAACATTAGTGAATACGAAAATTTTTAAGGGTCGTTGGTTGGTTTACTGGGTTATTTGATTTAATTGATTTGGTTAATTCCTCTGTTGTAAAAATCGGTCCAGGTGGTCGATTAATCCTCGCATAATCGCTGATCGTTAACTAAGTGCATTGATTTATCATAATCGACTTATTTTATCGTTTTGATCAAAGATCGCTTAAAAATCGATCGACAAACCGATTAATCGTAGAAAATCGGTCTAATCGGACAAAATCGCTTAAAAATGGTCAACAAAATCGCTTAAAAATCGATCAACAAACTAATTAATCGGACAAAGTCAGTCAAAGATCACTTAAAAATAGTCAACAAACCGAGTAATATCTATGTTCGACTTTGAACTTTGAAGATTATGTATTATTTTTATATTTGAACACTTGAAATATTTGAACTTTGATGCATTATTCTTATCTCATACATATAATATAATATAATATCTAAAATTACAATTTGGTGCATAAAAATTACAATCTGATTAATCCCCGATTAATCCCCGCTTAACCGATTAATCGCTAAGCCCTACCAAACCGCCTCACTAGCGCCTAGCGATTTTTACAACCTTGGTTAATTTGGTTAAAAATTTTCTGGGTAAAACTAAATACCGAACCTAACCGAATTTAAATTGGATTAAATCGAACTAAAGACCGAATTGAATTTGGTTAGGTTTTCGGGTTAACCCGAGTGACATAATTTATATATTTTTTATTTAGTTATATAGGTTTTTGAAAAACAAAAAAAAAAAAAAAAAGAAAAAACTTCTAGTTTGAAAAATGTTATATTTATATTAGGAAATAGTTTTTTTTTTTTTTTTTTTTTTTTTTTTTTTTTTTTTTAATATGAATATATGTATTTATGTGAATTCGGTTTTTAGTTTGGTTCGATTTCATTTTGCCAAACTATATCCAAAACCGGATATTTAATTCTGTTTCGTTTGATTTTAACAAATTCAGTTTGGTTCGGCTCGGTTTCGGCTTTCAGCTCCTGTAAGCATTACCCGATTTGTGATCGCCCCTATTGTTTTTTTAGATATTTTGTAGATTTGGCGGGCTACTTTCACCTTACAAACTGTTTTGAGTTGGTTTGGGCTTAGGCCCACTAGAGGTCCAACGAGGAATACAGTTATAAACTCATAATGTCATATGCAAGTCAGTGAAGATTTGATTTTTTTTTTTTTTTTTTTTTTTTGAATGGGAAGATTTGAAGTTGTAGCATATGTTTATTAACTTGTGATCAACTAAAACACTAATGAAAAAAAAACTATTTTTGTTATTCAACCAATTAAAAGGAAACATCTTTCCATCAAATCTATCACTCAAACTCATTATTTAAAAGGTTTTTTTTTTTTTTTTTTTTTAGTCCAAAATTGTTGTGACTTGACTACACCACATGTGTTTTATTATAATTGTCATGTAAAACCTTTTGTTTGTCTAGTAATTGGCATATCTCCTTACGGGGACATATATGGACAACAAAAGGGACTTATACAACCCCACTATATTTGGAAGTTGGCATACAAGAAAAAATGTCAATGGTTTTGTGGGATCATTTCACCTGACAAGTCTCAACTTTCTATTACTAACAAGGATTACAAAATATAAGATAAATTACATTACACAAAGACACAAGTTGGATTGCATATCTGCATTAAGATTAGCAAAATTTTAAAATGCAGAATGCATTCTAAGGAGGATAATAAAACTCACACTTCATTGCGGTATGCTTTTGCTCTAATTTAGTTGCATATTTTATCCAATAAATCAGAATTATTTATATAATGATATTACATAATTTTAAAGAAGCCGTAATTATTTGCTATTATGTTTCGGTTTATGCTTCTTCATACCCATTGTTGACAATATTAGACATTTTGTTCACAATTTAAAGACATTTTCATCAATATATTTTTTATAAAAAAATCGCTAAATATTTGTTAGATATTTTATAAATAAAGTTTGTTATATAAGAAAACCGTAAGTAGCTAATAGTACAAGGTAATTTTCATAACTCGTCACATAATCAACTGACCGGGCTGTGGGCTAGCCAACTAAGCAGGCTGTTGTTAGGGAATGGGCTGGAGCTTGTGTCGCAAGATGGGCCTGAGCATAAGCAACTGCTAGTCCGGTTGGTTAAATTCAACCGAAACTTAATTATCTCTAGTAATTTACGCATGACAATACGGTTTTTAATAATATTGGAGGTGACAAGGATGTTGCGAAGGTGTAATGGTTTGTGAGGAGTCGGCAAAAAACTATGTCCCATACAAATACCATGTATAGATTGGCCATTTCCAACATATACACAAGAATCTAATATATTCACTAAATCAAGATAATAAGAGAGTACGTGTCAGAGTATTAAGTAATCCACGTAACCTTTATATGACGTGTTGGTTTCTCCGCAATTTTCTCCCTCCAGTTCTTTTCCCAAACTCTAATTCAGTTATTTCTTCCCAGCAATCATCGACAGTTCTAATTTGAAACCGTCTTTGATAACTTACATAGTAAAGAAAAAACAAAAACAAATTAAATATCCGGATTTTATACAGATATATGTGTGGAATGTAATTCGTCTTAGCAGAGATTGAAGCCAAGGTAATTGTCATTTATTAATTGTAACTGACTACACTAATATAAAAAGTGTATCGATCTCTTAATATGTTTTATATTTTAACTGTGTATTACTACTGTGAGGAGTAGTTTTTTATTTATGAAGTTGATTTGTGTTTGGTAGGCAGTAACTTGAGGCAAACCTAATTGTGTTTTGAATATATAGTTTGGTTTCTGAACTTGGTCTATGTTTTTTCAGGCAATCTTTTAGGTAATTTCCGATGATTTATAATAAATTGGTTATGTTATCACTTTCTTTTACTTCAGTTTTGATTATTTCATGTAAATACATTGTAAAAAGATGCGCACAAACTGATTGTTGAAATGACAAACTAAATTGCAACTTTGCATACTTATTTGATTGGTTAAATTTAGTGATTGAATTATGTATACGTTGTGCAATTGATAAGGGTTTGAATGTATGATCATAATTTCAGTTGATTCATATTGTTTTGGATACTTACTAGAGTAAGAAAAATAATTTGGGCAGCCAAACAATATCTCAAGATAGGGGTTATGATATTAATTGGCTGTAAAATTACTAATATTAGACGAAGGGTAGCCCTCAGCACAATCTGTAAGGTTAATTCTTTGTGAGATTAAGGTTATCAGTTAAAGTCATGTTTTGTAGAAAGAGTTCTTAAACAAATATACTTGCAAGAGGTAGCAAAATGACCCTTTTGAAAGTAAATAAACCCAGAATTGATTGATTCGAATGTGTAGAATAATGCCTCCCCTAACTACTCATAAGTAAACTGCCTGCCCTAACACGATCAACCATTTGAAACTGAATCAGTGTTAAAGGTGTATAATTGATCAATTTTAGTAGTATAATATCTGTTTTATTTGCGTAGATATACGATATAACATCAAATGGTAAGAGTTGCTCAAACCTCCTGCCTTAACACCCATTACTTAATTATGATGGACTCTTTGTTTTTCATCTTTGTATGTGATTTATGTCATTTTTGTTTGTAGGGATGCTTGATGATAACTCTCCATTTAATTCTTCCTCTAGAGAATCGTAAGTAGTTGTTACTATTGAACTGATAAAATTTTGTTATTTAGGGTTATCATTTGTGCTCTTTTGTTAGTGTTTGCGCATTTGAATCTGGTTAAAGTTTTACAAGTGTGTGTGTGTGTGTGTGTGTTTTTTTAATTATTATTATTATTTTTTTAATTTTGATGGAATTGGTTGATGTTACGTGGTCTTTTAAAAATCCTTTAAACTCGGGAAGTGTATATGAAGTTATGAACAATGACCTGTTTGGTATGTGTTCTGACAAAATATGTATCCAACTTTATCAATAGGAATGTATGTTCATTGATAGTTTGTGTAGATATACTTCTATAATTCTTTAAAGTTGGAAACTGTATATGATTGGGAATGTATGTTCATTGATAGTTTGTGTAGATATACTTCCATAATACTTTAAACTTGACAATTTATTTAGGAATCCTCTGCCACCAATTACTAGGGGTGGCAATTCGGGTTGGGTTTGGGTTGTCAGGTTGGCGGGTCAGAAAACCCCAACCTATACCTGACCCATTTAAATCATCGGGTCAGCTATGTCAACCCTAACCTGTTTACACGTAACCAGAACCTGACCCATTTAACCCGTATATATACTTAGGTTGACAGGTTAAATAGGTTACATGGGTTGAATATGTTAAACGGGTTTCGAGTTGACCCATTTAATTCGTTTTATATATAAAAGTTAGCACATTACACGAGTTAAATGGGTTAAACGGGTTCTTGGGTCGATCCGTTTAACTATTTAACCCGTACAATTAAATATAAATAATTTTTAATTAAGAAAAAAAAACTTAAACGGGTTGGCAGGTCGACCCGTTTATTTTATTTCCAACCCGAACCTGACTTGTTTAATAAACGGGTTAGATATGTCGACCCAAACCTGACCCACAATCTATTTAGCTCAACCCGAACCTGTTAATTTTCGTGTCGGTTTCAGGTCGGGTTTCGTGTCGGGTTAGAAATTGCCACCCCTACCAATTACAGTTCGAGGTTTTATCAGTACTTAAATGTATTTGGCACTTAGTCATGCCTATATCCTTTTTATTTGCAGCAGACTTAAATGGTGTTAATTAGTTAACCTTTCTTGCTTTAGATTCTTAGGTATTTCTTGCAATATACGTCGGGCAGCCATTTATAAAATCTTATGGATCAACGTGACTATCTTACTCTTAGATTGATGGTCAATGTTGGTTATCCTTCGTTATGGTTTAATTTCTTCTCTGTTTTTACTTCAAGAAGTGAGGTAATAGAATTTGTTAGCGAGTATTGTCTTTGTGTTTGGTCCATTAGAATTACCAAGCTTCAAGTTGACTGTTTACAAGATCTAGATGTATACCCTTTAATTAGCAAGTTTGCTTATTATTCGTAGGAGTTGGTGTACAAAGTTAGTGATCTTTGAAAGTCCTTTGCCCCTTTTTTGGTTGAGTTGTGAAAATATAAGTTCAAATATAGGCATGGTGGATTGGAACTAAACTATAAATTTGAAGTTGAAAGAAACAGCTATCTAGAGGCATTAGTTAAAATTGATAATGACAAAACATTCGGTTCACTGTATATATGGTTAATAATGATAATGGATATGTAGGTACATGAGTGGGTTTGATAGGAGTTAGGACATTATGCTTCGGTGTTTTCTGTAGCATTTTTTGAATCAGTGATGGCTAATTTGCAAGTGAAGGCTAAAGTTAATGATATGAGATTAATTGCACTATGAAGCCTTTTGAGGCGTACACTGATTGAGAGCTTCAAAATTTATTTGATCACGCTTAAACATTCTTGTGTTTGGATATGTTCAAGATATGGCCATATAGGGGTAACATAGCAATGATTATGATATTGCCAATGGGATATAGTTTATCATGGTTTGTCCTTTTATCCTTATTTGTATGCGTTTTACATTCCAACTCTTCCAAAATGTCATAAAATATACCCGACCAAAATGCCCAATCTCTTTCATAAGAAATTCAGTGTTCATGTTGCTATTTTTTACTGTTTGTATGTGCTCATTCGTTTATACTAGGTTCTTTTTCTTTCTTACATAATATCTGGTGGCAAAATTAGTGGCTTCCTTAACATGTCAAAACGGGTAACTTTTAGGGGATAACAATGGGTTATGTAAATTTTGGGAAAACTAGAAACAATTTTCTCCAAATTTATTTTTGAAGGTTGGTGTCCCATATGATTGCAGAAACTAAATAATGGTGCACATTGGAAGCCTTTGAGCTTAATCAACCAGCCTCGGGAGCATTCCGTATTTTAAGTGGCAACTTACACTCATTTGTAATATTTTAGCTTAGTCTATAATAAAGTTGAAGTTTGGCGGTTTATAGCAACAAATGTCTATACTTTCTGCTTTTAATAAAAATGTAATATCATTATTTTATAGATTAGGACGTTGAAGAAACATATTTGGGTGAGTGATAAGATAATACACACGGAGTGGGTATCCCGATTTCTGGTAAAAACTCTTAACACAGACTTGTGAATTATTTTGTTCTTTTCGAAATAAAACACACTTCCAGAACTTTCTTTAAAAAAAACGTTTTGGGTCAAATTGACCTGACCCTTACCAAAAACTAAGCAATAAAACTTGAGATTAGTAGAAGTTACAAATCCTACAAGCGTTACAGTGAGATTTTTATAACATTTTTGATGTATAACTTGGTAGATTTCAGAATTCTGATTGGAGAGTGGCGATATTCAGTCTCCTTTACGAGCCATAATCACAGTTAAAATGATCTACTTCAGTAAATCGAATTTTAGTTCAATATTTAACGATATACATAAGTAATTAGCAAATCTTTCTTCGGTTTATTTAGGTTTTGGCTCATTTAGGTTGAAGAAACTGAAGTTGTCTCTTAAGTTTATTTGGCAGCTCAAGGAGGAGTTTGTGACGAGTGTCTTTGCTTGGGATGCCATTAAAACATTGCCACTTAATTTCGGAGGACATGGTTGACACATTACCATTTGGTGGAATCGGTGAAAGTGGAATAAGGTCACACCACGAGAAATTCTCATTTGATAATATAGTTACGAGAAAGAAGTCCTGTACAAATATTTCTTTAAGGAAATGCATAGGTTTGTACTCGCTATATAATTGCACCAGGTAACCTTGGCTCCTCCAGACTCTTTTAGATGGCAGTATACTAAAGCATTCGTAGTCTATCAGTTTGGCTGAGTCTAAATCATAGTTTAACTTGCATAATACAAGTCGTCTTTATGGTAAGTTGGTAACAGTTTCAATGAAAAAATGTGGATGAGCATTAACATGTTTCTCTTAAAATAAATGTCTAAAAAATATGTTTGGATGCAATGTAGGCTAGCAACTATTTTACACGTTGGATATTGGGGATCACATGGAAATATAAAAGTAGGAGACCATAGCATGAATTTATTATACCTCATAGACAATGATGTTTTTTGTTCCTCGTGTCTATGCCTTTTCTTGATGAAAGGAATGAGGACTATTTGTTACCCCTCTTATTGCAGTTTTTGCTGAGTTATTTTGTTTAAGTTAAAGCTTAATTATCAAGGACCGAAGACGCGTTAAAGTAATTTTACAGCTATTCAACGAAGGCATCTTTCCTAGATGAGCTAATCTTTTATGAAAACCGAGAAATGCTATCGTAATGCTTGCGACACAGGTGTAGAAATAGCAGGTTTCCAAGTGAGTATTTTTTTACATTTTTTAACTGTTCCAGTTCGTTTGAAGTTATAGGTTCTTTTAATTGATATATGAGTTTGTTCGAAGTTATAGGTTATTGATTAAAATGACAGGTCTACCTCCTTTGGAGTTCTTATTATGAAGGACACACATAGAAGTTTATATAAATTGCAAGTGGTGAGATGAATCAAATTTGCATGTCCATCTTCTTTTTGTTGCCAATGTTCCAAAGATTTTTTGTCTCTATCCATGGCAACAGCAACACATTTATATGAAAACATTATAAAAATGTGTCTGCTTACAACTAAAGGTTTGTGGGAATTTTTTTTTTTTTTTTTTTTTTTTTTTTTTTTTTTTTTTTTTTTTTTTTTAACAAATTATGTTTGTCTTCAATTTGGGTGAACCATTACATTACATATTTAAACAGTGTTTTGATTGGTATGTTTCGTTTGAAAATTGAAACCTTAAACTATTGATGTACTCTTTTGAAAGAGTGAAAATTGGAATATAATTAGTTGAAGAATTGCCATAAATGTGTTGGTATCGTGAAGGTTTTGGAGTCTATATTACTTGTAATAAATTGTGTTTATCTTTTAGAAAACAAAAAACTAAAGTGAAAATTTGAATATTATAAGTGAATTTGCACAAAAGTTTGGTCTGCTATCTATTTTCGATACCCAAACAAAAGTGCAAAAGCGAGTTTCAGTAGGATTGGTTTATAACCATCTATACTAGTGTAGTGCACGGGCTTAGAATGTACACAATAGAAAATTGTGCAATATAGCAAACGGTCATTCATAAGTATTCACATCAAAAGTATTAAAAAATGCTGATATAAATTGTTCATTACAAACATTAGTTTTTAACATTTGTTTCTTTCTTGAAAATTACTACAAAACACTTGGAGTATTACTTTTTCTCTTTTGTTTATAAAGCTGGTGATATATTGCTTTATCATTCTATCAAACGATATAAAAGGAAAATAAATCATAATATACTCGATTGAATCAATCTCAAAATGCAACTCCAACCAAGTCAATGGCATACCTTTACATCTACTGTAATTCAAAGTATAACAATAGAAACTTAAATAAAGAGTAAACTGCAAAATAAATCCATTTAGTCTATTAATTTTCACACTAAATACACAACTTTTGAGTTTTGACAATCAACATCTCTTTGTTAGTAAAATTTTCTCAGTTATCAACTAAAATTCAAACACACCTCTTGATAAGATCACCTCAAACATCATGAATCGGGCCATCACAGATCCAACCATCATGTTAGATGGTGGATGGTGGTGGAGGTGGCGGATAATGGTGGTGGTGGAGGTTGCGGATGGTGGTGATCACTAATCCAATTACCATAGTTTCGATGGATGGTGGTTGTCAAAAATCCGGCCACCACATAATCAAAACAAAATTCCGCATGAATTATATGATATGGTCGGAAAACAATGGTTATTCAGAATACCAAAGATTAACCATAAGGTCCATTACACATGTTATACTCATGCTACTCATATTATATATTGCATTTCGGATGATCATGTTCTAATCAATGTATTCAGTTACATAATTTAAATAACATACAAATCATTAATTTTATAATTCTTACAACTCAACCTAACAAGTTCTCTTAATATGCTTAGGAAACGGACACAAAGTCTAAAATAGAGTAACCCTAGGAAGGAGACTTAATAATGCTTAAATAAATCGTTTAAACATTGAACTTTTAGGTATTTATGTTTTCTTACATGTCTTTCTTGTTCGCTAGAATAATTGAACTATTTTTAATGTTGTTTTAGTGTTAATCGAATTGTATGTTTGATGCTTTTATTTGAGGTACTTTAATGTTTTATTAATGTTAATTTACGGATTGACTTATATTTTAATTAATTTTTATTTTAACTAGAAATGAAATTTACATAAAATTTGTTAGAGGTTGTATATCGATCTAGGACTATGATTTTATTAACACGCTGTGTAATGGGCTTAATTTTATAAAACACATGTGATTAGAGTTACCAACTATCAAATCTTAAGTTTTCCTAAACCCATTTGTAAATTCTGTTACTAGAAGACTTGAATATGTAAATTCTGGAAGACTTGAATTCACAGAGTACATTTTTAAAATGATAATTTATTTCAAACAAACCAGAATAAATTTAAAATAAAACAAGAAATTATGTCACCTTATTAATTAATTGAATAAACTGTTTAGAACATCTCTTTACAACCATCAACTCTACACACATAATTACTTAGTAGTATGCCAAAACTTTTTTTCTTTGATTTCATATATACTCCAACTCTTATTACATATGATTTTTTTAACACGTAACCAAAATATCATGTTATTCTTTTATAACTCCTTAAATATTACACGTCGTAAAATGTGTGCATTCTGCTATAATTAGTGTATATTAAATCTTAAACACGCTTTTAAACAGCTATTAAGAAAACCGTCCATCGGACGGGTAGAGACCTAGTAAATACTTAAATTACAAACACAACCAAGTGTAACTGTACGTGTTGTCCGCCACGTGTGATGATGCTACCATTTCCATATTCCATGCGGGATCTTGTAATGTCACAGTCTAAAAAGCCGAGGGAAGCATGGTAGGAGTCGGCAAAATGGTTCAGGGCCCGACGGCCCGTCTGCAAGTAAACATAGCAAACTATTGATGGTGTTGGTCATGGAATAAGTGGAGTCATTACAGATTATGATAGGTCTATTATCATTTAAGCCATGAACAAATTTTCACCTTCGTCCATACGTGCAAGCACCGTGTTAAAAGTTACGACACACCTCAAAACCCGAATTTCCCATAGTAGTAGGTTGGATGGAACCCGAAGTAGTTGTCGTTAAAACGGTAGGGGATGATGAGGAGTGATTAAAAGAGGATGGTGGGTTATTCATATCACTCTCCTCTAGAAGGACCATAGACCTTACCTCGTCAAAAGTGAGAAGTTTCTTCCCCATGTCGCATGATGAGGGTTATCTCGGAAACCGAGCACGAAGTCCATCAATAGCATATCTAACGAGACTCAAATTACTTACCGTGGAACCAAGGTTGGATAACCGATCAGCTTTGCTCTTGATTGCTTTAAAGTATTCGGTGACGGAATGTTCAAATCACGAATCTCTTTGTCAAGTTGAAATCATATTAGAGAATGTAAAGTGCTTGTCAATATCCTTATAATGTGCAATATGTATAAGATACATGATGACTTGATAAATATGCTAACTGATTGGGCTGATCCCAATACAATTATACTTGGGCTAAGTCTAAATATAATCGGTAATAGTTGTAAGCCATGTTTAGATTTACCAAAATGAACCTGGTAAGTTTTAGTCCCGAGTTCGCCTATACAACGATTATCCTACACCTGGTAAAAGTCATACAAGCATCAACATTGGATGTAATTTGACCATCAAAATATATGAACATAATGGGATTGGCATTCTTATATCACGCATGTCTAAACAATACATTTACCTACCCAATTTTGTTACAAAAACATACATGGATATATTAGTAATTTAAACAAAATTTATGCATAACCCATTTTGCTTTTCACTTAAAACGTGGCATAAGATAAACCTTTACACATAATTTCTATAGGAGTAAATTGCAAAAAAAGTGGTTTGTTCAAATTGCAGATTCAGCTTTTAAAAGTGTAGGTGCAGTATTTATGAGAAACTTTTGGTATGATTATAATCTCTGACTCAAAGTGAAATGACTAAAATACTATTTGTGATGAGATCGGAAACAAAAAGCATTTTAGGGGTACTTGGTGGAGATATGACCTAATCAATGGTAAATGATATAAATTATGGTGCTTGGTATGCTATAAGGTAATGACCGATTACCCAATAGTGGGTAATGGGTCATTACCTAAAAAATTTGGGGGATTGCTCATTATATTGCTTTGCATTCCCTTTGCATTCCCCCTAATTTGAACCAAGCATGCCCTTAGTCATTTCACTTTGAGTTAAGGACTATATTCATACCAAAAGTTTGTCATAGGAACTGCGTCTGCATTTTCAAAAAGGTGCGGACTTAATCTGCAATTTGTACAAACCACAAGAACGGTGTTTGAAATTTACTCTTTCTACGTTTATCCGGTGTAACACCAAGAAACTCTTTCACATTAAGTAAAAACAAGTAATACTAAATATGGAAATAATTCTTTTACAATGGCCGAAACTCAAGGCCATAAACAATGAGACCAGACATAGGTCCTTCAAGACTTGTAAACCTTAAATTAATTGAAAGAGAGTCATTCCAAAGTTCACGAGTTGAGTTAAAGTTCCAAAGTTGAATCTCCATCCATCCATCTTCCCTTTCTTTTGGTACTCGAGTAATATCATTTGTATTCAATTTGCTTGGGGTAATAAAATAGAAAAATTCAGCCTCGTTGTTTTTCTGGTTAAGTATATCTCGTACTTTCACTGGACAATGTAGCCCTTGGCATTTCTTTGAAATCTTGAACACAAGGTAACACTTGTAGTCTGTATCGGGGGATAACATTTGACCTTCAATCATGCAATTGATAAAAAATATCTTTTGTGGTAAAATCTCAATCACCTTCCGAAATCTGCATTAACGGAATATCATACGATTACAGAATGATACAAAATGTGAAGACACAAAAAACCAAATCTTTTAAATAAAACTTTTGTCAACCATCTCTTCAAGAATCATCAATATTTTATTAGACCAAACAGAAGGTTAAGATCTAAAATGTATTGAATCTAGTTTTTGATGAGATTTTTTTAAAAATATTTAGGTAATCATAAATGAGCTGATAGTGAATTTACAGTTAAGAAAAGTTTGTTAAAAAACAAACCTGGAGTAGGGTGATGGTTTTGAAGTAAAAAGATCCACATTTAGAGAAATTGTATAAAACTGCCTTGGCCGAAAGCATAAGAAGATTCATTCCATTTACTTCGCCAAACCAGAACAATTCGTCACGGTTACCATATTTATTAAATATTTCTTCAAACTTAGTTGGTAATTGTTGCACCTGATCTACTACATTGATGTTTAATTTCCGGACTTGTTGGACTTCCTTAAACTTTCCGATTTCTTCATTCACCTGTATAAGAATCATGATTTATGATTCACCGGGTGTAACAACCTTTCACGTAAAAAAATCATGGTTTATGCATGTAACTTAGAACATATCTTTTATTTCTCTCCATATATCCATCCCTATATTACAATATATAACAAAAAAACATAGAAAATAGGAACCAAGGAGGATTTTCAAACTTACATTGTCAATTGCTCGAAATTCAATGCCTTCGATATAAATTGTACCATCTTCGCAATAGTACGATGAGAAACCCTTAAGGAGAAACTCGTAAAAAACATCTTCATTCTCATTCAAAAATCGATGCAACTCAATAATCATCCATTCCTTGTCTCTCCATGTTGCAAAATATGCATGTAGACTTTCACGCCCATTTTTATACTTTAGGTTAACATATAGAGGTTTACTTGGCAAGTTCCGTGAATCATAAAACTTAAAAACTAAATAAACCCCGTAAACAACATTTGGAGATAAAAATTGAGCCCTTGTCTTGATTTCAATATTCAAATTAGAAGGATCTAACATCTCCGCAACTTCAAGGAAGCTGCACGTATTATAAGTAAATATCCATGTCTATGTCAGTCATAGCTTTTACTCCCCCAAATATACACTTCTACTTTGAGATTTAATAATTATTTTTAACAAAATCTATACTACTTATAATACATCTTAAACCTTCTTTCATATTAAATTTTAAGATTACGAATAATAGATTTTTAATTAAATACAATTAGCTAAGCTATTAATACAACAATCTAATACAATAAATGTTCAACTATTTGACTTTTCAACCCCCTATTTAATATTGTAAAAAACACTCTTTATATAAAAGGTACATGTTAATATGCTTATCGTACAAGCTAACTAAACATAAAAAAACTTCATACAATTAATATAACTTTCTTTTTATCTTGTATACATGGTTTTTAAAACTGGATCGTACAACGAACCACTTTCCCAAACTTTTCCCCATTTTTGGTGGTTTTGTTTGGTTCAGCCGGCCTCCATAATATTATCATAAATCGTCACGAAGAACATATAATCAGATACATTACTAGCATAAAATTTTATTTACAGGGCACACGCGCTGCAACGCGCGGGTACCCTACTATTCTAAAAACTATTTTGCTTAAAATTTACAAAATGAGAAAAGTAGATTTACTAAAATACCCTTTCTCATAAATGGCAATGCGTTCCAGTATTAATTACAATTTAATTCATAAACCTTTTCCGCTCTCCTTTGCTCTACCACTTTTCCCCTTCTTTTACATCACCATCAAGGGAAAATGTTCTATGACAAAAATAAGGATTAAAAAAATAATAAAAAAAAACAAAAAAAAAAAAGAAACAAAAAAACAAAAAACTATTTTTTTCACTGATTTGCGCGAGTAATAAAACTATTAACTATAAGCCATAAGCAACATTTCGGAAAGTGATTTAGAAAATGATGGTTAATATCTTTTTAAAATGATCTCAATTTGCGGGGGCTAGAATTGAACGTGTAATGACCACTATATTCAAGTAAATGAATCAAAAAAGTGAATCCTATACACACATAATAAACACCCTAAGATGAATCATCGACAAAGCAAACCAAACCATTGAAAGTCTGCTTTGTTGTCATCATAATATCATAATAGTTTAATTAAAAAATATTATAAAATTCCATGCGCGCACGCACACACAAGCGACTGATACGCTTTAAACCACACCCATAAAAGTATACATAAAAAATAATATTGTAGCTAATTAGCTACAAAAAATTGTAGCTAATATATTCCCAAGAAATAAATAAACCCATATAGATTCACAAAATATATAAATAATTATGCACAAGCAAATTGACGCAACTAGATTTTGTCACTCAATCATCGCTATGCTCGGGTAATTTTCTAGTTAATGATAATAGATATACTTTTCTGGGAGAATAATTTTAACTAAAGATGGAAGTAAAACCAAATAAGACTCGGAGTAATTTTATTTATTTATTATTATTATTATTATTATTATTATTATTATCATCATCATTTTGTAGGTAAACTAACTAAATAATAGTATAATCACATTTCGATGGACCGATGCATATAGAAAAAATCGATGTTTTTTTTTTTTTTTTTTTTTTTTTTTTTTTAATTTTTAAATTAACACTACATCGGAAAAATCTCTGAGTTTCTTGAGACCTCGCAAGAACCCCTGGTTCCGTCACTGATTTTAGCTCTTAATTTAAATTTATTGTATCGTTAACATTTAAATGACTAGAAAGTGTCAATGTTTTCTATTTATAAAAATATTCCGCTAATATTTGTTTTTATTCAAAGAGCTTGCGTCTCGAAATTTTGGTGCATTAAACGTTCGCCGAAGACTAGTAGTCTTTTTCTCTATTAGTTACGATGTAGACAGGCTTTTAACATTTTTTTGGTTTCTTTCAATTCTACTTTATTTTCAAGATATGATGGTTAAGGTATCCGAGAAATCTTGATTTAAATCTTTCATCTTTCTCTAATGTTGCTCCTAACCCTGACTATGTGCATCCGCTTTTCTCCGGGCAAAACGCAAGAAATTGGTGTTTTCAACACTAGGGGTGTGGAAGAAAAAACGAAAACCGAACCAAAACCAAAAAACCGAAAAAAGCGCCCCAAAAAAGGTGATCAACTTCAAAAACAGATGGCCCGGTATAGAGTTTTTATAAAACCAAAAAAAATGAACAGCCTTGTACTAATACTATAAAACTTTAGAAAATATACATTTAAGTTTTCAAAATAAGAGATACACATTATATTCGTAAAACATATCTCTTTATCTGAAGGAAGGAAGAAGAAAGAAAAAAAAAAAAAAAAAAAAAAAAAGAAAAGAAAGTTATCAAATGTCCCATCAAAATAGTGTTTCTATGGTTGGTAGATGTAACGTCTATTTTGTTTTTGGATGCAAAATGAACTCAAATACATTTAATTTATTTATCGGCAATAATTGTGAAATCAAATTTATACCATTAGTAAAGTTTGACCTTGCAAAAAAAAATAAAAGCCGGAAAAACCAAACCGACTTGCAGTTCAGGTTTTGGTTTTGAAAAATGTAAATAACAAACTTTCGGTTTGGGGTTTGGTTTTAACTAAAAACTGCCCCAAACTGCCAATGTTCATCCCAACAGAACATCAAGGGCGTCCCCTTCATTCTGTACTGAGTGGCTTAATAAAATCGACTAGCAAGATGCTACCAAATGTAACCAGTGGCGAAGCTAGAAAATTTTCAGTGGGGGGTCGGGATCTAATTTTTTTTCCCTAACGCTATTTTTCGGGTAATACCGAAATTTTGGGGGGTCGAAACCGAATATACCGAAATTTTTCTACACGAAAACTATATACCCCCTACACGAAAACTATTATAACCAGGGTAGAGAGAAAGAGAAAAGAACCTTGATTCCGGAAGAGATCGCCACTTGAGTGGACAACTGTTTTTATATGAAAATGTTGTTGCTGATACCATTTCATTTCTTTCTCGTTTACCATCGAATGACAGCAACTGTTATACGACATAAATCAATTCAGTTATATTATGTATAATGCATGTATGATTTTCAACTGTCCCTCAAAAGTAAAAGATGCATAAAACACAAAATAATTGAGATATATAAACGAATTGATTACCACTTTGTCCTGTTTAAGGAGAATTCCTTCAGAAAATATCTTGTAAAGTTCCTTTTTCGTTTTGGTAAAATAGAATTCAGGCCGATTTGACATCTTGATTATTTCTTTATAGTCTTTAGGCAATTTGGGCTCCCATTTCTTATCATCCTCCTGTATATACATTAATCAATTAATAAACTCATGTTTCATATAGTTACTTTCTTACAGTTTATAAAATAGTTAAAGGCCATAGTTAAGATATAAATGAATCAAAAGTAAGCCAGTTTTGTCAAAAGATAGAAACTTACCTGGAATTCCAATGCTTTCTTAAGCTGTATGACTACTTCAGCAGCTGTTGGCCGTCTTTCTCTCATGTGATGTATGCATTGATAGGCAATCCTTGCAAATGTATTAAATGACTGTGGCTCAATTTGTTCCTTTATACCCTCAAACACCAACTCATCAAGTTTTTCTAACTGATAGTGTTGTTTAGCCAAAAAGGGTAAATAAAGATACTGGTCATCTAGTTTTTCGGATGATAGTTTCCCACACAATATGTCAAATAAGACAGCACCCAATGAGAATATATCAGACTCTTTGGTTAAGAAGCCTGTTTTCGAGTATAGTGGGTCACGATAGCCAGTTGTGCCTGCAACATTGTCGATGACATAGCTTACATCCTGATTTGTTGGACATACTAAGGAAAGCCCAAAATCACCAATTTTTGCTTTCCAATCATCAAGGAGTAGAATGTTGCTGCTGTTGATGTCCCGATGTATCACCATTTCTGGACTTGAAACAGTTCCATGAAGAAACTCCAACCCGATTGCAATATCGATGCATATTTTAAGTCGTGTCACCCATGTAAGACAATCATCACTCAAATAGTTATCAAGGCTTCCTCTGGACGCATACTCGTATACAATAATTTTCTCATCCTCTTCATCACAGTAGCCTACAAGACCAATGACATTTTCATGTTTATATTCCATAAGGATGTCCAGCTCTGCCATAAATAGAGCTTCTCCTACATCAGACTTTCTTTCCAACCGCTTTGCGGCGATGATTTTAGGTTCATGAGCTTGAGTAACTCCTTTGTATACGTTCCAAAGACCTCCATGTCCAATGATATTCTCTTGACTGAAGGCTTGCGTGGCCAACATTATTTTTTGAAGTGACAGTTTGAGGTTGTCCTTCTGATTTTCCTGTGAATCATGGACAGTCAGTTAATTTGATAAGTAAAAAACAAACTGAAACTACCAATGTGACAAAAACATAAAAAGGTTCTTATTTGGCGTATACCACACTGACCATCTGTGTAATATACTTAAAACTGTATCTTTAAATCATTATCTTACCTGAACGTTTAACGCTTTTTTGAGTTCGGTGATGACAACTTCCATTGATGGACGTTGCGCTTGAGTTTCTGCTAGACATCGAAAGGCGATTTCTGAAAATATGACCAAAGACTCTTTATTGGATTCTTCACTTAGAGAAAAGACATATTCTTCTGTTTCTTCCTTGATCTTGTGATCAACAATTTCCATTAGTGTCCCCTTCTCAAAATGATCTCTTGCAATGGGTGCAATTCCCTTCTCATTGACGTCAGTGAAAATACGATCATGGGCCAACCTCCCGGTCAAGATCTCGAGTAACACTACTCCAAAAGAGTAAATGTCTGACTTTTCATTTAATCTTCCCGACTTCTCATATTCTGGATCCAAATACATATTTGTACCTACAATAGAACTGGCGTTGAGAGTACTGGCATCTTGATCTGCTGTGTGGAATTTGGAGAGCCCGAAACCAGCAATCTTCGCCTCCCAATTATCGCCCAATAGAATACTTGCACTCTTGATGTCACAGTGTATTATCTTTTGTTTGTCTTCATCTGTGTTGGTGTGAATGTAATTCAAGCCATGTGCGATATCAAGACATATGTTCAAGCATTGCGTCCAAGTAAGACTTCCCATATAATCCTTAAGACTTCCTTTAGAAGCAAGCTCATAGACAAGGATCGGGTGATCACGATCTTCATCACAAAAACCAAGAAGAGAGATTATATTATCATGATTACAGCTAGCCAGAATTTCAATTTCTGTAATGAACCCTTGTTCTCCTTGATTGTTAATGCGTTTTATGGCTACCGTGCTGCGTCTCTTGGGAAGATCACATTTATTCTCCCCTTCTGTAGAAGATGAATCAATGCTATCAAAATATTCGAGTTGTGCCTTGTATACCATACCAAACCCGCTTGACCCAATGCAATATTTGTCAGCAAACTTCTCTGTTGCCATCTCGATATCGTTAAGTCCAATCTTCAAGTGTTCAAAGTCCTTCAACTGCAACATTGTGGACATTCAAAATACAATAATGTACTTAAATAAGTTATTGAATGAAAAAAGATTGACAATCTGTACTAATTGTGATGTTAATAGAAAAAAAAAATGATACAACAACTCTTTATTCTCAGCCAATGGATTGCGTTAGCTTCAATATCAGTTACTGTTTTACTCTTAAAAATAATTTGTGATTTGTGACTAGTGTGCCGGTCAATGGTAGTTGGTGCTGATGGTGTTTTGATTTCTGGTTTTTGGGAGCTAGTTATGATTTCTGATTTCTGGTCATCTCAATAAATTTATAGATGTTTTGATTTCTGTCCCTGTATAAAAAAATTTGTTAACGGTAGTTTATCATTTTAGAGTGCCAGGGTTATGAATATGAGATATCAGAAATATCTTGTCTAATTTCTTCGTAACAGGGATCAAATGTAACAAGCCCCTAACCACATAGACTATTTGTGTGTGTGTGTTTTTTTTTTTTTTTTTTTTTTTTTTTTTTTTTTTTTTTTTTTTTTTTTAATTTTTAATTAGGATGACCAGCTTGGAACTAAAGCTTTAATGAAGTAAATTACCCTCGGGTGATTGGATGATGTACTTTCAACTGCATTACTTGGAAGTCCCTGAAACAATATCTGCAAGAGAATATGACATTGATTAGTAGATAAATATAACGGTTATTATCACATAAAGTTGCTAAGCAAGTTGATTTTCTTACCGGATTTTCATACATTGATTGAAATTTCAACGCTTTCTCAAGTCTTTTGACAACCTGATCTATGTATGGACGAACTGCTCTATCCTCTTTTATGCACCAATATGTTGTTTCTGCGAAGATTGTTAATGCTTTTATGTCCATCTGTTTTCGTAAATGCGGATAGATCATATCATCCAAATAAGATTTAGCCAGTCGACTTAATAACCCCTCTCCGAACTTGTCTTCGCTTTCATCTTCATCTTCATCTCTGTTTTTGTCTTCGTCTTCATCTTCATGGTCTGCACTCCTTCCGCACAAGACTTCGAATAATACAACACCGAATGAATACACATATGACTTGTGGGTCACACCGCCAGTTTTTTTATATTTTGGGTCCAGATATACATTCTTAACAATATCACGAGTAAGAAGAAGACGGTGCCTCCGAGCTACTGTATTTTTCAACGAAAGTTCAAAACCAGATAACTTGGGTTCCAATTTGTCATCAAGTAAAATTTTCGAGCTTCTGATGTTGCAATGTATGACACTAAAATCACGGCCATCATCATAATGGATATAACTCAATGCTTTCGCGACACCAACACATATTTTCAACCTTTGCATCCATGTGAGGGTCTCGTCACCTAGATAATTTGAGAGACTTTCGTTGGCCTCCTTCTTGTATATGATCATCATACTGTTCTCATCATCAAAATACCCAATAAGAGACACTAGATTCTTATGTTTGAGACTAGAAAGCATCGAAATCTCCTTCCAATAAATCTTTCTGCTCTCATCGTTTATACAATTGGTATCGAACCTCTTTACAGTAATATCGATCAGTTGTTCAGAACGTAAAAGACGGCCTTTGTAAATTACTCCAAGCTTAAATTGTTCGATCATATTTTCAACAGAAAAATTGTTGGTTGCGAATTCTATATCTTCAAAGCTGAGTCTTAAGCGAGAAAGATCTTTGAGGGAAGATTTTGTCTTTTTGATGACATGGGACTCAACGTATGTCGATATCAGTGGTCCCTATATGTACCAAACAAGACAACATTATCAAATGTTCCAAATATGACACGTGGAGATATGGAGTTAAAATAATTACCTTGTCATGATTGGATGATGTTTCTTCAACTTCAGCCACAACCATTGAATGTTCCTATAATATCATAAATAAAGTAATAAGTAAACACTTTTACTCGCTAATATTAATATTATCAATAAATAGAGAGAAATTATAGAACACAGAGAGGAAAACCATATTACATCATTTTGACTTTCCATCTGAAGTTTCAACGCGCTCTCAAGTCTTGTGACAATCTCATGGATATATGGGCGTTGTGATCGTTCTTCATTTAAGCAGGCATATGCTGTTTCTGCGAAAACGTTGAATGATTGCAGATCCATTCGTTTCCATAACACCGGATCAATTATTTCATCTAGTATTTTCTTTTCATAATGGAAAATGGCTGATGTACCCAAATATTTATTATCTTGGTCGTCATCATTTATTGATTTCCTACCACATAGTAGTTCAAACAATATAGTTCCAAACGAGTAAATATCTGACTTGTGGCTCACGCTCTTAGTCTCAATATATGTTGGGTCTCCATACCCATACACATACTTAAGTTTATTAGTATGAAATGAATGGTGCCTTAGAGAAGCTTTAATCTTCATGGACAATTCAAAATCAGATAACTTGGGTTCCCAGTCATCATTTAATAGAACTCTAGAGCTGTCGATGCCCCGGTGTATAACGCTAAAATCGCGTGGCTCATCGTAATGAATGTAGCTCAATGCATGCGCAAGACAGACACATATCTTCAATCTTCGCACCCATGTCAACAACATCGGGTCACTTAGATAATTGCTGAGACTTCCCCTCATCTCACGCTTGTTTATGATGATTTCCTCATCATTTTCATCACAAAACCCAACAAAAGAAACCAGATTTTTATGCCTGAGACTAGAAAGCATGGCAATCTCCATCCAAAACTGGTGTTCATCATCATTATCCCTTTCTTTATTTAACCTCCGAGCAGTGATATCAATCAACTCACCGAACCACGAGAGCTGTCCCTCATATTCCTTTGCAAATCCAGTTGTTTTGATGCAATTTTCTTCAGAAAAGCTGTTGGTGGCAGATAGGATATTTTCAAGGGGGACTCTGAGGTGAGCAAATTCTTTAGACATTATCTGTTAATCAAGTAAAAGCGTGAGTGAGAAAAAAGGAGTATAATCAAGTGCATAATGGCTACAAATTGTGAACCATGTCATAGTTATTATGATTGTGAATATTAATTAAAATAACATCCTTTAAAAGTTTAGGAAGTGAATGCTCCTAAGGTGTTTTTAAGGCATTTGATCCAGAGTTGAATGGTGTAAGTATGGATTATGTGCAATACTTTGCCTAACTTGTGCAATTTTGAAAGGATAATACGGATTGGAATTGTCTTGTTTGGTTCCCTCATTGCATTCAAAGACATGTTTTTGTCTTGTGTGACAATTAAGGGCATGTTGACTACATAAGATAAGTTCATAAAGTGGTATTCAGAGAAAACCACGGCATGTGCTTTGTGTAAAAAGTGAATTGTCTATCATTGATATTTAGGGTATGTTTTGCGCAATGGGCTGGGGCTGGAGCTTATATATAATCCGAAAGTCGAAGATTATATTTTTGTAAAGCTGTTTGACGAATTAGTTGGAGCTCAAACTTATTAATGTAAAATCACATAAAAATACATCAAATTAAGTTCACACATATTTTCAACTTTTACATGATAATTCATTATATTTTGAAAGATATTTAAGTAATTTAGCTAGCCATAAGCCCCAGTAAACCCTTTTCTAGGGGCTTGGGCTTATGAAGACTTATGACTTATTTTATAAGCCATAAGCCTGTTTGACAAACGAGACTTATTTTATAAGCCAACTTATTTTAAAACCCAAAGCCCCTGATAAGCCCTTAAAGTTTGAAGTTGTTTCCAAAGACATGTTTGCGTAGGATGCTTTATTTAGTCGTCTAAATTAAGTGTTTTTATCAAACAATCATTTTATGTTAAGTAGTCTTTTCAAATGGTTAAAGAAAGTTCTTAAACGTTGCTAGAAAAAGTTAAATAGTTAAATCATTAACGGATCAAAACTTAAGGGGTTAAATCATAATTAATCCTCAAATATACAACCAAACTATAAAGTAGTCAACTAATCTAGGTAGATATTCAATTACACGTCCTGATTAAAGGTTAATAGAATAGGGGGTTTTGTTAACCACAACCCATGGGGTTGTGTTTAAACATACCTTAATTAAATTTTTTGCATTAAATGAAGTAGTATATTCCATAATTGTGCATATTTTTTCATTTTAAACATAGAATATGATGTTAAATATGGAATATTTAGTGTTCAATTATTGCAAAAATTTTAATTAAGGTATGTTTAAACACAACCCCATGGGTTGTGGTTAACAAAACATTTTTAGGAAAAAGTCAGTCGACAACATAAGGGAAAATTTGTTTTATTACCAAAAAAAAAAAGCAAAAATATATATATTTACATTATTGTAATTATTTTGATCTTTAAATCATAAAATCTTAAAATCTTAAAATCAAATTTGCCATAATATATCCAAACATACTTTTAGTTGGGACACTGGACACACGACATTAAGTATTTCTCTAACACATCACCTTATTTTTCCCTCTCCACTCTTTGTACCTCAAGTTTCGGTTTTATGAAGAAAAAACCTTAAAAACAACTTGAAATAGATTTAAACAACAACTAGAAGCGATAAAAACACGTTTACAAGGACAATAGTACTACCCTCTATTTTGTTCATGTACTAGTTTTAGACATCCGTGTGAGCACGGAGTTTTGAATAAGTCACATTGACCTAGTTTTAACATAAGTCTAATCTATTGAATATTTATAAACTTTATCTAAAAGATATATAAATAATTTTTAATTATATTCGTTTTAATTATATTTATTCATGTTTAAGTATAGTTTGTTGTTGTAACGATATCAATGATGTAACTATCTTTTTCAATTACATTTCGATTTGTTTTTGTTTATAGTTTTTTATATATTTTTATTAACTAATTAAGTAAAAGATGAATTACATGAGTCGTTGATATATGCAAATCTCGTGTATTGATTTATATATAACAATAACTTGTGATTTCATTTTAATATTTATAATCTCACGCATATACAAATTTTGGGTATACAATTATTTAATCTAATAATGATCATGATATTCATAAATAAATACAACAAAAAAGTTTTTGAAAAACAAATATAAAGTTTAAGGGTATGCGTTAAATTTCTAAGTTTCTTAAAATTATCTAAAAGATATATAAATAATTCTTAATTATATTTGTCAAGAATTATTTTTGTTCATGTTTAAACATAGTTTGTTGTTGTAACGATATCAATGGTGTAACTATCCCTTTCAGTTACGCTTTAGTTTGTTTTTGTCTATAGTTTTTTATTTTTTTTATTAACATGAGTTACATGAGTCGTCGATATATGCAAATCTCGTGTATTGATTTACATATAACAATAACCTGTGATTACATTTTAATATTTATAATATCGCGCATATACGAATTTTGGGTAAGCAATTATTTAATCTAACAATGATCATGGTATTTATAAATAAATACAACAAAATTGATGTTTTTGAAAAACAAATATAAAGTTTAAGGGTATGCGTTAAATTTATAAGTTTCTTAAAATTATGGAAAAAAATGAGCATTTTGTGTTTTCTTTTATTGTATAAGAGATATATGCTTAACTTATATATAAAGTTTTAACGTTCATTTTTCTTATACTCAATGCAAATTTAGAATTTTTATTGACTGATTAAACTTTATATTTGAGATAACATGTCTTAGTGTTAGAATTTTGAGAGTGCCGTCAAAAAGCGTGAGTACGTTGCTAGTTGATACTATAGATAACAATATGAATGCGTTGGTTGGTTCAGTAACTTAGAAAAAGCCTTAGCCCATTTACCTCGGTTTCCATTGCAGTAGGACCATGATCGACAATGATATTAACTTTCATTGGAGCGTCATCGGTATTGCTTTGGAAATTCATCTAAGAAAATATAAAAAATATAAGACGATCCATACAAACACGTTGGTTGATTAAAAAAAGTGCAACATTTGTGTAAGAAACGTAACTATTACCTACACAAAAATTAAAGCATAGTGTGTTACAAATTTGTAGTATAAAAAATGGGGAGTTATGCATTTGGTGGAGATGATGATGTGGTACTCTTATACTGGAGTAATAAATAATTTACATTGAGTATGGAAAGTTGAAAATTACAAGTGAAATTTGGAAAACAGAACAAATTAAATGATTTGCATTAGACAAATGCATTGTGGATGGATATGGAAAATAAGTAATGAATCAAAGAAGAGTAGATTAGTAAATCAGCTTTACTACACGTACTTTTTATGAGACTTACGAGATTGGGTTTTGCAAACAATGTTAGGGTTGTTGCTAACAACTAGTTTCCAAAGTTTATGTCGAATACAATACAAAGTGTCTAAACAAAATTGTTGAAAATCATTAACCACTTCATATGAAACACAAATACAATTCATTCTCCTCATTAGGTAATATTAATGGAAAATGCGAAGCATGAAAAACTTTGTTGTTAACAATAGCCAGGGCTTGTTCACATTTCCATAAAAGATTAACCAAATTGCTTAAACTCTTTATAAGGATTACAGACTCGCAAGTTCTCAAGTCCCATAATTTTTTACAAGTTTATAAATTAGGCAAATACTCCATGAACGTTAAATTTTTGAAAAAAATGCCACCCGTTATTATCACTATATTTACATTAAATTGATTTTTACCAACATATTTCACAAAATAATCAATTTTTATCCAAAAAAGCCAAATACCCACAAAATCTGCAAGGTTTGTGATTTTTTTTTTTTTTTAAAATCGCAATGTTTGACCTCACAAAGTCAAACTTTGGGAATTTTTGAAAACTGCTCCCTTTTCCTTCTTTTTCATGTATTAGCTCAAAACATGCAAATTGTAGATATCCCTTTTATCGTTTAGTGGCTTTTTCAATCAACAAAAAAAGAGTTCATATGAGAAAGTTATGTCCAAAATACCACAAAAACTTTTTCTCGTTTAGTCGCTATGTTATTTTGGCCATAACTTTTTCATATGAATTTCTTATTGCGTAATTCAAAAATCAACTTGACGAGAAAAGAGAGATCTACAACTTTCATATTTTGAGCTAAGCGTGGAAACCGAAAGAAAATGGAGCAATTTTCAAAAGTTTGCAAGGTTTAAAAAATTGCAAGGCTTGCGACTTTTTTTTTTTTTTTTTTTTCTCTCTCACAAGGTTTGACCTCACATAGTTAAACTTGCGAGTTGTTGCAAAATGCTCCCTTTTTTCTATGTTTTCACGCTTAGCTCAAAAAAAAAAAAAAAAAAAAGTTGTATATCTCTTTTATGGTTTAGTGGCTTAATGAATCACTCAAAAAGGTGTTAGTATGAGAAAGTTATGACCAAAATACCACAACTACTTTTTCTCGTTTAGTTGTTGTGGTATTTTGGCCATAATTTCCTCATACAAACTTCTTTTTGCATGATTCAAAAAACCACTTGATGAGAAAAGAGAGATCTACAACTTTCAAATTTGAAGGGGGGGGGGGGGGGGGGGTTGTCATGGTGGTGTTGTGTCTTCTGGTGTCAAGTGGTGGTGGTGGTGGATCGTGTGGTAGTGGGTGATATTTGGGCCCCATAATATTAAATAAGAAAAAGTAAAAGAAAATATATATAAAAATAATATTTGATATAAAAAGCAAGCCATGAGTTGCACAACTTTTAAGTAGTCTTCACACAAGAAATTAAATGCTACACTAGCTTACACAAGTTTTACACAAGATGCACTTTAATCATCTAATAAAGGACAAATGTCAATGTTTTGATCAGGTCGGACTGTCGCACAAGTCGCAACGGAACAAGTATGAAAGTCACTTTTTTAAGGTATTTCGTATTAATTTTTAAGGTATTTCTTTAATAAGGGTTTGGTATTTTGGGCCAAGCGTGAAAACTAAAGGAAAATGGAGCAATTTTCAAAAATTCACAAAGTTTGACCTCGCAAAGTGTGGGTATTTCGGATTTTTTTGATAAAAATTGAGCGATTTATGAAGTATGTTGGATAAAATGGGTATTTTTATCATTTTCTCTAAATTGATTGTAATAAGGGTTATAAACTAGTTAATGAACTATTACAAAAATTAAAGGTAGAAAATAAATACCAAAGGAATGATATGATGAGCTTACCAGACTTTTGTGATTTTGTTGAAGCTCCAACGATGCCTCAAGTTTTTTGACAATCTGAACCATATTTGGACATCGTGAGGATTCCTCCTCCAAGCAATAATATGCTATTTCTGAGAAGGTATCGAGTGACTCGAGGTCCATTTGTTTATGTAGATCAATATTGATTCTATCATTCAGTGTTTTCTCTTCATAACTTGATCTCGCCAATCTAGCAAAATACGAATTATCTTCATCTTTAACAGATGCAATCTTCCCAAACAAGACCTCAAACAAAACAACTCCAAAGGAGAAGACATCAGACTTATGAGTTAAATCTCCCGGCTTTACATATGCAGGATCCATGTATTGTAATGTGCCATTATATTTACCAGTAAGGTGAGGCTGATGCTTTTTGACGAACATGGAAAATCCAAAACAATTTAACTTGGGTTCCAAGTTTTCATCAAGTAAAATCTTGGAGCTCTTGATGTTACCATGTATGACACTAAAATCGCCTTCTACATCGTAATCATGGATGTAACTCAAAGCATGAGCAACCCCCACACATATACGCAATCTTTCGATCCATGTGAGGGTTGAGTCACGTAAGTGTTTGTCAAGACTTCCATTCGCCTCATACTTGCTTATGATGATTGGCTCATCTGTGTCACAAATCTTAAAAATAGAGTGGATATTTTTATGCTTTAGTAAGTAAGACGTGACTAACTCGTTGAACACAATGTTGTCTTGCTCTTTCGGAATTTTCCGTGCAACAATATCGAGCAATTGTCCATCTGATTGTTCGAGTTGTCCGGTGTAAATAAGTTTTGGAAAAGAAGAGGACGAAGGTGATTGTGTAGGAAGGAGATTTGCATCAGTGAAGTTGTTGGTGGCTAATTCTATTTTTTCATATGGGATTCTTAAGCTATCAACATAATCAACAAAAGACATGTCGGCTGCGTTTAATTGTTTGGAAGACGAAGATATGATGATGTTCATTTGCTTTTTATATAATTGTTAAAGGTACCATATGAAAATTTTAGGATAACGAAAATGTGAATAGAAGGAAGTGGGTAGTCAACATCTAGCCACTGGGGTTGGTAATTATGCCACTGGGGTAGGGTGGTTGTGGATAAGATTGACCGAAATAACCATTTTTTTCCTCAAAATTTAATATTGAGAATCGACAATCTACAATCAAAGGTTCTCCGAATAAATCAACTCTACCTTATCCCCTTAAATAATTTAAAAAAAGCATCTTCGTTTACTGCCAGACCACCCTTGTCTCCATTTAAGTCTCCATTAGTTTTGATGAACCACCGATATCTACCACCCTTTTAAGATGTATGTTAATATTTTATGTGAACTACCTGAAGCTTTTCTGCGTGAAGATTAACGTTGGATAGAGCTTCCATTTTTGTTCTTCGTCAAATTTTCCAAACTTCCTTTGTTTGGTTCGGTTTTCCCAGGATCTCTTCCGTCTTCATTGTATGTAAGATTTCTTCGATATGATCTGAATTGTATGACTGTGTTTCTCCTTGTTAACACTCTTTCCAGAGTTTTTGAAAGGAGGAGGAAAGAAAACAATGGGAAAATGTAAAATGAGAGAAAATTAAGAAAATTGGTTTATTTTTTGTTCTCGACTTTAGGAAGAAAGAAAATGAATTTTTCTTAGAATGTCTCTTGAAAGGAAAATCTAAGAAAATTTTCACACGTTTTGTCTAAAATAAAAACTCGAGATTTTTCCCCCCTTTTTCTATTTTTTTTTTATTATTTTTATAATCTTCTTTACATGCATATTATCTTCTTCTCTAGAAAAAAACTCAGAAACAGAAAGTGCACTGCTTTTAAAATGTTAAGGGTGTGTATAGTTTGAGAAGAAAATTCTCTTGTTTTGTATCTCTAATTTGGAAAGGATTTTTTTTTTTCCTAAAAAACCCTTGAAAATATAAAAAAAATGCATTTAATTGATATTTGCATTTTCTATTTTGAAAAAGAGAATGGAGGGTCCTGCGTTATAAAGGAAAACAAGGAAACAACAAAAATTTGTTTTGTAATTTTCCTTCCTAAGTTAGGAAATAAAGGATTTATGTTTTGTTAAGATTTTTTTAAAAGAAAAGGATTTGTATGCTATTTTTGTTTTTTTCCCTCTAACTAAATGCATCCTAAATTGGCTCTTAATATCCATTTTTTGTGTGTGGCTTAAATCTTGTAGGTTATAATTGATATTTCACCTTGTATTTTTTTATTCATGTGATTTATATACTGTTATGTTAGCATCAAGTTCATTTTTTCCGGGTTATATTTTCTATCATAAATTTTGTCAGAATTGATATAAACGAAAACAAACGCGTACTTTAGTGGCCTTTAAAACAGCTTTCAAGAATGGACAGCGTTGATGAAGAAAATTTAATACTCGGTGGCCTCCTTATACATTATCATTTATTTTCATTTATTTATTTACCCGGTTTTAATATTAAATCAAAATAATTCATCAAGGCCTCCAAAAATTCGATTACCATTTTATTTAGGTTAGTTATACATGTAAGAAACCCAGAAAATATGATCAAAATTATCACATCATAATATGGCCAATCCATAATTAGTTTTAATTTTAGGGTTAAAAACAATCAAAATTCCATTCGGCCTAAATTCTTTGCATGGATCAAAACCAACAATTTTTATAGATCATATGTGATATGAGGAGTGTAAGGAAAATACCAGAAAGATTTTGGAACGTGTAGATGAAGCAGAATGATTTTCTTGTTTCTCGGCTAGGATAATTCAATTCAAAATATCACCCAGATCTAACGATCGCCCCTGGAACCCTTCCACTATTTTTCTCAGATTCGTTGGACGTGTTTTCACCTTAGAAAAATAACCAGAGGTACCCAAAAATTGTTGATGCCGCTTTGAGTATTTTTGTGGATTTTAGGGTTTTAGATTGGTAATTAAATAAGTTAAAGGGAAAGCGTGTCTATAGATGGGAGGGGGAGTGATTTTCGGCCCAAATAGTTGTAATGTAATGAATTCTCTGATTTTCAAAGATCTTTCCCAAAATATTTAGTATTATCCTTTTATTATTCATTTTAAATCAAATAACTATAAAATAAATACAAAGTAAGGTATTTTCGGCCAAATAAATGTGACACATATTTTTAGGGCATTAAGAATGTTAAAATTTTCATATAAAATTTATCATATATCATATGTTGCTAATTACCAAGTGTTTGAGATTTATTTGGTGCTTTATTTAAGTATTTATTTAAGTTTTAGGTTATAGGGGATTGTTTGGCAATCGAACATAATTCTTCAAAATTTCAAATTAGTGGGTATTTCGGTAATTTAAACATGTTATGGAAATGTGGGTTTTACAACTATTTCTCCCTCAAAAGAATTTTCGTCCTCGAAAATGCAAAAGGTAAGATGGCGAAACAAAACGAAGGTACACCAAACTACAGACAACAAGAGTAGTTTGACTCACACAAACTCAGACCTTAAGAATTTCAACAAACAGAATGATCTTGATCTTAACGATTCAAGATGGTTTCGGTTTCCCTAGAGAAGGCACACCACATAGAATTCGCATCAAAAGAAACACACACCGAACGTAACAAAGGACAATCATATCTCCTTAATAGATATTCAAAGGACGATGCAGGATTGGGCGGGTATTCCATTCGCGGACAAGGAAAATGAACTGGTCAGATGAGAATGTATCAAATGATAGCATCATGAATGTGACATATATAAGTTCAACTCTTCAGATTTACAAATGGTTTCGTCTTCAATACAACCTTCCAAAGATATTCTCGTAAACCGACAGATCTTGATTTTCAGAATCCAAAGCTTCATATTTTAACTCATAACAGATCATCATGAAACGGATCCACCGAATAAGAAACGTGAACATGGCAAGGCATAGGTGTAGCTCTTCATGGTAACAAATCAAATCCATATAGACAAAAATAAGCTGATCGATAACATCAAATGGCAGGAATCTCTACAAGGGAACTTAGGATTTAATCAAAACATATAAGTCAAATAATCGCGTGACGAGTACCCTAACATATCAAAATGTACGACGATAAGGCAGATCAATCGTACTGATCGAAAGAATCCTAAAAGTCTCACTATTCGCAGATTGTCGCAAACGAAAACAGAATTCTAAGTCTCCACTAAGGCACTTCTCAAGACATCCTATGGACACAACAAGTGCACGTTATATGATGTGAGTTTTATCACGTTGGCCAGACGTCATAATACTAGCATCATATAAATATGCCCTCATGATGATCATACTTTATCTCAATCAGTGAAACAAATCTACAATCCACCTAACAGTCAAACTAACTCCTAGGTTAGACCTATTCAAAAATCAATAATGAAATGATGTCGAACAAAAAAAACGATGCTTGGAAAGATGCAACAAAATCAATCAATCATCATCAAAAGAAACATGTCGCTAAGGCATCAATTTCTTCATCATAAGGTTCTTTTCAAGAATTTGTCTCTTTAGAATCTTCTTATGTCCGAGTTGTCAGTCTTCGTCCATCTTCCAATCTGAGAGTGAAAGGAAATCATCATCTTGGGTTTGGTTCCTCAAGCATTCTGTAGTTTCTTCTTGGCATGTGACTAAGTAAGGTAAATCTCTGGTACGATCTTCAATCTCCTCATCATCATGTCTGCTTCCACTCTCAATTCATCTTAGTACGACTAAGATGAATAGGGAAGTGAGACTGTATGTTCTTCATCAGCTCCAGGTTCGCCGTCTTGGCCATGTTCCTGTGTTCTGCTCGTCCATTCTTCCGTCTTGCGAGGTATGTCATCAACTCTCCAGGGTAGTTACCGCTGTCTGTCATCTTCAGGTTCTATCCAACTCTATTCTCTGGTGGAAAACTTGGTGGTTCAACAAGAATCATATCCGAAATTTCAGGGTGCCAAAACATAATTCACACGAAAATGTTCATCTCTTGGCGGACAAAGTAGGTGTAAGAGAACTTCATAACCGCGAAAGTACATACGAGTCTCTAGAGAAAATAATGATAGCAAAAGTTCAAGGATAGGAAATCATGGTAGAGGATTTTTCAAATAGTTCAAAACATCAAAGGTGAGACATAGTAGAACAATCGTCAGCATCTCGAATGCTTAAACAACCAACCATATATCAGAATCAAATCGAAGTTGACTTTCCAAAGAAAGGCAGATTAACATAGCAGATTTTATCATTCAAAATGGAAAGACATATTCTCATACTCGTGGTTAGACACCACCAGACTTCTCAGAGATGGAAAAGATGAGTAAAACAAAATCAAATAACTTCAGGAAGCTTACAGGGGATTTACGAAAAGCAAGATACGAACAGAGAGTGCTTCAAACACCTCATCGCCATGTAGATTCTCAGAATGCCCAAAGAGGTGTCAAAAGGATCAACAAACAGATCAGAGATCAAAGATAAAATCAAAATAGAGTTATGCATTAACACGCAATCTTAAATGCCTTCCAACTTACTAGTGGTAAACTTAGGTGGTGCAAAATCTCTAATTCTAAAAGAATGATTCCAAAAAGGCATAGCTAAACGTAAGGAACGAAACAGAGTAATGCGGAAGCAAAGATAAATAAGCAGAATCTTAGAGTCTACCATTCCTTTCCGGTCAAAACTTAAGTTCATAAAAGGAATTCCTAAAGCAAGTTCTCGAGGCGGTTTCCTATGTTCATACAGTAGAAGCCTAATGGTCCAAAACTCACAGGTCATAGCCTAAGCTCTACGGACGTTGCATCCGCCGATCCAAACCTGTATCTCTGATACCATAATTCTAACTCGGGTCTAAATCTAACTCGGGTCCAGACAGGAAGAAAAATAAGAATAAGCCCATCAATGGGGACCCCTTTGATCTTAATCCCCTTATTAGGCCGATGGATCCTTCCGTTATTTTAGCCCAAAAGCGTTCCAGTGCCCAACCAGACTTACAAGGACCAGTATCGAATCACCAAGAAAATGCAGTAACGGGGGTTAATTATGTTCGGGAAATGACATACGGTCTTAAAAGTTTTGAACAATTGTTGGGTGAAGCGGGTTTTGAAGGTAATCCGGATCTAATTAGTCACAACACGGCGGAGAAATCGAACATGGAGGTCCCTGAAGTCGTTATGGATTCTCAGGAGGAAGTGGATACTATAGAGAATGTCCGAGAAGAAAGTGAAGGTGTTCATCGGGTGAGTTTGTCAAAATCCCACCTTAATTCGGAAGTAGCGGCTACTATTGATCTGGGTGCCCTCCTGGGAGCTCAGTTGCAATCAAAAGAAGACATGGTGAGTGGAGTTATTTTGGAAGAAGGTTCACAAGTCGGTAAGATATGAATCTCCTCTCTTTAAATATCAGGGGATTGGGGATTAAGGGTAAAGACGTTTGGGTTAAAAGGTTGAAAGTGGAAAACGGGGTCTCTTTTGTTGCCCTCCAGGAAACTCAATTTAGGGATATGGCGGGTTTTAATGTTGCGAAGTTTTGGGGAAATTCAGACGTGGATGTGGTTTTTCAGGAGGCCATGGGGCGTTCGGGTGGGTTGGTGTCATTTTGGGATCCTAGTAAGTTTGTGAAAGTGTCTTCTGTGAAACATAAACATTTTATTCTAGTCAAGGGTTACCTTAAAGAGGATGGTTCGCCGATGAATGTTCTTAATGTTTACGCTCCGCAGAAGCCGGTTGAGAAACGGCTTTTGTGGGAGAGTCTTTTGGATCTTATCAGGGGAAGTTCTGGTTCGTGGTGTCTTTTAGGGGACTTTAATGCGGTTCGATTCAGTGAAGACCGAAGGAACTCCTTTTTTGATCAATCTGAAGCGGATGCTTTTAATTCCTTTATTGACTCAGCGGGCCTTGTGGAATATGGAATGAAAGGTAGTTCGTTCACTTGTGTGACTAAGAGAGGAGCTACGTTTAAACTTAGCAAAATTGATAGAGTGTTAGTTTGTTCGGGTTGGTTTAATAGATGGCCTGAGGCTTGTTTACGAGCTCTCCCGAGACACTTGTCTGATCATAGGCCTCTTCTCCTTACTGTGGTGAATGAGAATTATGGTGCTCGTCCGTTTAGATGGTTTAATTTGTGGCTGGATAGAAAGGGTTGCGAAGAAGTGGTTAGTAAAATGTTAAATGAATTCACATGGATGGTCCAACGGACAAGGTGCTAGCTTCTAAATTTCGGTTCCTGAAGATGGTTTTAAGGGAGTGGAAGAAGCGAGTGGACATTGAAGAAGGAGAAGAGATTAAGGTTTTGAATGAAGATATAGAACGCCTTGAATCAGAGATGGAACAAAGGGATCTTTTGGAAGAAGAGGAGTGGGCTTGGGCGGAATGTAAAAAAGGTATCGGGGAGATTGAATGGTTACGGGCAAAGGATTTACAACAAAAGTCTCGAATTAATTGGGCCAAGAACGGGGATGACAACACGGCTTTCTTTCACCGGGTGATCAATGGTAGGAAGGCGTCGAATTCGATTCAGGGGCTTATGGTTAATGGCGAGTGGGTGTCAAAACCGTCTTTGGTCAAACGGGAGGTTTTGAAGTTCTTTAGTAGCCACTTTAAAGACAAGGTTCGTGTTCGGCCGGTCCTCACCTGTGATGATTTGAAGCAAGTTCCCGAGAATAAGGTAAATGAGCTTATTGTTCCATTCTCCAAAGCGGAAGTTAAAAATGCGGTGTTTGAATGTGGGAAAGATAAAGCCCCGGGCCCGGACGGGTTCAATTCTCGTTTCATTTGTCATTTTTGGAGTATACTCGAAAATGATTTTATGAAAATTTGTTCGGAATTCCATGATTCGGGTATTATCAATAAAGGGTGTGGGTCTTCTTTTATTACGCTTGTACCGAAGATCAAAAATCCTATTGGTCTAAAGGATTTTAGACCGATTACCTTGGTGGGTATTATTAGTAAAGTTATTTCTAAAGTCTTGTCTAATAGACTTAAGAAGGTGATCGGGCATATCATTTCGGACAATCAAACGGGTTTTCTTGGTGATAGGAGTATTCTTGATGGTCCGCTTATGGTTAACGAAATTCTTTCTTGGTGTAAAAGAAGGATGAAGAGTGTTTTCTTTATGAAGATCGACTTCGAAAAGGCGTATGATAACGTGAATTGGGCTTTCCTTTTGTCCATGATGGATCAAATGGGGTTTCCCGAGAAGTGGCGGTTGTGGATAAAAGGTATCTTGGTTTCGGCTAGATCGGCTATCTTTGTTAACGGTTCGCCCACTTTTGAGTTTCAATGTCAAAAGGGTCTTCGTTAAGGTGATCCGATCTCTCCTTTTCTGTTTTTGATAGATATGGAAGTCTTAACTAGTATGTTCAAAAAAGCGGTCAACTTAGGCATTTTTGATGGGGTGTCGTTATCTAAAAATGGTCCGATAATTTCCCATTTTCTGTATGCTGATGATGCTCTTCTAATGGGGAATTGGTCTCATGGTAATATCTTGAAAATGGCGAGAATACTTAGGATTTTCTACATTTGTTCGGGCCTCAAAATAAACATACATAAGTCCTTTTTGTACGGCATCGGTATACCGGATGAAGAGGTGGTTTCTTTGGCCGCCACGGTGGGTTGCAGAGTGGGTAGCTTCCCTTTTGATTACTTGGGAGTTTTGGTTGGGGCGAACATGAATAGAATTAGTAATTGGCGGAAAATTGTTGAAGTGTTCGAGACTAGACTTTCTTCTTGGAAGGCGAGTCTTCTTTCAATCGGAGGGAGACTCACTTTGCTTAAATCGGTGCTACAAAGTCTCCCCATCTATTATTTCTCATTATACAAGGCCCCGACAAGTGTTATTGAAAATCTAGAAAGTCTCATGAAAAGATTCTTATGGTCTGCTACGAGTGAAAAGAATAAGCTGCATTGGGTTTCTTGGGATAGGGTGACTCGAGATAAACATAAAGGTGGTTTGGGTGTTAGCCGATTAAGAGATGTAAATGACACTTTATTATCGAAGTGGGCTTGGCGTTTTCGTAACGAAGAAGACTCGCTGTGGAAGCTCATCATCATGTCTTGTCATAATGGCAGATATAGATGGTCGGGTCTTCCTCGGATTGCTGGAAAGGGTGGATGTTGGTCCGCTATTGTGAAAAACTGTGAAAGATTTCAATGTGGTGATAAGTCTTTTCTCGATCTTTTGAAAGGAAAGCTGGGAAATGGCCGCTCTATCCGGTTTTGGGAAGATTCGTGGTTGTTGGATGTCCCTCTTATGTTCAAATTCCCTTTGCTGTACAAAGCTGCTTCGAACAAAAGAGCTCTTGTTTGTGATTGCAGGATTAGAGATACTTGGGTTCCTTTAGATTTTACCCGGCAGTGGAGTCTTTTGGAAGTCCAAGAATGGAGTCTGATGTCCGACTTATTGGGCTAGGCCCATCTATCCGGTGGTTCTGATAGTTGGGAGTGGGCTGGGTCTAACTCGTTCTCAGTCGCTGATGTGAAGTCGAAGGTTAAGGATTTTCGGGACAGTGATGACGTATTCAAGATCAAATGGATTGCTTGGGTCCTGCTTAAGTGTAACATCTTTGCTTGGCGGGCGGAGATGGATAGGATTCCTACGGTGGAAGCTCTCGCTAAAATAAAAGTGTACATCCCTAATGATCGGTGTAAACTTTGTGACATTGATCTTGAAACATCGGTTCATATCTTCTCTAGTTGCGGGTTTTCATATGGAGTGTGGTCTCACATTTGGAGGTGGTGTGATCTGGATACGATTGCAGTGAATAATACAAGAGACATTATGCTTTTATACAAACATGCTAAAGGTGGCAAGTGGGGAAAGAAGATTGTGCAGGGCATCGTTTTGGTCTCCCTTTGGTCGATTTGGAAAGCGAGAAATGAAAAGACGTTTAGGGGAGCGGAGCCTAAGGTTAATCTTGTGATAGGTAGTATAAAAGCTTTATCGTTCTTGTGGCTTAAGAATAGGTCCAAGTTCAATGATCTCCTTTGGGAGGATTGGTGTAATTGTCCCTTGTATATGTTGTAGTTTTTTCGGTTGGTAGTCCTTGTTTTGAGGCCTGCCCCGAGTGTGTTATGAAAGTCAATGTTCAAAAAAAAAAAATTATTAGGAAGTTAACAAATATGCCTCACTTAGAGGCTTATTGCATATTGGTAACTTGGTACCTACTACCGGTCATGCCGGTGTCAAGTCAACCAATTCAATTCTAATATTAATCAATGTAAATCAATTATTTAAAAAAAAAAAAAAAAAAAAAAAAAACTCAATCATCCAGCTATTGGTTTTAATGAAATATAAGAATAATTAGTTAATCCAATACACCAAAACTAACTGTATACATGACGAGTGTTATCATCACGTGCAAATCAGGTAATTTATTACAAAAGATTCAAAAGTTGGTGTATATAATTGAAAAAGAAAAGTTTGATGCACACTAAATTTTTTAAAATACATTCTTAGTTAATTATCGATTAAATATCTGATTTTCTTAATGACCAAGTTGTTAGAGGGCTTGGTGTCCATGGCTAGAATGGGTCGCGCGGACCGAAAACACGAGCCTATAATGCGAGCTCGACATCGCGAGTCTTGTCATAGGTTCTGGCTATAACGCCAACTTTCCTTCTTTGTGTGTGTGTGTTATATTGGGTTATGTATGCTCAGAGGCGTCCTATAATGCCAACTTTTGGAGAGAGAGTGTTTTTTGTTTAAGTTATAGGTTCTGAGTTATACGTAAAAAGTACTGAGGTGACAACACTTTTTGCTATAACGCGAGACGGATAGCTTGTGGGCACCTGGTCTTAGCATAAATAAAAGACTAATTGTATGTGTGTTTTTTCGTGTTTCTTGCATGATTATCATCTCTTTTCAAGTTCTCATTCATTGTAAAACACAGATACATACAATGATTTCTTCTGCTCCCATAAAATTCCCATATCAAGAGATAGCATCTGTCACAAACAATTTTGCTGCTGAAAATGTAATTGGAGAAGGTGGATTAGGCAAAGTGTACAAAGGTAAACTCTCACTGCAATCTGGTGAGTTGGTCAATGTTGTTGTACGGAGGATGGATCATAGTTATTGGATGCAAGACGATGCATTTGTTAAGGAGATAGAAATACTTTCTAATCTTAAGCATAAAAATCTGATCTCTCTTGTCGGTTTTTGTGACGAAAAAGATGAGATGCTCGTTATAAACAAGCATGTGGCCAATGCAAGTCTCAACAATCATCTTAGTGACCCCACCCTAACATGGATGAGAAGATTGAAGATAAGTGTTGGCGTTGCGAGTGCATTAAGTTACATGCATAATGATGAGGGACTACTCAATTATAGTGTCATCCATCGTAATGTCAACAGCACCACAATCTTACTAGACGAAAACTGGGAAGCCAAATTATCGGGCTTTGAGTTTTCCATGGTGATTCAAGATGGGCATCTAGATCCGGCGTATGATAGGATTGTAGTTGGGAGTTACAAGTCGGACGCTTTCTCCTTTGGGATCGTGTTATTTGAAATCCTGTGTGGAATGAAAGCATTTGTATCAAACGATGGGGATAATACATTTCAAGCTCCATTGGCCATACTTCATTATGAAGACAGAAAACTACATAAGTTGGTTGATCCGGACCTATACAAACAGATGGATCCGCAATCATTCAACATCTTTTCAGCAGTGGCATATGATTGCTTGAAAGAGCGACGAGAACCACCAAAAATGAATCAAGTCCTTCAAAGACTTGAAAAAGCATTAAAACTTCAAGAGCAATATGAAAATCATGTGAGCCTAATCCTTCAATTTCTATTTTTATCTATTTTCTATCATATGTAATTCTTTCTCATCATTGTGATTGACATTACAGGAACACTCATCAACAGTCATACGTAAAGGTCCCTCCAACCAATTGAAGTTGAAGGTAATTATTTTTTGTACATTACCGGAGTTTGTGGTAAACAATATCTAGTTAATTCTTTTCCATACAGAAATTAGTAGGCTCCTATTTCACAAAAATAAATATAGCATCTATAAACAAATAGGGATATTGTCATATGTATATTAGGTTTTATAATCAAACATCCTCAGACACACATACTGACACACACAAATATACACAAAACTCAAGCGTATCTAAATTTGTATCTATGAGTCAAGAGGCAAGACAAAAGAGTCTTCAACTCACATTTAGGTAAGTGCCTGTTTGTTTTTTATTTTAATTTGTGTTTTAATACGACGTTTGTGTAAATAAATGATGTATGTTCGTAGATGAACATTATTATTTATTTTGTATGCTGAGTAAATTTCTAAACAATATACTTTATTGACTTAATCTGAAAAACATTACCCTCCTAACTTTTTCTATTAAGTCATCAGAAATAATAAGTCACCGACTTTGCAGATTAATAAAGTATCCCAATTAAGACATTTAAGTCAAAATCAAATGGCACCTAGGTGATCACTTATCAATTACGAATTTGTCTAAAACTGTATATATGTGACTAAAGAGTCAAGACTAAAAAGTCTTTAACCTAACGTTATGTAAGTGGCCCATCAAATAAGAAGTTATGCATTTAAATCTGTGAATATTACCTCTGAAAATAAGTCTCAAGTGTCTTAAATTTCTTAGATCCGTCAAGGGCTGCACCTCCATTTGATAAAGGATGTGAGGGTCGCACTAGAACTTTACTTTTGTGTGAATATATCAATAGGATTCAAGACTTTGTATTGTATTAAACATTTAAACACGTGATTAAAAAATCCAATAGGTTGATGGAGTGCAACTTCATGTTCATCTCATCAAGATCACTTTCCATATAAAACTCTTTTCAGTGTCAAAGTTTTTAACTTTATCTCAACGTTAGACATATTTATGATAATCCCATCTAATGAACTGATTTGTTTACAAACTTGCAGTATGTTCAACTTGATTTTGTTTGTATCTGAGCAAAACAGCTAGACAAGTTTATTGTGATGTATTTTTCTAGTTTTTGTATAACCTATTATCTACATAAGTTAACATGTCCCCTCAAGCTATTAGTATTAAAACATACTTTACTCAAAATGAACCCCCAAACCTGGTCTCGTAAGGCTGTCTCCAATGGTAGCTAGAAAAGTGCAGTGCCCTTGTTATAGTATGCCAATGACAACATTCAATATAAAATTATATTAACCTTTCTAGCTAATAAGTATATATCTAATCTGCTACACATCTCTTCTTCTTCTTCTTTTTTTTTTTTTTTTTTTTTTTTTTTTTTTTTTTTTTTTTTTTTTTTTTTTTTTTTTAAACTCAATGAATTAATGATACAGCTGAAGCAGTTGGAACACATGAGGATTCAACTTAAGGATATAAAATTAGCCACCAAGAACTTTTCCTCTGAATATTGCATTGCGTCAGGGGGATTTGGTATGGTGTATAAAACAGAACTTGACCATGTTGAAAGAAAATATTGTCACGCAATAGAAGGGGAGAATGCACATGAAATACCCAAGAAACAAAGCATAGTTGCTGTAAAAAGCATCTTTGATACGGAAGATGAGATAGTTGAACAAGGGTTTTATGCAGAAATTGAAATGCTTACAAGCTGTAAGCATTCCAACATACTCACTCTACTTGGCTTTTGTGACGAAGGTTCTGCAATGATTCTTGTTTACGAGTATGCTCTCAATGGGAGTCTCGTTGATTATTTACGAAACAGAAGTAACATGACCAATGACAGTTGGGCACAACGAATGAAAATCTGCCTTCAAGTTGTAAAGGGATTGAGTTATCTTCACATCGGTGAGGGGGTCAGACAAGAGATAGTGCATCGTGACATCAAGAGCTCCAACATCCTGTTGGACGAAAATTTGGATGCTAAGATTGGTGACTTTGGGCTCTGTAAATTCCTCTACTCTGAGAACGAAGAACATAACAAGCACTATTCGAGACAAATTGCAGGCACAAAAGTGTACATGGATCCTCAATATGCAAAGGATGGTAAGTTGAAAAAAGAATCAGATGTTTACTCTCTCGGAGTAGTTATGTCTGAGATCCTATGTGGGAGGTTGGCCTATGATACAATTTATAATTCACACAATAGCAAGGGGCTTGCGCACACAGCACGATCACACGTTGAAAACAAAACAGTGCAGAGAATTGTAGATCCTAGAATGAAAGAAGGAATTACTGAAGCCATTTTACCTTCTATTGAACGCCTTTATCAGAATTCTTTCGACATGTTTTTAAATATTGCTTATAAATGTTTGGATGAAACACAGGCCAAACGTCCACCACTGGAATCTGTTATCAGGGAGCTTGAGGAAGCACTACCCTTTCAAGTAAGTTGATGTCTACAAATTGTAGCTGTTATACTTCACATATTCTTAAGCAAGTAATACTAATGTTGTATGCTTATTAATGATATTAACATATATGTAGGCTATATGGTAATTTTAGTTCATAATAAATAAAGATGCATACATTTTTCTATACATTTTTTGCATAAAAAATCAAAAAATTCATTCACAATTTTTTATTCTCCGGCCCCCCTATCTTGTGAAAAAATTTGAGAACTTTTTTTATTTTTTAATCTTGAGTATATAGAGTAAATTACATGGTTCGTCCCTGTGGTTTGGCCAAAATCCCTAATTGAGTCCTTATCTTTTCAATTGCGCCAATTGAGTCCTTATTCTGAAACTATGTAACACTGTTAGTCCTTATCGCAAACTGTCGTTATCTCAATTGGCAAAGTTAGTCCATTAACCAAACGATCATTTGCAACGTTAGTCCTTTTACTAACGATCGTTAGTCCAAAAAAGATAATTTGAAAAATTCGAAAAAATTCTAATTTTTTTTTTCAAAAAAAATAATTTGAAAAAAAATTTTCGAAAATTATTTCTTAAAAAATTCGAAAAAATTTCTAAAAAAAAATTTGACGAATTTTTTTTTTCCAAAAAAAAAATAATTTGAAAAAAAAATTTCTAACAAAATTATTTTTTAAAAAATTCGAAATAATTTCTAAAAAAAAATTTGACGAAAAGTTTTTTCAAAAAAAAAAAATAATTTGAAAAAAAAAATATTATTAGAAAAATTTTTTAAGAAAAATTTTTATTAGAATTTTTTTTCAAATTATTTTATTTGGAAAAAAAATTCTGTCAATTTTTTTTTAGCAATTTTTTCGAATTTTTTACAAAAAATTTTTATTAGAATTTTTTTTTCAAATTATTTTTTTTAGGGAAAAAAAATTTCGTCAAAATTTTTTTTAGAAATTTTTTCGAATTTTTTTAGAAATAATTTTATTAGAATTTTTTTTTCAAAATAGTTTTTTTTGGAAAAAAAAAATTCGTCAAATTTTTTTTTTGAAATTTTTTCGAATTTTTTACCAAAAATTTTATTAGAATTTTTTTTTCAAATTATTTTTTTTGGAAAAAAAAATTTTCGTCAAAATTTTTTTTTAAATTATTTTTTTTAGAAATTTTTCCGAATTTTTTAAAAATAATTTTATTAAATTTTTTTTCGAATTTTTCAAATTATTTTTTTGGACTAACGTTGCAAATGATTGTTTGGTTAATGGACTAACTTTGCCAATTGAGATAACGACAGTTAGCGATAAGGACTAACAGTGTTACATAGTTTCAGAATAAGGACTCAATTGGCGCAATTGAAAAGATAAGGAATCAATTAGGGATTTTGGCCAAACCACAGGGACGAACCATGTAATTTACTCTTTAATCTTTTGTAAATCTCTAAGGACATAAAGCCTTTTATATGTTTCATTTCTCATATGTTATGTGAATTTGTTTATTTTTTTTAGGTATTTTTCAATGATATTATGAGGAAGAGGAGAGGAAATAAAATACAGGAGAAAGAGCCCAACAGCAATTAATCAAAAGCAGCTCAAGACTTGTATTTTGTATATCAAGAAGGGAAATCGAAATAATGTTTGAACCGCAATATGGATTATTTCTGTCTAGTCAACAGACCTTGATTTTACACTGTAACCACAAGATATAAATTTGTCAAAATTCTTACTAAAGTTCATTTCACTTTGTTATATAAGATCCTGATTTTACAGGTTCATCGATAGTAATTAGACTATGTAATTTGAGCCAAGCCCGAGTATGGGCTTTGCTTTGTAGTCTAATAGATAGTTCCAGATTCAGTTCTACGTAACGGGTCGAATGGTCCCTAAAGCCAAATACTGTGCATTTCACGAAGAATCGTGAGCTGGCATATTCTGCTATAGCTGATCACTAATCCAGTTGTGGTAATTATACAGTATAATTTTCATGCAGAAAATTATAGGCTCGACGACTCATCTTTGTCATTGAATAATTGACTTGGTTTATAAAGGATCGATAACTTTCTTATCACCTTAAAGTTAACTTATTATCGGAAGTGCTTTATTAAAGTTGAATGTTAACTGATTAATGTATTCTCCATGTTAGACATGCTTATGGTTTTCAATTGATACCTCAACATCTACAAACGGTACCGTCAGTATACATGTAGCCACAACCTACAAGGTACTACCTCCTCTTTATCTACCTTTCACTTTTTCAGATGTTAAAAACATGAAATGAAATTGTTTATTATTGTGAAATAGAGTAATTAGTATCAAAAATTTCAGGTGGTATATGACCCGTTCTGACCCACGGCTTTGTGACCCGTTTTGACCCATCCTATAAACTCACTACTTTTGATGTAACATGCTTTTGATCATACTAACGGCTCTGCCCATTTACCTTCTATATCTTTCTATATTTGTGTTCTTAACTAATATAGCTTATTTTCAACATAAGTTTATTTATGTCAACTACTAATATGTGTGATTAATCAATCCGGAGATTTGAGGAAACACAAATGATCAGGTCTCCTGAGAAGTAACGGAACTTCAAAGGTTAGAATATGCTCACAAACTGACGGCATAAAATTTTCTATTATATATTAAAATTTCAGACGTGGAAGTAAAAGACTACCCAGATCTACCCATTTTTTAGTGAATGAATTGATAACCTTTTTCACCACTGTTGTATTCATCTTCTCATTAGGGGTGTTTGGGATTGCTAAAAAAAACAGCTTGTTACAAGGACCCTATTTATTGTGTGAAAGTAGTATAAAAAAACCAAATCTATTAAATTATGACTACATTGCTGATTTTATAAATGGATTCTTATAAATGGCCACGAGTCCCATTATCAGGTAGTACCATGTAATGTATTCCCAGTTATGTGTTTTGCATAGCTAATTGTACTAACTTCATGCTTAGTTCTGGATAGCATAGGAAGGTTTTATGTTTTAAAAAGTTAGGACAAGTTTTTCTGCCCAAGACAACCCGATCCAAAAGCAACCTGTTTGACCTGTTGCTCAGCTCTCCCATTTCTACAAATAATATCATGAGGAAAATATACTTTAAAATACGGGCATATATTTTTACAGAAAAAATTGGCAATTCATTAGCCATCTACAGTTCCATGTTGTATAGGTTGTATTATCCAATACAAAATTGAAATTACTTTGATCGGGACTTTAAGATTTAGGGGCACGAGATGCTCATCCCAAGTCTCTTCGGCCCAAGATTGTGAAGCACATATGAAAGACCTCAAAAGCATCTTGGATTCTCAGGTAGTAACATGCATTTTAAAAGTTTCACGGTTGATTCAAAAGTTATGTGGATTATGATATCTGATGGTAAATATCATTAAGAGGGTGTTTGTTTAAGCTTACAAACTTATTTGACTCGACCAAACAGCCCGTTACATCAGTTTTTTTATAACAATTCACTAATAACATGCAAAAAGACGATTAAAATCTTGAACTTTAAACAAATACACTCTTTCCTTGCAGTCGAGCTAGGATGAAGACTTATAGCAATCTTGATATAGTATTTGATCAGCATTAATTAAAGGAGGTTGACTATTGGTTTATTCGTATCAAGTGCTCTCTTTTACCTTTTAATATTGCATAAGGCTTTTTTCTTTGTGGTTATAAGTTAAATGCATAACATCACTAATTCACTATGCCAGTTCACAACTATCTTGGTTGAGAAGTTATGTCAATGCATTCTTTCATTTCCTTAAAGGGAGTAAACTTGGAGATGCATTTTACAATTACAAAACTTAGCTAAAGTAGAAAGATGTGAATAGATAGGCCAAATTAGTAGAAACTAGAAAGTCATGCAAACTGGTTTCAAATGCTTATATATTAAACCTGATTATCTGCTTATTGCTTATTTTATTTATAAGTTATCAAGTGAGAGGGTGTATGAGATTGCATATTTTAAGTGCCAATCTACTTATTACGTTTTAGAAAAGAAATAAGCACTTTTAAAGTGTTTGGATTGCTCCAATTATGACTGAGCCATTGCCAAAATTATCAAATTCTAATATAGTGGCCAAGTTTGCTTAATATACATGCAAAGTGTGAATAAAGATTCAATTACACCATGTTAATAATATAATGTTCTGTATAAATGTTCATGATGTTTCAGTTGTTATATAGCATATTCGAAAATCAACAGGCCCGTGTTGATAGTTCTGAATGGTAGTGATACATAAACTAAAAATACTTCTTTCAGTTACGCGTAGTTTAAGTTTCCTTTTACGAATGTCGGTAAGATGGATCACTAAATACCACCGCACTAGACCTAGAGCATGGAAGATATCAATGACATTTTAGTTGAGTACTAGGCACAAAAGGAGCGGGTAATTAAAATGTATTTTTGTCCGATTCGTTATGCTTCTACTCTTTACTAGAATATAATCAAAATGTCTCTTTTTTGAAATAAATTTGTTCAGACTGTTTTTCAAAAACGACTTAAGTTCTCTCATATTCTACCCAAATTTATTTAAAATTAGCGCCAATCCTTGCCACAAATTTGGTTTATAAGATGTGTTTTTAATGGTTGGATGTGAGTAGTTAGTGTTACTTTTTTGGATGTGCCATACAGCTAAACTCTCAACCAAAAAGCAATCAAACCTAACAGTAAGTTCTCGATTTTTTATTATTATTTTTTTTTATTATTATTTTTTTTTAAATTATTAATTTTTTTTATTGTTATTTTATTTATTTATTTATTTTTTTTTTTTGAGAATAGAAATGACTGGTTAAGAAGAAAAGAGAAAATAAATGAAAAAGAAAGGAAAGGAAGTTGTTCTTTTATTTCATTATCTCGAGTTGAAATAAAATGAAAGGAAAAGAAAAAATGTTGTGTTGTCGAGTTGGGATGAAAAGAAAGGAAAATGTGCATAATTACACTTATACCCTTTTAAACATGTTCACAAGAATCAAATATGAGTAAATATTGAGGATTATATATTTTAATATTTACATTGGTTCCAAATCCGCCCATATTTGGGCGGAAAATTTTTGAAGAAAAATGGTAAGAATTTTTCTGTAATTTCCTTTCGGTTTTTCTTGTTTTGGGCTCTTGTTATATGCTTAGTTTTATGATAAAACCATTTGTGTAGCCCAAATGTAATATTATCAAATTAAAAAAAAAAAAAAAAAAAAAAAAAAAAAAAAAAAAAAAACCAACGAGAATTTAATTAAAATAATTTTAATGTTTCATATATTTTTTTATAATTTAAATATCTTTTAAACTGTTAATGGGTAAGTGAAAATAATTACACCATCACGACGAGCATTTAATTGTCTTTCTATAGTCGGACACTTTTATATACTTTCGACAATTTTTTCCCCGGTTTTTTTCACGTTTTTTCATATTTACTTTTTCGTTACTGACATTTGCATAAAAATTACATGTGATTAAACATTAATTTGAATATTCTAATAATATCGCATGTGATATTAGTGTTAAATCATATATGATATGTTATCTCACATGTGATATTAATGTTAAATCAAATATGATATTACATATTATATGTGATTTAACACTAATATCACATGTGATTTTTATGCAAATTTCTGTAACCCAATTTTTTTTTTTATTTATTTTGAAAAACATGATTTTTTTCCGAAAGTATATCAAAGTGTCTATTTATGAAATGATAATTAAATGCTTGTTGTAATGGGGTATATATATATATATATATATATATATATATATATATATATATATATATATATATATATATATATATATATATATATATATATATATATATATTTTGCTTAATGATAAATGGTTTGAAAGATATCTTTTATATAATAAAACAAAACCCTTATTGAGAATTTTCCATTTCAAAAAAATGCATTCATACCTTATTTAGTAATAATTTTATTTAAGAAAAAGATTATCTGTAACATTTTATATTTATCCATAACACAAGTAGAAGATAAATACAAAAAATATAGATAAGATGCAATTAATAATAGAATTAAAATTTTTAAATAATTATCTTTAATAATAAAAAAACTATAATTAAACATTATAAATCAAACAAAACAAAGATTAAATTATTTGTTTTTTAATAAATAAAAATATATGATTTAAATTTTTTTTAAAAAACCCTTGCGTGCGCGGGTTTTATAACTAGTTAATATAAAAAAGAAGATGATGAAATTGAGTTTTTTAAATTGTTGTGATTAATTTTATCCATTATATCAAATAATGATAAAGTGTAAAGATTGATCATTTGATATGTAAGATAAATTTAATATGTAAATGATGTTAAATCATATATATTATTCGCTCTCCATCGAAGAGTAATAAACTATATTTTCTTTAGCGAACAACATATTAAAAAAATGGGTTGTGACGGATCTATTTTCTTTCTTTCGGATCTTAAGTTGGACCATCGGGTTGTAGACCCAAAAGCCTATTAGTTATTATTATTTTATTTTTATTTTTATTTTTTTACTCTATGACAATAATACAATTACTAAAAATGGAATAAGAAAGAGTGTCTAAGTTAATCACTTAACTTGTATAAAAATTTAAAAATAAAGCAACAAAAATGTCTAACCTTAAATAAATGTTTTAAAAATCGACTTTTTAATCAACTGTTAAATCACCAGGTAACCAAATTACCACTACAATCGGTTAAATCGAAGAGTCGGCACGGTTTACGAAAAAATATTTTGCTTTCTAAAATAGTTTAATCACCGAGATAACCCCATTTCTAAGAAAAAAAGGAAAAGAGTATTGATATAAAGAGTATTCATATCTTTAGGTCTAATTTTAGGTGTAGGTTTTAGGTTACCAAATTATTTTTCAAAGGGAAATGTTTAACAACGATAAAGTTGTAACCATTTAACCCGTTTTTTAAAACCCCTTTTCTTTAATCAATTTGTTTAAACCGGATCACTTGAACCAACTAATCCGACCAAATACAACCGCAGTTCAAAATATTGTTAACACGCGAAGCAAACGTAAAAAAACCCCGCTGCAACGCAGCGGGCGCCCCATCCTTGTTGAATTTTATGAGTCCCAAAATACATTTTAGCTTTTACTTCTAAAACCACAAACTATATTAAGTTTCAATGCAGACTAGTTGGATAAGTTTATCATATTGTTGTGGTTTTTGGATTTTGTCAACTAATCTCTTTTAACATTTGTCTATCTTCTCTTTTTCTCTCTTTGATTTACCTTTATGATTTTTCGTTTTACTTTTCTATCGGACTTTTTTATTTACTTTTCATTGCTACACGTACTCAAAGCAAGATAACACTCTTTTCTGATAGATTGATGCGGCCACATCGACGTTATTTACATAGTGCAAGATTTGAATTTTTGATCTCTCGCAATGTCACATAAATAAGTAGTGTTACACCTTTAGAATTTTTTCTTAAGTCATATATCACCTAATTAGAAATTTATTTAACAAATATGGCGGCGGCCGGCCGCGTTGCGGCCTAGCGGGTTTTTTTTGTGTTGTATTTGGTTTATGATGATTTTTTATCGAAGGTATGTGGCGGGGCACCTTATTTGGTCGTTGTTTTTAGGTTTTGGTCTTTTCATGAAAGTAACGCACCACACGGATAAATACTGAAGAAATGCTAAAACTTTTATATCACATCCCTTATTTTGTACTGTATTGAATATAATTTTCCAAAATCTAATTATGTGCACATATTCATTGATAGAACAACAACAACTTGTGGTAAACAAATAAGACGCCAACAATATGCAAATGCTTGTTCAAAGCAAAAAAGCAATTCCTTTGGCACTTTGATCTTTTCTATCCACCAATACCATTTGCTCTCTTCTCCACATAAATGCTTGTTCATCTGGAAATTCTTAGAAGCAACTGGTCAGAAAATCAGTGGCAAAACTAAAAAGAGGGATGGCTAATTCTATCTAGTTGGTGGTTGCAAAGTTGCTTTGATTTCCATTAAATATAAAGCCACTCTATCTTATAAAGTGTAAAAAAACTACAAACCAAACCATACGAAACAAATTGTATATATCTGCATTAACCGAAGTAAATGACTTACGTTAATAAAAACATCAAACAATTAACAAAATGTGTTGTTTACAATTTAAAACGAATGTGAAAACATAATGGGATTAGCCAACAGGAGTGCATGAAATCAACATGGCAACAACATATGGTTAGGCTATCAAATACCTCTAGATTTTTTTTAAATGCTTTATCTCATGTTTTTATTCATCTCACAAATTGTGAAAAATGTGGATAATTATTTAGTGCCTATACAGGTGATAAAATCATTGACCCTATGGCATAAAATCTGTTGTTAAAGCCCCTAGTGTCCACAAAAGGTTCAGTTCAGTTATGACTTATGATTAATAGTTTGTAGCTTAAAATGATGACTTCGCCAGTAATGACTCTTAAAATGCTTTGGAGGTGATAAAGTCATGTAGATATCACTTGCCAACGTTTTTTTGGCATAAATTGATTTAATGAAATCGTGTTCACTAATAGTAACTATCTAAAGAAGATTTATAGTTTTTGCTCTCAAACTTTTGTACGTGAAGATAGATGGATCTATTAGCATTAGGACGGAAAACAAACCTGTAAGCAATTTGCTGAATGAATTATTTTCTTATCAATCATTACACAATTTTTAGAAAGCAAAGACCAGACGTTGTATTTGCAAAATGGCCCGTGTTTAAAATAACGAAAAAAGAACATCAGTTAAAAAGGTTTGTGAAGTTACCTTTAAGCTACATATATCATCCTCTCTATTTTCTTAGAAGAGTACTCGTGACCTGCAAACACATGAATAATGGTTCTTCAATCTAAATGGGTATCAATCTAAACTAAAGTACGAGGCTAATTTGGTGCATGATGAGTCGATACTTTCCAGAATTAGTATAACAAAATAAACCGTTTCTTCTATACTCAATATCAGTAATGAAATACAGAGTAAATATTCACTACATGAATTTATGCCCACAACAGGCTAGTGAATATCGCATCGCATGTTGAGTGTTCAATGTACGTAAAAAACCTGATATTAATACAATGCACATTGAACCCTTGCAAAAACTTATTCTAGTAGAGTAAACTTAACGATTCTTCGATTTCTTTCTAATCGTTTAACTCATAGAAGGTCAATGCATCTTATCTGTACATCATGTCGAATCTGATACATAAGTGCAATATGAATAGCTGATATAGAAAATTTTGTTTCGTAACTACCAACGACATGCCAAACTACACCGCCCCATCATGTCATTCGTAACTCAGCCTTTCTACCAACATGTGCCAACTTTTATTATTATTATTATTATTATTATTATTATTATTATTATTATTATTATTATTATTATTATTATTATTATTATTATTATTATTATTATTATTATTATTTTTTTCTGAGTGAGGTATTTTTGGTGAGGTGTTTTGTAAGACCTACAAGTACTAATAACTAGGGATGGCAACGGGGTGGGTTTGGGGCGTGGCGGCCATCCCCATACCCAAACCCGGTTACCAAAGTTCTCCCCAAACCCGCCCCGATCCCCATCGGGGCGCCTCGTTGAGGCATGATGGTCCCCTAAACCCGCCCTGTAAATCGAGGATCTTATCAGGTTGTCCTCTATAGGTGCAATTTTTGATGAAAGTTGCACCATTTCACATTTATTTTTATTTTTATAGTGTTAGAAATAACGGACCTACTAATAATCAATTACAAACAAGCTATATTAAAATTTTCAACGCTAGTGTTATACATAAATAATGACAAATTATACAGCCAAAAATTAAAACTTGAAAATATGATATTAAACGAGTTTCTATAATCACAATTTTACATTCTTACAAATATAAAAAACTAACAATATCATAGTAATATTTCTTTATTATGTAAATACTATATACTATAGGTACAGATATATTTGTATATGTGTATATATTAATCGGGTGGGTCGGGGCGGGGCGAGGATTTCCCGCTCCCAGCCCTAAATCCGATTAAAATCCCCGTCTAATCTCCAAACCCGCCCCGCAACCCGATTAGCATGCCCCGCGACCCGCCCTAAATAGTTCGGGTTTCCCCGTCGGGTTCCGTTTTTTTGGGCCATCCTTACCAATAACATGTTATTGTTTTTTTGTTGGAAAAGGTGTTTTTAGTTATTGGTGAGGTGATGAGTTTGCGTTGAGGTGAGAGATGAATAACATGTTGTCTCACCACATCTAGCTCTCTTAGAAGCGGATTCACGACAAACAAAGGTATACTGTATTATTTATAGATATGGACATAAAAAGTTAGAAATCTATATGTAAGTGTTCATCTTAGTAATGTCTTGCTCTCATTCTTTTAATCCTTTGTGAGGGCATTCATGCGACTAAACAATCATGTTTTTTAATTAAAGAGCAATGCATACTATTTAAGCAATAGAAATATACTAAGGCTAAACCCAATAGAATCAAAGGGGGAGATGAAGCAGCAAAACAAAGCTATTATCACCAGTAAATTATTGCTAAGTAACATAAACTGTCATAAAGTCATAAACCACTCAATTTTAGTATTAAATCAAGATATTCAATTGCTAAATTCTATAATTACATTACTGCTGACAACTATATCACCAAAGTTGAGATGGCCGAGTTGGTCTAAGGCGCCAGATTAAGGTTCTGGTCCGAAAGGGCGTGGGTTCAAATCCCACTCTCAACATTATTCTTTTTTATTTATTTTTTTATTTTTAAAGTTTACTAAAATTAGTATGTTATTTCAACCTTTTGAATGTTTTATTTCCATTTGATACATAATAAAAATTGAATAAGGATGTAGTAAAAGTTAACCTCACTTTGGCTGTGTGTTAAACGTTACTAAAGGCGAAATTTGAACTCAAGATATGAGATTATACTATAGGAGAATAGTGTTCCATATATTATTATCGTCATATGCCAATGTATTTATAGATTACATAAGACCGACTGAAAGCCCTAGACACTATCGAGCCGTAGCCCATACAAACAACTCATGGGCTATCCCATTATACGACTAATAGTTTCAACCTTTTCACTCTTTTATTTATGGTTCAAATCCCACTCTCAACATAATTTTTTTTATTTATTTTTTGTTTTTTTTTGTTTTTTTTTGTTTTTTTTTTTGTTTTTTTGTTTTTTTTTGTTTTTTTTTTTTTGTATTTTTAAAGTTTACTAAAATTAGTATGTTTCAACCTTTTGACTGTTTTATTTCCATTTGATACATAATAAAAACTGAATAATGATGCAGTAAAAGTTAACCTAACTTTGGCTGTGTGTTAAACGTTACTAAAAGGCGAAATTTGAACTCAAGATCTGAGATTATACTATAGGAGAATAGTGTTCCGTATATTATTATCGTCATATGCCAATGTACTTATAGATTACATAAGACCGACTGAAAGCCCTAGACACTATCGAGCCGTAGCCCATACAAACAACTCATGGGCTATCCCATTATACGACTAATAGTTTCAACCTTTTCACTCTTTTATTTATGGTTTGCTACTGGAATGCATTGGTTTTGCTTTTGAAATTGTGACTGTCTAACAGAAGAAACCCAACTAACTGACCGAAATCGAATGAGTAGTAATGGACATGCCTAATTTTATGCCTAAAAAATATCACCATACACTTGGCAAGATCAATTATAAGTTTGAAGAGAGAGAAATTATGCAATCCATGTGTTCAACAATGAATGGATTAGACACAATAGTAGCCACATGCGTTAGGCATCTAAATCATTTCCCAAACCGAATTAGGCATTACGGTTCATGCTATTTCCCGAAATTGGTTTTCAGGTTAGGTCGGGTCGGTTTAGGCCCGAAGCTCAGCCCTAGAGTCTTGGGTGTAGATTTTCCTCAAAGACATAGCCTCTTGCAATGGTATGTTTAGTGACCTTTAGCTTGGCGTTTGTAGTGGGAAAGGGGAAGTGATGCCATGAGCCAGTAGCTCACTGCCCTAATGGTAACATGGTTGTGTACTTATGTATGTATTCTTAGTGATAATGATAATGTTCCATTTTATTATATTATGCTTATGTTCACCGCCATATATGCCATGCAATAAGACCCCCTTTTTTCATCAGTTATTGTGTTAACATCTTATACATATATAGTGGTCAGCATTGTAATTTAAAAGAGGCACATAGAAGGATAATAAATAGATGCTACTTCATATACTGATTAGGTGACACAAACGTCTCAGTGTATATGACTTCTTCAGGGTAACCCACTCTAACGTCGGAAGGATACAATTCGTATTCGTCATGGAAATTTCCTTTGTTTTTATATTTTCCTTTGTTGCCGCGGCCGTCTTTTTCTTTAGTATACTTCTTCTTCTTGAGATCTACCTGACAAATAGGATATTCTCCATATGGTGTATAATCATCTATCATGAGCCAGTTTCCGTTGTTCATCAAGTGCAGTGGAGACAAATAGCCAATATCATTGTTGGGCATGAGCTGATAGGCTTCCACCTTATTCCAGATATCTCCATCCGCATTAAACTTCCACAGATCGATACAGGTGCTCTTCCACAAATCATTTCGTCCAATAATGTGGTACTTGACACATAAATGAATGGACCCTTTGTGAAGAGTAATGGCGGTGGAGGATAGTTCATTAATATTATCATACTCAGGGGGAGTTTCTATCTTATGGAACCTCTCAACTGTTGTGTCAAACCTAATCAAGCATTGAGCTTTGTTGTAATACTGAAAATAGATATTTTCGCTCAAGCAAAAACCGGCTCTCCAGTGCCAACGTGTTTCTTGAAAGGGGGCCTTCTTGTTTAACTTTCTCCATGAGTCAGATTTCAAAGAGTATATGTAAACATTGCCAGACTCTGTTACAACTATAAGCTTGTAGTCATCTTCACAAGAGCTGTAATACAATCCGTATCCTCTTTCATAAGAATTGTAGCATTCCATGTGATCAGGATTGGTTGGTTTAGACAACCTCTTATACTCAGTTGTCAAAGGATTCCACAAAATAATACTAGTATCAAAGTCATGATAATCATCCGTTATTATACCTAAACATACCAGCCCATGATAAGATGTTAGTATAACTATACATTCAGGACTGGCTTCAAATTGTGGTAAAGGTCGCCGGTAGGGAGCATTATTAGGCAGTGATCCACAGTCGATGGTGAAGAACGTTGCTTCATCTTCATCATAAAAGAAAAGGTTTTGGTCTTCAAGATGGGGGTCTGTTAGAAGGCTGCGGCTGTGCATCTGCTTGAACCTACCTGACATTAGAAACGCGTTCCATTGCTTGGAGACACTTAAAGCGGACTGCAGATTTTGCTGGAACCCTTGCTAGTATCTGAAACAATACTACGTCTTGTGGAAGATAAACCGCCATGGTTTTCTTGTCTGCATCATACAAGACTGTTTAAAATAATGAATATCAAGTTTACATGGATGCATCATATTAATAAGTAATATGGAACATGCTGTTCGAAAAATTAATAATAATGGAGCACAAATCTGATGAAAGTGAAAAGATTATCTGATTTTAGCTATTATGAATCAAAAAAGTTAACACAAACGTGTATAAGAGACACAATTAATTTAAATTACCTGAAGTTGGGCTCGAATTCTTATCTTTGATTGTTAAAGCCGCCATTGAAATTAATTTTGAGGAAAAGGGGAGTCGAATTAGACTCAGGATGTGTGGTAGGTTTTATAGGATTGATTATGGGGTTTATTTTATGCTAATGATCCACTAAAATATGGTAATTATCTTTTGGATCCTTTGAAATGTGACAATAACTTAATAACTAAGTTAAATCATACTAGCAGGATACATGCGCGTTCAAGCGGCCCGTGATTAAAATTTATGGCAATCGAGTAGACACTTATTTGTTATGTTTATTATTTTCACTATAAGATTAGTAGATACTTATTTTTAATGTTTATGTTTAGATAGATGTTCCATAAATGTGATATTGACTATATGTATTATTTTTTATACCCAACTTTATCTTTATCTCAAGTTTTACCATGCCTCGAACATGTGAGTTGTCAAACTATTAAAAAAAATAATAATAATAAAATAAAAAAGAGCTGTTTTGGGCTCTTGTTATATACTCACTTTTTTGAAAAATTAAAAAAATTAAAAAATAAAAAAAGTCTTTGACAATTCTTTAGTTAATGGTTGGGATACTTTTAGCAATAAATTTTAAAACAATATGCTTCATTGTTCAAAGTATTGAACAATTTAGAGTTAAAACTCGATTTTATCGTCTGGTTGTATATTGAGTGTTCCATTTGATATATCGATACATGTAGCTAAATGAGTGGGTTCAATGGACGACGTTACATGTTGAAATGAGTTTAAACCGAAATGTAAATTATTATGATTTACGGCTGGTTCAGTAACTTTTTTTGTTAGTTTTCATTGACTACCATAAATCGATAATACAGTACATATCATACGATTAATTAGCTTTTGGCTAAAGTTTAACCACTTCTTCATAAGGCTATTGATAAAACCGACATTAATTTCATGTTGTCAAGTTTGAAACTATCATTTACAAGCTCATTCATAAGAATTTTGTATGTGGTAAATGTTTGAGTAACAGTTTCACCTTCAATGAATTTAAAGGTGTTTTATGCTAGTTTTAAATCCATGGCTCTATTTTTCTTGACTTTTGATGGTCCTTCTTGGCTTAGAATCAGGTCTTCCTATGCCCGCTTGCCAGTGGAACAATTTATGACATGTTCCAGGAGGTCATCAGGTAGGCATTAAACAATGAGACTTTTGAGTCGTTGGTCAAGATTGACAACCCTTAGTTTGTTATTTTTCCATGGAGGTTCAGGTGTGTCAAGACCAACAGTGGTTTTTGGTTTTATGGACCATTGGTTATGATTTTCATGAATTGAGTTTCTATACTTGCTATGTGACAGATGAACCTTTTCTTTCATTTGGTGAATTTTTCCTTTCCTAGCTTAGGAGCAATAGTATAACTACCCTTATCGTTTAAAAGTTTAGAAACTTCATTATTTGCCATTGTGGATCTTAATTTTAAAAACTTCTAGCAATCTTTTTGAAAAGGCTTTATAGATTAGATGGCTTTAAAACCACTTGTTGGACCTCTATAATGTGAAAATAACTTAAGAACTAACTTAAATCACATTGTATGCAAACATATGGAGTGTTAAACAATTTAAAGTAATAACGCGTAAAGCAATTTAAACACAAAGACACAATGTAATTTTCAACGTTTTACAATTCTTATTTGAATGAATCAAAGAATTTGACATTGATTATTTGAGGAATCCTTATAAGAGTGAAAGCAACTGTTCAATTGAAACTCACACAATTTATATGTGATAGTCACATACCTTTTGCCATTAGATCATGCATGAGTAGTTAAATCATACATAACATATTAAGTCGAAAACATTTTCCCCAGATTAGATAATAAGATATCAATTCTCTTCATTGGTTTCTAAACCAATGTATCTTGTCTGCTCATACAACTAATTAGCTTATTTAAAAAGTTACGTCAATGTATCATAGCATGTTTTAAGGCTTATCATTCTTGATTCATTTTATAAGCATCTAACATGATGAGGAGAGTATGCATTACGTGTAATCCGAACGATAAGGTTAGGTTTTGATTGGATGGACAAGATCATATCCAGGAGCGGAGCCAGGATATCAAGTTAAGGGGGGCCTAAAAAAAATTTTATACTCGCGACATAATTCGAAGGGATACATCAAAGCATGATAATCTAGAAGAATAGATAAAGAACTAAATACATAATAATATTAAGAAAGTAACTGAAACAAAAGACATTACCAAAGTAACTGGTACAAAAGACTTAACCAATCAACATATGATTTCTAATGAGTAATGACCTTGAGGACTTAAGCTTTAATCCTTTCTCATGAACTAAATAAGACTTCTAATCACCTTAAGCACTAGAGCAAGAATCCTTTGTCATGAGCTGACCTGCAAATGACGCAAAACAGTCAATATAAAAGCATAAATTCTATATGTTAATGATAAAAAATAATCATTTTAATAGTAACAAGAAATTGTACCTTTTGCTTCTTCATCATCTAGACACGTCGTTGTGATTTGGAGTAAAAATCATCTATTATTTTCTCATTACAAAGGGTACCAACAATCTCCCTTTCAATGCTAATAATCATGCTACTCTTAAGGAAGTCATCACTCATGGTACTACGAAGTCTTGTTTTCACAAGTTTCATCTTTGAAAACGCTCTTTCAGATGTTGCAGGTGAAACTGGAAGAGTTAATACGAGACGAATTAATCTATCAATAAGAGGATACATTTCCGACTTCTTAGCTTCTTGCAATCCTCTACACAACTCCGAAAGTGAACTAACATTTATTCAACTCTTGCTAATGACTATCAATAGCAACATAGATGTTCTGTAGCAATTAACAAAAGTAATCAAGTCAATAATCAAAAATTTTAAAATCTTATAAATTATAAGTAATATGTTAGTTTTAGCCTTTAGGAATAAATGTGTTCGGTGTTCCCAAGCCAACATATAAGTTATAACAACTAAAAAGTAATAAGTCTGATCAACTCATGTCTGATTATATGTTACTAGTTCTTTTTTTAATTATTAGATTTTAGGCAATTAGTGAAAACTATACCTTAGCAGATAACAACTAAAAAGTCACGCGCAAACAATGAAACAAGCAATGAAGAAATTAATAGCTATCTTTTATTTAGCATTCAGTTGATCATTAATTTTCTAAAAAGAAACACTCTGTTTCATTCATTTGCCACAAAATTTTCTAAACACAACTACGAGTAACTAATTTTGAGCATTAGTAAAAAGGGGAAAACTAAACAATAAAGAACATACCTTATTAGATATTCAGAATTTTAGATGAGTGAAAATTTTGATCAGTTGATTTTGATATTGAGAGAATGACGGTTGGTTTACTTGGTCCTCTTTTTCTTCTGAAAAATATCAAACAAAATTGGACTGGATAGATTGGGAGGGGCCCATTATGTATATTCTTTAAAAATTGGGCTTATGGACTATATAGTTATGGACTTCATGGGCTAGTGGGGGGGGGGGGGGGGGGCTAGCACCCGCTAGCCACCCCATCCACTCCGCCCCTGATCATATCACGGACTGATAAGGATGTGATAAGTACAATTACATGTTAAGTTTCATGTCATATGAATGAACTCTTAAAGCCTATGTTGCTTAAGTATTATAGTGAAAACATATTAATATTAGATAAACCAAACAAGGTGAGACCGCAAAAAATTTTGCATGAATGAGTTTGATAAAATAAATAAGGATCAACATGTTAGAGTTTGACAATCAAATAACACATATTGCGGAAGCTAGGATCAAGTATAACACATAAATATTAACTAAAACATAAATAGTAAACGTACCCGATGCACTTCAATAAACCTTGATTCTTGTACAATTAGATCAATGATAAACCCCTTACCGTTTTGTTTATCGATCTCTTGATAATTACTAAAGTAAGTAATTACCTTGTTCTTGTACACACAAACTACCAACGAATAAAGGTTTGTTGCAAGTAAACAAAAACACTAATGATTTTTGCTTATGGAAAATCGAACCAAGAACCCTTGGAGGAGGGGGGATCCGATCGGCCACAAGAAGAAAGAAAACAAGGAATTAGGGTTAGAGTGTGTGCACAAAAGATGTATAGGTTTAACCCTTGGCCTTGTATATATACTAGAGGATTTCTTGGTGACCAAGCAAACATGGGTTGGGCCTCCCCTCCCCTTGTTCGACCGGCCATAGAACCCACAAGGGGTTTCTAGAACCTCCTTGGCACCCAAGTTTCACTCTAGTCCTTATCTTTCTTATTTAACGATAGTTAGTCCATACGGTTAATAACTAACGACCGTTTAGTCCATTAAGTGTTATAAATATATATATTCCATACATTTAATATATATATATATATATATATATATATATATATATATATATATATATATATATATATATATATATATATATATATATATATATATATATATATATATATATATACATACATTATTCTTGTTTGTAATGTGTGCAATCCCGAGGTCTCGGGTTCGATCCTAGACATTTACTTATTAATGTTTATACGTAACATTTAACAGCTCCCACTCATATATTCATTAATAGTAAAATGACACTGGTTAGCGTCTTGCAACACTCCAATGCCCCTAGTTCAAACCGAGCTAGGTTTCCTGAAAAAACCTTTAATGATTCATCATTATAATTATCCTTTCATTACTAATACCACATTAATAAAGATGTGAGTTCCTTTATTAAAATTCTGTTTCTCGTTTCTTTATGATTGAACAAAATTACCAAAACATCTGAACGTATTCTAGATAGACTTTGGGCATGGCCATGCAAACATTTTGTCAACCCTACGAGGGGCCCAGCAGTATTAAACTTCTAAACAAATCAGAAGGAATAAATTCTTTCTTGACTACAAGAATAACCCATGAACTTTGCAACACTTCTGAAAACAATCCTTATGACTCCCTGTTACGGTGAGCGGTAGATTGCTTCACAAAAATGCACTACATCCATGACACTTATCTGGTATCTCAAGTCTGAGAATAACTTTAAATATGATTCTCACATTAAATATTAAATCATATTGTTGGGATAAGTCCAATATTCAATTCATCGAATATTATGTGAAATTGGTATGACTACGCATCAATATACTTTCAAGTATATTCTAAACCAATACTCAAATTTGTCTTAGTTTAATGATATTCCCATATCATTAATCGACAATGGACATTTAGAATAATAAATTATTCACGGATCTTAAACATGCAAATATAGGATATATTATTAAGACAATGATAAATAAACATAAAACTTATTTTATTCCATTAAAATAATAATTGTACATTACATCCTTTATCCAAACACTAATCACAAATGGGCATGAAACTTTCAGCTAATCTAAGTCCTACACCTTCAGCATGCTTGTAAAGCTTAGTGCCAGGTAGAGGCTTTGTTAATTGATCTGCCAAGTTATCATCTGTGTGAACTTTGAGCATTTCGATTTCACCTATTTCGACTTGTTCTCGAACATAGTGATGCTTAATCGAGAAATGTCTGGTGCCTTTCATGATTCCAGGCTCATTGGCAAATGTGATTGCAGCAGAATTGTCACAATACATTTTAATAGGTCTTTGAATCGAAGGCATGACTCCAAGCCCTGAAACAAACTTCCTAATCCAAACAGCTTCCATTGCAGCTTCTGAAGCAGCTATATACTCACTTTCTGTAGCAGACATCGCTAGTACACTCTGCTTTCTGCTCCTCCAATCCACTGCTCCTCCATTAATGACAAAGACATAACCCGTCTGAGACTTCGTATCATCCTTATCACCTTTCCAAGAAGCATCACAGTAACCTGTAACATCAAGTTCTGCCGATGGATTTCCCCCATAAACCAAAAACATATCCTTAGTTGCCCTAAGGTACTTAAGAATATTCTTAACAGCAGTCCAGTGAGCTACACCTGGATTTTGCTGATATCGACTGGTTAAATTCTGAGCAAACGCTACATCAGGTCTTGTACTTTTCACCGCATACATTATAGATCCCACAGCCGAAGCATAAGGGACTCTTTTCATGCGTTGCACCTCTGCAGGTGTTGAAGCACAAACCTTGTTGCTCAAGCCATGTTGCTCTTGCATCGGCAAATATCCTTTCTTGGAATTTTGCATACTGAATCTCTTCAGTATTTTATCAATGTAAGCACTTTGGCTTAATCCAATTAATCGCTGAGATCTATCTTTATATATCTTGATTCCCAGAATAAATGCAGCTTCCCCTAAATCTTTCATAGAAAAACAACTTCCAAGATATTCCTTAACCTTTCGTAAACTTGGAATGTCGTTTCCCATGATCAATATGTCATCGACATATAATATAAGGAAAATTACATTACTCCCACTAACTTTGTGATATACACATGGCTCATCAAGATTTTTAGTGAATCCATACTTTTTAATCTCACCATCAAATCTCTTATTCCATTGTCGTGATGCTTGCTTTAATCCATAAATGGATCTTTAAGCTTGCATACACGATTTGGGAATTCTGGATTTACATACCCCTCAGGCTGCGCCATATAGATGTCCTCATCTAGGCGACCATTTAAGAAGGCGGTTTTAACATCCATTTGCCAAATCTCATAGTCATAGTAAGCGGCTATGGCTATAAGAATCCTAATTGCCCTTATGTCAGCTACAGGAGAAAAGGTCTCCTCATAGTCAATACCAAAAGTTTGTGTATAGCCTTTAGCTACACAACGGGCCTTATAGGTGTGTACAACGCCATCCATGTCAGTCTTTTTCTTGTAGAGCCATTTACTCCCAACTAGTTTGGCACCCGGAGGTAGGTCTACTTCTTCCCAGACATCATTGTCTTCCATGGATTGCATTTCCCCATCCATAGCTTCTTTCCATTTGGCCTTTTCAGGACCATTCATGGCAGCTTTATAACTTGTAGGCTCATCAAGATCACCCAGTATATACTCATCACTCTCTACATTAAGACATAGACGAGTAGGAGCTTTTACTGGTCTTGTTGACCTGCGAATGGGAATCACTTCAACTTCAGGTGGAGGACCTAAGCTTTCAGGTTCTACCGGAAGTTGGTTAGTGTTTTCAGAAGGTTCTACATCTTCTTGACCGTCTTCCAGGTCATATACTCTCCCACTGAATTCTTGAGATATGAGCTCTCTTTCAAGAAAGTCTCCATACCTTGCAACAAATACTTTGTTTTCAGGTGGGTAATAAAAGTAGTATCCCATAGTTTCCTTAGGGTATCCTACGAAGATGCACTTCACAGATCTTTGTTGGAGTTTGTCTGCTGAGTCACGTTTAACATACGCCTCACAACCCCAGACCTTAAGATAAGACAGGTTAGGAGCTTTTCCAGTCCATACCTCATATGGTGTCTTATCAACCTTCTTTGTTGGAACCATATTTAGAATGCGAACCGTAGATTCTAATGCATAATCCCAAAACGAGAAAGGTAGAGTTGTTAGATTAAACATAGATCGTATCATATCTTGCAATGTACGATTCCTTCTCTCAGATACACCATTTTGTTGTGGAGTATATGGAGAAGTAAGGTGCTGGAAAATTCCCTCCTTTGCTAGATAATCTATGAACTCCTGACTCAGGTATTCACAACCTCTATCGGATCGAAGAGCTTTAATCTTCTTTCCTAGTTGCAACTCTACTTCTGCTTTAAACACTTTGAATGTTTCAAATACCTCATGTTTATGTTTAAGTAAATAAACATAACCATAACGGCTGTAATCATCCGTAAATGTTAAGAAGTAGCTAGCACCCCTCCTTGACACATGTCTAAGTGGTCCACACACATCTGTGTGAATAAGACCAAGTAGATCATTAGCCCTTTCAATCCTATTTTTAAAGGGTTTCTTAGTCATCTTCCCAGCAATGCAAGATTCGCATTTATCAAATGATTCATCATTGATCTTATCTAAAAGCCCATCATGTTGCAGCTTTTTCATGCGATCTTTGCCAATGTGAGCGAGTCGACAATGCCAAAGATAAGATGAATCCAGACCTTTCTTGATTCTCTTATTGTTGATGCTATACATTGAATTATTTGTAACAAAAGCATTATCATTATCATTCATATCAATTTCAAATACACCATTCACAGCAATAGCATTAAAATAAAAAACATTATTTAAAGAAACCGAAATTCTATTGCTTGAAATAGTATGATGAAAACCTTGGTTCAACAAACATGAAAATGAAATTACACCTCTAACAATTGACGGTGCATAATGACAATTATTTAAAGATAGTACTAGGCCCGAAGGCAACACTAAATTAAATACTCCTATAGCTTCAACTCCTGCATGCGCTCCGTTACCAACGTGCAAGAATTGTTGTTCATAGGCCAGCTTTCTCTCAACTCTAAACCCCTGCATGGTATTGCAGATATGAATGCCACATCCAGTATCATATACCCATGAATTCAATTTAGGAGTAAGAGTGAATAATTCAATCATAAAGAACGCACCTGATGTGCTGGGGTTACCAGCATCATTCCCCTGCTTCTTGAGTCGCAAGTCATGAATGTAGAGAGGGCAATTGCGCTTCCAATGACCCTTTTCATGACAATGGTGACAAGCCTGATCCTTCTTGTTTGGCGGATTCACCTTGTTCTGCTTAGGCTGATGTTGTTTCATCTTGGGTTGAGGTTGATAGGCCATGACCTGCTTGCCTTTATCACCTTTACCTTTGCCTTTGTTCACATGCGATTTCTTCTGGATTCTCCCCCCATGAATTGCCAACACTTGTGGGGTGGGAGTCTTGACCTTGGCTGGTAGACTTTTCTCATAATCAACAAGCAATGCGAGTAATTCTGAGACTGTCTTCCCCGAGCAATGCATGTTGAAGTTCTGCACAAAACCAGCAAAATCCTTGTTAAGGGATCTGTTGATCAAGTGCACTTGCACATTCTCGGGGTAACCAAAACCAATTCTGTGAAGTTGATCAAAGGAGTCCTTCATCTCATCCACATAATCGGCTACTGGTTTACCATCACCATGCTTGCAGTTGTGTAGCTTGTCAAGTTCATCATACAATTCAACTGCAGGTGGTTTCTCATAAGACTGCTGAAGCATCTCAAGCATATCTTTAGGGAACGAGTACTCATACTTCTTTTGTAATTGAACACTCATGCTAGTGAGCATTAGACAAGCAACCTCATTGTACTTAGCATGTACCACCTTCCAAGCCGCCTTTGCTTCTGGTGTAGCAGTAGCAGGAGGCTCAGCTGGGCATTCTTCGGTCAAGAAGTCTAGTTTACCCGACGCCCTCAAGACAATTCTGAGCGAACGGTACCAGTCATTGAAATTCTTTCCAGTCAGTTTATCTCTCTCAAGATGACTCTTGAAAGCATTAATCACAGTTTGGTTATCGGGTTGAGCCATATCTACAGATAAAGTTCAAATATTAGTATTTTCGATAATCAATATCTTCAAGAAAATAAAATACCCAAGGCTATATTCATATAACCAACTAATTTTCTTGAAAATCTAGGATCTAACTTTACATAGTTTCACCACATCAGTTGATCTGCTAGTGGTAAAAGTACAAAAGATAGTAATCTGTCGAACAATAATTGGCAAACAAGATTTCCAATTCCTAGATCATTATGGGATTTACATCAAATTGATTCATCAATTTGCCTTTGTAAGCATGTTTTATCCCATCTCATGCCTTAAGTTTTAGGTCTCACGCACAACTTAATTAAGTCGTCTACCTTAGAAACAGTAAAATTACAATTATGGTCTCACGCGTTAAAAGAATTTTACCTTGTTATAGTAATTTAGCCTAGGTCTCACGTTTACTAAATTAAAATTCCAAGTGTTTCTTATAGGTAGATGGCACGTAACTTAAATTTTAAGGGTATTAATTTTTGATATGTCAATCAAAATTATGTACAAAGATGCATGCACTCATCTTTATAACATAAGTTTTCATAAAAACTTTTTATGTCCGATTCCTGAAATTAATACACAAAGTTTTACTTGAGGTTTATGCCAAAACCCTAAGATGACTTTCTACAACATATAATTTTAAAAGTAATTCGTTTAAGACATATTCAAGATTGTGATAACCAAGGCAGACTCTAAGGCTCTTTTCTAAGCCTTCAAATCACGGTTATGAATATCATCTTAAAAGACTTAATTTTAAAAGTATATTTGCACAAAACATCATTCAAGCAAAAGTTTATGGATTCAATCTCAAAATAGTAATAAAGTTTGAATTTTGCTAGTCTCGACTGGGAGCTGATTACCGTGCGAATCGGACCACGATTGTCATAAGACCTTTGCAAGATTCTTACTTTATCACTTTAGGGTTTCACAATTATTAGTCCGTATTAATTTTCTTTATGAAAACACCCTTTTATTGCTTACATCAAGTCCAACTAAAAAACAATAAAACAAGTAGCAAAGAAAATCAAACAAACAATAATAAATAAGTGAAACAATTAGCTACATGCAAACCGAATTAGAAAAGATCCTAATAAAATCAATTCTAGGTATAAGATTGTATGTAATCAACTAAGGCCTTCCCCTCTTAATGGAGGTGAGTCACATACATTGACGAATCAATTGCGTAGGCCAAAGCTAAAAACACACCACATAGCATATAAAATTGATTTTAATATATATATTGGAGTCTTCCCCAATTAAAGATCTATCTAAACATGTGACAACAAAGCAAGATCCATGACAAACATGCATGTAAGTCACGGATTAAAACCTAACAATTAGCAATTAGGTCACAAGATACGTTCAATTAACCGGTTAATGACCTAGGGTTTCTAGTGATTACACATAATCAAGAAAACCACAAAACCCTAATTAGGGTTTCATGGGAAAAACGACCCCCCCCCCCCCCAAAATTAGGGTTAGGGTTTCGAAATTTTTAGAAAAAAATATAGGAAAAAACCCTAGATAAAAAAAACATGTATTTAAAACAATTAAAGATCCGGTTTTTATTACGTTTTAGTAATCAATTACATGTTATACATGGCTCGTGATGCCACTGTTAGAGTTTGACAATTAAATAACACATATTGCGGAAGCTAGGATCAAGTATAACACATAAATATTAACTAAAACATAAATAGTAAACGTACCCAATGCACTTCAATAAACCTTGATTCTTGTACAATTAGATCAATGATAAACCCCTTACCGTTTTATTTATCGATCTCTTGATAATTACTAAAGTAAGTAATTACCTCGTTCTTGTACACACAAACTACCAACGAATAAAGGTTTGTTGCAAGTAAACAAAAACACTAATGATTTTTTGCTTATGGAAAATTGAACCAAGAACCCTTGGAGGAGGGGGGATCCGATCGGCCACAAGAAGAAAGAAAACAAGGAATTAGGGTTAGAGTGTGTGCACAAAAGATGTGTAGGTTTAACCCTTGTCCTTGTATATATATACTAGAGGATTTCTTGGTGACCAAGCAAACATGGGTTGGGCCTCCCCTCCCCTTGTTCGACCGGCCATAGAACCCACAAGGGGTTTCTAGAACCTCCTTGACACCCAAGTTTCACTCTAGTCCTTATCTTTCTTATTTAACGATAGTTAGTCCATACGGTTAATAACTAACGACCGTTTAGTCCATTAAGTGTTATAAATATATATATTCCATACATTTAATATATATATATATATATATATATATATATATATATATATATATATATATATTTATTTACATTATTCTTATTTGTAAAGTGTGCAATCCCGAGGTCTCGGGTTCGATCCTAGACATTTACTTATTAATGTTTATACGTAACATTTAACACAACATACGAGATATATCCCGTCGCAACGTGTGGGCAATATACACCTTGTTAACATCACATATACATATAAAAAGTGCATTACAAAACATGAAACCTACCGAATGTATTACGTAGTAAACATGAGTGCATACGAATGTATTATTTAAAATTAAATGGCTAATTTCTAATTTCATATTTGTGGTTCGTGTGGTTTCATTGTATATCTTTGGTTCCTTTTTTTTTAATCAATTACGGCCGAATAAAAAATAGTGATCTTAAATTATGGGGCAAATACCATAAAAAATCATATTTGTCTTAAATACACTTTTAGTTATCGAAGAGGGGCAAAAATGTTAAAAAGTGTCTCAAAAAAGTCAAAAAAATGAAAATTCAGTATCTGAGTAAAAAAATTTAGACCAATAGGACAGCTTTCCTGAGCGAGGAAGGGAAGAAGGAAAGACATAAAATAAAGCAAGTAACCCGAAACCCTTACACAAAAGTGACTTTCTTGATAATTATAGTGTTTTAATTTGGTATTTATTATATATAAAAAAAGGTATTATGGAATACCTAACGGGGATTTTAGTGTTGGTACCAAACCTCGAACGCGTAATGTCTAGGATTCATTCTCAATTTGAAACCATTGTGGACTACGCAAGGTTGGTGATATAAAATCGTGTTTTATATATTTATACCATAAACCAAGACATTAATATCCACCCTATTAAGTATTTTATTGAGAATATATATGTTAACTTTATAAAATATACAACTCGATGAAACAACTTTAGATCATCATAATATCTTAGATGGTGCAAGTGTTTCAAAACATTTAAGACTATTAATTATACTAAGCAAAACATTGTCAGGTAAGTAACATATACGAGCTTACAAAACTAGACTGTGATACGAACTACAGTTGTCGTCAAATTGAGATCAAATCTAACATAACAGATGGTGTTGAAATCATATCATTTTCTTCTACTTATAACTGATAAGATCTCGTTGCTCGTTAATGATTTCCTATACAATAATATATGCCACGTTTACACTTACGCTTGTCGTGTTAACAAACTGTTGGTGATTTTACATCACCAATATAATTTAAGTGTAATGGATTGACTTAGTTGACCAATGTATAATCATAATAAATGTTCAACAAGTCGGGATTGTGCGGAGTGCACACTTGTATGTCGTTATTGTGATTATCGCCTCGAATCACGGGGGTCCGGGGGCAGCGCCCCCGGTAGCCGGGTTACAGGGGCGGCAGCCCCTGGCAGGGTCCAAGGGGCAGCACACTTGAAAATAAAATTTTCCGAAATTATGGACATTATTTTTACCCGTTATTTTAACCAATTCGGTGGTTAAATAACTGCCATGGGCAGTTACAACTGAGTTTGGTTTATTGGTCATAATTCATTCTTTTCTGGTTCTGGTTTTCATAACAATCATAACACATTCTCGGTTCAAAAAAATCTGAGTTTTATCCGATTAAAGATTTCGATAGAACCATCGAAATACTTCGATCTGAAAGTGTTTACACGACTCTTAGATTACTGTGATCCAATAAATCTAACAAAGATCGAAGTACCTGTGATCATGACGAACGAAGGAGAATCTGTGAAGGATATGACGAGCAAGTTTGATAAGTTGGTGAAGTTTGAAGGGCAGGATTTCCATCGCTGGCAAAAGAAGATGCACTTTCTTCTTACCACCCTGAAAGTTATGTATGTTCTGAGTACACCCACTCCCGAAAGGAACGAGAATGAAACTTTGGAACAGACTAGGAAGAGGATGAAGTGGGAGAACGACGACTACATATGCCGTGGTCACATTCTAAACGGTATGTCTGATTCCCTCTTTGATGTCTATCAAAACGCTGAATCTGCAAAAGCACTATGGGAGTCCCTAGAATCCAAATACATGGCAGAAGATGCTTCTGTAACGAAGTTTCTTGTGGGTAATTTTATGAATTACAAAATGGTTGATACCAAGCCTGTCATGGAACAATTTCATGAGATGTTAAGGATTCTGGGACAGATTACCCAACACAATTTGTTGATGGATGAAGCCATCTCGGTTGCAGTTATCATTGATAAACTGCCCCCTTCCTGGAAAGAATTCAAACATGGTTTGAAACATAAAAAGGAAGATTTAGATTTGGTTCAACTCGGTAGTCATCTACGAATTGAGGAAGGATTAAGAAATCAGGAACTTGATAATAATCCTAAAGGAAAGAACCAAATTGGATCATCTTCTGTCAACATGGTTGAAGGTGATGGAGCCAAAAATTCAAACAACAATAAGAATAAACGAAAGTTCAAAAGTGGCGATGATAAATTTGCCAACAAGAAGGCTACTCTTACTTGTTGGAAATGTAACAAGCCTGGTCATATGAAGAAGGATTGTCGCTCTCGAAGTGGGTCTAAGGATCCTGAAAAGCAACAAGGTTATAATTCTGATTCTATACAGAATTTTGATAATGTTTTATATTATGTTTCTATTATTTCTGATGCATTTTATGTTCAGGATGATGACGTTGCTTGGTGGGTTGATTCGGGTGCAACAAGTCATGTTTGCAAGGATCTTCGTTGGTTTCAAGTCTGTAAATCGATTGAAGATGGATCATTTGTAAAGATGGGAAACGTTGCAACTGAACCAATCAAAGGAATAGGGCGTGTTTTATTGACTTTCACTTCTGGAAAAACTTTATGTTTAGATAATGTATTGTATGTACCCGGGATTCGAAAGAAACTTGTTTCTGAAATTGTGTTGAATAAGTGTGGCTACAAACAAGTGTTGGAAAGTGACAAGTATATCTTGTCAAGACATGGTTCATTTGTATGATTTGGTTATGTATGTAATGGAATGATTAGATTAAATGTGAATTATCCTTTGTTTAATGCTTCTGCTTGTATGATTACTTCTAGTAATAGCAATACTTTAAGTAAATCTGAATTATGGCATGCTAGATTAGGACATGGTCATTACAAGAGAATGAAAGATATGTCTAAAATGAGTTTAATACCTGCTTTTGACATGACACATGAAAGTTGTAAAACTTGTATGTTAACAAAGATCACTAGACAACCTTTTAAGGGTGTGAATCGGGAAAGCAAAGTATTAGATCTCATACATAGTGATTTATGTGATTTTCATGCCAATCCTTCACTAGGACATAATAAGTACGTAATTACTTTTATTGATGATGCTTCTAGATATTGTTATGTCTATCTATTGCATGCTAAACATGAAGCTCTTGATAAATTTAAAATTTATAAACAAGAAGTAGAACTTCAAAAACAAGATTTGATAAAAGTATTACGTATTGATAGAGGTGGTGAGTATTATGATCCAGTTTATTTCCAATCAACCGGAATAATACATCAAACCACGGCTCCTTACACACCACAACAAAATGGGGTGGCTGAAAGGAAGAATAAGACCTTAAAAGAAATGGTGAATTTCATGTTATCCTATTCTGGACTCAGTGAAGGATTTTGGGGTGAGGCTATGTTAACAGCATGTTATATTTTGAATAGAACTCCAAATAAAAACAGTAAACAAACGCCTTATGAAATTTGGACCAAGAAGGTACCGAATTTGACTTATTTGAGGGTTTGGGGCTGTAGAGCGGTGGTAAGGTTAACTGAGCCTAAAATGAAAAATCTTGGTGAAAAAGGTATAGATTGCATCTTCATTGGGTATGCTGAGCATTACAAGTGTTATAGGTTTTATGTTATAGAACCTAACGATTATGTGTCGGTGAACTCTATAATAGAGTCAAGAGACGCTATATTTGATGAAGAGCGGTTCACGTCTATACCTAGACCAAGAGGTATGGTTCAGTCATCTTCAAGTAAAACAGTTGAAGATGAGATTGAAGTACCTGGTCCATCTATTCCTAGAAAAAACACTAGAACAAGAAAAGCTAAGTCTTTTGGTTACGATTTTCAACTTTATTTAGTTGAAGGAACAAGAGATAAGACTTTATCTCAACGTGAATATTGTTTCATTATTGAGGAGGATCCAAAGACCTTGAATGAAGCAATGGCTTCTAGGGATGTTGCCTTTTGGAAAGAAGCAATTCAAAGTGAGATTGATTCCATCACGCATAATGATACTTGGGAATTAACTTATTTACCTCCTGGATGCAAGGCATTAGGATGTAAATGGATCCTTAAAAGGAAAATGAAAGTGGATGGAAGCATAGATAAATATAAAGCCAGATTGGTTATCCAAGGCTTTAGACAAAAGGAGGGAATTGACTTCTTTGATACTTATGCTCCTGTTGCTAGGATTTCCACTATTAGATTGTTGTTAGCTCTTGCAGCTATACATGATCTAGTTATTCACCAAATGGATGTGAAAACTGCATTCTTAAATGGTGATTTGGATGAGGAAATTTACATGAAACAACCTGAAGGGTTTGTGATGCCTGGACATGAAAGCAAGGTATGTAAATTGAAGAAATCATTGTATGGTCTTAAACAAGCACCAAAACAATGGCATCAAAAGTTTGATGATGTGGTCTTATCTAATGGTTTTTCTTTAAACCAAGCTGACAAGTGTGTATATAGCAAATTTGACACTTCTGGTAAAGGAGTGATAATTTGCTTATATGTGGATGACATGTTGATATTTGGTACTGACCAAGATCAAGTAGATAAGACAAAGGAATTCTTGTCATCTAATTTTGACATGAAAGATCTGGGGGAGGCTGAGGTGATTCTTGGTATTAGAATCAAACGAGGAAACAATGGTATCTCTATTTCTCAATCACATTATATTGAGAAGATACTGACAAAGTTTAACTTTGATAATTGTTCTCCTGTTTATACTCCTGTAGATCCTACTGTGAAGTTTCGACCTAATACAGGAGCTCCAGTGAAACAACTAGAATACTCTAGAGCTATTGTATCTCTTATGTATGCCACGATTAGCACTAGACCACATATAGCTTTTGCTGTAGGAAAGCTTAGTAGGTACACTAGCAATCCTAGTGCTCTACATTGGCAAGCTCTGGGTCGAGTATTTCAGTATTTGATAGGAACCATGAATTATGGTTTGACATATAGTGGTTATCCTTCCGTTATAGAAGGTTATTCCGATGCTAGTTGGATTAAAAATACGGAGGATCACTCGTCTACGAGTGGTTGGGTATTCCTTCTTGGGGGAGGTGCTATTTGTTGGGCTTCAAAGAAACAGACTTGTATTACAAGCTCAACCATGGAGTCTGAATTTGTTGCTTTAGCTGCAGCTGGTAATGAAGCTGAGTGGCTGAGGAATTTGGTTTATGAAATTCCTTTGTGGCCTAAACCGATATCTACCATTTCTATTAGATGTGATAGTGCTGCTACTTTGGCTAAGGCTTATAGTCAAGTGTACAATGGCAAGTCTAGACACTTAGGTGTTAGACATAGTATGATTCGTGAGCTTATCATGAATGATGTGATATCTGTGGAGTTTGTAAAAACTCAACTGAATTTAGCCAACAATTTAACCAAAGGGTTAGCAAGAGATCTCGTACACAAGGCGACTATTGGGATGGGTTTAAAGTCCACCTAATTAAATCCTTGTATCAAGATACCCAATTCCCATCTAACGTAATGTTAAATGCTGAATTCAATGAGGAAAGCTTGATATCTTTGGATTGGAACACATAATTACATCAGCCCACGGTATGTGTTCAGTACTGCAAGATAAAGGAGGTTGAAATTATATTTCTTAATGGTTTTTTGACAAATTGCATGTGCAGGTGCAAGAATAAAAAACCACCTATATAAGCATGAAGTTTAGCTGCTTCAAGAAGCTTGGGAATTGGCTTTGATATGCTTATTGAAGGATAGGACACAAGCTAGTAAAAAATAGTGTCAAGTGGAACATGTGAATGTGTAAACTGTTGTGTATATTATCTTCATGTATTCACTATGAATAGAAAGAGTTCAATCCTTTAGTGACACTCTGATATTCGAATATTTGAAATGCTAATGTACTAATGTGAAATTCAATCGTCGCGACATTTCATTAATGCATCAGTTTGTTGTTTGTTATGAGTTTGTTTTAAGTTAATCAAGATTACACTTAAATGGGGGAGGAATGTTGGTGATTTTACATCACCAATATAATTTAAGTGTAATGGATTGACTTAGTTGACCAATGTATAATCATAATAAATGTTCAACAAGTCGGGATTGTGCGGAGTGCACACTTGTATGTCGTTATTGTGATTATCGCCTCGAATCACGGGGGTCCGGGGGCAGCGCCACCGGTAGCGGGGTTCCAAGGGGCGGCAGCCCCTGGCAGGGTCCAAGGGGCAGCGCACTTGAAAATAAAATTTTCCGGAATTATGGACATTATTTTTACCCGTTATTTTAACTAATTCGGTGGTTAAATAACTGCCATGGGCAGTTACAACTGAGTTTGGTTTATTGGTCATAATTCATTCTTTTCTGGTTCTGGTTTTCATAACAATCATAACACATTCTCGGTTCAAAAAAATCTGAGTTTTATCCGATTAAAGATTTCGATAGAACCATCGAAATACTTCGATCTGAAAGTGTTTACACGACTCTCAGATTACTGTTATCCAATAAATCTAACACAAACCACATTTACATTAATGAAGTTGCGATCCAAGGCAAAATTTTAGTCATTCCCGCATCTAAAGACAATACCTTACGTGGTTTTAAGTAACGAGAGTTATGTCATGACATGTTCACATTCCAAGTCAGTTTAGGTCGAGCTAGCTTGACAGCTTGTCAGAGAATTCTTGACATTAAAAGATTTTCTGCACACAAATGTTATGGGAAAAAAACAGTGTATGCACTGTAGTCATTTTTCCCCTTTGCAAGACTATTACATAATGAAAACTATAAAAGATTATGAGAAACCAAATTTTACCTATTTCTATGAAGACTGTAAATATCGTGGCAACAAGTTGAGATGGCCGAGTTGGTCTAAGGCGCCAGATTAAGGTTCTGGTCCGAAAGGGCGTGGGTTCAAATCCCACTCTCAACATTAATCTCTTTTTTTTATTGTATTTTTAATTATACTTTTCACAGTTTACTAAAACTAGTAATGTTTCCCTTTTGACTGTTTTATTTCTATTTGATACAGTAGTATTTATGAGAATAATATAGGGTAAAAAACATGGTCAAGAGATACATAACTCGAATCACAAAGCCGCAAAAGTTAAGCTAACTTTGGTTGTGTGCTAAACATTATCAAAATGCGACATTTGAACTCAAGATGTCGATATTATACTCATGAGTAACGAACAATGTCAATGAATGGTGAAAGGGTACTGTCATATGATATATTGAGTATAGTTAGTAAAATTGGTGGGTTCATAGCTAAAAAGGATTCTAAAGTAGTTAATACGGTTAACTATTATGTATAAGCAAAACGACTCATGTCAAGTTAAATTCACTAAGACTACCATAAGACGAATATCAAATCTTTCAAATCTTCCTTACTTCCTTCCATGTCCATCGATCTCTAAGAATCTCAGGGAGAAGGAGATGGTACTATGTAATATCAATTAAAACAGAGGACTTTTCTGGCAAACGTGAAGTCACCGGATAAGTTATCTGAGTACATAACCATAATTTCATAGTGCCTACGCAAATTTAACAAAATAGTATTGCTTAAACTGCATGGAATTTTAAAATACTGATTCTGTAGCATGGATATAAGGAAGAGAAGTCCCTTTGCATGATGTTGAGGCCTTGATAACTACTCTATGTGTATTTTAGATCATAATTGTGAGGTAAGGATGATGCTGCGATTTATGGTCTATGGATGATATCTACTAAACTTAGAAGGTTTTTCTTATGACACTTGATATATGAACCACTAAATGAAAATTAAAAACAAAAATTATGTTTTGTAAAAGATTTCAAAGAAATAGCTTGTTGCTTTGAGTATGACTACGTAAATTTTGAGTTGTTTAAATGGGAATCCATGATAATTCTGTTTAATTTGAGTTCCATTTAATTGTTTATTTTATTAGGGAGTGGAAAAGAATTTGAAGAGATGACAAATTATGAAACGTAATTTTTTTTTTTTTTTTTTTTTTTTTTGAAGATGGATAGAAAAGGGATATAATGGTCATATGTTAAAAATCATTATAGTAAAATAGATAAAATATTTATACATGAGAATTAAATGTACTAAATTGGGATATTGACTATATGTATTATTTTTTTAGAGATGTATGTAATTCTCCTCTTATTTTTAATGTTTAGGTTTAAATAGTTGTTCTATAAATGTGATATTGACTATATGTATTATTTTTTTTTAGAGAAATGATAGAATCACAAAATAACTTCTACAAAAGCCTGTTTGGTAGGAGCTTTTTAAGGAGCTGTTAGCTTTTTGTTACAAAAATAATCTCTTCTAAAATAAGTAGCTCCGTTTGGATACATTAACTTCAAGCTTTTATTTCAAACAAATAGCTCATAAATGAAAAGCTAATTCATGAAGCTTTTAAAATATCTTGGAGCTGTTAAAACTTTAAATTACTAATATACCCTCCAAACATCTGTTTAGAATTATAAATATGTCCTTTTATGTCATTTTACATTTTAAAATTACATTTAACAGCTAACTTACCAAACAATTTTATTGAAAAAAAGATACAGCTTGTAGCTCATGTTAACAGCGTTGCAGTTAACAGCTTATAGCATGCAACTTATAACTAGTTTTGCCAAACATTCCCAAAAACTTTTACAAAATGAGTTGTCATTTCGTGATTTGTGTATTTTTATGTATTTTTACTCTCTTCTCTCTAATTAAACCAATCACAAAATTGCACCTCATTTTGTAAAAGTTTTTGTGGAAGTTATTTTGTGTTTCTATCATTTCTCTATTTTTTATACCTAACCTTTTCTTTATCTCAAGTTTTTACCATGCCTCGAACATGTGACCATTAGCTTTGACAACAAATTTGAAACCAATAAGCCACACAAGGTTGGTAGTAGTCTCTCTCAAGTTTTTACCATGCAGAACATGTGACCATTAGTTGTCAAACTAATTAAAAAAAAAAAAAAAAAAAGTTTTTGGGCTCTTGTTATATGCTCACTTTTCTGAAAACCCTTTGCGTAGCCCAAACATAATACTATCAAAAAAAAAAAAATAATAATAAATGATTGGGATACTTTTAGCAATAAATTTTTAAACAAAATGTTTTCAGTGTTCCAAGTATTGAACAATTTCGAGTTAAAAGTCGATAAAATCTTCTCGTTGTGTATTGAGTGTTCCATTTGATATATCGATACATGTGGCTAAATGAGTGGGTTCGATGGAACACGTTACATGTTAAAATGAGTTTAAACCGAAAAGTAAATTATTAGTTTTGTTATGATTTACGGCTGGTTGAGTAACATTTTTTGTTAGTTTTCATTGACTATCATAAATCGTTAATACAGTACATATCGAATAATTAGCTTTTTTAAAAAGTTATGTCAACGTGTAATAACATGTTTTTAAGGCTAATCATTCTTGATTCATGTTTATAAGCATCTAACATGATCATGGTTTCGGATATGTATTGGCTACTTTCATGTTTTTTTTTCCTACCATGAAAAGATGAAAACATTGCTCTTAGTTTGCTACTGAAATGCAGTCAGAATTGCTTTTGAAATTGTGAGTCTTATGGTTTGCTACTGAAAATATATGCACAAGTTTTATATGTGCTATGTTTTTGTACAGTTAAACTTTGTGGCATTTGATTTGCTGGAAAAAAATGTGAAAAATAAGATGCATAGGCCCAAAAATAACAACCAAAACGCAACTAAGTTCCAATATTGAAGGCCCAGTTTTGACATAAATCGAAGAAACCCGAATAAACGACCGAAGCTGAATTGAATTAGGCATTTCGGTTCATGGAATTTCCAGAAATCGGTTTTCAGTTCGGGCTGTCGGGTCGGTTTTGGCCCGAAGCTCAGCCTTACTTCCTCAAAGACATAGCTTCTTGCAATGAACATATGTTTAACGACATTTAACTAGTATTTGAGATTCAACCCATAACTTATTTCTCCAATAATATTCCATTTCATTGTTAACATATTATACATAGTGATCAGCATTGTAATTTAAAAGAGGCACATAGAAGGATAATAAATAGAAGTGTGCTCTTCCCTGCAAGAAACACATTAATGTCTTAACTTGCACAATATTTTATATGCAACTCTAAAAAGAGTTAAGATTAGGTGACACAAACGTCTCAGTGTATATGACTTCTTCAGGGCAATCCACTCTAACGTCACAATAATACAACAATTCGTATTTGTCATGGAAATTTCCTTTGCTTTTATTTTTTCCTTTGCTCACGCGGCCGTCTTTTTCTTTAGTATACTTCTTCTTCTTGAGATCTACCTGACAAATACGACATCTATATCCTTCTCTACAATCTATCATGAGCCAGTTTCCGTTGTTCATCAAGTGCACCGGAAACAAAAAACAAATATCATAGTTGGGCGTAAACTGATAGGTTGCCATCTTACTCCAGATATCTCCATCTACATTCAACTTCCACAGATCGATACATGTGCTCTTTAACAAACCATTTCGTCCAATAATGTCGCACTTGACACATAAATCAAGAATGGACCCTTTGTGAAGAGTAATGGCGGTGGAGTATCGTTTATTATTATCATACCCATGGGGAGTCTCTATCTTATGGAACCTCTCAGCTGTTGTGTCAAACCTAATCAAGCCTTGAGCTATGGTGTGACACAGAAAATAGATATTTTCGCTCAAGCAAAAACCTGGTTTCCAGGGCATTTTGCACAGGTCTTGCTCGGATCTTGGATCAATCATGGTGAACATGTATAATGAAAAACAATAAGAGTATGCATATTGAATCTGTATGCAGTGACTCGATATGAGAACAGAGAGGGTGGGAACTCTTTATATGATAAACACTAATATTATTATTCATTCCACACTAAAACGTTTACAATACATGAGTATATATAGGAGATCAATCGGTATGAATGAACCGATGTGACTCTATCCAAGAGTTATATATCAAACGTTATATCCTATCCTATAAAACAGAAATACAGTTAATAACTATATAATCTACATATTCGGTCCTTCATGTTTAAAGACTTATGTTTCTTGATTATATTCGATTCCAACATTCACTCCCCTAATCAAGAAATCATAATCTTCATCATTGATCTTCACTCTGTTCCTTTTGTTCATCCAACTTGCAGCCTTGCTTCTTTTTTTATTTTTTTCTGTATTTGATCGCCTTGTAACTTCTGGTTTAGTTGCCTTCTGTTTCGTTCCATGGTTAATCTTCTTGTACATATCTTTACTTCTTCCATTTCAATTCTGCTTCTTTTCTTTGGTGATTCATCCATGTCATCTTCAATTTCTGCATCAGGCTGTGGTTTGATATCTGCAACACCTTTGCTATCTTCATCACTTTCTGCCTTTCCTTGCTTTGTTCTAAGTGCTTCCTCATAGGTTTTCACCATGCCTTCTTCTTGCCATCTGCAAATACATCCTTCTTTTGGAACTTCTCTTCTTGCAACAATCTTCTTTCTTTTCTGCCCAAAACTGTAATGTTTCAATGATCATCTTCATGCTTTGTTTTCGGGTCTTCTTCTTCTTCAAATCTATAACTTCCTTGACTGCAATTGATCGATCCATGTAACCATGTAGCTCTGATACCACTTTTGCACAGGTCTTGCTCGGATCTTGGATCAATCATGGTGAACATGTATAATGAAAAACAATAAGAGTATGCATATTGAATCTGTATGCAGTGACTCGATATGAGAACAGAGAGGGTGGGAACTCTTTATATGATAAACACTAATATTATTATTCATTCCACACTAAAACGTTTACAATACATGAGTATATATAGGAGATCAATCGGTATGAATGAACCGATGTGACTCTATCCAAGAGTTATATATCAAACGTTATATCCTATCCTATAAAACAGAAATACAGTTAATAACTATCTAATCTACATATTCGGTCCTTCATGTTTAAAGACTTATGTTTCTTGATTATATTCGATTCCAACAGGGCAAACCTATTTCTTTTACGGGGGCCTTCTTGTTTAACTTTCTCCATGAGTCAGACTTTAAAGAGTATATGTAAACATTGCCAGAATTTGATACAACTAGAAGCTTGTAGTCGTGTTCACAAGAGTTGTAATACAATCCGTATCCTTTTCCATAACAACTGTAGCATTCCATGTCATCAGGATTGGTTGGTTTAGACAACCTCTTATACTCAGTTGTCAAAGGATTCCACAAAATAATATAAGAGTCTTGATAATCATGCATTTCTATATGTAAACATACTAGCCCGTGATAAGATGTTAGTATAAATATACATTCAGGAGGATTGGCTTCAAATTGTGGTAAAGGTCGCCGGCAGGGAGCATTATCAGGCGGTGATCCACAGTCGATGGTGAAGAATGTTGCTTCATCTTCATCATAAAAGAAAAGGTTTTGGTCTTCAAGATGGGGGTCTGTTACAAGGCTGCGGCTGTGCATCTGCTTGAACCTATCTGACATTAGGAACGTGTTCCATTGCTTGGAGACACACTTAAAACGGATTACAGATTTTGGTGGAACCCGTGTTTGTATCTGAAACAATATTATGTCTTGTGGAAGATAAACCACCATAGTTTTCTTGTTTGCATCATACAAGACTGTTGAAAATAATGAATAGCGACATAAATTAAAAAAATATATATATAAGGATTCGTCATATTATTAAGTAATATGCAACAAGCTGTTCGAAAAATAATAATAAGGGGAGCACAATTAATTTACATTATCTGATAATGTTTAGGAAAAGGGGAGTCGAATTAGACTCAGGATGTGTGGTAGGTTTTATAGGATTTGATTATGGGGTTTATTTTATGCTAATGATCTACTAAAATATGGTAATTATCTTTTGGATCCTTTGTAATGTGACAATAACTTAATAGATTAAATCATATTCCATGAAAACACATGAAGTGTTTAAACGGTTTATAGTAATAACATGTAAATCAGTTTAAACACAAAGACATAATGTAATTTTCAATCTTTTACAATTCCTATTTGAATGAATCAAATAATTTGATAAGGATTGTTTGCTGAATATCAATACTAGTTGAATGACAATTGTGGTGGTCTCCTCTCTAACTTAAACACTAACCAAGGTTATTTTTAAGTACAAACTTTCCTTACTCGTTGAATGTTCAGCGGCCAAGTTTGATTCATCAGCCCATTTTCACATTAGTTACAAGAGATGCGTTTACTTCTTGACAAACATGTAATGCATGTCAGGCTCATCTGCCTATTTTCTATCAACAACTTCTTTAGACATTTCATGGTCATAACTAGTTGATGATTTTAAAAAGACAGGGTCTTTGGGTTTAGAGTCTAATGAACCTTCACCGAGATGATCAGCTCCTAGTACATGCCCTTTTTGTTTGGGAATTTATTCACTAATGCACTAATTAACTCTATCTGACCTATCTAACTAAGACTTATTTATCAACTTTTCTTTTTCAAGTAAGGGATGAAAGTTTTGCCTGTTTTAGGTTGTCTTTGTTCCTCCACATATTTGAGGCCAGCACATAAATAATCAAGAGAAAATTGCTATCATCATTATCTTCTAGTTCAAGAAAAATGTGTACCTTTTCTATGGTGATTGTAACCCATTCACTCTTTCTAGCTACTTATTTTCTTACAACCAATTTTTCATCATCAACTAAGACCATGAGTACTCCCATCTCAACCAGTTGATCATGTAGGTTGATCATCATCTGACTCAATAACAAACCATTGCCTCTTGCTTGAGATGATTACGTAGGTTGAGATATTGAGTAACCTGACGTTAAAAAAGCCAATTTGGCTATAACTTTGTTTTACTTTGTCTCAAAGTCCTTTTGATTCTTTGGTTCAATTTTGTTGTGTGAAAAAGTTTGTGAAGATGTGAGTTGTTTTGGTTCAAACTTGTTTTGGTAAAGTGCGATTCTTTTTAGGGATAAATGTTGGTTGATCGTATATTTCATTAGAGTTCTATGATTCAGAGTATCCTTTCCTATTTGATCCATTTGAATTTCATATTTGAAGTTGTGATCGGATCTATTCATTAAAAAGAATCGATTCAATACATTTATTATGTACCTATGGGTGCTATGTTAGATTTGAATCAGATTTCGGATCAATCTATATTGATTGATTGCCTTCATGCTATTAAATATTTTGATTTAAGCTCCTTTCTTTCTAAGAGGAGGAATAGAATAACCCGTTTGAAGCGTAATGATCATACGTCTGTAATGCATTGTCTGTCCCATAATGGGTCCCATTCTTCTCCTGCTAAGAAAGCATGCATTTGTCGTCTCATTTCATAAGATACTTCAATTGGTACACACAAGAAATAGGCCAATTCAGCAGCTTTATGTTCCATTTCCCGTGGAGTAAAATTCTCATCAGTACGAGTCAATGGAATGGCTCCCGAGAAACTAAAAAATGGTATCCTAAGCAATTGCAATAATCGGATTCATTAATATTCCTGGTATAATAATAGATGCTATCCCACATACAATCATACTCAATTCGATGGAATTGTTTGATCTTAAAGGGATCTTCTATAATTTCACACGTGAGGGTTTATTTCTTGGTTTCGTCCAGTCATTAATACCAAGAAATATAGACCTGCCTTCCCCTTCATGTATGGTTACCTGATGCAATGCAAGGGCCGACTACTATTTCGGCTCTTATACATGCTGCTACGATGGTAGCAGCGGGAATATTTCTTGTAGCTCGACTTATGCCTCTTTTCATAGTCATACCCCACATAATGAATTTTATTTCTTTGATAGGGATAATAATGGTTTTTTTAGGAGCTACTTTAGCTCTTGCTCAAAATGATTGGTGAACCGGCAGATCCATTTGCAACTCCTTTGGAAATATTGCCTGATTCTTTTCGGTATTTCAAATACTTCGTACAGTACCCAACAAATTATTGGGTGTTCTTTTAATGGTTTCAGTACCCCGCAGTATTATTAACAACATCCTATTTATAGAATGTTAATAAATTCCAAAATCCTTTTCGTCGTTCAGTAGCGACAACCGTATTTTTGATTGGTACCGCAGTGGCCCGGGATATGAGGGGGGGGGGGGGGGGATGTTTTAGAAAAGCAATATTTTGCAAAGTGACCAATTTTAACACACTTATAGCACTCAATTTTGTCATTGTGTACTAAAAATGAGTACTTTACTAGATAGATGGATGGATACGAACATCTGAGGAAGCTGATAAAAACCAATATGTTAATACTAACCATGATAGATAGATGGATACGAACTAAACAAGAATCACAAACAAATGTATCTGAAGTACTAAAGACATAAAATAATATCTTACGTGGTTTTAAGTAACGAGAGTTATATCATGGGGTGTACGTTCACATTCCAAGTCAGTCTAGGTCGAGCTAGTTTGACAGCTTGTCGGAATATTCATGACATTTAAAGATTTTCTGTACACAAATGGTAGGGGGAAAAATGTATGCAGTGTAGTTGTTATTTTTCACCTTTTTTTGGTGAAACATGTGAAGAAATATAGAAGCTCAAAAACATATAAATTGTTACAATGTGGATTCAAAGGAAAGCTGGACATTCCCAGAATCCTGAATGACAAACAAGAACTGATACAATACTGATCAATATCAACAGCTAATTCTTCATGTAATTCAAAAACAACACTATCCTTATGCCTCATTGTTGTTTAAGCGCAAGTACATCAACTACATTTCCCTCATGAAGGCAGTCTTAATGACCATACTGCAGCAGCAACCTCACAGCTAGCATGCCATAAGATCGACCATCATCCATGAAAAGCTTCATCAATGCATTGTGCTTGGTGCCACTGATAGAAGGCTACATTCCCCCCTGCAAAGACCTACCTAGATTCAAATTTGCAGCTTACATCCTCACAAAAAATAAACTAGGTAACCATCTGCATGAGGCATCACCAACAATATCGGGACCCAACCATCTATATAACTCCATAATGAAAACTATAAAAGATTATGAGAAACAAAATTTATTTGTTAAAAAATTTTGAAATATATGACAATAAGTTGAGATGGCCGAGTTGGTCTAAGGCGCCAGATTAAGGTTCTGGTCCGAAAGGGCGTGGGTTCAAATCCCACTCTCAACACCTAACTTTTTTTGTATTTTTTACCTTTACTAAGGTTAGTAGTATGTTTCAATATTTTGACTGTTTTACTTCCAATGATGTCACAAAACTTAACCTAACTTTGGCTGCATGTGTGTTAAACATTCACTACGACTACCATAAGACTAAGATCAAATATTTCAAAAGTTTCTTACTTCCTTCCATGTCCATTTCTAAGAAACTCGGAGATGCGGAGAAGAGACGGTTTTTATACATGCTAATTCATGGGGCTTATTTGACGGTTATGAAGATACCCGATGAATTTCCTAGTACATATCCATAATTTTCATAGCGATTACGTAACTTTAACAAAAACAATCATGCTAATAATACATGGATTAACAAACACAATAAGAGGATAATCGATGGCATAAAATAATGATAAAACAAAAGGGAAAATTATAGCTTAAATGGCTGTTTATTGTATGATAAGATAAATGACCCTTCAAAATTGTTTGCACACCTAGTAGGAATTGAAATTAAAAACTCACACATAATGCGATAGTCAGAGGACATTTTTAACACTAGGTCATTCATGAGTAGTTAAATCTTACAAAACATATTAAGTCGAAAACATTTTCCTTCGACTGATTCATAAGATATAACAATTTTCATTGGTTTCTTAAGCAGTGTATAAATGTTTCATGTCTAGTCATACGATTAATTAGCTTGTTTAAAAAGTTACGTCAACGTGTAATAACATGTTTTTTTGGCTTATCATTCTTGATTCATTTATAAGCATTTAAAATCCACAATGAATAGCTCCGGACAACTCTCCTGGCCTAGTGGGGCACCAACTGGAGTGAGCCGAGACTCTTGGACTTTTGAACTCTTATCCACAAAGTCTCTTGAGTGAGCCTATAGATTTTGCGGAGGTGGGTACCTATCTGAGAGCAAAGTACCGGGGATGGGATTCGAACCTGAGTCTATTCACTCAAGAATGAAAGCCCCACCCACTGGACCAATGCCCCAGTGGTTATAAGCATTTATATAACATGATCACGGTTTCGAATTTGTATTGGCTACTTTTATGTTTTTTTTGTTTTTGTTTTTTTTTTTCCTACTATGAAAAGATAAAAACATTGCTCTTTGTTTGCTACTGAGATACAGTCAGAGTTGCTTTGAAATTGTGAGTCTTATGGATTGCTATTAAAAATACGTGTACAAGTTTTGTATGTGCTAGAGTTGAGATCCATGAAAAACCCATACATGCCATAGAACCTATCAACCAATCATATCCAACCATTTATATTTTCCACTTTTTTTTCTTCTTTCAAAACAACATATCTTTTAAACGGTAAATCTTCAAGCTACAAAAAAATACTATCGCGACGAGAATTAAATCATCTTTCTATAGATATGCATTGTTATATACTTTCGACGAACTTTTTTTTTTTTAATTTCCGCCCAGAAAGAATCATATATGATTCGTAAAACAAATCATATATGATTCTTTACGAATCATATATGATTCGTAAGAATCGAATCATATATGATTTTTACGAATCATATATGATTCGTAAAGAATCATATATGATTCTTTCTGGGCGGAAATTTAAAAAAAAAAAAATCGCCGAAAGTATATAACAATGCATGTCTATAGAAAGATAATTTAATTCTCATCGCGATGGTGTTTTTTTGTAGCTTGACGATTTACGGTTTGTAAATATTTAAGTTTTAAAAAAAGAGTGGAAGTTTTTTTTTTTTTTTTTTTTTTTTTTTTTTTTTTTTTGATAAAAAAAATGAGTGGCTAGGATTGCTTGATAGGTTCTATGGTAAAATTTAGATCTATAAAGAACTTTTGGCGTATGTGCTATGTTTTTGTACAGTTAAACTATGTGCCACTTGATTTGCGGGAAAAATGTGAAAAATAAGATGCATAGCACCAAAAATAACGACCAAAATGCAATTAAGTTTCAATATTGAAGGCCCAGTTTTGACATACGCAGAGAAACCCGACTAACCGACAGAAGCCAAATTGAATTAGGCATTTCGGGTCATGCTACTTCCGGAAATCGGTTTTCAGTTCGGGTCGGGTCGGTTTTGGCCCGAAGCTCAGCCCTACTTCCTCAAAGACATAGCTTCATGCAATGAGGAATTGTTTAGTGACGTTTAACCAGTATTTGAGATTCAACCCATAACATACTTTTCCAATAATAGTCCTTAACCGGTTAGCTAGACGTTCGTAGTGGGAAAGGGGAACTGATGCCAGTATAGCCCACTACTCCAATAGTTTTTAAATTTTTAACTGGTTTCATTAAGCACAACATACAACATTTCTTGGTACATTGACATGGTAACAGACTAACAGTGTTAATTATGTATGCATTCTTAGTGAATGTGATTATGTTCCATTTCATTATTATACTTATATTCACTGCCATATATGACTTGCAATCTTTGTTCGTCAGTTACTGTGTTAACATGTTATACATATAGGCCAGCATTGTAATTTAAAATAGGCACATAGAAGGATAATCATATTGGACGAGTATGATGGTGATAGATGCTACTTCATATACTGGTTAGGTGACACAAACGACTCAGTGTATATGACTTTTTCAAGGCAACCCACAGCTGTGCCTGTAACGTCGGAATAATACAACAATTTGTATTCGTCATGGCAGTCTTTGTCTTCAGTATACTTCTTCTTGAGTTCTACCTGACAAATACAACATTCTCCGTCTATCATGAGCCAATTTCCGTTGTTCATCAGATGCACTGGAGACAAAGAGCGAATATCAGAGTTGGGCATAAGCTGATAGGTATACATTCAACTTCCACAGATCGATACAGGTGCTCTTCAACAAACCATTTCGTCCAATGATGTTGTACTTGACACATAAATCATGAATGGACCCTTTGTGAAGAGCAATGGCGGTGGAGGATAGTTTATAAATATTATCATATTCAGGGGGACTTTCTATCTTATGGAACCTCTCAGCTCTTGTGTCAAACCTAATCAAGCCTTGAGCAATGTTGGAATTCTGAAAATAGATATTTTGGCTCATGCAAAAACCTCGTCTCCATTGCCAAGTTATTTCTTTTTTGGGGGCCTTCTTGTTTAACTTTCTCCATGAGTCCGACTTCAAAGAGTATATGTAAACATTGCCAGACCTTGTTACAACTAGAAGCTTGTAGTCGTCTTCACAAGAGCTGTAATACAATCCATATCTGCTATCAAAAGAATTGTACTAGCATTCCATGTTATCAGGATAGGTTTGTTTAGACAACCTCTTATACTCAGTTGTCAAAGGAATCCACAAAATAATATCAAAGTATCGATATCATTATACGAGCTATACTCGTCGTCAAATTGATATCGAATCTAATATAACAAATGGTGTCAAAATCATATCATTTTCTCCTACTTATAACTGATAAGATCTCGTTGCTTGTTAATGATTTCCTAAACAATATAACTAATAAGATCTCGTTGCTCGTTAATGATTTCCTAAACAATATAACTAATAAGACCTCGTTGCTCGTTAACGATTTCCTAAACAATAATGTGCCACGTCTACTCTTACGCTTTTCCTGTTAACAAACTACATTTACATTAATAAAGTTGTGATGCAAACCAAAATTTTAGTCACTCTCGCATACAAAGACAATATCTTACGTGGTTTTAGGTAACGAGAATTATATCATGACGTGTTCACATTCCAGGTCAGTTTAGTTCGAGCTAGCTTGACAGTTGTTATGAGAAACCAAATATGACTATTTCTTTAAAGACTTAAAAATTCATGGCAACAAGTTGATCGGATGGCCGAGTTGGTCAAAGGCGTCAGATTAAGGTTCTGGTCCGAAAGGGGGTGGGTTCAAATCTCACTCTTAACATTATTCTTTTTTATTGTAAAGTTAGTAGTATGTTTCAACATTGACTGTTTTATTTCCATTTGACACAGTGACTAGTATTTATGAGAATAAAATAGGGTAAAATACATGTTCAAGAAATACATAACTCGAATCACAAAGTCGCAAAAGTTAAGCTAACTTTGGTTGTGTGTTAAACATTACCAAACACAATAAGAGGATACTCGATGGCATAAAATAATGATAAAACAAAAGGGAAATTTATAGCTTAAATGTCTGTTTATTGTATGACAAGGTAAATGACCTTTCAAAATTGTTTTCACTGGTTTCTTAAGCAATGCATCATGTCTAGTCATACGATTAATTAACTTGTTTAAAAAGTTACGTCAACGTGTAATAACATGTTTTTACAGCTTATCATTCTTGATTCATTTTATAAGCATTTAACATGATCATGGTTTCGGATATGTATTGGCTACTTTTATGGTTGCTTTTTTTCCTGCTATGAAAAGATGAAAACATTGCTCTTAGTTTGCTACTGAAATGCAGTCAGAATTGCTTTTGAAATTGTGAGTCTTTTGGTTTGCTACTGAAAATTTATGCACAAGTTTTATATGTGCTATGTTTTTGTACAGTTAGACTTTGTGGCATTTGATTTGCTGGAAAAAAATGTGAAAAATAAGATGCATAGGCCCAAAAATAACAACCACAACGCAATTAAGTTACAGTATTGAAGGCCCAGTTTTGATATAAATCGAAGAAACCCGACTAACCGACCGAAGCTGAATTGAATTAGGCATTTCGAGTCAGGCTATTTCCGGAAATCGGTTTTCAGTTCGGGTCGGGTCGGTTTTGGCCCGAAACTCAGCCCTACTTCCTCAAAGACATAGTTTCATGCAATGAGCATATGTTTTTTGGTGCTAAAGGTAAATTTATATTAATCACCAACCAATTTGCACAAATATTATAAGATAGATTCACTGATTTTGGACATGCCCAAAACAGTTGTACAACCATAAACTAATACATCCAATATAGACAACATCTAAACATATCTAATACACATGATCTCTAATAACTAGCAGACCTTGTTTACAGTGATTCATATTCTCATCCAACACATACACTTCCTCAATTTACCTTTTTAAACATATGCACCATATACCATCTAGCTACATTTCCCTCCTTCTCCCACCAAAACCACTCAACCAGCATCCACAGTAGCCAAAGTAGGGAGAAGAAAGGCATCACTAGGCACCCATAACCCATCCAAGCAATCTACATTTCCTTCTCTAAAAAGGCTTCAATTGCTTGGAAACACTCACCCACCATGATGACCAACCTATCCTCCTGTGGGAATGTAAAGTATGGACCATGAAGTGTCATCTTACACCACTCTCAATTCCATACTACTTACACTCCCCTCCTAGGCCATATACCCTTCACAATGAGAAGTCCTACTTTATGGTACATCATATATCCAGCTTAGACCTCCTTTTCATCCACAGTAGGTACTAATTCCCCCAAGCCAATTAGAATAGCTACATGGACTACTAAGGTACAGTCATACCAGATTTGACTCCAAGGTACTAGGTCCTTCTGCAATGAGCATATGTTTAGTGACCTTTAACCAGTAGTATTTGAGATTCAACCCATCATAACATACTTCTCCAATAATATTCCTTAACCAGTTAGCTAGATGTTTGTAGTGGGAAAAGCGAAGTGATGCATGCCTTTAGGCTAATGCCCTTATGGTTTATAAGTTTTGAACCGGTTTCATTAAGCACAACATACAACATTTCTTGGTACATTGACATGGTAACTTGGTTGTGTTAATTATGTATGCATTATTAGTGAATGTGACTTGCAATCTTTGTTCACTGCCATATATGACTTGCAATCTTTGTTCGTCAGTTATTGTATTAACATGTTATACATAGTGGCCAGCATTGTAATTTAAAAGAGGCACATAGAAGGATAATCATATTGGATGAGTATGATGGTGATAGATGCTACTTCATATACTGGTTTGGTGACACAAACGACTCAGTGTATATGACGTTTTCAAGGCAACCCACAGCTGTGCCTGTAACGTCGGAATAATACAACAATTTGTATTCGTCATGGCAGTCTTTGTCTTCAGTATACTTCTTCTTGAGTTCTAACTGACAAATACGACATTCTCTGTCTATCATGAGCCAGTTTCCGTTGTTCATCAAATGCACTGGAGACAAACAGCGAATATCAGAGTTGGGCATAAGCTGATAGGTTACCACCTTACTCCAGATATCTCCATCTACATTCAACTTCCACAAATCGATACAGGTGCTCTTCAACAAACCATTTCGTCCAATGATGTTGTACTTGACACATAAATCATGAATGGGCCCTTTGTGAAAAGTAATGGCGGTGGAGGATAGTTTATAAATATTATCATATTCAGGGGGACTTTCTATCTTATGGAACCTCTCAGCTCTTGTGTCAAACCTAATCAAGCCTTGAGCTTTGTTGTAATACTGAAAATAGATATTTTCGCTCAAGCAAAAACCTGCTCTCCAGTGCCAACCTATTTCTTTTTTGGGGGCCTTCTTGTTTAACTTTCTCCATGAGTCCGACTTCAAAGAGTATATGTAAACATTGCGAGACCTTGTTACAACTAGAAGCTTGTAGTCGTCTTCACAACAGCTGTAATACAATCCGTATCCTCTTCCACTAGAATTGTAGCATTCCACATGATCAGGATTGGTTGGTTTAGACAACCTCTTACACTCAGTTGTCAAAGGATTCCACAAAATAATACTAGTATAAAAGTCATGATAATCATCCGTTAATATACCGAAACATACCAGCCCATGATAAGATGTTAGTATAAATATACATTCAGGAGGAGTGCCTTCAAATTGTGGTAAAGATCGCCGGCAGGGAGCATTATCAGGCGGTGATCCACAGTCGATGGTGCAGAACGTTGCTTCATCTTCATCATAAAATAAAAGGTTTTGGTCTTCAAGATGGGGGTCTGTTAGAAGGCTGCGGCTGTGCATCTGCTTGAACCTATCTGACATTAGGAACGCGTTCCATTGCTTGGAGACACACTTAAAACGGATTACAGATTTTGGTGGAACCCGTGTTAGTATCTGAAACAATATTATGTCTTGTGGAAGATAAACCACCATAGTTTTCTTGTTTGCATCATACAAGACTGTTGAAAATAATGAATAGTGACATAAATTAAAAAAATATATATATAAGGATTCGTCATATTATTAAGTAATATGCAACAAGCTGTTCGAAAAATAATAATAAGGGGAGCACAATTAATTTACATTATCTGATGGAAGTGAAAAGATTATCTGATTATAGCTATTATGAATCAAATAAACGTGTATAAGAGACACAATTAATTTACATTACCTGAAGTTGGGTTCGAATTCTTATCTTTGATTGTTAAAGCCGCCATTAAAATTTAATTTTTAGGAAAAGGTGAATCGGAATAGATTCACGATGTGTGATAGGTTTTATAGGATTTATTATGGGGTTTATTTTATGTTAATGATCCACTAAAATATGGTAATTATATTTTGGATCCTTTGTAAATTGTAATGTGACAATAACTTAATAGGTAGAGGATGTATTAGAAAGTGGGGCAACTTTAAAAAGCTTAAAAATTATTATTATCCATCAGATCATCAAATAAGGCTATGTTTGGCAAAAGTAGCTGTGAGCAGTAGCATTGAGCAGGAGCAGTGAGCAGTAGCTGTGAGCTGTGAGCAGTAGCCAAAAAAGCTCACAGCTTCATAAAGAAGCATTGGGAAAATGAGCTTTCCTAAAAAATAGGAAAGCCCACAGCTCTCATGCCAAACAAACATCAAAAATAAAAAAGCTCATTCTCACCGCTCATTACCCAAAAAAGCTCCAAAAAAGCTCCGCGCCAAACATAGCCTAAATCAATCAATGACTATAAATAAAAGTATGGAAAAAGCAATCCACATCTGCTTCACACACTCCCCGTATATATTTTTCTCACATCTAGTTGATGATTTTATAAAGACATGGTCTTTGGGTTTAGAGTCTGATGATCCTTCACCGAGATGATCAGCTCCTAGTACATGCCCTTTTTGTTTAGGAATTTATTCACTATTTCACTAATTAACTCTATCTGACCTATCTAACCAAGACTTATTTATCAACTTTTCTTCTTCAAGTTGTTTTCTAGGTGCTTCATTCTCTTTGAGAATCTCAGTGTTTGGTGTTGGAAAGTAAGGGCCGAAAGTTTTGCCTATTTTAATTCTAAGATTTCTTCCCTACATGTATCCATTCCTAAACAATATTCCTATATTTCAACAAGGTTGTCTTTGTTCCTCCACATATTTGAGGCCAGCACATAAATAATCAAGAAAAAATTACTATCATCATTATCTTCTAGTTCAAGAAAATGTGTACCTTTTCTATGGTGATTGTAACCCATTCATTGTTTCTAGCTGCTTATTTTCTTACAACCAATTTTTCATCATCAACTAAGACCATGAGTACTCCCATCTCAACCAGTTGATCATCATCTGATGATTATGTAGGTTGATCATTATCTGACTTAATAACAAACCGTTGCCTCTTGCTTGAGATGATTATGTAGGTTGAGATATTGAGTAACCTAACGTTAAAAAAGCCAATTTGGCTTTAACTTTGTTTTACTTGGTCTCAAAGTCCTTTTGAATCTTTGGTTCAATTTTGTTCTGTGAAAAAGTTTGTGAAGATGTGAGTTGTTTTGGTTGAAACTTGTTTTGGTAAAGTGCAATTCTTTTTAGGGATAAATGTTGGTTGATCGTATATTTCATTAGAGTTCTATGATTCAGAGTATCTTTTCCTATTTGATCCCTTTAAATTTCATATTCGAAGTTGCGATCGGATCTATTCATTAAAAAGAATCGATTCAATACATTTATTATGTACCTATGGGTGCTATGTTGGATTTGAATCAGATTTCGGATCAATCTATATTGATTGATTGCCTCCATGCTATTAAGTATTTTGATTTAAGTTCTTTTCTTTCTGAGAGGTGGAATAGAATAACCCGGTTGAAGCGTAATGAATATACGTCTGTAATGCATTGTCTGTCCCATAATGGGTCCCATTCTTCTCCTGCTAAAAAAGCATGCATTTGTCGGCTCATTTCTTAAAACACTTCAATTGGTACACGCAAGAAATATGCCAATTCAGCAGCTTTATGTTCCATTTCCCGTGGAGTAAAATTCTCATAAGTATGAGTCAATGGAATGGTTCCCTAGAAACTAAAAAAGGGTATCCTAAGATATTGCAATAATCTGATTCGTTTATATTCCTGGTATAATAGATGCTATCACACATACAATCATACTTAATTCAATGGAATTGTTTGATCTTAAAGGGAATCTTCTACAATTTCGCACGTGAGGGTTTATTTCTTGGTTTCGTCCAGTCATTAATCACTTGATTATTTTTAGATAATAGTAGATAGAAACAACGCTTGTAAGGAGTCCTATTAAAACCAAGAAATATAGGCCTACCTTCCCCTTCATGTATGGTTACCTGATGCAATGGAAGGGCCGACTCCTATTTCGGCTCTTATACATGCTGCTACGATGGTAGCAGCAAGAATATTTCTTGTAGGTCGACTTACGCCTCTTTTCATAGTCATACCCCACATAATGAATTTTATCTCTTTGATAAGGATAATAACAGTCTTTTAAGGAGCTACTTTAGCTTTTGCTCAAACTGATTGGTGAACCGGAAGATCCATTTGCAACTCCTTTGGAAATATTACCTGAATGGTATTTCTTTCCGGTATTTCAAATACTTCATACAGTACCCAACAAATTATTGGGTGTTCTTTTAATGGTTTCAGTACCCGTAGTATTATTAACAACACCCTTTTTAGAGAATGTTAATAAATTCCAAAATCCTTTTCGTCGTCTAGTAGCGACAACCGTATTTTTGATTGGTACCGCAATGGCCGGGGATATGAAGGGGGGGGATGTTTTAGAAAAATAATATTTTGCAAAGTGTCCAATTTTAACACACTTATTGCACTCAATTTTGTCATTGGCTCTTGACCCATTAAACCTTGGAAGAATATTTTTGAAGAATCTCTTTCAATTGTCCAAAAGAGCTCTTTCATGCAATTTGTCAGCAATATCATCCACGTAATCTTGGTTACTTCTCCGGTCCTCCTTCTCATCTGGATCATCTTGATAATCCTGAACAACTGTTAGAGAAAGAAGCACATAATGAATTTTATCTCTTTGATAAGGATAATAACAGTTTTTTAAGGAGCTACTTTTGCTTTTGCTCAAAATGATTGGTGAACCGGCAGATCCATTTGCAACTCCTTTGGAAATATTACCTGAATGGTATTTCTTTCCGGTATTTCAAATACTTCATACAGTACCCAGCAAATTATTGGGTGTTCTTTTAATGGTTTCAGTACCCGTAGTATTATTAACAACATCCTTTTTAGAGAATGTTAATAAATTCCAAAATCCTTTTCGTCGTCTAGTAGCGACAACCGTATTTTTGATTGGTACCACAATGGCCGGGGATATGAAGGGGGGGGGGGGGGATGTTTTAGAAAAATAATATTTTGCAAAGTGTCCAATTTTAACACACTTATTGCACTCAATTTGTCATTGGCTCTTGACCCATTAAACCTTGGAAGAATATTTTTGAAGAATCTCTTTCAATTGTCCAAAAGAGCTCTTTCATGCAAATTGTCAGCAATATCATCCACGTAATCTTGGTTGCTTCTCCGGTCCTCCTCATCTGGATCATCTTGATAATCCTGAACAACTGTTAGAGAAAGAAGCAGTGGATATGTGTTTGGTTATGGTCAGGGATTTCTTACTCTCAGCCACATTGATTTTAACAATGATACTTTTCTAATATTTGAAATTTCCAATAGAGTTGCATGATCAAGATCTCTAAGATGGTTGGAGTTTCTCAGACTTTGGCCAAAGCTTAACCAATTCTTAAGAAGGCTATTGACAAAAGCAACATTAATTTCATGTTTGTCAAGTTTGACACCATCATTTACAAGCACATTCATAAGAATTCTACATCTGGTAAAATGTTTGAGTAACAATTTCACCTTCAATGAGTTTAAAGGTGTTTTATGCTAGTTTTAAATCGATTACTTTATTTTTCTTGACTTTTAACGGTCCCTCTTGGCTTAGAATCACGTCTTCCTATGCCTGCTTGGAGGTGGAACAATTTATGTTTTTGACATGTTCCATGAGGTCATTAGGTAGACTAGAAACGATGAGACTTGTGAGTCATAGGTCAAGATTGACAACCCTTATTTTATTATTTGTCTACTGTGGTTCAAGTGTGTGAAGACCAACAATGGTTTTTGGTTGGTATGGACCATTCGTTATGATTTTCATGAATTAAGTTTCTATACTCACTATGTGATATAGGAATCTTTTCTTTCAATTGGTGAAATTTTCCTCTCCTAGTTTAGGAGCAACAATATAACTACCCTTATCATTTAACAGTTGAGGAACTTCATTATTTGCCATGGTGGATCATTATTTTAAAAACTTTGAGCAATTTGTTTGGAAAGGTTGTATAGAACAGATAGCTTTGAAACCTAGACAATAACTTAAGAACTAATTTAAATCACATTCTATGCAAACGTATGGAGTGTTTAAACAATTTATAGTAATAATACGTCAAACAATTTAAAAACAAAGACACAATGTAATTTTCAATATTTTACAATTCTTATTTGAATGAATCAAAGATTTTGACAAGGATTATTATTTGTGGAATAGCAATCTTAGTTGAATGATAATAGTGGTTATCTTGTTTCTAACTTAAACACTAACAAATGTTATGTTTAAGTACAAACTTTCCTTACTCCCTGAATGTTAAAAGGCCAAGTTTGATTCAAAGAGTAAATGCTCTTGAATGTGTTATCACAGTAATTGCAAGAGATGCATTTACTCTTTGATAAACATTCACTTTATAAAGGGGAATTAGGGTTAAAGGTTTCCTTCTTTACAGATGTTGGGCATTTAATGTGTGGTTGAGATTACATTAATTGCAGCCATAGACGTACAAGGTTAGGACATGCTTTAGAGAACCGTTGAGAACATTGTTTGTACTTTTATACCAAGATTGGAAAGTGGCCATTCTCAAGAGAAATTTGGTTCATCCTTTTTGTATAAAGTATCTTTTTCCCGCCTTGTAACTTTCCAGACGTTAGGAGCATTTTGGTAAGCATCATTGTTGAGGACAACGACATTGTTTAGCGAGACATTGCCAACCTTGATAAACATAACTTATTCTTTGGGACTAATGCTTCAATACTTGAACCACTTTCAACACTGAAGTGAAGACTTTGTCTTCAAAAACTTAGAAAGAGTTTATGCTGAAGATTTCTTTAGCATTTTCATTTACAATTGAGGCTATTTTATTTTCAAATCTTATCCAGGAAGTGTGGGCACTAAATTGACCCAACAAGAGAAAATAAATATCTAAAATTAATGGAAACATACATGTACGTAGTTTATATCTCTTTAAGTTATAACACGTAGTTGGGTCTTTTAAGAATTGCAAAAGAGAAATTTTATGAAATATTTTAATATTAGTAATTATGCTTTTGTTATATGTTTATTTAACAACAATATAATTTATTTTGAAAAATAAATACATACATTTAAAAAAATAGATTCTTAGACACTCGCAAAACAATAGCCTTATCCTTATAAGACCCGAACTAACAAACATTTACATTGAATTTATTAACCTTGCCCAACATTGTATGTGGGCATTCATATATAACAACAAACACATGCATTCAGTGAAGAAATCAGAATACAAAGGTTTAAGAGGTTTATGCATAAAAGACAAGATTCCCATTTTCATTTTAAGTTAATTGTTTGTTTAAAGCATTTGAGAATATTAAAAACTCAAATCAATCCAATCATAAATTCAATGTGTTACAGTTGCACCTGTAAGAAACTCGGCGTTCAATTTCGTGGTGTGATTACTATATATTCCTGCGTTTTCTCAAGCTTATGGGCCCACATGCAGCTGCCGTACTCAAGGTTGGGTACATTTTGCTTGGTCGGGGTGACGTTTGTAAAGATAAACACTTCAAGAAATCGTGATAGCTCTTTTACCGCAAGTAAAAGACTAAAGTTTAATTGCTAGTTTACATACATGCTGCTATAAGAGTACATGTAAATTGGTTGGAATCATGATATAAGAGTGAATGCAACTGCTCAATTAAAACTCACACAATTTATATGTGATAGTCCCATACCTTTTGCCATTAGGTTACGCATGATCGAGTAGTTAAATCTTACATAACATATTAAGTCGAAAAGATTTTCCCCAGATTAATTCATAAGATATCAATGCTCTTCATTGGTTTCTAAACAAATGTATCATGTCTACTCATACTACTAATTAGCTTGTTTAAAAAGTTACGTCAATGTACGTATCATAGGGGGTTTTAAGGCTTATCATTCTTGATTCATTTTATAAGCATTTAACATGATGATGAGAGTGTGCATTACGTGTAATCCGAACGATAAGGTTAGGTTTTGATTGGATGGACAAGATCATATTACGAACTAATAAGGATGTGATAAGTACAATTTACATGTTAAGTTTCATGTCATAGGAATGAACTCTTAAAGCCTATGTTGCTTAAATATTATAGTGAAAACATATCAATATTAGATAAGACCAAACAAGGTGAGACTGCAAAATATTTTGCACGAATGAGTTTGATAAAATAAATAAGGATCAACATAAGAGATATATCCCGTCGCAACGTGTGAGCAATATACACCTTGTTAACATCACATATACATATAAAAAGTGCATTACAAAACATGAAACCTACAAAATGTATTACGTAGTAAACATGAGTGCATACGAATGTATTATTTAAAACTAGAAGGGTCCCGCGCAATGCGGCGACGGATACCGGTGACTATTTTTATAGCAAACAAATGATTTTCATGTGACTTTTTAAGCATAGTAAGTCGACCGACCTCTTTTTCTTTTAATTTTTTTTTCAACTTTTTTTCAACCATTACATAGTAATTCAAATACATTTAAAAATATTACAAATAAAATGACTAAACTATTAATCAATTAACACATTTACCATAACTTTTAGAGAAAAAACTATGAGCCCATGTATACTTGGATAAGCCTATTAATGATCAAAATTTTGGGATAGTCCAACTACTAATCTATCAACACATTTATTACATGATGATGGATTAAATGAGTTGTTTCAGCTCACAAGTCCATGGGTTTTATGAATATTAAAGTTGACACAATTAAAAACATTTAATTTACATTTGAATGTGGCTTGTTAATTTCAATTTTCTATTAAAAAAATATTTTTGGTCTTAAAAATTTTACTACTTCTTTATTTAGAAAAGTCCTAAATCCTAGTATAGATTAAATGGCTAATTTCTAATTTCATATTTGTGGTTCGTGTGGTTTCATTGTATATCTTTGGTTTCCTTTTTTTTTAATCAATTACGGCCGTTAAAAAAATAGTGATCTTAAATTGTGGGTCAAATACCATAAAAAATCATACTTGTTTTAAAATACACTTTTGGTTATCGAAGAGGGGCAAAAATGTTAAAAAAAAAATGCCTCAAAGAGGCCAAATAAACGAAAGTTCAGTACCTGAGAAAAAAAAAATTGTTCGATACCCAAAAATAACTTTCTTGATAAGAATAGTGTTTTAATATAGTATTTATTATATATATAAAAAGGTATTAAGGAATACCTTACGGGGATTTTAGCGTTGGTACCAAACTCGAACGCGTAATGTCTAGGTTTCATTCTCAATTTGAAACCATTGTGGATTACGCAAGGTTGGTGATATAAAATCGTGTTTTATATATTTATACCATAAACCAAGACATTAATATACACCCTATTAAGTATTTTATTGAGAATATATATATGTTAACTTTATAAAATATACAACTCGATGAAACAACTTTGGATCATCATTATATCTTAGATGATGTTTTAACTAGACTAGATGTTGCAAGTGTTTCAAAACATTTAATATAGACTATTAATTATACTAAGCAAAACATTGTCAGGTAAGTAACATATACGAGCTTACAAAACTAGAATGTGATACGAACTACACTTGTCGTCAAATTGAGATCGAATCTAATATAACAAATGGAGTTGAAATCATATCATTTTCTCCTACATATAACTGATAAGATCTCGTTGCTCGTTAATGATTTCCTAAACAATATAACTGATAAGATCTCCTTGCTTGTTAATGATTTCCTATACAATAATATGCCACGTTTACTCTTACGCTTGTCCTGTTAATTAACAAACTACATTTACATTAATGAAGTTGCGATCCAAGGCAAAATTTTAGTCATTCCCGCATCTAAAGACAACATCTTACGTGGTTTTAAGTGACGAGAGTTATATCATGACATGTTCACATTCCAAGTCAGTTTAGGTCGAGCTAGCTTGACAGCTTCTCGGAGAATTCTTGCCGTTTAAAGATTTTCTGTACGCAAATGTTTGGAAGGAAAAAAAACACTGAATGCAGTGTAGTTATTTTCCCCTTTGCAACAAGTTGAGATGCCAGATTAAGGTTCTGTAAAGACTTTAAAATTCATGGCAACAAGTTGAGATGGCCGAGTTGGTCTAAGGCGCCAGATTAAGGTTCTGGTCCGAAAGGGCGTGGGTTCAAATCCCACTCTCAACATTTTACCCTTTTTATTGTATTTTTGATACAGTAGTATTTATGAGAATAATATAGGGTAAAAAACATGTTCAAGAGATACATAACTTGAATTACAAAGTCACAAAAGTTAAGCTAACTTTGGTTGTGTGTTAAACATTACCAAAATGCGACATTTGAACACATGATTTCGCCATTCCAACCGCCTATAACATGAACCAAATATTGCCAAAGCATCTTTTTCTCTGAGAGCTCTTGAGGAGCATAAACCGATACGATAAGATAGTTTTATCATTGGGAAGCAATTTTCCCATGATAGCAATGAAATAATCCGAAACTGTAGAATTCTCCTTATGGAACATATTAGAGTGCCAAACACATAAAATTACCACCAGAATTACCTACCGAAGGACTGACTAAAAAATCAAAAGAAAGATTACCCAAACAAGATCTAATGTTGAAAAGGTTCACATGCTCCATTTTAGTTTCCTGTAAAGAAAGAATATTAACTTTATTTTTAATACATAACTCCTTTACCCAATCTTTTTTTGTCTTTTGGGCAAGACCTTGAACGTTGAGGGACAAAAAATTCATTTATAGAACTCTTGCTCTCCCTGTTTCTTCACAATCTCTTCGATGTCATTTATATATGCACCCCTCCATTTTGTAACACATTGTTTGTCTCACTTTAATCAGGTCTTTGATGAGTTGTAGCATAGAACCGCCTGTTTTAGGAGTATTAACCTGCTTAAATGAACCTGAATTAACCGAAATACATACATCCTCCTTGATGTCAGTCTTATAAGCATGATCGTGTTCTGACGAGACATGTTCCTTAACAAGTCCATCAGAATTATGAAGTGAGAACCCGGCGGTACTTAGGATCTTCTTCTGATTGAATCGAAACATTATGATGTAATTGTTGTTTTTTTTCAAGAAGATTATAAATATTAAAAGGGTCCTCGGAATGAGTTTCTTCCATTTTTTCATGCTTACTTTCCTTCGTGACAGACCCTTTGATTTCACCAGGTTCTTCAGCTTCAAAGATAGTCTCAGTAATTTCCTCAGCCTTACTTGCCTTGTCAGAATATCCATCTTTTGATTTGTCATCAACGTATTCATTATCCGACTCAGAAGAGTCATCCTGAGAGTCTGAAAAATCAGGAGCCCAACCTGATACTTCTTTTACACGAATCCAAAAAATCTTACCTTTAATGACAATTTTGAAAGACTCAAAAATATTCTCGTTGGAGGTAGTTTTAATACATAATCGCTTCCTATGAAAGGATGGAGCATCCTCATCCTCCTCATACAAAAGGGAACCCCATTTCGAAGAGATTTTAGCGAAGGTATTACGAGACCAAACTTTTAGAGGAACACCCTCAACATCAATCCAAGCTACTCTGTCATCAATACTAAAAGAATCAGATGCATGTTGTATCGATGAAAACCAAGAGTTAACGCCGACATGTGAATTGAAGTTGTGTAGGGCGGTTTTAGACTGAAATTGGAGCATCACCCAAAAATCTCCCATATAACAGATATTAATATCAGAAAATCCTTCTTCCTCTAGTATCTTTTTCAGGTTTGGGAGAGAACCAAACAATGTGATTTATATACTTGTACCTAACGAAAGAAATTAATGTCCATGCTATTAAGTATTTTATTGAGAATTATATATGTTAACCTTATAAAATATACAACTCGATTAAACAACTTTACTTAGCAAAATATTGTCTGATATATAACAATGAACAATTGATATTAAAATAGATACATATTGTTTAGTCATATATATGAACTCGCAAAACTAGAATGTTGATACGAGCACTCGTCGTTAATCTGATATCGAATCTGATATGACAAATGATGTCGAAATCATTTTCTCCTTCTTATAATTGATAAGATCTCGCTGCTCGTGAATGATTTCCTAAATAATGTACCACGTTTACTCATCCGCTTGTCCTGTTAATAATGGACATCAACGATAATTAGTAAGTTGTGGTGTAAGGCAAGATTTAAAATTTTTAATCATTCTCGTAAAGTATCTATATATAAACATGTAATTCTCGTTCCTCGTTAATTAGAACACACATTACCTATAATTGAAACGATAAGGATTGAGGTTTTGATTGAATAGACAAGTTATCACGCACTGCTAGAGCTGTAATAAACACAATAAATGAGTTAAGGTTTCACTTAAAACGTTTTTTTATTATAAAATTTATGTTGTTTAGAATCTGTAGTTCTACCAGAAAGTGACGACGATGAATCTTTAGTCTTGTCACTTTTAACTGATGCCAAGTCCTCGAAATGAGACGATGGCGTTTTGTAAATACGTACAAGTGTAGAAGAAAAGCAGAACTTCCTCATCGAACTTAAACTCTTGGTTATATTAGGGAATAGATTATAAGGCCCGAGCCCGTCTGTGAGTTTCGGTCCATTAGAGTTTCTAGGTTAGTAACCTCTATATATTATGTCTCAATAAATATTATAACCTACGTGGTTTACAATATTCCACGTGGTATAGGAGCTCTAGGCCTGATCCTCAGACCTGGTCTTGGCCGCCTCAACACCCTGTCAAACCCTAGCCACCACTATTATCCGTACTAAAAAAAAAAATAAATAAAAAAAAATAAAAATAAAAAACATGCAGCACATTCTTTGGGCCATAACTCCTAAACCATAAACTCTTTAGGCCATAACTCCTAAACCGTAAGGAGTTAATTGACAAGTTCAGTGGCCACGACTTCATAATTAAATTCCTAAAAGAGGGAAACCGGAATCGCAACTATAGCCGTAGGGACGTGCTCTCACACGCCAGAACAAGCAGCTGCACTCAGAAAACAAAAATCGCTCATTGTTTTGCTTATAACTCTCAAACAACTTAGAGGGCCGTTAGCGGACGTGGATCATAATTAGAAAGCATATCGGAATTGCAGCCTCCACTGGAAATACATAAAACTCGCTAGAAATACACAAAACTTAGTGGAAACACCCAAAATTTGCCAAAAATGCCACAAGATGGGCGACCGGGCCTTATAATCTATTGCCTAATAGGTTATGTTAATGTTGTTTGCATCAATCTCGCTCCCCGAGTCCCTTTGGAAAACAAATCCAAACAATAACAGTGTATAATTATCTAATCCAACAGAATATGACATGATATTGGTAAATGCCTTTGAGTATATATAATTACCTCAAGCTCTTGTATCGACTTAAAACATATGAGGAAGCTGATAAAAACCAATATGTTAATACTAACCATGATAGATAGATGGATACGAACTCCACAAGAATCACAAACAAATGTATCTGAAGTAATAAAGACGTAAAATAATATCTTACGTGGTTTTAAGTAACCAGAGTTATATCATGGGGCGAACATTCACATTCCAAGTCAGTCTAGGTCGAGCTAGTTTGACAGCTTGTCGGAATATTCATGACATTTAAAGATTTTCTGTACACAAATGGTAGGGAAAAAAATATATGCATTGTAGTTATTTTTCACCTTTTTTTGGTGAAACATGTGAAGAAATATATAAACTCAAAAACATATAAATTGTTACAATGTGGATACAAAGGAAAGCTGGACATTCCCAGAATCCTGAATGACAAACAAGAACTGATACAATACTGATCAATATCAACAGCTAATTCTTCACATAATTCACAAACAACACTATCCTTATGCCTCATTGACTCATTGTTGTTTAAGCACAAGTACATCAACTACATTTCCCTCATGAATGCGGTCTTAATGACCATACTGCAGCACCAACCTCACAGCATGCCATAAGACCATCATCCATGAAAGGCTTCATCAAAGCATTGTGCTTGGTGCCACTGATAGAAGGCTACATTTCGCCACAAACAATAAACTAGGTAACCATCTGCATCTGCATGAGGTATCACCCACAATATCTGGACCCAACCATATCTATAACTCCTTAATGAAAACTATTAAAGATTATGAGAAACAAAATTTATTTGTTAAAAACTTTTGAAATTCATGACAATAAGTTGAGATGGCCGAGTTGGTCTAAGGCGTCAGATTAAGGTTCTGGTCCGAAAGGGCGTGGGTTCAAATCCCACTCTCAACATTTCACCTTTTTTATTGTATTTTTAATGATGCTTTTCACAGTTTAGTAAAACTAGTATGTTTCCCTTTTGACCATTTTATTTTTATTTGATACAGTAGTATTATTTATGAGAATAATATAGGGTAAAAAACATGTTCAAGAGATACAAAACTCGAATCACAAAGTCGCAAAAGTTAAGCTAACTTTGGTTGTGTGCTAAACATTATCAAAATGCGACATTTGAACTCAAGATGTCGATATTATACTCATGAGTAACGAACAATGTCAATGAATGGTGAAAGGGTACTGTCATATGATATATTGAGTATAGTTAGTAAAATTGGTGGGTTCTTCCTAGCTTAAAAGGATTCTAAAGTAGTCAATACGGTTAACTATTATGTATAAGCAAAACGACTCATGTCAAGTTAAATTCACTAAGACTACCATAAGACGAATATCAAATCTTTCAAATCTTCCTTACTTCCTTCCATGTCCATCGATCTCTAAGAATCTCAGGGAGAAGGAGATGGTACTATGTTATATCAATTGAAACCAATAAGCCACACAAGGTTGGTAGTAGTCTCTCTCAAGTTTTTATCATGCAGAACATGTGACCATTAGTTGTCAAACTATTTAAAAAAAAAAAAAAAAAAAGGTTTTGGGCTCTTCTTATATGCTCACTTTTCTGAAAACCCTTTGCGTAGCCCAAACATAATATTATCAAAAATAAAAAATAAAAAATAAAAAATAAAATAATAAATAAATAAAAAATCATCTACAATTTTTTGGTTAATGATTGGGATACTTTTAGCAATAAATTTTTAAACAAAATGTTTTCAGTGTTGCAAGTATTGAACAATTCGAGTTAAAAGTCGATAAAATCTTCTCGTTGTGTATTGAGTGTTCCGTTTGATATATCGATACATGTGGCTAAATGAGTGGGTTCGATGGAACACGTTACATGTTAAAATGAGTTTAAACCGAAAAGTAAATTATTAGTTTTGTTATGATTTACGGCTGGTGAGTAACATTTTTTGTTAGTTTTCCTTGACTATCATAAATCGTTAATACAGTACATATCGAATAATTAGCTTTTTTTAAAAGTTATGTCAACGTGTAATAACATGTTTTTAAGGCTAATCATTCTTGATTCATGTTTATAAGCATCTAACATGATCATGGTTTCGGATATGTATTGGCTACTTTCATGTTTTTTTTTCCTACCATGAAAAGATGAAAACATTGCTCTTAGTTTGCTACTGAAATGCAGTCAGAATTGCTTTTGAAATTGTGAGTCTTATGGTTTGCTACTGAAAATATATGCACAAGTTTTATATGTGCTATGTTTTTGTACAGTTAAACTTTGTGGCATTTGATTTGCTGGAAAAAAATGTGAAAAATAAGATGCATAGGCCCAAAAATAACAACCAAAACGCAACTAAGTTCCAATATTGAAGGCCCAGTTTTGACATAAATCGAAGAAACCCGAATAAACGACCGAACCTGAATTGAATTAGGCATTTCGGTTCATGGAATTTCCAGAAATCGGTTTTCAGTTCGGGCTGTCGGGTCGGTTTTGGCCCGAAGCTCAGCCTTACTTCCTCAAAGACATAGCTTCTTGCAATGAACATATGTTTAACGACATTTAACTAGTATTTGAGATTCAACCCATAACTTATTTTTCCAATAATATTCCATTTCATTGTTAACATATTATACATAGTGATCAGCATTGTAATTTAAAAGAGGCACATAGAAGGATAATAAATAGAAGTGTGCTCTTCCCTGCAAGAAACACATTAATGTCTTAACTTGCAAAATATTTTATATGCAACTCTAAAAAGAGTTAAGATTAGGTGACACAAACGTCTCAGTGTACTTCTTCTTCTTGAGATCTACCTAACGTCACAATAATACAACAACTCGTATTTGTCATGGAAATTTCCTTTGCTTTTATTTTTTCCTTTGCTCACGCGGCCGTCTTTTTCTTTAGTATACTTCTTCTTCTTGAGATCTACCTGACAAATACAACATCTATCTCTTTCTCTACAATCTATCATGAGCCAGTTTCCGTTGTTCATCAAGTGCACCGGAAACAAAAAACAAATATCATAGTTGGGCGTAAACTGATAGGTTGCCATCTTACTCCAGATATCTCCATCTACATTCAACTTCCACAGATCGATACATGTGCTCTTTAACAAACCATTTCGTCCAATAATGTCGCACTTGACACATAAATCAAGAATGGACCCTTTGTGAAGAGTAATGGCGGTGGAGTATCGTTTATTATTATCATACCCAGGGGGAGTCTCTATCTTATGGAACCTCTCAGCTGTTGTGTCAAACCTAATCAAGCCTTGAGCTATGGTGTGACACAGAAAATAGATATTTTCGCTCAAGCAAAAACCTGGTTTCCAGGGCAAACCTATTTCTTTTACGGGGGCCTTCTTGTTTAACTTTCTCCATGAGTCAGACTTTAAAGAGTATATGTAAACATTGCCAGAATTTGATACAACTAGAAGCTTGTAGTCGTCTTCACAAGAGTTGTAATACAATCCGTATCCTTTTCCATAACAATTGTAGCATTCCATGTCATCAGGATTGGTTGGTTTAGACAACCTCTTATACTCAGTTGTCAAAGGATTCCACAAAATAATACTAGTATAAAAGTCATGATAATCATCCCTTAATATAACTAAACATACCAGCCCATGATAAGATGTTACTATAAAAATACATTCAGGAGGATTGGCTTCAAATTGTGGTAAAGGTCGCCGGCAGGGAGCATTATCAGGCAGTGATCCACAGTCGATGGTGAAGAACGTTGCTTCATCTTCATCATAAAAGAAAAGGTTTTGGTCTTCAAGATGGGGGTCTGTTAGAAGGCTGCGGCTGTGCATCTGCTTGAACCTATCTGACATTAGAAACGCGTTCCATTGCTTGGAGACACACTTAAAGCGGACTGCAGATTTTGCTGGAACCCTTGCTAGTATCTGAAACAATACTACGTCTTGTGGAAGATAAACCGCCATGGTTTTCTTGTCTGCATCATACAAGACTGTTGAAAATAATAATAATGGATGCATCATATTAATAAGTAATATGCAACATGCTGTTCCAAAAAATAATAATAATGGAGCACAAATCTGATGAAAGTGAAAAGATTATCTGATTATAGCTATTATGAATCAACTAAACGTGAATAAGAGACACAATTAATTTAAATTACCTGAAGTTGGGCTCGAATTCTTGTCTTTGAAATTTAATTTTGAGGAAAAGGGGAGTCGAATTAGACTCAGGATGTGTGGTAGGTTTTATAGGATTGATTATGGGGTTTATTTTATGCTAATGATCCACTAAAATATGGTAATTATCTTTTGGATCCTTTGAAATGTGACAATAACTTAATAACTAAGTTAAATCATACTAGCAGGATACATGCGCGTTCAAGTGGCCCCGTGATTAAAATTTATGGCAATCGAGTAGACACTTATTTTTTATGTTTATTATTTTCACTGTAAGATTAGTAGATACTTATTTTTAATGTTTATGTTTAAATAGTTGTTCCATAAATGTGATATTGACTATATGTATTATTTTTTATACCCAACTTTATCTTTATCTCAAGTTTTACCATGCCTCAAACATGTGAGTTGTCAAACTATTAAAAGTAATAATAATAATAATAAAATAAAAAAGAGCTGTTTTGGGCTCTTGTTATATACTCACTTTTCTGAAAAATTAAAAAAATTAAAAAATAAAAAAAATCTTTGACAATTCTTTAGTTAATGGTTGGGATACTTTTAGCAATAAATTTTAAAACAATATGCTTCATTGTTCAAAGTATTGAACAATTTAGAGTTAAAACTCGATTTTATCGTTTGGTTGTGTATTGAGTGTTCCATTTGATATATCGATACATGTGGCTAAATGAGTGGGTTCGATGGACGACGTTACATGTTGAAATGAGTTTAAACCGAAATGTAAATTATTATTATTTACGGCTGGTTGAGTAACTTTTTTTGTTAGTTTTCATTGACTACCTTAAATCGATTATACAGTACATATCATACGATTAATTAGCTTTTGGCTAAAGTTTAACCACTTCTTCATAAGGCTATTGATAAAACCGACATTAATTTCATGTTGTCAAGTTTGAAACTATCATTTACAAGCTCATTCATAAGAATTTTGTATGTGGTAAATGTTTGAGTAACAGTTTCACCTTCAATGAATTTAAAGGTGTTTTATGCTAGTTTTAAATCCATGGCTCTATTTTTCTTGACTTTTGATGGTCCTTCTTGGCTTAGAATCAGGTCTTCCTATGCCCGCTTGGCAGTGGAACAATTTATGACATGTTCCAGGAGGTCATCAGGTAGGCATGAAACAATGAGACTTTTGAGTCGTTGGTCAAGATTGACATCCCTTTGTTTGTTATTTTTCCATGGAGGTTGAGGTGTGTCAAGACCAACAGTGGTTTTTGGTTTTATGGACCATTGGTTATGATTTTCATGAATTGAGTTTCTATACTCGCTATGTGACAGATGAACCTTTTCTTTCATTTGGTGAATTTTTCCTTTCCTAGCTTAGGAGCAATAGTATAACTACCCTTATCGTTTAAAAGTTTAGAAACTTCATTATTTGCCATTGTGGATCTTAATTTTAAAAACTTCGAGCAATCTTTTTGAAAAGGCTTTATAGATTAGATGGCTTAAAAACCACTTGTTGGACCTCTATACTGTGAAAATAACTTAAGATCTAACTTAAATCACATTGTATGCAAACATATGGAGTGTTAAACAATTTATAGTAATAACACGTAAAGCAATTTAAACACAAAGACACAATGTAATTTTCAACGTTTTACAATTCTTATTTGAATGAATCAAAGAATTTGACATTGATTATTTGCGGAATCCTTATAAGAGTGAAAGCAACTGTTCAATTGAAACTCACACAATTTATATGTGATAGTCACATACCTTTTGCCATTAGATCACGCATGAGTAGTTAAATCTTACATAACATATTAAGTCGAAAACATTTTCCCCAGATTAGATAATAAGATATCAATTCTCTTCATTGGTTTCTAAACCAATGTATCTTGTCTGCTCATACAACTAATTAGCTTATTTAAAAAGTTACGTCAATGTATCATAGCATGTTTTAAGGCTTATCATTCTTGATTCATACAACTAATTAGCTTATTTAATTTTACGTTTACTAAAATTAGCAGCATGTTTCAACATTTTGACTGTTTTATTTCCATTTGACACAGTAGCATTTATGAGAATATAGGGTAAAAAACATATTCAAGAGATATACACATAACTTGAATCATGAAGTCGCAAGTTTAGCTAACTTTGGTTGTGAGTTCATTCAACTGAAGAAGTCATTCAAAACAGCATTTTGTCGACACAGTAGAAGTATTTGTGGACATTAGTCCCATCTTTAAACATAGATTTTATCCGCAAAAGAAAGCAGTCATTCACATTTTTTCATATGAATGAATTTGAAGAGCTTGTGGATTGGCTTTTAGCATACAGAACACTTGATCTGGATAGTTTTACTTTAAAATGTCCGCTTCGGTATGATATGCCCACCATTGGGCAATGGATTGATCTCGTTGTTATGCATAAGGTTAAATAACTTGACTTGGATTTTTGTGTCAGGGATGATGATGAGAACGAAATTGTCATGTTGCCACGTTTTTTTGGTAGATTGTGATTCGTTGGAGGTCTTAAAGCTAAATTTGTTGAGAAGTTCTTTAAGTTTTGAAAGTTTCATGGGTAGCCAGACACTTGGGAATTTTTGAGTTGGATAATGTTGAGTTACTAGACCATAATTTAGTACACTCGTTTTTGGAAAACTGTCTGTTGCTTGAGGAGTTGAGTTTAATAGGCTGCTCAACCCAAAACCTTGATTATTTAAATATTTTGTGTCCGAATCAAGACTGAGAAATGAATCGAGCATTGGATTATTATATAGAATTCAGTTTATGTGAAGGCTTAAGCTCTTATGCCCAAAGCTTGTGTATTTGGAGTATAGTGATTATATGGCTAATCTACTTGACGTAAAATCCTTGAAGAAAGCTGTGATTGAAGTAAAAAACACAGAAGATTTCGAGTTGATGGATGACATTTTTGGCGCAACCATATGTGAGTTGTTTGCTCAAGTTTCTCACGTGGAATATTTGTCGATCAACTATGATTTTGTTAAGGTAAATTCCGATCTCTTTCTTCGTGATTCGTTGACACCTATATATGTGGTTTGATCTTGGAAATTATGCCTATTAATAATTACTAAAACGTTCATCCAAGACTTTGTTGAGATTAAGATTAAGCATGACCAACTAAATTAGTTATGCTTTAAGTATGTTATGTTATGCTTAATAACTATTGGTTTTACCATGAATAGTTATTCTAAAACTTTTCTTGCTGTTACCGTCGTAGTCAATTTCAATCACATGTGAAAGCTGTAATTGTCCGGAAGAAGGTTTCCCATCTCTTCCTAATTTGAAGGCATTGGTGATAACAATTGCTCGCTGCTTAATGGATGTACTCATCTGCATTCTCAAATGTTCTCCGAATCTCGAGTCTCTCCATATGATAATTAAGGAGGTAGTCTTCGTCATCTCAGATATTAAAACGTTTTCTATAATTATTCTTGAAGCTTCATGGATTACTTTGTATTTAGGTTATATGATGAGGTGTATAACATCTTAAATAGGCTAAAAATATATATTGCTTGAGCTATTATAAGCATGGCCTGGTTCAGATGGCCTATTATAAGCATTTCGTCTGATTTAAAAAATTCTACGACTAATATCCTTGGGCTACATGTTAGCTGTGTAACTAGAGGTGGAATTTTAACTTGATTTGCTTTTATGAATTGTATGTAATGGGTCAATTTGGTATTAGAAAATACATTTAGCTTAAGTGGAAACGCGTCAAATGGGTTGAACGTATTGAAAGTTGCATCAAATATGTGTTAAATGTTACGTATAAACATTAATTAGTAAATGTCTAAGATCGAACCCGAGACCTCGGGATTGCACACTTTACAAACAAGAATATTGTAAAATAAATATATATATATTAAATGTATTGAATATATATATTTATAACACTTAATGGACTAAACGGTCGTTAGTTATTAACCGTATGGACTAACTATTGTTAAGTACGAAAGATAAGGACTAGAGTGAAACTTGGGAGTCAAGAAGGGTCTAGAAACACCCTCTTGGGTGCATGGCCGGTCGAACAAGGGTGGGTCAAGCCCAACCCATGTTTGTCTTGATCACCAAGAAATCACCTAGTATAAATACAAGGCCAAGGGTTAGACTTTCACATCTTTTGTGCACACACTCTAACCCTAAAATCCTTGTTTTCTTTCTTCTTGTGGCCGATCGGTTCTCCCCCCCCCTTAGGGTTCTTGGATCGATTTTCCATAAGCAAAAACATAAGTGTTTTGTTTACTTGCAACAAACCTTTATTCGTTGGTAGTTTGTGTGTACAAGAACGAGGTAATTACTTACTTTAGTAATTATCAAGAGATCGATAAACAAAACGGTAAGGGGTTTATCATTGATCTAATTATACAAGAATCAAGGTTTATTTGAAGTGCATCGGGTACGTTTACTATTTATGTTTTAGTTAATATTTATGTGTTATACTTGATCCTACGCTTCCGCAATATGTGTTATTTGATTGTCAAACTCTAACAGTGCATCACGAGCCATGTATAACATGTAATTGATTACTAAAACGTAATAAAAACCGGATCTTTAATTGTTTTAGATACATGTTTTTTTTATCTAGGGTTTTTCCTATTTTTTTTCTAAAAATTCGAAACCCTAACCCTAATTTTGGGGGGGGGGGGGTCAATTTTTCCATGAAACCCTAATTAGGGTTTTGTGGTTTTCTAAGATTATGTGTAATCACTAGAAACCCTAGGTCATTAACCGGTTAATTGAAGGTATCTTGTGACCAAATTGCTAATTGTTAGGTTTTAATCCGTGACTTACATGCATGTTCGTCATGGATCTTGTTTTTTTTTTTTATCACATGTTTAGATAGATCTTAAATTGGGGAAAACTCCAATATATATTAAAATCAATTTTATATGCTATGTGGTGTGTTTTTAGCTTTGGCCTACGCAATTGATTCGTCAATGTATGTGACTCACCTCCATCAAGAGGGGAAGACCTTAGTTGATTACATGCATTATTATACCTAGAATTGATTTTATTAGGATCTTTTCTAATACGGATTGCATGTGGCTAATTGTTTCACTTATTTATTGTTGGTTGTTTTGATTTTCTTTGATACTTGTTTTATTGTTTTTTTAGTTGGACTTGTTGTAAGCAATAAAAGGGTTGTTTTCATAAAGAAAATTAATACGGACTAATAATTGTGAAACCTTAAAGTGATAAAGTAAGAATCTTGCAAAGGTCTTATTGCCAATCGTGGTCCGATTCGCACGGTAATCAGCTCCCAGGCGAGACTAGCAAAAATTCAAACTTTATTACTATTTTGAGATTGAATCCATAAACTTTTGCTTGAATGATGTTTTGTGCAAATATGCTTTTAAAATTAAGTCTTTTAAGATGATATTCATAACCGTGATTTGAAGGTTTAGAAAAGAGCCTTAGAGTCTGCCTTGGTTATCACAATCTTGAATATGTCTTAAACGAATTACTTTTAAAATCATATGTTGTAGAAAGTAATCTTAGGGTTTTGGCATAAACCTCAAGTAAAACTTTGTGTATTAATTTCATGAATCGGACATAAAAAGTTTTTATGAAAACTTATGTTATAAAGATGAGTGCATGCATCTTTGTACATATTTTTTGGTTGACATATCAAAATAATACCCTTAATAATTTAAGTTACGCGCCATCTACCTAAAAGAAACATTTGGAATTTTAATTTAGTAAACGTGAGACCTAGGCTAAATTACTATAACAAGGTAAAATTCTTTTAACGCGTGAGACCATAATTGTAATTTTACAGTTTCTAAGGTAGACGACTTAATTAAGTTGTGCGTGAGACCTAGAACTTAAGGCATGAGATGGGATAAAACATGCTTACAAGGCAAATTGATGAATCAATTTGATGTAAATCCCATAATAATCTAGGAACTGGAAATCTTGTTTGCCAATTATTGTTCGACAGATTACCAACTTTTGTACTTTCACCACTAGCAGATCAACTGATGTGGTGGAATCTATGTAAAGTTGGATCCTAGATTTTCAAGAAAATTAGTTGGTTATATGAATATAGCCTTGGGTATTTTATTTTGTTGAAGATATTGATTATCAAAAATACTAATATTTGAACTTTATCTGTAGATATGGCTCAACCCGATAACCAAACTGTGATTAATGCTTTCATGAGTCATATTGAGAGAGATAAACTGACTGGAAAGAATTTCAATGACTGGTACCGTTCGCTCAGAATTGTCTTGAGGGCGTCTGGTAAAATTGATTATGTGACCGAGGAATGCCCTGCTGAACCTGCTGCTACAGCAACACCAGAAGCAAAGGCAGAATGGAAGGTGACTAATGCTAAGTACAATGAGGTTGCTTGTTTAATGCTCACTAGCATGAGTGCTCAATTACAAAAGAAGTATGAGTACTCGTCTCCTAAGAATATGCTTGATAACCTCAGGCAATCTTATGAGAAGTCACCTGCAGTTGAATTGTATGATGAACTTGACTGTCACACCCCAAAAATGGCGCAGCGGAATGTCATTTAATGGATGTGACTTCAAGATCAAGAACACATGGTGTCATAATAGAGAAATACTAAATGCATAACATCACAACACAAGTCAAAGTTACGATGATCCCATACTATGGGAGGATACAAGTCTTACTACATAAGTTCACAATAATCAAGTCTTAAAAGGGACATTCCAAATGCATAACTCATTGGGAATACAACCCGGTAGAGTCTCGTCTTATGTCTGCTAAGCCAGGCCAATTCTCAACCTTCTAAAGCAACTTCTGTCTAAACACCTGAAAATGGGTACTCGAAAACGTCAACATAAAGTTGGTGAGCTCGTAGGTTTGAAAGTAAACCACAAAGCTGTGAACGATATTAGGTAGGACAATAGTGAGAGAGATAAGCAATTATAGCATGAAATAAAGAAAAGTTTTTAATAGCGCTAAACTGAACCTGCCATGATTGTCACACAAATAAATAATAGCGGGGAGCTACCCCGGATAGTACTATCCTATGCTTCGGCCCCATACGGAGTTAAACAGTAGCGCATGCTCGCAAACGTAATAGTATACCACATAGCATATAATTGAAATCAAACGCACATAATTGTCCAAAACAAAGCATGAAAACATTTAGTCACAGCATGAAAACGATTTAAAAGCATTGAGTACCATTTTCCCCCAAGGAAAAATATATAAAAAGTGGGGCTACGAGAACTCACCTCAAACAAAGTTGAAACTTGAGAACAATCGGTCAAGTACTAGTGCACAACGGTACCGGAACACGACCTAGTTAATAACGGTTCGACTTAGTATTATGTTTAATGAAATGATGCAAATGTGTTTTTCAAAACTTTGTATCACCAGTGTACGCTTGTGTTTTAGTTTTATAAGTTAAAAATACTCTTTACATCCAAGTTATATATTTATATAAGTTTTGACACTTACCAAGTATTTCCCGTGTTAACCAACTTTAATAATCACATTATACGAGTTTTCTCATTTTTATATATGTACTAAGATAATACTCTTTCTAAAATTTATAAAAACATTTCGTCTTTTAGTCATATTTATAAATAATATCTATTTTTATTATTTATAAGAGTCTAATTAGATAGCTTCGTCATCTTGTCGTTATTTAAAAACTAGTCTTTTATAAAATTTTCTCAATCTTGTTTTTAAATGGTTCAGAAACTAGTCCGAAGTTTATAAGAATATTTTTCAGCATCTATTTTTCTATTAGTGCAGTTTTTACAAAAAAAATAGTATAGTTTTCACCAACATTTTAAGTTGTCGTAACTTTTCGTTATGAACCCGTTTTTAGCAAATAATATGTTCACGAAAACGTATTTATATGTACTTTCAAGTTTTTAAGCCCTCGACTAGCCGAACCCGAGTTTATGTCCAAAAATTCCAAGTTAAATTTCTGGACAGCATGTATTTTTTACGAAAATAACCATTTTGGTCCAACCTAAATTGCAACTCCAAGCTAAATCTAGTTCCCTTCCACCGATTTATACCAGTAACATAATAAATAACATATTAACATCTCTAAACCAAGTTTATACCATAATAATAAAACTAAAACTCCAAATAAGCCCGTAGGCCGCCCATTAAACTCTTTTTATATCTTATTAACAAAAGTATTAGCATAAACATGGTGATACAATTTTGCTAATGTTTTTATATGCAAGTCGTGTATGTAGGTATATGTATTAAAAACGTTTTGAACTTTTACTTGTAGTTTTCTTTTGATAAATAAAACATGTTGATGGTGGTTACATGTTAAAGATATTGTGAAAGTACAAATAAAATGGAGGAAATTTTACTTACCAAGAGAAGAGAAAATGAGGAATTGAACGTATAAGATTCACCCAAATGTGTACCCAGCTACCAAAAACACTAACCTAATGTATTTCTAACACTAAAATGCCCAAGGTCTTCAAGGAACAAGAAAAGTGATGAATTGGTATGGGTGTTGGTGCTCAGCCGAACCAAGGAAGAAAAGGAAAAAAAATGGTTTTCTTGCTTTATGCTTGTGAGTTTGTGGGTGTGATATGAATGAGAGAGTTTGCTCCTTAATAAGCCAAATAGCTGAAGTGGGACAAAAACCCATTAACAACAAAGTAGTACTAAGTTGTTACATATGAGACAAAATCAAGAATGAGACAATATTGTACAAGTTTGTTGGGCAAGAGGCCAAAAGACATAAAAGAAGGAGATGAGGTTCTATATAAGCCAAGGTTCTAGTGGAACAAGATATACAACAAAAGTGCTTGGTTTGTTACACAACACAACAGTCACACAAGATGTGTGTGCTTTGTGGGTCGACTGAGAAAGGCAAAAGGAGAAAAAGAATTTTTTTTTTTTTTTATTATTTTTTTTTTTTACTTGTATATTCAATCTTATAATAAGGTTGATGCAAAATGTAAAATGCGCGCGTTTTATGCAAAAGTTATAAAATAAATGCAATACTTGTAAAATAAGTTTATAAAAGTCATAATGTATTAATTGAACATAGATACATTTAGACTCGTACCGGTACACGTTGTGTGCTATTTTCACATTTCGCAGGATAACCTCTAAGTTTTAGTTTAAAGTAACATGTACATGAAAAATAATTAAATAAATAGTTAAATGTTTCGAGTTTGAGGTTGAGTAAGGACCTGGAAAATGCGGGTTGTTATAGTCTACCCTCGTTATTTAGAATTTTGTCCTCAAAATTCAGCTTGTACTATGGTCAAACAGGTGTGGGTACTTAAGTCTCATCTGATCTTCTCGTTCCCAAGTAAACTCGGACCCACGCTTTGAATCCCGTCGGACTTTAACTATTGGTATCTTTCTACGTTTCAACTTTTTGATCTCACGCTCTACAATCTCAACAGGTTTCTCCACAAAGTGTAGCTTAGGATCTATCTGAATCTCTTTCAATGGTATGTGTAAGGTCTGATCAGCAAGACACTTCTTAAGGTTCGACACGTGAAACGTATCATGAATGCCACTTAGCTCTTGAGGTAGTCTCAATCTGTAAGCTACTGGGCCGATTCTCTCAGTGATCTCAAAAGGTCCTACATATCTGGGTGCTAGTTTGCCCTTCTTACCAAATCGTACAACACCTTTCCAAGGTGATACCTTAAGTAAAACCTGATCACCAACACTAAATTCCAGGGGTCTCCGTCTATTGTCGGCATAGCTCTTCTGACGGCTACGTGCAACCTTGAGTCTATCCTTGATTTGAATGATCTTCTCAGTGGTCTCTAACACTATTTCTGGTCCTATCATTTGACTTTCTCCGGCTTCTGCCCACGAAATAGGTGAGCGACACTTCCGCCCATAAAGTGATTTGAATGGTGCCATTTTTATGCTAGCATGGTAACTGTTGTTATAGGAGAACTCAACCAAGGGAAGGTGAGTATCCCAATTACCACCAAAGTCTATGGCACACGCTCTGAGCATGTCCTCTAAGGTCTGTATGGTACGCTCGGTTTGACCATCGGTCTGTGGATGGTAAGCAGTACTCATATCTAAGTGCGTTCCCAGTGACTTTTGCAATGATTGCCAAAAGTTTGACGTGAAACGGCTATCACGGTCAGATATGATCGATATAGGCACACCGTGTCTCGCTACTATCTCATTGATGTAGAGTCTTGCCAACTTGTCCATCTTGTAATCCTCTCGGATTGGTAAGAAATGTGCAGATTTAGTTAATCTGTCTACGATGACCCAGATTGTATCGTACCCGCTACTAGTCCTGGGTAGCTTTGTAACGAAGTCCATGGTTATCCTTTCCCACTTCCATTCAGGAATTTCCGGTTGTTGTAGCAAACCAGATGGTTTCTGGTGTTCAGCCTTCACTTTCGAGCAAGTCAGGCACTTGCTAACGTAGTTGGCTATGTCTTTCTTCATTCCAGGCCACCAATACAATTCTCTAAGGTCGTAGTACATCTTATCTGCTCCTGGATGAATGGAGTACCTCGTCGTATGTGCTTCATCCATGATTAGGGTTCTCACACCACCAGTTAATGGTACCCAAATTCGGTCTACAAAGTACAGTCCACCATCGCCCTTTTTATCCAATTGTTTATCTAAACCTCGCATCTTCTCTGTGGGTGCATCCATGTTCATAGAAGCCTCTCTCTGAGCCGCTACTACCTTATCCTTGATACTCGACTGTATGGTTATACTCAGGGCTTTTATTTTCCTAGGCCTGAGTCTTTCCTTCCTACTCAAAGCATCAGCTACCACGTTTGCCTTACCTGGGTGGTAGCGAATCTCGCAGTCATAGTCGCTGAAGAGTTCTATCCATCTCCTCTGGCGCATATTCAACTCTTTCTGATTGAAGATGTGTTGGAGACTCTTGTGGTCAGTATAGATAATACTTTTTGTCCCATACAAGTAATGTCTCCAAATCTTGAGAGCAAATACTACAGCTCCTAGCTCCAGATCATGGGTGGTATAGTTTTTCTCATGAATCTTCAGCTGTCGGGATGCATAGGCAATTACTTTGCCCCTTTGCATTAATACGCACCCAAGACCTTGACATGATGCGTCACAGTACACTACGAAATCTTCTGGCCCATCAGGGAGGGCCAGAATTGGAGCATTGCATAGATTGTTCTTCAAGGTTTGAAAGGCTTCTTCTTGTTCCTCGCCCCATTCATACTTCTTATTCTTTTGAGTCAGCAGGGTAAGAGGTTTGGCAATTTTAGAGAAGTTTGCGATGAATCGTCGGTAGTAACCTGCCAGTCCTAAGAATGAGCGGACTTCTGTTGGGGACTTAGGGACTTCCCAATTCTTCACCGCTTCGATCTTGCTAGGATCCACATGAATACCATCTTTGTTAACCACATGTCCAAGGAATTGGACTTCCTGTAGCCAGAATTCACACTTCGAGAATTTGGCGTATAGTTTCTCCCTCTTGAGTAACTCTAGGATTAACTTCAGATGCAGTTCATGTTCCTCTTTTGTTTTGGAATAGATTAAAATGTCATCAATAAATACGATAACAAATCTATCTAGGTATGGCCTGCATACTCGGTTCATCAAGTCCATGAAGACTGCAGGCGCATTCGTTAGTCCAAATGGCATAACCGTGAACTCGAAATGACCGTATCGAGTCCTGAACGCGGTTTTTGGAATGTCATCTTCGTGTACTCGTAACTGATGGTAGCCGGAACGGAGATCTATCTTGGAGAAGTATCGTGAACCTTGGAGTTGGTCGAATAAGTCATCAATTCTCGGGAGAGGGTAACGGTTCTTAATGGTTAGTTTGTTCAGTTCTCGGTAGTCGATGCACATCCTAAAGGAACCATCCTTCTTCTTGACGAACAATACCGGTGCTCCCCATGGCGAAGAACTAGGTCGGATGAAACCCTTGTCTTGTAGTTCCTTGAGTTGATTAGACAACTCCTCCATTTCGGTAGGTGCCAAGCGGTAGGGAGACTTAGCAACTGGCATTGCTCCAGGGATTAGGTCTATGCGAAACTCGACCTCTCGTGTAGGGGGTAATCCGGATAAGTCATCAGGGAATACCTCTGGGAAGTTTCGAACGACTGGAATTTCTTCTAGTTTCTGCTCGTCTACCTTCATGCTCATGAGGTGCTTTGCTCTTTCTTCAAGTCGCTCCCCATAGACCTTAAGTAACTCACCGTTTGGTAGCAGTATTCGGACCATCTTCTCGTGGCACACTATTTCAGCCTTATGCTTGGACAACCAATCCATTCCTACAATCACGTCGAAGCTTCCGTGTCCGAATGGTATCAAGTCGATGCTAAAGGTGTAGCCTTCTAACTCTAGTTTGCACCCACGAACGATCTTATTTGTTTCTAACTTTTGACCACTTGCTATTTCAATTTCATAACTAAAGCCTAGTCTACTAGGTTCCATTTTTAACAAGGGCATGAATTTAGTGGAGACAAAGCTATAATCGGCACCAGAATCAAACAGCATAGTAGCATAGTGGTCGTTTAAAGAGAACGTACCCGTCACGATGTTCGGGTCCTGGCGTCCTTCCTCAGCATTCATCACAAATACCCGACCACGAGCTGGGTTACCATTGCTTCCACCATTCGCATTGTTTCCACGATTTGCATTGTTTCCACCAATTGCCAAAGTCTGATTCTGGTTGTTCTGCACTGGTGCCTGTGCCCTACCCAACCTGGGGCACGCATTACGAAGATGGTTTGGACTTCCACATTCATAGCAAGCCCTAGGGTTAACGGCATTAACTGGTGTCACTTGTTTAGCCACTATCTTACAATCCCTTGCCATATGGCCAACTCGCTTGCAATTGGAGCACACTAGGCATGGCTTTGTCTCTGGGTGATGGTAGTTGCATTTCGCACACTTAGGGTGGGGGCCTTCATATCCACCCTTGCCCGAGGTTGCTGCCACGAATCCCTTTCCCCATCTCGCCTTTTTATTGTCACTCTTTGCATCACCTTGCTTGCTTTGCTCACTCACGGCCTTTCTCTTATCACCACTCTTAGATGCTGTATCATTCCTAACTAGCTCATCTGTTAAGGCTGCAGCTTTCAGTATCGCGCTCTGGATTGTAGCAGGCTCAGTCGCTTTCACCATTCCACGAATTTCGGGGACCAACCCATAGATGTACCTTTCAATTCTTTTGGATTCTGGAGTGACCATATGAGGTACTAGCCTAGCGAGCTCATGGAACCGATCTGTATAAGCTGTATGACCAGTTCCTATCATGGTATGGTGGTAGAGTTCATGTTCTAGCTTCTGCATCTCATTATCTGGACAATACTCTTCTTTCAACAACGCCTTAAAGTCATCCCAACTCATTCCCATGGCGGCTTCCCTGCCCCTAGCCTGAACTTGCGTGTTCCACCAGGTCAATGCTTTTCCAATCAATGAGCAAGCAGCAAACTTCACCTTCTTATGATCCGCACACTCACTTATGTCAATCACTGACTCCATCTTCTCCACCCAACGGGTATAAGCTATCGCACCTCCATTTCCATCAAAGTCCACTGGTTTGCACGCGGTAAATTCCTTGTAGTTACATCCCTTGTGGCCGTTGGTATGGTTCCTATCATTGACGTGATCGCTTCCACCATCGTTGTCCACTTGATCATTCCCGCTCACGTTGTTCCCTTGATTACTCATATGGTCGCCAACTTGGGTGACAATAGTCGGTAGTAATTCACGTAGTTGCTGGGCAATAATGGTAGCAACATCAGGAGTCTCATTGCCGGTATCGTCGCTTCTCGTGCCACGACCTCCTGCCCTACCTCCTCGTCCACCAGTCCTTCCACCCCTGGTTGGTGGAACACCTCGGTTAACTCGAGTTGACCTTCTTGGAGGCATGATTCTACAAGGTAGGACATCGGTAAACGTTAGATAGGAGATAGGTAGGAAAGGTCGGTATGCGTGTCGTGCTACTACACTCGACTTCTATCTGACAATCCATGAATTCGATAAGTCCATGCCGCATCATGTTATCGTAAAAACGTTGGCCAGGCGTTTTTAAGATAGCATTATGCTGCATTTACTAATCATCATCACTTCGTGTCATACAACACGCATAATCGCACAAGCAGTCCCTATTTATGCAAACTATATGAAGGTTCTTAGGTTATAGTCTAGGTCAATCCACCTAATTCTCTATAACCAAGGCTCTGATGCCAATCTGTCACACCCCAAAAATGGCGCAGCGGAATGTCATTTAATGGATGTGACTTCAAGATCAAGAACACATGGTGTCATAATAGAGAAATACTAAATGCATAACATCACAACACAAGTCAAAGTTACGATGATCCCATACTATGGGAGGATACAAGTCTTACTACATAAGTTCACAATAATCAAGTCTTAAAAGGGACATTCCAAATGCATAACTCATTGGGAATACAACCCGGTAGAGTCTCGTCTTATGTCTGCTAAGCCAGGCCAATTCTCAACCTTCTAAAGCAACTTCTGTCTAAACACCTGAAAATGGGTACTCGAAAACGTCAACATAAAGTTGGTGAGCTCGTAGGTTTGAAAGTAAACCACAAAGCTGTGAACGATATTAGGTAGGACAATAGTGAGAGAGATAAGCAATTATAGCATGAAATAAAGAAAAGTTTTTAATAGCGCTAAACTGAACCTGCCATGATTGTCACACAAATAAATAATAGCGGGGAGCTACCCCGGATAGTACTATCCTATGCTTCGGCCCCATACGGAGTTAAACAGTAGCGCATGCTCGCAAACGTAATAGTATACCACATAGCATATAATTGAAATCAAACGCACATAATTGTCCAAAACAAAGCATGAAAACATTTAGTCACAGCATGAAAACGATTTAAAAGCATTGAGTACCATTTTCCCCCAAGGAAAAATATATAAAAAGTGGGGCTACGAGAACTCACCTCAAACAAAGTTGAAACTTGAGAACAATCGGTCAAGTACTAGTGCACAACGGTACCGGAACACGACCTAGTTAATAACGGTTCGACTTAGTATTATGTTTAATGAAATGATGCAAATGTGTTTTTCAAAACTTTGTATCACCAGTGTACGCTTGTGTTTTAGTTTTATAAGTTAAAAATACTCTTTACATCCAAGTTATATATTTATATAAGTTTTGACACTTACCAAGTATTTCCCGTGTTAACCAACTTTAATAATCACATTATACGAGTTTTCTCATTTTTATATATGTACTAAGATAATACTCTTTCTAAAATTTATAAAAACATTTCGTCTTTTAGTCATATTTATAAATAATATCTATTTTTATTATTTATAAGAGTCTAATTAGATAGCTTCGTCATCTTGTCGTTATTTAAAAACTAGTCTTTTATAAAATTTTCTCAATCTTGTTTTTAAATGGTTCAGAAACTAGTCCGAAGTTTATAAGAATATTTTTCAGCATCTATTTTTCTATTAGTGCAGTTTTTACAAAAAAAATAGTATAGTTTTCACCAACATTTTAAGTTGTCGTAACTTTTCGTTATGAACCCGTTTTTAGCAAATAATATGTTCACGAAAACGTATTTATATGTACTTTCAAGTTTTTAAGCCCTCGACTAGCCGAACCCGAGTTTATGTCCAAAAATTCCAAGTTAAATTTCTGGACAGCATGTATTTTTTACGAAAATAACCATTTTGGTCCAACCTAAATTGCAACTCCAAGCTAAATCTAGTTCCCTTCCACCGATTTATACCAGTAACATAATAAATAACATATTAACATCTCTAAACCAAGTTTATACCATAATAATAAAACTAAAACTCCAAATAAGCCCGTAGGCCGCCCATTAAACTCTTTTTATATCTTATTAACAAAAGTATTAGCATAAACATGGTGATACAATTTTGCTAATGTTTTTATATGCAAGTCGTGTATGTAGGTATATGTATTAAAAACGTTTTGAACTTTTACTTGTAGTTTTCTTTTGATAAATAAAACATGTTGATGGTGGTTACATGTTAAAGATATTGTGAAAGTACAAATAAAATGGAGGAAATTTTACTTACCAAGAGAAGAGAAAATGAGGAATTGAACGTATAAGATTCACCCAAATGTGTACCCAGCTACCAAAAACACTAACCTAATGTATTTCTAACACTAAAATGCCCAAGGTCTTCAAGGAACAAGAAAAGTGATGAATTGGTATGGGTGTTGGTGCTCAGCCGAACCAAGGAAGAAAAGGAAAAAAAATGGTTTTCTTGCTTTATGCTTGTGAGTTTGTGGGTGTGATATGAATGAGAGAGTTTGCTCCTTAATAAGCCAAATAGCTGAAGTGGGACAAAAACCCATTAACAACAAAGTAGTACTAAGTTGTTACATATGAGACAAAATCAAGAATGAGACAATATTGTACAAGTTTGTTGGGCAAGAGGCCAAAAGACATAAAAGAAGGAGATGAGGTTCTATATAAGCCAAGGTTCTAGTGGAACAAGATATACAACAAAAGTGCTTGGTTTGTTACACAACACAACAGTCACACAAGATGTGTGTGCTTTGTGGGTCGACTGAGAAAGGCAAAAGGAGAAAAAGAATTTTTTTTTTTTTTTATTATTTTTTTTTTTTACTTGTATATTCAATCTTATAATAAGGTTGATGCAAAATGTAAAATGCGCGCGTTTTATGCAAAAGTTATAAAATAAATGCAATACTTGTAAAATAAGTTTATAAAAGTCATAATGTATTAATTGAACATAGATACATTTAGACTCGTACCGGTACACGTTGTGTGCTATTTTCACATTTCGCAGGATAACCTCTAAGTTTTAGTTTAAAGTAACATGTACATGAAAAATAATTAAATAAATAGTTAAATGTTTCGAGTTTGAGGTTGAGTAAGGACCTGGAAAATGCGGGTTGTTATATTGACAAGCTACACAACTGCAAGCATGGTGATGGTAAACCAGTAGCCGATTATGTGGATGAGATGAAGGACTCCTTTGATCAACTTCACAGAATTGGTTTTGGTTACCCCGAGAATGTGCAAGTGCACTTGATCAACAGATCCCTTAACAAGGATTTTGCTGGTTTTGTGCAGAACTTCAACATGCATTGCTCGGGGAAGACAGTCTCAGAATTACTCGCATTGCTTGTTGATTATGAGAAAAGTCTACCAGCCAAGGTCAAGAATCCCACCCCACAAGTGTTGGCAATTCATGGGGGGAGAATCCAGAAGAAATCGCATGTGAACAAAGGCAAAGGTAAAGGTGATAAAGGCAAGCAGGTTATGGCCTATCAACCTCAACCCAAGATGAAACAACATCAGCCTAAGCAGAACAAGGTGAATCCGCCAAACAAGAAGGATCAGGCTTGTCACCATTGTCATGAAAAGGGTCATTGGAAGCGCAATTGCCCTCTCTACATTCATGACTTGCGACTCAAGAAGCAGGGGAATGATGCTGGTAACCCCAGCACATCAGGTGCGTTCTTTATGATTGAATTATTCACTCTTACTCCTAAATTGAATTCATGGGTATATGATACTGGATGTGGCATTCATATCTGCAATACCATGCAGGGGTTTAGAGTTGAGAGAAAGCTGGCCTATGGACAACAATTCTTGCACGCTGGTAACGGAGCGCATGCAGGAGTTGAAGCTATAGGAGTTTTTAATTTAGTGTTGCCTTCGGGCCTAGTACTATCTTTAAATAATTGTCATTATGCACCGTCAATTGTTAGAGGTGTAATTTCATTTTCATGTTTGTTGAACCAAGGTTTTCATCATACTATTTCAAGCAATGGAATTTCGGTTTCTTTAAATAATGTTTTTTATTTTAATGCTATTGCTGTGAATGGTGTATTTGAAATTGATATGAATGATAATGATAATGCTTTTGTTACAAATAATTCAATGTATAGCATCAACAATAAGAGAATCAATAAAGGTCAGGATTCGTCTTATCTTTGGCATTGTCGACATGCTCACATTTGCAAAGATCGCATGAAAAAGCTGCAACATGATGGGCTTTTAGATAAGATCAATGATGAATCATTTGATAAATGTGAATCTTGCATTGCTGGGAAGATGACTAAGAAACCCTTTAAAAATAGGATTGAAAGGGCTAATGATCTACTTGGTCTTATTCACACAGATGTGTGTGGACCACTTAGACATGTGTCAAGGAGGGGTGCTAGCTACTTCTTAACATTTACGGATGATTACAGCCGTTATGGTTATGTTTATTTACTTAAACATAAACGTGAGGTGTTTGAAACATTCAAAGTGTTTAAAGCAGAAGTAGAGTTGCAACTTGGAAAGAAGATTAAAGCTCTTCGATCCGATAGAGGTGGTGAATACCTGAGTCAGGAGTTCATAGATTATCTAGCAAATGAGGGAATTGTCCAGCACCTTACTTCTCCATATACTCCACAACAAAATGGTGTCTCTGAAAGAAGGAATCGTACATTGCAAGACATGATACGATCTATGTTTAATCTAACAACTCTTCCTTTCTCGTTTTGGGATTATGCCTTAGAATCTGCGGTTCGCATTCTAAATATGGTTCCAACAAAGAAGGTTGATAAGACACCATATGAGGTATGGACTGGAAAAGCTCATAACCTGTCTTATCTAAAGGTCTGGGGTTGTGAGGCGTATGTTAAACGTGACTCAGCAGACAAACTCCAACAAAGATCTGTGAAGTGCATCTTCGTAGGATACCCTAAGGAAACTATGGGATACTACTTTTATTACCCACCTGAAAACAAAGTTTTTGTTGCAAGGTATGGAGACTTCCTTGAAAGGGAGCTCATATCTCAAGAATTCAGTGGGAGAATATATGATCTGGAAGACGGTCAAGAAGATGTAGAACCTTCTGAAAACACTAACCAACTTCCGGTAGAACCTGAAAGTTTAGGTCCTCCACCTGAAGTTGAAGTGATTCCCATTCGTAGGTCAACAAGACCAGTAAAAGCTCCTACTCGTCTATGTCTTAATGTAGAGAGTGATGAGTATATACTGGGTGATCTTGATGAGCCTACAAGTTATAAAGCTGCCATGAATGGTCCTGAAAAGGCCAAATGGAAAGAAGCTATGGATGGGGAAATGCAATCCATGGAAGACAATGATGTCTGGGAAGAAGTAGACCTACCTCCGGGTGCCAAACTAGTTGGGAGTAAATGGCTCTACAAGAAAAAGACAGACATGGATGGCATTGTACACACCTATAAGGCCCGTTGTGTAGCTAAAGGCTATACACAAACTTTTGGTGTTGACTATGAGGAGACCTTTTCTCCTGTAGCTGACATAAGGGCAATTAGGATTCTTATAGCCATAGCCGCTTACTATGACTATGAGATTTGGCAAATGGATGTAAAAACCGCCTTCTTAAATGGTCGCCTAGATGAAGACATCTATATGGCGCAGCCTGAGGGGTATGTAAATCCAGAATTCCCAAATCGTGTATGCAAGCTTAAAAGATCCATTTATGGATTGAAGCAAGCATCACGACAATGGAATAAGAGATTTGATGGTGAAATTAAAAAGTATGGATTCACTAAAAATCTTGATGAGCCATGTGTATATCACAAAGTTAGTGGGAGTAATGTGATTTTCCTTATATTATATGTCGATGACATATTGATCATGGGGAATGACATTCCAAGTTTACAAAAGGTTAAGGAATATCTTGGAAGTTGTTTTTCTATGAAAGATTTAGGGGAAGCTGCATTTATTCTGGGAATCAAGATATATAGAGATAGATCTCAGCGATTAATTGGATTAAGCCAAAGTGCTTACATTGATAAAATACTGAAGAGATTCAGTATGCAAAATTCCAAGAAAGGATATTTGCCGATGCTAGAGCAACATGGCTTGAGCAACAAGGTTTGTGCTTCAACACCTGCAGAGGTGCAACGCATGAAAAGAGTCCCTTATGCTTCGGCTGTGGGATCTATTATGTATGCGGTGAAGAGTACAAGACCTGATGTAGCGTTTGCTCAGAATTTAACCAGTCGATATCAGCAAAATCCAGGTGTAGCTCACTGGACTGCTGTTAAGAATATTCTTAAGTACCTTAGGGCTACTAAAGATATGTTTTTGGTTTATGGGGGAAATCCATCAGCAGAACTTGATGTTACAGGTTACTGCGATGCTTCTTGGAAAGGTGATAAGGATGATACGAAGTCTCAGACGGGTTATGTCTTTATCATTAATGGAGGAGCTGTGGATTGGAGGAGCAGAAAGCAGAGTGTACTAGCGATGTCTGCTACAGAAAGTGAGTATATAGCTGCTTCAGAAGCTGCAATGGAAGCTGTTTGGATTAGGAAGTTTGTTTCAGGGCTTGGAGTCATGCCTTCGATTCAAAGACCTATTAAAATGTATTGTGACAATTCAGCTGCAATTACATTTGCTAATGAGCCTGGAATCATGAAAGGCACCAGACATTTCCCGATTAAGCATCACTATGTTCGAGAACAAGTCGAAATAGGTGAAATCGAAATGCTCAAAGTTCACACAGATGATAACTTGGCAGATCAATTAACAAAGCCTCTACCTGGCACTAAGCTTTACAAGCATGCTGAAGGTGTAGGACTTAGATTAGCTGAAAGTTTCATGCCCATTTGTGATTAGTGTTTGGATAAAGGATGTAATGTACAATTATTATTTTAATGGAATAAAATATATTTTATGTTTATTTATCATTGTCTTAATAATATATCCTATATTTGCATATTTAAGATCCATGAATAATTTATTATTCTAAATGTCCATTGTCGATTAATGATATGGGAATATCATTAAATTAAGATAAATTTGAGTATTGGTTTAGAATATACTTGAAAGTATATTGATGCGTAGTCATACCAATTTCACATAATATTCGATGAATTGAATATTGGACTTATCCCAATAATATGATTTAATGTTTAATGTGAGAATCATATTTAAAGTTATCCTCAGACTTGAGATACCAGATAAGTGTCATGGATGTAGTGCATTTTTGTGAAGCAATCTACCGCTCACCGTAACAGGGAGTCATAAGGGTTGTTTTCAGAAGTGTTGCAAAGTTCATGGGTTATTCTTGTAGTCAAGAAAGAATTTATTCCTTCTGATTTGTTTAGAAGTTTAATACTGTTGGGCCCCTCGTAGGGTTGACAAAATGTTTGCATGGCCATGCCCAAAGTCTATTTGGAATACGTTCAGATGTTTTGGTAATTTTGTTCAATCATAAAGAAACGAGAAACAGAAATTTAATAAAGGAACTCACATCTTTATTAATGTGGTATTAGTAATGAAAGGATAATTATAATGATGAATCATTAAAGGTTTTTACAGGAAACCTAGCTCGGATTGAACTAGGGGCATTGGAGTGTTGCAAGACGCTAACCAGTGTCATTTTACTATTAATGAATATACGAGTGAGAGCTGTTAAATGTTACGTACAAACATTAATTAGTAAATGTCTAGGATCGAACCCGAGACCTCGAGATTACACACTTTACAAACAAGAATAATGTAAAATAAATATATATATATTAAATGTATTGAATATATATATTTATAACACTTAATGGACTAAACGGTCGTTAGTTATTAACCGTATGGACTAACTATTGTTAAATACGAAAGATAAGGACTAGAGTGAAACTTGGGAGTCAAGAAGGGTCTAGAAACACCCTCTTGGGTGCATGGCCGGTCGAACAAGGGTGGGTCAAGCCCAACCCATGTTTGTCTTGATCACCAAGAAATCACCTAGTATAAATACAAGGCCAAGGGTTAGACTTTCACATCTTTTGTGCACACACTCTAACCCTAAAATCCTTGTTTTCTTTCTTCTTGTGGCCGATCGGTTCTCCCCTCCCCTTAGGGTTCTTGGATCGATTTTCCATAAGCAAAAACATAAGTGTTTTGTTTACTTGCAACAAACCTTTATTCGTTGGTAGTTTGTGTGTACAAGAACGAGGTAATTACTTACTTTAGTAATTATCAAGAGATCGATAAACAAAACGGTAAGGGGTTTATCATTGATCTAATTGTACAAGAATCAAGGTTTATTTGAAGTGCATCGGGTACGTTTACTATTTATGTTTTAGTTAATATTTATGTGTTATACTTGATCCTACGCTTCCGCAATATGTGTTATTTGATTGTCAAACTCTAACAATATGTTCACGTGCTTATTGCTTAATACCAAATTATATTATTCAATAATTCGGATTGTTACCGGAGTGATCAAAATATATTTATCCTCTGCAAGCTTCAACAACTTTATTTAGCATAACTAGATCAATATATATAATACCCTTTTCAAGAACATTTATTTTAAGATTTAGATCAAGTTGAAATGACTTATGATTTTTTGATGATCTATAGGGTATTACACCTGAAGAAGTTGAAACATTCGTTGATGAGTTTGATGAAGTTGAAAGAAGGAGAACCTTGACCTGTCACAAAGGGTCGAGTTTCCTAAATTTAGTGGAGAAAAGGAGCTCTTAGCGATTGCACGATTCTTACTTGAGCATGGAAATGCATTGGAGGAAATGGTTTTCAGTTGGAGTAACAAAGACAAATACCATACAGAGTCAATGGATACTATGAATGAAGTGTCAACTTTCTACAAGGCCTCTTTATCTGTCAAAGTGATTACTGTTCTGAATGACTCTTCTGAAAAGTGATACAAGCAACTCTTCTGAAAGTGATACAAGCAGCCTTGCTGAAAGTGACGCAATCTTCTGATGAAACTGCGAGTAATATGTATTCAGTTGATTCACCTTTTAGTTTTAGTAAATTGATTGATGTTTTTCAACACAACGATAAAGAACTTTAATTCTCAATTAAATTGCAGGTTATTTAGTAGTGCGCTGATAGACGCATTAATTTTGTGGTAATTCATTCATTAAAAATTACAAGAGGAAAAATTTGAACTCAAGATCTCGAGTTATACTAATCAATCGTGGACTGCCACGCCAAGGAATAGCGAATGGCTATCGTATGATATGTTCAGTATAGTTTGCGAACCTGGTAGGTTGATAGTTAAAACGGGTTCTAGTTAATATGCTAATTATCGTTTGTGTTTTTAGGGTCATCAAGAATTTTTATTTTTTAGGTGATTGTGGTTGTTACAGATCGATGAGAATTCATAAACAGATCAAATATGGGCTAGGAGGGGAGGAGAGACACTCGCGCAAGCTGATATATATGATTCCCACTGTGACAAGATGTGAGGGTGAACGGATACCCCGCGCTTCCTTGCGGGTCAAGGGACATCCATAGACTATTAAACGATTAAGAAAAAATCACATTAACATAATATATAGACATAAAAAAAAGTGTATTACGAAACATGAATAAAAAATACTCCCTCCGTCCCAAAATAATTGTCCTCATTTGACTTTTTGAAGTCTAAATTTCTCACCTTTGATCTTTAATATTTTTGTATGTGTTATATAGTACTTGATGAAAATTATACCAATGAAAAAATATTTAAAAACCATTTCATTCATATATTTTGCATCAATTATTATATAACACAAACAAAAATATTTAAGATCAAAGTTGAGAAATTAAGACTTTAAAAAGTCAAATGAGGACAATTATTTTGGGACGGAGGGAGTATTCAAAAAGTATAATTTATCTTCGTATAATGAGTGTATAGAAGCTATTTTTAATATTTAAATTATATATAGAAAAAGGTATTATATAATACCTATAGGGCTATAGGTTAAATTTATACCAACCTCGAACGTGTGACCATTTGTGTTCATTCTCCACATGAAACCATTGGACTACACAAGGTTGGTGGTATAAAATTGTGTTTTATATATTTATACCCAACGAAAGATATTAATGTCCATGCTATTAAGTATTTTATTGAGAATTATATATGTTTTTAACCTTATAAATAAAACTCAAATAAACAACTTTACTTAGCAAAATATTGTCTGATGTAACAATGAACAATTGATGTTAAAATAGACACATATTGTTTAGTCATATATATGAACTCGCAAAACTAGAATGTTGATACGAGCACTCGTCGGTAATCTGATATTGAATCTGACATAACAAATGATGCTTGTTGCTCGTGAATGATTTCCTAAATAATGTACCACGTTTACTCTTCTGCTTGTCCTGTTAATAACGGACATCAACAATAATTAGTGAGTTGTGGTTTAAGGCAAGATTTAAATTTTTTAATCATTCTCGCAAAGTATCTATATATAAACTGTAAACATGTAATTGTCGTTGCTCGTTAATTAGAACACACATTACCTGTAATTGAAACGATAAGGATTGAGGTTTTGATTGAATAGACAAGTTATCACGCACTGCTAGAGCTGTAAAAAACACAATAAATGAGATAAAGTTTCACTTAAATTGTTATTTATTATTTATTATTTTTATATTTTTTTCAAAATTTATGTTGTTAAGAATCTGTAGCTCTACCAGAAAGTGACGACGATGAATCTTTAGTCTTGACACTTTTAACTGATGCCAAGTCCTCGAAATGAGACGATGGCATTTTGTAAATACGTACAAGTGTAGAAGAAAAGCGGAACTTCCTCATCGAACTTAAACCCTTGGTTATATTAGGCAATAGATTATAAGGCCCGAGCCCGTCTGTGAGTTTGGGTCCATTATGGTTTCTAGGTTATGTAACCTTTATATATTATGTCTCAATAAACATTATAACCTACGGGGTTTACATTATTCAACATGGTATCGGTGCTCTAGGTCTGATCACAACTGGTCTTTACTAAAAAATTAAAAGAAAAAAAAAAAAAAAAAAAAAAAAAAAAAAAACGTAGCACACTCTTTGGGCCGTAACTCTTAAACCATAAACTCTTTAGGCCATAACTCCTAAACCGTTAATTGACAAGTTCAGTGGCCACGTCTTCGTAATTAAATTCCGAAAAAAGGCAAACCGCAACTGTAGCCGTAGGGACGTGCTATCACGCGCCAGAACAAGCAGCTGCACTCAGAAAACAAAAATCGCTCACTGTTTTGCTAATAACTCTCAAACCGCATAGAGTTAGTTGACGCCGTTAGCGGCTATGGATATTAGTTAAATTCTTAAGAAAAGTATACCGGAACTGCATCCTCCACCGGAAATACATAAAACTTGCTAGAAATACACAAAACTTGGCAGAAATACCCATAATTTGCTAAAAATGCCAATACGATTAATCACCGATTAATCTCGCTTAGACCGATTACAAGCTACAAGGTAACCTCTATATTATGTCTCAATAAACATTATATAAAGGTTACATAACCTAGAAACCCTAATGGACCCAAACCCAGAGATGGGTTCGGGCTTTATAATCTATTGCCTAATAGGTTAATGTTAATGTTGTTTGCATCAATCTCGCTCCCCGAGTCCCTTTGGAAAACAAGTCCAAACAATAACAGTGTATAATTATCTAATCCAACAGAATATGACATGGTATTGGTAAATGCCTTTGAGTATAATTACCTCAAGCTCTTGTATCGACTTAAAACATATGAGGAAGCTGATAAAAACCAATATGTTAATACTAACCATGATAGATAGATGGATACGAACTCCACAAGAATCACAAACAAATGTATCTGAAGTAATAAAGACGTAAAATAATATCTTACGTGGTTTTATGTAACCAGAGTTATATCATGGGGCGTACATTCACATTCCAAGTCAGTCTAGGTCGAGCTAGTTTGACAGCTTGTCGGAATATTCATGACATTTAACGATTTTCTGTACACAAATGGTAGGGGAAAAAATGTACGAAGTGTAGTTGTTATTTTTCACCTTTTTTTGGTGAAACATGTGAAGAAATATATAAACTCAAAAACATATAAATTGTTACAATGTGGATACAAAGGAAAGCTGGACATTCCCAGAATCCTGAATGACAAACAAGAACTGATACAATACTGATCAATATCAACAGCTAATTCTTCACATAATTCACAAACAACACTATCCTTATGCCTCATTGACTCATTGTTGTTTAAGCACAAGTACATCAACTACATTTCCCTCATGAATGCGGTCTTAATGACCATACTGCAGCACCAACCTCACAGCATGCCATAAGACCATCATCCATGAAAGGCTTCATCAAAGCATTGTGCTTGGTGCCACTGATAGAAGGCTACATTTCGCCACAAACAATAAACTAGGTAACCATCTGCATCGGCATGAGGTATCACCCACAATATCTGGACCCAACCATCTCTATAACTCCTTAATGAAAACTATAAAAGATTATGAGAAACAAAATGCATTTGTTAAAAAATTTTGAAATTTATGACAATAAGTTGAGATCGCCGAGTTGGTCTAAGGCGTCAGATTAAGGTTCTGGTCCGAAAGGGCGTGGGTTCAAATCCCACTCTCAACATTATACTTTTTTTATCGTATGTTTAATGATACTTTTCACAGTTTAGTAAAACTAGTATGTTTCCCTTTTGACTATTTTATTTTTATTTGATACTGTAGTATTTATGAGAATAATATAGGGTAAAAAACATGTTCAAGAGATACAAAACTCGAATCACAAAGTCGCAAAAGTTAAGCTAACTTTGGTTGTGTGTTAAACATTACCAAAATGCGACATTTGAACTCAAGATCCCGATATTATACTGATGAGTAATAAACAATGTCAATGAATGGTGAAAGGGTGTCATATGATATGTTGAGTATAGATAGCAAAATTGGTGGGTTCTTCCTAGCTTAAAAGGATTCTAAAGTAGTTAATATGGTTAACTATTATGTATAAGCAAAACGACTCATGTCAAGTTAAATTCACTAAGACTACCATAAGACGAATATCAAATCTTTCAAATCTTCCTTACTTCCTTCCATGTCCATCGATCTCTAACGCTCTGTTCTCAAGTCTAATTTTTAAAGAAGGGAAGGGGAGGGGATGGGAAGGGCAAAGGAGGGGATGAAAGTGTGAAGAATGGAAGGGTTTTTATTTGTGTTCTTAAGTTTAATTTTTAAGTTGCAAGGAAAGGATGGGAAGCTACCCAAATTAACAATATACCCTCAAAACACTAATATTTCAACAAATCAATTCTCTTTGCCTGCTGCATATATATATATATATATATATATATATATATATATATATATATATATATATATATATATATATATATATATATATATATTGCCACATTTAAGGTGCCGATATAATGACAAGTACAAGATTCAAGATCGATATACTCTGAAGTACGACACATTTTTGTGAACAACAGAGTACAATCAACAAAAGTATGCTAGGAACTCAACTGCATATACTATATGTCCATCAGTCACATAAAAATATACTATATGTCCATAAGCCTATACTGTGATTATTTGCTGAACTTGTGAGTATATACTCTTTTGTGTCACTTGTATATTTATTAGTAAGCTATAAAAATATACTATATGCGCATCAGTCGCATCAAAGCAAAGACTTGATAAGTTAGAAGCATACAATGAAGTTATACTTATATAACAATAACATTAATAGCCACATTATAAGCAATGGGAGCACAACATAAGTCAGTAATAATGCTGACCAAATGTCAAGTGCATGCTGAAAAGAAAAGCAAAAACATACTAAATCCCAACTAAAATGCTAATGACAGTAAACTAAACTTGTTGCCAATTAACTGTTTGCTGTAGCACTAGGCCAGTAGGTTACATTAAAACCAAACATAATGTAATAATCGTTTTGTGTTTCAGTGAAATTTACTTGGTACCAAACATAATGTAATAATAGGCCAGTAGGTTTGTGATCCTATACATAAAACTTTGCATTACTTTTACTTGGTGCCTATATATTTGAATCTATCCTATAGATAGTTTAGAAAACCAAGCAGCCATTAGACATAGTTCCTTTACACAATACTAGATACTTGGTGCCTATATACACAATCTCTCGATACTTGGTGCCTCTACTGCTACATAAACATACTAGATACTTGATGCCTATATACACAATCTACTAGCACTCGCTATCGCCAAGAACCAGGTAACATAATAAACAATTATATACATTAAAAACTTCATTTAAACAATAATAAACATTTAAAAACTTCATGATAAACAGTATGGCTACTAGCACTCAGTATGCCATTACAGATTAATCAAAATCTCATGTAACATAATAAACAATTATATCCGATCAATATGCCATTACAGATTAATCAAAATGTGGTTTTGCAAAAGCGTCTCTCCACCTGCTTATGTGAAACGTGATTTTGCTTCTCCATTGAAGTTACCTAACTGTCCTTTTTTACTTTTTATATATATCTGCCATGTTAAGAAAATAACCAGGTTGAAGCTTTGGCAGTACACACTAGTGGAAGACTGGAAGATAACAATTAACAAGTCAATGAGACACGATTTATATGCAACAACCAAACTTGAAACTAAAATCAAATACAACAACCATCTGATCAAACGATCTGATCAAATTAACATTATACACATATTATATCTTGAGAAAAACACATCTAAACAATGAAAACTAACAAACGATCTGATCAAACTTGAAAATAAAATCAAAGAATAAACTTACAACTGTTTCTTGATTGCGAGCAAAACAGCCGTTTGGTACAGAATGATATGTGTGACATGGGATAACTACGTCAAAATATATAAAACGTGCATGTAAAAGTGAGGATAGAAGTGTAATTGTACACAAGCCCATGATGTTAATAACAGGCTTCCCCTCCCAATCCGCCCAAAATTGGACGGAACAGATATACATAACAAAACACGCACCTTCCCTCCCTCCCACCTTCCCATCCCCTCCTCTTCCTTCTTAAAAAAACTTAAGAACACCCATATTTTGGATTTCCCTTCCCATCCCCTTCCATTCCTTTAAAAAAAAACTTGAGAACAGAGCGTAAGAATCTCAAGGAGAAGGAGATGGTACTATGTTATATCAATTGAAACCAATAAGTCACACAAGGTTGGTAGTAGTCTCTCTCAAGTTTTTACCATGCAGAACATGTGACCATTAGTTGTCAAACTATTAAAAAAAACAAAGGTTTTGGGCTCTTGTTATATGCTTACTTTTCTAAAGGGGATAATTACCAAAATAGATCAGTCGCCCAAAGCACATTCCGTGAATAGATGTTTTTAAATCACTTTCCTCCGGCAGATCAGGGCAACTTGGTGACTGAGCAACCTTCATATATGTGCGACACGTGTCGAATATTTTATTAATACTAGACGAATACCCGTGCATAGCAACGGTTCCTAGCGGCAGATAATTAACGATTTGTGATATTGTGGTGAGTGTTTTGTGTAGCGTTCAAAATAGAACGTGAACATATCATAATGTAATTGCAAACGGTTGTACTACACGATAACTAAAGTCTAAGAAAAATTCTTAACATCTATCAAAAAACATATAAAAACATTTATAGTTGCGATATTGTGATAAGTGTTTCGTGTAATGTTTAACATGAACATGAAAATATCAAAATAAACTAAAACAATAATAAATAAATAAAAAGTTGTAATATATTGTCTAATCATAGCTTAATCATAGTACTTTTATAGTTTGAATGAGTGGTTCGCCCGCACGTTACCGCGGGAGTATTGTGTACTTGCAACATATATGACCATTACATCCCGTGAACCCATTCCAGGAAAAGGGCTACATGAATTAAATTCCGGTGACTAATTTTGTGGCGATAAAATATTTTTGATGTATACGTTTTTTTCTAAAAGTATCTGCGATTAGCGGCAGCGGTGTATGTTTGTGATTTATATAGTAAATTTGTAAGTAACTTTTATTATAGTTGTTTTGTTAAATGGTGGTTTATAGTCTTTGACTTAATTCCATTGAGTCATTTTGTGTGTGTTTTTTATATAGCAAAGTTTGTGGCATGACGACGATGTTGTAGAGTTTCTGACTATATTTGATTGTAACCGTCGGTTACAAATGGGAAAAATCATACACTATCATAGGCGCTTCTAATCTCTTTGAAGATTCTAAATGCAGCATGCGTTGAAACCCGCCTATCGTGAATTCTACACCATAAAATTAATAACAAATCCACACTTTGTAAAAAAAAATTAACCAACAAAGTTGCAACAAAATTAAATAAAATTACTCACAAATAAAATAAAATAATCAACAATTTGTTACTCACAAATAAATTAAATAATTTGAAAATTGCAACAACCTGTACCTTTTAGAAAAGGTCATGTATTGAGAACCGAGACACCGTGTGCATAGGGAACTGAAAAGGTGGTATATAATATAATTATGATGTAGTTGTAAAGGAGATGTGCACTCAGGTTATTGATGATAATGGAGTAAACGACAACCACCCACTCTAAACCACTTTATTATCTCAAAAGGGACTCACTTTAATAGTACTATTGATTCTCATAACATGTGATTGCACTAACAAATAAAATATTTATTTAGTATCAATTTGAATTTCTAAAATAGCTAATTTATGTGACCTTATTTGAGTGTGACTAATAAATGTTGATATTTATTTGTTTTTTTTCGATGCATGCTTTTGCTTTAACTTAGAAGACTCCTTTGATATGTCACACTCAATTGGTAAATTTTCGATGCATGCTTTTGACTGTGTTTTGATAGTTTGCAACTTTTTTTTTTTTTTTTTTTTTTTTTTTTTTTTTTTTAATTAAAAAAATTATATTAAAAATTTACAACTTTTATTTTTTTTACAAAAAAATTTCAACTTTTATTCAAATCATTTAAAAGATAACTTTTTTTTTAATTAAAAAAATTATATTAAAAATTTACAACTTTTATTTTTTTTACAAAAAAATTTCAACTTTTATTCAAATCATTTAAAAGATCATGGAGCCGGGCACTTGACTGTTAGAAAAAAAATTACAAAATTATATTAAAAATTTACAACTTTTATTTTTTTTACAAAAAAATTTCAACTTTTATTATTTTTAACAAAATACTTTTTTTAGAAAACTTTTATAACATTTATTACAAAAAAAAAATACAACTTTTTTTTTTTAAATTACAAAATTATATTAAAAATTTACAACTTTTATTTTTTTTACAAAAAAATTTCAACTTTTATTCAAATCATTTAAAAGATCATGGAGCCGGGCACTTGATTGTTACAAAAAAAATTACAAAATTATATTAAAAATTTACAATTTTTATTTTTTTTACAAAAAAATTTCAACTTTTATTATTTTTAACAAAATACTTTTTTTTTAAAACTTTTATAACATTTATAACAAAAAAACAAAAACAAAAAAAAAAAAAAAAAAAAAAAAAAAGGCAAAAAATGTGGGCGCATATTTTGACCAACCATTATCAGATTTTAATTTTAAAAAAAAAAGGTGGGGCTAGAAGTAGGGGCTAGTGGGGGAAAAAAAAAGGTGGGGCTGTAATTGGAGGTTACTTTTTTTCTTTTTCATTCCAATTTCCCAACAAGCTTTTCTGGCTCTTTTGTCAAGAATTTAAATTTTGAAATAGTACACTATATTGTATTTGTATACTACGTATATCTTTTCCAAGTATCATGCTTTTTCTTTTTTCTTTTTCTTTTGATACTCCCAAGAATGTCACAGCTAATTTGAAACTCAAATTCAAGTTATCTTTTCATTCTTGTTTTTTTCATCTTCACCATTATCTACAATCCCCTTTTCTAATCAAGATGAAACGCATTCATCTTCAAAGAACCATTCAGCTTCTTCAGAGACCTAATACACTTTAAACTTAAGACAAAAATTATAAAATAAACTTATAAAAAAATTTATAAGCTTATAACAAAATTTATAAAATAAACTTTATAACAAATTTTTTCCGGCGACCACAACTTTTTTCCGGCGACTATGGTAGCTTTTCCGGCAGCTGCTGCAATCGGAGGCACTACAAATAAAATTAAAAAAAAAAATACGTTAGATCTAAAAAACGTAGCGTTTTACAAAAAAAAATCAATAGGTCTAAAAAACGTATGAATCTGAAAAACGTATAGATTTAAAAGAAAATAGAACTCGAAAATAAAGCATAAATCTAAAAATACGTATAGATTTTCAAAAAAAATAGAAATTGAAAAAATCTAAAAATCACATGGATTTAAAAAAAAATAGAACTTGGAAAAAAAAAGCATGGATCTTAAAAATCATTTAGATTTTAAAAAACATATCCCGAAAAAAAAAAGCATGGATCTTAAAAATCGTTTAGATTTTAAAAAATATATCTCCAAAAAAAACATGGATCTCAAAAACGTTTAGATTTAAAAAAATAGATCTCGAAAAAAAAACATGGATCTGGAAAAAAAAAATGTATAAAACCAATATATATGAGAAAAAAATTATAAAAAACCTATGGATCTATTAGAAAAACTAAAAATCTATGAAAAAAAATTATAGATTTACAAATAAGTAAATATATATACGAAAAAAAATGTATGGATCTATGAAAAAAAATATATATATATATACGAAAAAAAAAATGTATTGATCTACCAAAATACCTTAAAAATTGATGGGTAGTGCGTCGGTTGGAGGCTGTGGTGGCGGCGGTCGGTCAGGTGGTGGCGGCAGTTGGGTATGGTGGTGGTGAGGTTGTGGTTGATGGAGAGATGTAGTTGTGATGTGTTAAAGAGAGAGAGAGAGAGAGAGAGAGAGAGAGAGAGAGAAGTGAATATTTGTGTGTGTGTGTGTGTGTTTGGATCAGGGATGTGTTTGAGGTGAGTGTGTGTGTATTTAATAAATGGACAAGGGCAGTTTTGGTATTATTGAAAGTTCAGTTTTTCACATTTGACTTGTTGACCAAATCTCCATTATAAGTAGTATAGATAGTACAGAATCTAAAATCTTTTTAGAATCTATAGTACAGAATCTAGAATCTTTTTGGAATATTCTTGAATCATTTTGGACACGTGTCGTGTTTATATTGAGTTGCTCATTTTTTTAGTTGCCCTGATCTAATTTTGAAAAGTGAAATTTGAAAGTCTACAAAGTGACTAGTCAAAAAGTCAACGATCTATTTTGGTAATTATTCCTTTCTGAAAACCCTTTGCGTAGCCCAAACATAAAAAAAAAAAAAAAAAAAAAAAAAAAAAAAAAAAAAAAAAATCTACAATTTTTTGGTTAATGATTGGGATACTTTTAGCAATAAATTTTTAAACAAAATGTTTTCAGTGTTCCAAGTATTGAACAATTTCGAGTTAAAAGTCGATAAAATCTTCTCGTTGTGTATTGAGTGTTCCATTTGATATATCGATACATGTGGCTAAATGAGTGGGTTCGATGGAACACGTTACATGTTAAAATGAGTTTAAACCTAAAAGTAAATTATTAGTTTTGTTATGATTTACGGCTGGTTGAGTAACATTTTTTGTTAGTTTTCATTGACTATCATAAATCGCTAATACAGTACATATCGATTAATTAGCTTTTTTAAAAAGTTGTGTCAACGTGTAATAACATGTTTTTAAGGCTAATCATTCTTGATTCATGTTTATAAGCATTTAACATGATCATGGTTTCGGATATGTATTGGCTACTTTCATGCTTTTTTTCCTACCATGAAAAGATGAAAACATTGCTCTTAGTTTGCTACTGAAATGCAGTCAGAATTGCTTTTGAAATTGTGAGTCTTATGGTTTGCTATTGATAATATGTGCTATGCTTTTGTACAGTTAAACTTTGTGTTTGTGGCATTTGATTTGCTGGAAAAAAATGTGAAAAATAAGATGCATAGGCCCAAAAATAACAACCAATTAAAACACAATTAAGTTACAATATTGAAGGCCCAGTTTTGACATAAACCGAAGAAACCCGAATAAACGACCGAAGCTGAATTGAATTAGGCATTTCGGTTCATGCTATTTCCAGAAATCGGTTTTCAGTTCGGGCCGGTCAGGTCAGTTTTGGCCCAAAGCTCAGGCTTACTTCCTCAAAGACATAGCTTCATGCAATGAATATATGTTTAATGACATTTAACTAGTATTTGAGCTTCAACCCGTAACTTATTTCTCGAATAATATTCCATTTCAATGTTATACTTATGTTCACTGCCATATATGACTTACAATAGTAAGAGCGATCTTTGTTCGTCAGTTATTGTGTTAACATATTATACATAGTGGTCAGCATTGTAATTTAAAAGAGGCACATAGAAGGATAATAAATACATGCTACTTCATATACTGATTAGGTGACACAAACGTCTCAGTGTATATGACTTCTTCAGGGCAATCCACTCTAACGTCACAATAATACAACAATTCGTATTTGTCATGGACATTTCCTTTGCTTTTATTTTTTCCTTTGCTCACGCGGCCGTCTTTTTCTTTAGTATACTTCTTCTTCTTGAGATCTACCTGACAAATACGACATCTATATCTTTCTCTACAATCTATCATGAGCCAGTTTCCGTTGTTCATCAAGTGCACTGGAAACAAAAAACAAATATCATAGTTGGGCGTAAACTGATAGGTTGCCACCTTACTCCAGATATCTCCATCTACATTCAACTTCCACAGATTGATACATGTGCTCTTCAACAAACCATTTTGTCCAATAATGTCGCACTTGACACATAAATCATGAATGGACCCTTTGTGAAGAGTTATGGCGGTGGAATATCGTTTACTATTATCATACCCAGGGGGAGTCTCTATCTTATGGAACCTCTCAGCTGTTGTGTCAAACCTAATCAAGCCTTGAGCTATGGTGTAACACAGAAAATAGATATTTTCGCTCAAGCAAAAACCTGGTTTCCAGGGCAAACCTGTTTCTTTCTTGGGGGCCTTCTTGTTTAACTTTCTCCATGAGTCAGACATTAAAGAGTATATGTAAACATTGCCAGATTTTGATACAACTAGAAGCTTGTAGTCGTCTTCACAAGAGCTGTAATACAATCCGTATCCTCTTCCACTAGAATTGTAGCATTCCACGTGATCAGGATTGGTTGGTTTAGACAACCTCTTATACTCAGTTGTCAAAGGATTCCACAAAATAATACTAGTATCAAAGTCATGATAATCATCCGTTAATATACCTAAACATACCAGCCCATGTAAGATGTTAGTATAACTATACATTCAGGAGGACTGGCTTCAAATTGTGGTAAAGGTCGCCGGCAGGGAGCATTATCAGGCGGTGATCCACAGTCGATGGTGAAGAACGTTGCTTCAGCTTCATCATAAAATAAAAGGTTTTGGTCTTCAAGATGGGGGTCTGTTAGAAGGCTGCGGCTGTGCATCTGCTTGAACCTATCTGACATTAGGAACGCGTTCCATTGCTTGGAGACACACTTAAAACGTATTACAGATTTTGGTGGAACCCTTGTTAGTATCTGAAACAATATTATGTCTTGTGGAAGATAAACCACCATAGTTTTCTTGTTTGCATCATACAAGACTGTTGAAAATAATGAATAGTGACATAAATTAAAATATATATATATATATATATATATATATATATATATATATATATATATATATATATATATATATATATATATATATATATATATATATATATATATATATATATATATAATGATTCGTCATATTATTAAGTAATATGCAACAAGCTGTTCGAAAAATAATAATAAGGGGAGCACAATTAATTTACATTATCTGATGAAAGTGAAAAGATTATTTGATTATAGCTATTATGAATCAAATAAACGTGAATAAGAGACACAATTAATTTAAATTACCTGAAGTTGGGTTCGAATTCTTATCTTTGATTGTTAAAGCCGCCATTGAAATTTAGTTTTGAGGAAAAGGGGAGTCGAATTAGACTCAGGATGTGTGGTAGGTTTTATAGGATTGATTATGGGGTTTATTTTATGCTAATGATCCACCAAAATATGGTAATTATCTTTTGGATCCTTTGAAATGTGACAATAACTTAATAACTAAGTTAAATCATACTAGCAGAATACATGCGCGTTCAAGCGACCCCGTGATTAAAATTTATGGCAATCGAGTAGACACTTGTTTTTTATGTTTATTATTTTCACTATAAAATTAGTAGATACTTATTTTTAATGTTTATGTTTAAATAGTTGTTCCATAAATGTGATATTGACTATATGTATTATTTTTTATACCCAACTTTATCTTTATCTCAAGTTTTACCATCCCTCGAACATGTGAGTTGTCAAACTATTAAAAAAAATAATAATAATAAAATAAAAAAGAGCTACTTTGGGCTCTTGCTATATACTCACTTTTCTGAAAAATTAAAAAAATTAAAAAATTAAAAAAATCTTTGACAATTCTTTAGTTAATGGTTGGGATACTTTTAGCAATAAATTATAAAACAATATGCTTCATTGTTCAAAGTATTGAACAATTTAGAGTTAAAACTCGATTTTATCGTCTGGTTGTGTATTGAGTGTTCCATTTGATATATCGATACATGTGGCTAAATGAGTGGGTTCGATGGACGACGTTACATGTTGAAATGAGTTTAAACCGAAATGTAAATTATTATGATTTACGGCTGGTTGAGTAACTTTTTTTGTTAGTTTTCATTGACTACCATAAATCGATAATACACTACATATCATACGATTAATTAGCTTTTGGCTAAAGTTTAACCACTTCTTCATAAGGCTATTGATAAAACCGACATTAATTTCATGTTGTCAAGTTTGAAACTATCATTTACAAGCTCATTCATAAGAATTTTGTATGTGGTAAATGTTTGAGTAACAGTTTCACCTTCAATGAATTTAAAGGTGTTTTATGCTAGTTTAAATCCATGGCTCTATTTTTCTTGACTTTTGATGGTCCTTCTTGGCTTAGAATCAGGTCTTCCTATGCCCGCTTGGCAGTGGAACAATTTATGACATGTTCCAGGAGGTCATCAGGTAGGCATGAAACAATGAGACTTTTGAGTCGTTGGTCAAGATTGACAACCCTTTGTTATTTTTCCATGGAGGTTCAGGTGTGTCAAGGCCACACTACACCATTTTGGAGCTATAGTGACGAATTTTTTTTCGCGACAACATTTGTTGTCACAATAAGTCCACTAAACGACAAAAAAGTGGCATTTTTGGGCCCAGTTTTGACCAAAACTTTTCGTGACAACTTTTTTTCTTTTGTGACAACATGTTGTCGCAAGAGGATTACTACACGACAAAATAGAGATATTCCGGTTTCTAATTTTTGACTATTTTTTCTTGCGACAACTTGGTTATTTGTTGCGACAACAATGTTGTCACTAAAAACTTTACTTGTTTTGACATTTGACTTTTACTTTTAGCGACAACCATGTTGTCACTAGAAACTTTGTGCCGAAAAATTATTTGGAGGGAAAATTGCCGCCTAAACTTGTAGCGACAAAATTTGTTGTTGCAATAAGTTTTGTGACAAAAAAAACAAGTCAAAGTAAAAAAAAACTTTGGTTTTTTGGGGGAAATTTGCCGCCAAACCTTTAGTGACAACATGTTGTCGCGAAAAATGTTGTCACTAAAGATTTATACATAACTTAAACTAATTATAATTTTTTTTAAGTGTTATAAATTTATCAAATATGATTTTAGCTATTTATAAATAATTTAAAAATGATAAATTTATTATAAATTCTTTTAATATGTTATAAATTAATTTAAAAATGAATTAAATTGAATATAAATAATTTAAAATGATTAAAATTAATTATAGAATAAATAATTTTATTTAATATATAATTAAAATTAAATACTTTCATTTAATATATAATTCAAATTAAATACTTTTAGTTAATATACACTACTAGAAAAAGTAGAACGACGACGAGAGAAATCTCGACGACACATTGTCGTCGGTAAATTACACTAAACGCAAAAAAAATCACTTGACCAAGAGCGAGTTGTTTAGTTTGAGTTGTTTCCTTTGGTTGTTGAGTTGTTTAGTTTGGTTTAAATAAACAGTTTGCCTTTGTGTTTGATAATTATTGCTCCTTCAGTTCTATTATTTGTGCGTACAAATTTAAAATATAAAAGACGTTCAACATCAGTTACCACAACAACAACATTTTATACAACAACAACAACAACATTTTATTAAACATCAATAACATCAACAACAACAGCAAACAACAGCAACAACAACGATAACAGTACTACATATGAAATTTATCCATGTCACCTAAAAGGTCACGGAGTATTGCATCGGACTGACATGCGTGGTCGTGGTTGGGATACGTTGCCATGTCAAGTTTTGCCTCCAGCACCCTTAATTTTGTCTCTAGCACGTGTTTTTGTGCCTCCAGCACCTGTTTTTGTGCCTCCAGCATGTTTATTTTAAGATTTTTTTCATGACAGTTTGAGCACCTTTTTGGAGCAGATCCAGAACCGCTTGATGTTGAAGCTCCCAGAGAACCGATCACCATTTTGGCGAGTCGTTCCTCCTTCCATAAAAAAAAATTACATCCATGGTCTTCTGTCCCAGGCTGTTAAAGAGTAAAAACTATTATTTTTAACAACTAACCAAATTATTTATATAATACACGAAAAAATATGTAATTGTTCACCTGCGAGAAAGGACACGCATAGTATAGTTTACCACGGGAGTAAGATTTACACGATTCTCGCAGAATCACGTCTCCTCGTTCACAAGGACAAGGAAAAGCTTCAAATTCTGCCATCTTCTTCACCATGATAATAGTGTATGTTTGTGGTTATGAGGTTTAGTGGTTGAATCGTGACCGGGGTGGCCCAATCTACAAGTTGATAAAAGGTTGTGGCCAGAAAAAGATTCCGGCGGCCGGAAAATTTTGGTGTCGCCAGAAAACAGAAACTGTGCTAGAGAGAGATAGAGAGAGAGATATAGTGAGATGAGTATGTGTGTGTGTGTGTGTTTATATTGTGAGGATAAAGTGTTAGGTAGAAAAAAATTGTTAGGTAGAACCATTGCATCTCATGTATAACCATAGCATCTCGACTCGTTCGTTTAACATCTCATGTATAACCATTGCATCTCGACTCGTTCGTTTAACATCTCATGTATAACCATAGCATCTCGACTCGTTCGTTTAACATCTCATGTATAACCATTGCATCTCGACTCGTTCGTTTAACATCTCATGTATAACCATTGCATCTCGACTCGTTCGTTTAACATCTCATGTAAAACCATAGCATCTCAACTCGTTCGTTTAACATCTCATGTATAACCATAGCATCTCGACTCGTTCGTTTAACATCTCATGTATAACTATAGCATCTCGACTCGTTCGTTTAACATCTCATGTATAACCATTGCATCTCGACTCGTTCGTTTAACATCTCATGTATAACCATAGCATCTCGACTCGTTCGTTTAACATCTCATGTATAACCATAGCATCTCGACTCGTTCGTTTAACATCTCATGTATAACCATTGCATCTCGACTCGTTCGTTTAACATCTCATGTATAACCATAGCATCTCGACTCGTTCGTTTAACATCTCATGTATAACCATTGCATCTCGACTCGTTCGTTTAACATCTCATGTAAAACCATAGCATCTCAACTCGTTCGTTTAACATTTCATGTATAACTATAGCATCTCGACTCGTTCGTTTAACATCTCATGTATAACCATTGCATCTCGACTCGTTCGTTTAACATCTCATGTATAACCATAGCATCTCGACTCGTTCGTTTAACATCTCATGTATAACCATAGCATCTCGACTCGTTCGTTTAACATCTCATGTATAACCATTGCATCTCGACTCGTTCGTTTAACATCTCATGTATAACCATAGCATCTCGACTCGTTCGTTTAACATCTCATGTATAACCATTGCATCTCGACTCGTTCGTTTAACATCTCATGTATAACCATAGCATCTCGACTCGTTCGTTTAACATCTCATGTATAACCATAGCATCTCGACTCGTTCGTTTAACATCTCATGTATAACCATTGCATCTCGACTCGTTCGTTTAACATCTCATGTATAACCATAGCATCTCGACTCGTTCGTTTAACATCTCATGTATAACCATAGCATCTCGACTCGTTCGTTTAACATCTCATGTATAACCATAGCATCTCGACTCGTTCGTTTAACATCTCATGTATAACCATTGCATCTCGACTCGTTCGTTTAACATCTCATGTATAACCATAGCATCTCGACTCGTTCGTTTAACATCTCATGTATAACCATAGCATCTCGACTCGTTCGTTTAACATCTCATGTATAACCATAGCATCTCGACTCGTTCGTTTAACATCTCATATATAACTATAGCATCTCGGCTCGTTCGTTTAACATCTCATGTATAACCATTGCATCTCGGCTTGTTCGTTTAACATCTCATGTATAACCATAGCATCTCGGCTCGTTCGTTTAACATCTCATGTATAACCATAGCATCTCGACTCGTTCGTTTAACATCTCATGTATAACCATAGCATCTCGACTCGTTCGTTTAACATCTCATGTATAACCATTGCATCTCGACTCGTTCGTTTCACATCTCATGTATAACCATAGCATCTCGACTCGTTCGTTTAACATCTCATGTATAACCATAGCATCTCGACTCGTTCGTTTAACATCTCATGTATAACCATTGCATCTCGACTCGTTCGTTTAACATCTCATGTATAACCATAGCATCTCGACTCGTTCGTTTAACATCTCATGTATAACCATAGCATCTCGACTCGTTCGTTTAACATCTCATGTATAACCATTGCATCTCGACACGTTCGTTTAACATCTCATTTTTACCGTTTGTGATCTCGAGGTTATCTAATGGTTGGGATTTAGTATTTTGTGATATTCTAATTATTATTTATTTTATATTTTAATAAATGATTTTTTTTAATTATAATATAAGTAATTAATTTTAAATATATATATATTTTTAATTTTATAAAAGTATTTATAATAAATAATTTTTTTCAATTATATAAATTTAGTTTATCAAATTCCTTTGACTGGAAAACGATGTGGGACCCACAATGTCGACGGTGATTGTCGACGGGAACACTGTTCCCGACGAAGCACAGCCGTCTTTATGTTCTAGTGATATCCATAGTATCTCGACTCATCGTTTAACATCTTATGCATATCCATAGCATCTCGACTCATCGTTTAACATCTAATGCATATCCATAGCATCTTGACTCACCGTTTAACGGGTTATGCATATCCATAACATCTCAACTCATCCGTTCAACATATTATGTATATCCATAGCATATCGACTAATCTGTTTAACATCTCATATAAAAGTGCTACGTTTTTAATGAACCGGGTCGGACCGACAAGTACCGAAATAAAAAACCATTAGTTATAAAACCAAAACCAAACCAAATATAGTCGGTTCAATTATGCTCGGTTTTCCGGTTAGGTTCGGTTTTCGGTCCAATATGCTCAGCCTTAGTTTGACTATAATTAACATAATTTGTTAAAGTAATTTTCAAATTCATTTATTATAAGATAAAATGCAGCCATAAAATCTGGTACCAAATTTACTCATAAAATCTACTCATCTCTTCTCTTTCATAAATCCACTTTACTCTTTTTCATAAAACCCAATTTACTCATAAAGTCTAATCATAAAATATGGTACCAAAATCCGCTCCACCATTGTGACCGCCGGCCACCATTGTGACCGCCGGCCACCACCAGCTGCTGTGACCGCTCCACCATTGTGACCGCCGCTCCACCTTTCTTTCTTTCCATCCTTATAAAAGATTAAAAGGTGTTTGTTTAATTTTTTTTTATGTATGATTTGTTAATTTTTATTTGTTAATTTTTGTATTTTGTTAATTTTTATTAGTCGACCACCACCAGCTGCTGTCTTCGTAGCCGCTGCCGTCGCCGACCTAGCCACCACCACCACAGGCCGCTGCCGTCGCCGACCTAGCCACCACCACCACAGGCCGCTGCCGTCGCCGACCTAGCCACCACCACCAGCTGCTATAGCTGAAGGGTATGTTGCGGACGAAGCAATAACTTTCTGTTCACATTATCTTCGGAATGTTCAGACAAGATTTAATCGTCCAGAGAGATATGATGATGGTCCACCTCCAACATGCGAGATGCAGGTGTTCCGATCAGTTTGTAGTCCAAAAAGTGCGGGTGTAGTCAAAAAGCTGGATTACGAACTCAAAATGAAGCTAGTTTGGTATATCCTCGACAACTGTCATGAAATCGACAAATACAAGATGTAAGTCCTTTTCATATGGACCCTCTTTTACGTTAATTATATCTTAATGATTACACTAATATCATGAACATTTACAGAGAATGTCGTCTTGCCATGTCCGCCAATGATTTACCAACAAAATTTCCTCGTTGGTTTCGCGACAAGGTAAACTCGATGTATATGTAATTTACATATATAATTTCCACGCTTCATCTATTTCATTCTTTGTCTAAACTTATCTATTTTTGTCTTTGTCATAGATCTCTATTCTCCGAGCAGAGAAGCCAGCCGAGTGTAGTCCTGAACTACTCTCTTTGGCAAATGGACCGAAAGACCATGTGACTTATTACACCTCTTGTGTAGTTAATGGTGTGAAATTTGTGGTTCACGACCGCGACCAACGCCTAACAACACAAAACAGCGGAGTTTCAACGCCTGGGGAGAATGGAACTATGTTTTATGGTGTGGTAGAAGAAATTTTGGGGCTAACTTATCTGACTCTTGAGAAAGTTGTGTTGTTTAGATGTAAATGGTTTAAGACCAATAACACTAACCGAACCGAACTTTGTGCTACTAAAAATAACATAACGAGTATATCTACAAGAGATGATTGGTGGAGGCATCAACAATACATTCTGGCAACACAAGTAACACAAGTTTTTTACCTTGAAGACCCTTCTAGATCACATCATTGGAAGGTCATTCAAGATGTCAATCATCGAAAGATTTGGGATAAGGACATCATCGTAGATGTAGATGTTATTCATGACAACATCTCATCTAATCTTGCATTGACAGCTAATTTAGAAGATTTGGAATATACCCGGTTAAGTGGAGCTGGTCCATCAACGGAAGTTGATATTCCTACTTCTCTCGTCGATGATGAAGATTTTATTGATGATAATGTTGAATATGATGCTACTCATCCTCTTAGTAGTGATTCTGAAGATTCTAGTGATGATTTAGATTGATATGAGATTGTAATTTGTAAAGACACTAATTTGAATGTAATTGTTATCGAGTTGTTTTTACAATGTTTTGAATTGCTTATTTAATTTGTTTGAGTACTTGTATTTTATTATTTGTGAACTTCAATATATTTATATGAAATTGTTATCAAGTCCCAACATTTATTTTTACCACTACAACAAAAGTGGCTTTTTAGGACCCTTTGTGTGGGACGGTATGCTAATGGAGTCCTAAAAAACTGTTTAATAGGACATATGAGCGTTTAGGGTCCTTATTAAATATTTGCTACTTAGGCGATGTCCTAAAAAGGTATATAATAGGATGGTCGATGATTTGGGGTCCTATTATCATATAACTTAATAGGACACTTAAAATATGGATCCTAATAAATTAACTTTATAAGACGTTTATTTATTATGGTTGTATTATAATAAACCATAATAGGACACTTGAGTTTCGAGTCGTAAGACATCAGTTAGTTAAAACGCTTATTCACAAAAAGTTTTATTATACCAAAATTTAATAGGACCTTTGACACGTGGGTATTATAACGTTAACCTTTATAGGACGCTTTTGTACAATGGTTTTATAACATCATTTTTTTAAAACGATTATTTGAAAAAGTCTTATTATAACAAAACTTAGTAGGACCCTTAAAGGATGCATATTAATTATGGTTTTATTACAATACACCATAATAGGACGCTTGATATATAAGTCATAAAACATTAATTATTTAAAACGCTTATTCGCAAGCGTCTTATAATGTTAACCTTTATAGAACGGTTATTCATAATGGTTTGTTTATGATACACCACAATATGGCACATATTTTTAGAGTCGTAAAACATCCGCTTTTTATAACGCTTATTCAGTTTTATAGAACGCTTAATTGCAAAAGTTTTATTTGAAAAAAAATTAACAGGACCCTTGACACCTATGTGTTTTAACATTAACATTTATAGTACGCTTATTTGTTGTGGTTTTATTATCCTACACCATAATACAACACTTCTTTATTTGAGTCATAAAACATCAGTTTTTAAGAACGCTTTTTTATAAAAGTTTTTTTAAACATTAGTTAGTATGACACTTTCATACTTGGTATCAAAACTTGATACACCATAATAGGACACTAGATATTTGAGTCGTAAAAGATCAGTTTTATGAAACGCTTATTCACAAAAGTTTTATTTAAACATTAGTTTCCACTACATCCTTATTATAATAATACTTCCCCCATTATTTTTCCCCAATTATATAAACCCTAAATAAATACAACCATACAATGTCTTCCTCCTCAAATAGAACTAATCGGCCACCACCACCAACACATTGTGAACATGATCAACCAGTAATTAGGCGGACTTCGCGGACAATTGATTTCCCTTTAAGGCGTTTTCTTGGATGCGTTGAGTATTATAATGTAAGTTTTCTTGGATGCGTTGAGTATTATAATGCGTTTTCTTGGATGCGTTGCTATTAGTGATCTTTGTTGTTTGTACCATATAGGGTTCAAAATGTAAGACATTTTACTGGCTAGATCCTGAGTTGCCTAATGACTATTACAAACAAGAGGTTTTTAATTTGATTCAAAAGGAAAAACGTTTGAAAGAAGACAAGTATGGAAAAATAAGAGATTTTGAAAGGGAGATTGAGTTTCAAAAATCAAGTATGGAGAAGGAAATGTTTCTACTGCAATTGGAGTTGAAAGAATGCAAGTCTAGTGTTGTTTTTTTGAAGAAAATAGTTGTTGTTTTGTGTTTGGTTATTGCAGTTATGTTGTCAAAAATTATGTAATGAAATGCTTGTTATGTAGGTTTGATGTAATGAACTTTTGGTTAATGAAATGCTTGTTATGGGATATATATATGTGTGGATGCATTTACAGTTGTTGATGTTTGCTGAGATAGTAATGGATGCATTTACAGTTGTTATCAAAAAAGTTGAAGGTAAATGGGAATTGAAGTTGCAGAGAGTGAGTAGTTAATAGCATGTTATGATAGTCATACTCTGTTACTACTGCTTGTATTAGAATATAGAGTAGGATGCCTTGTTCCTAGCATTTCAAGATTTAAATGAGTATTATTTTGTTTCAGAAGTGATAAGCATTTGAAGCTCAAAATCATAACCTATGTCAAGCTGTGAAGATGAGTTAAGCTCAAATTCATCTTGGGCTGGTTACTTTCCACCTAATTGGAAATTCAAAGGATTAACAAAGTCAGAAGCCAAAAAGTCAAAAGGCAAGAAGTCAAACGGCAAAAATGTTGAACAAGTTGAACAAGTTTCTGGTAAAAGGATACAAGTGTTAGGTCTTGCTAACAATTTTACTTGGGATGCAATAAAAAAGAAGACATTTGGAGTCAAAAAACCATGAGGATAATGTGTTATCTGTCTTTGTATTGTTATATGTATCAATCTTTTGGAAGTTATGTATGGGTTAGCTGTCTTTGTAGTGTCCTTATCTATCAATGATAATGGTTAATTTGGTGCATTATTGCTGTAATATACTAATCCAGAATTGCAGTCACAAAATAAACTAGGCTTGATTAAAAAACAAAAATGACTGAGTGCAGGGCATCTCAGTCATAATGTTGTGATTAGCAGACCAAATTAAAGCAACAAGATAAGATCTAGAATCCCAATTAAGCTCAGAATTCTGTAGTCAGTAGTACAAGCTACTAAAGGAAACAAAAAACAGAAGAGAAACAACAGTCAATAAGCAGAAATTAAGCTCTTAATATGGGCATTTGAGCCAAACAGTGATAAAGCCATATTGACCCGTTTGACCCATTTGTCCAAACGCCCCTTAAGCAGGGTTGTTTTGAGATCTCAAAGTGAAAATATAAATAACAAGAAGCTAAAAAGTTAAAATTACCTAAATATAAATAAGAAATGTATAAGAAAGAGTAATACAAACAGTAATGAGGATTGTAATTGATTCTTAACAACTAATTTTACATAAAAACAGGGACTATTACTATTTAGCTAATTGAAATCATTAAGCTTCTTCAACTGGATCTTCTTCATCGGCAATAAGTAAGTCATTGTTGTCCACAACGGTTCCATCGAAACCACCTCTAACCAATTCAATATCCATTGTTTCGTCATGTTGAGGACACATAAATGAGTCACCCTGCAAATGTGTTTCGACGTCATCAAGACTTGTTTGTTCATCCATGTCATAAACATGTCTGGGCGCTGTCTTGATCACAACTTGCCATCCTTTGTCAACACCATCTGCAACGTAAAATACTTGATGTGCTTGAGAAGCTAGTATAAAAGGCTCGTTATGAGCCTTCAATCCTTCAAAATTCAATAGAGTAAACCCGTTGTCATCTTCTTTTTTCCTTGAACCATTTGAAATCCAATCACAATCGAACAAAACAACTTTCTTGTCAATACCATACTCCAACTCAATTATATCATTCAAAACCCCGTAGTAAGTTACATCACCCGCGATAGGATTGTTATCTGTAGCACTCGAGTAACTGTTTGTCATGGCCTGAAGATTAACCCCACTATTCTGTGTTTTCCTATTATGTTCTACATCTTTTGTGCGAAATCGGAAACCATTTATGATAAATCCCTTATATTTTTTCACATACTCAGATGGACCACTTGCCAAGCACCTTAGACTTTCTGTGATTCTGTGATCCCCTCTAGCATGTAGCTCCTCAACCTGAAATAAGGCAAGATGTGTTAATTGTTTTGTTATTAGTAGGTCGAAAATGCTATGTCATTATAATTACTTTGCAAAAGTAATAAACCTGTGTATATGCCTTACATGATCTTGAAACCACGATTCAAAAGTCTCACTATGTAAACGTTGAATGTCACGCTTACGTTTTCTCCGATTTTGATGATGAACCAACGCCAGATGTTCACTGCAGTGTTAACAGATGATAATGAAGATAACAACGACAACTATTCATTGTATAATATAATTTATGAAACGCACAACTAATATAATTACTTACGTTCGAAATTCATCAACTTCACTACAATTGAACAACACATATGAATGTGCTTTAGCCAAAATGTCAAGTTCCATCATTTCTACCTTAGTAGCACCAATCGGTCGACCCGGCATAGAAAAGATAGGTAAAACATCCTCATAACCATCGTCATCATTATTTCGACTTGTCTTATTATGTACGGTCTCAACATCACTGGATAAGTACAATGAACAGAACGACACACACTCTTCAGCTAGATATCCTTCTGCAATGGAACCCTCCGGGTTATTCCTGTTTCGCACGTAAGATTTTAATGTAGCTAAATACCTGATATATCAAAACAAATAATTTTAGATTCAATTATATTTGTTAATAAAGGTATTTACTAAAATAGTAATGTGCACCTCTCGATTGGATACATCCAACGGTAATGTACTGTCCCTCCTAATCTGGCCTCTGAAGCAAGATGAACCGAAAGATGAACCATGACATCAAAGAATGATAGCGGAAAAATCCTTTCTAAATCACAAAGTATTTTTCCAATCTCGGTTTCCATTTGAACCAAATCATTTGGATTAAGAACCTTTGCGCATAATTGTTTATAGTAACGACATAGCTTCATCACAGTATACCGCACGTGCTTAGGCAACACATTTCGCAAGGCAATGGGAAGCAACTGCTGCATCAAAATATGACAATCATGACTTTTAAGTCCAAACAGTTTTGGAGGTTTTAACTCTACGCATCTTGAGATATTAGCTGCATAACCATCTGGAACTTTCACCTTCTTAAGCACCCGACAAAAAATATCTTTCTCTTTTTTATCCATTGAGTAACAAGCAGGTGGCAAGTAAACTTTGTTGTTATCTTGAACTATAGGATGAAGTTCAGGTCTAATGCCCATTTCTTGTAAATCTAGACGTGCTTTTATATGATCCTTGGTCTTCCCATCTAGATTCATTAGCGTTCCAAGGACACTGTCACAAACATTCTTCTCAATATGCATTACATCTAGATTATGGCGTAGCAAGTTATCTTTCCAGTACGGTAACTCAAAAAAAATACTTTTCTTCTTCCAATTAAAAGGTAAATTTGGGTTGCTCTTCACAAGTTTTCCAAATTTAACTTCAAAACCATCTAACTCATCAAGTACTTCTTGTCCACTTAAGCCACGCGGTTGCCTGTCTAGTTCTTCTGTGCCATCAAAAGAGTCTGTATCTCTTCTAAAAGCATGTTCAGTAGGCAAATATCGACGATGTCCCATAAAACATTGTTTTTTGCCATGAGTCAGGCGTGTTGATTTTGTATGTTTATGGCAGTTAGGACATGCAAGTTTACCTTTGGTGCTCCATCCAGATAAATTTGCATAAGCAGGAAAGTCACTGATCGTCCATAACAAACAAGCACGCATCCGAAAGTTACTTTTTGTTGATGCATCAACAGACACAAAAACCACAAAATAACCCAACCACTACCTTTATTCATGCTCATACTTCTCCAGAATCTCAATGGTCTCCTTCTTCAAGGAGATCAACCTCTGAAAGTCAGCAACCACACTAGCAAGGGATTCAACCAAACGCCTCTCAATTAGCTGGACTTCATGCATAGAATCATAAACATCCTCTGTTGCCATTTCTTCATCAGTATACAACCGAGACACCTCCATCATTCTTTCAGTCCTTTGATCCACTTGCATTCTCATGTCGTCTCTTATAGCCGCCACATTCCTCATGTTGATCTCATTTGTTGGTATCTCCTGAATATTAAGAAAAATAAAACACTCATGAATCTTTTCGGACCCGGAAAGTTGTTTCAGTTCATCCAAGAACGGCGTTTCAGACATTTTTCAATTAGGGTTAGAAGTGATAAAGTTATGATCGGAAAACAAATAAATGGATGAACTGAACAAATAATAATATAACCAAGCATATATATAAAGGGTAGATGCATGAACTGAACAAATTAAGACTATTAATGACAGACGAAATAATCAAACCGCGTAATGATGAGTACCGAAGAGATTGCAGAAGATCAAAGGTCGATAAAAAATTACGTGTTCCCATAATATAGATGCTTATTAATTTAATTGGGATGACTCAAAGTGTAACTAGTTCAGTTTCAGTTTGAAGCATTTGTAAAAAGAGAGGAACTAGTAAGTGGGTGTTGAGTATAAATATATTTCGGGTCGGGTTTGGGTCGACCCGTCTAACCCATTTATTAATCAGGGTAGGTTCGGGTTGTGAATAAATTAATTGGTTCGACCTGACAACACGTTTAAGCTTTTTTTCTTAATGTGGCAACTTTTGTATAAATAAAAGGGTTTACTGTGTCGTTCTGCTTTGATCCTCCTCCGGGGATAGATATAGAAGAAAGAAAGAACCCTTAAACCGTTTAACCTTTTCAACCCGTTAATTTCAAAAAGATCAAGCCCATCTTTATAAATGGTTATAATTTGAATAGTATTTTTAAAATATTCATGATTATTATTTTCAAATTGAATGAAACCAAAATACCCGAAAACCCGATAGTACAATTGGGTCATATGAATCGGTGATATTGCCCTGTTGTCGACCTTGATTAACCTTAATGACGAATCTTCATATGATTCTTTTGACTATGAACCTTAAAAAAAATGGTATTTGGCGGAACCATCTCAAGTTCGTGTACCTTTTTGGTACCGATCCCCCCACCCAACAAGGAAGTCATATCCCGGTAAATTACCTATTTAACACTGGCTGACCAAGTTGGATTCTGGATTCGAACCCCCGCCTTTAAGCTTTGACTTGGTCAACTGCGCGCTTTTGCGATAGTTGGTGGCCAACTGCCTTAAGGCAGCTGGTTATGAAACTTTTATTATGAACCTTTGATAAGCTTTTCTGAACCATTTGATATGACCCATTTGTTATGAACATTTTGGATATGAACATTTTGATATGACACTCTGATTACGATATGATATCTGACTATCAGTTTGATACACGAGCCACTTCACTAGTCCTGGGGGTTCCATGTCCGGGTCATTGATGCACCAATGGCATATATGACTCTAGTGTGTTTGAGTGACGTTCCACACCATCCCTTATATGTTAAATGTTATGAGCTCAATTATATGTTTGGCCACCATGTTATATGCAGGGGAGTATGGATGCATCCGATTATCTGTTTTATGATATGATATGTTATGTTTCTGGGCTCGTGGTGGATTATTGTCCTGTATATGACTTCATGCAAAGCAATACATTCAATCATAATAGTCGGCACTTTATGATCACCTCACTTATATTGGCCTCGCAATGTGTAGAATATAGGCTACGAACCATTCCCGGAATGTGACGTCATGGGAAGTCGGCTTACGTAAAAACTCTTGACATCATAAATGAATGACCGCATCCGTTGAGAGTTATTCATATTAGCTTATACAAGGTGGTCGACTTCCCGACTACTGATTCGCAATTTTTGCAACATTGGATATGACTCTAGTGTGGTTTATTGTCCTACTTCTCACTTTATCTTTCGGGTCAACTGTATGCGGATACGCTTTAACAAACGTAGACCACTTATGATAAATCCCGTCTATAATAAAATATCAACATTTTAAATAATGGCCGAGTAAAACAAATGAACTATCTGGAGCCGCTCCATTTCGGGCAGTAAGCTTCAACACATTCATATTGTTGTTTGACCCGGGAAGTCCGAAAAACCAATGCCAAATCTACCTCATTTTTAATTTCACATACAATAAAATACTTATACAATATATATACAATAATATACATACATTCCATACAATATACTTATGGTTCAGTGATTTTCAAACCCGAGTCATTTCATTATTCATAGGGTTCCATGTCCGTGTCATTGCTGCACCAATGGCATATATGACTCCAGTGTGGTTTACTGTCCTACTTCTCACTTTATCTTTCGGGTCAACTGTATGCGGATACGCTTTAACAAACGTAGACCACTTATGATAAATCCCGTCTATAATAAAATATCAACATTTTAAATAATGGCCGAGTAAAACAAATGAACTATCTGGAGCCGCTCCATTTCGGGCAGTAAGATACAACAGATACTGATTACGTCAACACATTCATATTGTTGTTTGACCCGGGAAGTCCGAAAAACCAATGCCAAATCTACCTCATTTTTAATTTCACATACAATAAAATACTTATAGAATATATATACAATAATATACATACATTTCATATAATATATATTATATATACAATAATATAATACAAATATACTATTACTTAATTAATTATAAATCTAATTACCCCTATTACTTAATTAATTATAAATCTAATTACCCCATATAATCTAAAGTTCTAAACATTTGGGGAAAACTTACACACCCACGTTCACATAAACCCGCTTAAAATTTTTGGGGAAAAATTCAGATTCATAAATAAGTTTTGGCGCTGCGAAAATCAAGCATATCTTTTCGGAAGTCAAGTATTTGATTCGATTTTATTAATGGAAATCGTTTTTCACAGACGGTTAAACAATCAATTTTGGTTTAGGGTTGTATGTGGGCAGCAAAACAAGGATTGTGGGTTTTCACTTTTGATTGAAGATCTGAGTCAACAGGTAATGGAAACCTTTCTTGTTGTTATTATTATTGTTATTATTATTGTTATTGTTACTATTACTATTATTATTATTGTTATTGTTATTGTTATTCTTATTATTATTGGTATTATAATTGTTATACACTGTTATTGTTATACATTGTTAGTGTTTGTTTAACCTTTGTGATGATTCTTAAGTGTGTGAAATGGTGGGTTCGGGTATGTGTTTGGTTGACCTCTTGTGATGAGTCTCATATGTGATCATAAGTGCTGCTTATTTGTGATATGGTACAGGTTGTATTTTAGTTGCTCTGTTTATTTAAAATGAATGTTGGTATACCTGTGTAACCATGGTTGAAAGGATTTGGGTAGTGATAGTGATAGTGATTTGATATCAGTTTCTAGCTAATGTATTTCATTCTGGGACATGTAACTGAAGGATTTGCGTATATTTTTGTTTTTAGATAATGTATTTCATTCTGTTACATGTAACAGATGGTGATTTGAATTCACTTTTGTTGTTCTCATATGATTATTGTTCTTTGCAATCTCATAATAATTTTATTTCTTTTGTGAAACAGTAATGGAAAATAAAAAGATGCAACGCCAAGTCACCACGAGAAATACAAATGATTATGAAATGTCCAGAAGGACAAGGATTCAAGAAAACCAACAGAGATTACAAGCTTTGGGAGTGAAAAATCTTGCTAGGTCTTTGACAAGTCTAGTAGAGAGTGACAACACAAAGAAAAAGAAAAAGAAACCAACGGATACCGGTGAGAAAGATGCAGATTATATGCCTGGTTCAGACTTTCATCTTAATGCTGAGGAAGATAACCCAGAAGAAGCGGCTACACAAACAAATAAAAAGGTACGAATAATAAATTTGGCTACTAAATTTTCGTTATGTTTGTTTTCTAACAATTCTACTTGCATGAAACAGCATCGAAAATACATTGCTCCACAGTCCATGACTAGATATAAAAATTTAGCACAAAAACGACACATTGCTCCGAATGTCTCCAGTGGGCTAACATCTTCACAATCTCAATCGCAAAAGGGACAACAGATTGATACAGGGAGGGCAATACGTAGTAGGGTACAGGAGCCCGACCAAGTCCAAACAAGAAATGATCAACCAACTTCTGTCAAGAGAGGGAGATTAACTGCAACTGAGAGAAACTTAGTTGCAATTGACAACGACCATGACCACGGGGAGCGTGACTTGAGATCTGATGGTAACTATATATAAACTTCAAATACTATATATATGATATTAAATTACTATTAAGTGTATATTCAGTTAACTGTTTTCGGTGGTTACTTGTTTTTTTTTTTTTTTTTTTTTTTTATTTATTATTATTTTTTTTTAATATAGATAACAATGAAGACCTTTATGATGTTGAAAATGATGATATCGAAGACATACATATGAATGAAGATATTGAACATCAAGCTACTTCAGAAGATGATGTAGATAAATACATGGATGATTTGGAGAATGAGGATGATTTGGAGAATGAGGATGATTTTGAGAATGTGAACGATTTCACAAATAACGGCGATGATCTAGTCGGAGAAGAGATTCAAGCTGAGCATTCTGAAAATGAAGAAAACCATGTAGTTACACAAGCTGGAAATGAAACAGGTTAACATGGTCTACTTGATTGCATTGTTTTAAAAATCATATATCATATATTGTGTCATATAAGTAGAATATATAATAAAGTTAAATTAAAACAAGACAAAAAACAACGCTAACATATTGCCTCCATTTCAAATTATTTGCATTGTTCACTTTTTGTAGTTCGGATTGTAAGCAAAAGAAAGAGAGGACTAACACGTATGGCAAAAGTTTGGGCCCAAGAAAAAGGGGATAGAATTCCTATTTTAGTTAATGAACACGGACAACCTATTAACGACAAAAGTAGTCATCTGACTCATTTCATGGGAACCCTTTCAAGGAGTGGAAAGTATTGTCCGCTTTATAAACCATGGAATAAAGTTGACGTCGAAAAAAAAAAAGCTTTGCTTCAACTCTTAAAGGTACACAATGTTAAATATGTATGTTAATGAATAAAGTATTTGTTTTCTAATGTGAGCTATTACATTTTTTTAGACAAAATTTGATATTCCGGAAGCTGGAGAAAAATGGATATTGCAATCATTTGGGCGGAAGGTGAAGAACTGGAGGGCAAGAGTTAAGGAACTCTACCATGATCCGTCTTTGTCAGTTAAGCAACAAATAAAATCTAGGCCAAAGCAAGTGCAAAAAAAACAATGGAAGAAGCTTGTGAAGTATTGGAATAAAGAAAACACTAAGGTGTGAAATTCTCTTCCACTTTAAATAACATTACTTAATTTCACATTATGATATTTTAATTTCCTGCTGCAGAGTTTAAGTGAGAAAAACAAGGCGAATCGGGCAAAAAAAAAGATGATCCAAAGAACCGGTAAAAAAAGTTATGCTCGCAAAAGGGAAGAGTTAAAGGTAAGTGTATGGATAAAGTGGGATTGTTAATGTATCCTGTCTATATCCACTTTAAATATTCATTTTCTTTTTATTCATACAGACATCTTTGGGACGAGATCCAACTCGATTGGATCTTTTTAGTGCATGCTTCGCCAAAGATGGAAATACAAAAAATGATGACACTGCAAATGCGATTGTAAGTAATATGCTTTTATGTTTGCAAAAGTGTATTTATAGCAGAAGTTAAACACATTATGCTTTTGTTCGTAATACATGCTTTTCATATATGTTGTTCATGTTTATATAAAATGCAGGATGAAATGAAACGACTTACTGATAATCTGCCCGAGGGTTCGATTGATAATCCTGGACCAGATGATATTTTTTCTACAGTTATGGGTAAAGATCGAAATGGTGATGCAGGCATGTATGGTCTAGGTGTTCGTGCTTCTGCTGTTTGGGGTGTAATACCAAGTCGTTCAGCATGTCATAGAGAAAACAACGAATTGAAGTCTAGATGTGGAGAACTTACTAGTGAAAATGAAAAGTTACGAGCCCAGTTATCAGAGAAGAATGGGTCGACGGATAGTTCCATTGTTCCACCTCTTACATCACAACATTCTCCTGTTGTAACCACTGAACCTCCACGCTTACGGGTATGTTCCTTCCTGTGGTAGTTGCCTTTTCACTTGTTTATCTGCACACTCTGACCTCTTAGGTGATATTAGAACTAGTAAAACTATAAAACCAATGTTTGAACTACAGAAAGTCAAAATCAAATTACCTTCACTCTCACAGTCCACTGTTGGGACCTGTGAGGATCAAATCTCAGCCACTTGGTCTAAATCTTGTTCATGTATCTTAAATTAGTGTTATCATAGCTTAAATAATCATACTTAGTGCATACGGATCAAACAAGTTTCATTAAAGTCAAAGTTTAAGTTCAAAATCAAAAAGTCAAAATGGTATGTTAGTCAGAAACTCTGATCTTGGGAGAATTTTTGTGAATTTCGTGTTGAGATTCAAGTCTTGATATTTTTACATGTTGAAATTCCCCATCTAAGCTTTTGAATCCCACAGTTAGCTTATTTTTATGATTTTTTCTCTGGATTAGGTGATAGTTCAAAGTTGTCTGCAGGGCTAACCATTGCCCTGCACCAGGGCATCAGCTCAAAACACCAACTATCCATGTGCCTTAGCTTCTTCATTAGTGGGCCACACAGTGAGCTTATTGGTTTTTTTTAAAGCCAATAACCTCATCTATAAAGTTCAGGGCTTATTTCAAACTTTTGAGCTTATTAGATAGGTCTGCAGATAGCTTTTTGTTTGTCCAATTCCACCCATCATACACTGACTGATCAGTGTTGACCAGCCAAATTCAAGCCTCCATACCTGCAGTATTACATCTGTTTAACCTAATACATGTGTGTTGACTATAAATTGATAAATGTTTGTTGAACACTGAAATCTAGGTCGGGGATGAAGTTGTCCTTAAAAGCATTCTAAACTCAACCGAGACTGTAGCAAAAGGAAGGGTGAGGAGCTTGAACCCAAATAATATAGTTGGTGGTAAAGAGATTGGACGAGGATGGTGTGAGGTAAACGTTCAAGTACCAACAAAAAGAGATGAAATGTTGGTGAGACCATATGGGTTATTTTCCACAATTCAAGACTGTGTTGGTGCAACCATAGCATGGCCTTGTCCCTTTATCTCGGTATGTCTTTGTTAATCTTGTGATACCAATAATTTTACTAACATGGACCTTAATGCTTATACATGGGTGTTTATTTGTAGGTGTTCCGTGAGGATTGAGAGAAATGATGCATGATGACCACGGACTAAGCTTCTTGTTGCGTTAATGTATTGTTTATTGTTAACAGACTTTATGTTAGATTCTGTCTATCTTATTTATGTTTAGTGCTTTTGTTATGACAATTGGTAATTTGAAATACAATTTCGTTTTATTCATTTAATATTTTGTTGATGTTTTATTCATATCGTAATAATACAGTGTGGATGGTGAAAATAGCGTCCTATCATATGACTTGTCAGGACTTTCAAATTGTCCTATTAAACTTATTAACCGTCCTAACAATTAACTTAACATTATAAAACTGTCCTAATATGTTGTTATTAGGACGTTATTTAGGTTGTTAATAGACGTTTTATACGACCAAAAATTTGGTTTCATAATCTTCTTTGAGATATTAGAACCCTTTTCTTGGTCCTAAATTAGCTATAATGTTATATGATAAGCGTCTTAACAATTATCTTTTACAACATTGTAAAAGTGTCCTAATATGTTGTTATTAGGACGTTATTTGGTTGTTCATATACATATTATGCGACCATAAATTTGGTTTCATAATCGTATTTCGGATATTAGGACCCTTTTCTTGGTTTTAAAGTAACTATAATGGTATATGATAACCGTCCTAAGAATAAACATTAAAGGACGCTTGTATGTGTATCAAAAGATTAAAAGTAGGTTACCACATGTTAGAACATTGGAAAAGTGTCCTAATATGTTTTTATTAGGACGTTATTTGTGTTGTTTATAGACGTATAATGCGACCATAAAATTGGTATCATAATCTTATTTGACTTATTAGGACCCTTTTCTTGGTTACTAAAATAGCTATGATGTTACATCATAAGCGTCCTAACAATACTTTTAAGGACGTTTTTATGTGTCTCAAAAGATTAAAAGTAGGTAATCACATGTTAAAACAATGTAAAAGTGTCCTAAAATGGTTTTATTAGGACACTATTTGTGTTGTTTATAGACATATAATACGACCATAAAATTGGTTTCATAAGGCTTAGGACGCTTTGGACCTATTACAACCGCCTTACATGAAACGCTTTCATCCTTGGTCCTATTAAATGAAAGGTCCTAAAAAGTACCATTTTAGGACACTTATGGGGGTACTAAAAAGCCACTTTTCTTGTAGTGTACTGTTCCAAATAACTTATTTAATTTGTTCGAGCACTTGTATTTTTTATTTGTGAACTTTAATTAATATTAAATTCTTATCGGGTTGTTTTTACAGATGGCAATGGTTGCTCATGGGCATGGTGGGGATAATGGTCCCCCAAACGATGACCGTCCATGGGTGCCTCCCAACACCCACAAGAGTAAGTAATTATAAGATATTGTATTTGAATTTCATTACCTGTAATTTGAATTTATTCACTTGATTACTTGTATTGTTATTTTGTATTGTTAATCTGTTCATTTGAATTTTAATTTGTAGACCCGAAGGGTCGTAAAAGAGGCCATGACGCTAAGCTAGAGAAGAAGTTCGATGATGGTGGGAAACAAAAACTTTCCATTGACTTTGACTATGGTGATCTAGGAACAATAAAACCAGTTGGCGACAACCATGGCGATTTTACAAGGTTGATTGCCAACGAGATCCAAAGAGTTGTCCCATTCCACTTCGAGACGTGGGATGATGTAGATGATAAGTACAAGAGGACTTTGTGGCCTAGAATCAATGTCGAGCTTTACTCTTAAAATCTACTATGTTATATTTGGTAAACAATATTCATTACATAACTAGTTCTTTTGAATTGCAGGCGTTTTTCAACATGAAACCCCATTTAACAGGCGAAAAAGCGGAAATATTTAAGACAGGGATGAAAGTCGAGTTCAGAAATCATTATAGAAACCGCAAGAATAAATTCAAGAAAGAGCATTTTGTCGACCAGGGCGGGTACGAGCACAAGGAGGAGATCCGGAATTTTCCTCCGGAAAACATGTCCTTGAGCGATTGGCATTTGTTTTGTGATCATGTCACTTCAGCGAAGCACATGAAACGTTCACAAGCCAACAAGGCTAATAGAGACAAACAACTGTACACCTCTAATCATGGTTCAAAGTCATACGCGCAAAGTAGGCATGAAGAGGCAAGTCGTTATTGATATTTGTTGTTATACTCGTTTTATTTGTTTCAATATTATCATATACTAATTTAATGTGTTTTTAGTGGGCTGGTGGCAAGGGTGCATACCTGGACCTTGTCAAGCAGTTTAAAGACAAACATGTGTACAAGAAGGGAGACAAGAAGGGGCAGTGGAAAACTAAAGCCGCTGAAGATAAATACGTAAGTCATTCTGTTTAAGATTTAAGAAAATAACTTATTTAGTAGCATTCTGCATAATCTGTTATAGTTTGTCTAAAATCTGATACAAAATAGCATTATATTTAGCATAGACTCACACAAGGCTACCTCCGTATAGTGGATCCATAGTAGAATGAAACATGCATTTTTCTTCAAGAACTAAAGTTATACTAGTTTAATGGTTTAATAAAGCTTTAGGAACCAAAAGATCAAACACCCCTGCGGCTGCAAGAGTGTTTGGCTACTGATACAACAGCAACCAAACACCCCTGTTGCAGCAGCAGGAGTGTTTGGTTACTGCTGCAACAGCAACCAAACAACCATGTTGCTGCAATTTTGGGCTTATGAGCTTATTTGGTTTCGTCTTATATTTCATAAGCCTCAATTTTTTGGCTTATATCAAGACTTATGGGGTTGCTTATATAAGTTTCTGGTTTAATAAAGCTTTAGGAACCAAAAGATCAAACACCCCTGCGGCTGCAAGAGTGTTTGGCTACTGATACAACAGCAACCAAACACCCCTGTTGCAGCAGCAGGAGTGTTTGGTTACTGCTGCAACAGCAACCAAACAGCCATGTTGCCGCAATTTTGGGCTTATGAGCTTATTTGGTTTCGTCTTATATTTCATAAGCCTCAATTTTTTTGGCTTATATCAAGACTTATGGGGTTGCTTATATAAGTTTATTATACCATAATAAACTTACATAAGCCCATAAGTCTCAAAATTAAACCAGAAAATTTAAGTTAATGAAATATAAGCCGAAATCAAATAAGCTGATAAGCCACATATAAGCTTAAACAAACACTCCCATAGGCAGATAAGTAGTGCTAATAAGTAACCAGATAAGTAGTGCTAACAGTTTTTGAAATATAGATGGATGTTGCCTTAATGGTTTGAGAATCTGAAATATAGATGGATGTTGCTAACAGTTTTTGAAATAAGTCGTGACCTGATATTCTGAATGTAGTAAATTAGGAGCTGGAAAGATGGTTTGGTCACCTGATGTCCCATGATAAAAGCGGCTGTATGTAGTCATTAACCTATTTTGACCCATTTTAGCCCAAACATGTACACGTTATGCTAAAATGGGTCAAAATGAGTGAAACGGGTGTAATATAAACGGCAAAGTTACTTCTTAGCACACGTTTGGGCTAATAAGTAACTTTGTCGTTTATATTACACCCGTTTCACCCATTTAGCCGATACATGTACTAATAAGTAACTTTGTCATTTATTTAAGTTATTTAACCTGTTTTGACCCATTTTAGCCCAAACATGTACACGTTATGCTAAAATGGGTGAAACATGTGTAATATAAACGACAGAGTTGCTTATTAGTACACGTTTGGGCTAATAAGTAACTTTGTCATTTATATTACATCAATTTCAGCCATTTTAGCTCATACATGTACTAACAAGTAACTGTCATTTATTTGATTTATTTCACCAGTTTTGACTCATTTTGACCCATTTCACTCGTTTTGTGACTTTACAGAATCTGATGCTAGAGATTAAAGGGGGTCAACAAGGTCAAGAAAAGCAACTCACTGATAAGGAGATTGTATCACGAGTCTTGGGTAATAAACGAGACTTTAACCCGGGACGGGGTAGGGTGTTGGCAGGTAGTTCTTCTTCATCATCTGTACGCTCCCACCCTGCTCCCCCACAACAAATGACTCAATCCCAAATAAATGCTCTAGCGAAGTTTGTGACAGATACTCGAAAGCATGTTATGAGCCTACATGAACAATTAGCGGACCGTAACATCATTGATTTGCCACCGCTCCCTGAGCTTGACCCCGAGCTTGACCCAATGTTTATGGTTGTTGATGAAGAAGAGGATGTTGACGATCCCGCAAGTGAGTAAATCAACAATTTATGATGTTGAACAATTTACATTTATGTCGTTTTGGACAATTTATGCTTATGATGTTGAACAATTTATGTTTATGTCGTCGAATTAAATCGTTGAACCATGTAGTCTTTGAACAATTTATGGAATGTAGTTTGCTTTAGTTATTGGTTGTGTTGATTTGAAATTCTGGAAAATTTGGTTGCGGAAAAATCTGGAAAACAGGGGCGGAAAACCTGGGTAAACGCGGCAAAACAGCCTGGCTGTTTTGCAGCAGATGCACTTTTAGCGACAACATTGTTGTCACTACATGTTGTCGCTGTTACCAATATCCATTTTTATTTTTCCCAGCAACAACTTGTTGTCGCTATAGGTTGTCACTATAACTGTGGTAAAAAAAAAATTGAACTTTTAATGGCTGCATGTTGTCACAACAATGTTGCCACAAGAAACTGTCAAACTTTTAGTGGCAACATGTTGTCACTAAACAGTTGCCACAAAAGAAATGGGTCAATGAAAGTCAAACTTTTTGGTAACAAAATGTTGTCGCGACAAGTGTTGTCACAAAAAAAACATGAGTCAACAAGTCAAACTTTTGGTCAAACCTGTTGTCACAATAGGTGAAAAAGTTGTCACAATAACTTCTAGCGACGCGGTTTTCGCGACAACGCTTCTAGTGGCAACATGTTGTTACAAATATACCTATTGCGACAACTTTTCCACTTATAGCGACAACATTGCTTTGTCGCGGGTAGCGCTGAATGGTGTAGTGCCAACAGTGGTTTTTGGTTTTATGGACCATTGGTTATGATTTTCACGAATTGAGTTCCTATACTCGCTATGTGACAGATGAACCTTTTCTTTCATTTGGTGAATTTTTCCTTTCCTAGCTTAGGAGCAATAGTATAACTAACCTTATCGTTTAAAAGTTTAGAAATTTCATTATTTGCCATTGTGGATCTTAATTTTAAAAACTTCGAGCAATCTTTTTGAAAAGGCTTTATAGATTAGATGGCTTTAAAACCACTTGTTGGACCTCTATAATGTGAAAATAACATAAGAACTAACTTAAATCACATTGTATGTCAACATATGGAGTGTTAAACAATTTATAGTAATAACACGTAAAGCAATTTAAACACAAAGACACAATGTAATTTTCAACGTTTTACAATTCTTATTTGAATGAATCAAAGAATTTGACATTGATTATTTGCGGAATCCTTATAAGAGTGAAAGCAACTGTTCAATTGAAACTCACACAATTTATATGTGATAGTCACATACCTTTTGCCATTAGATCACACATGAGTAGTTAAATCATACATAACATATTAAGTCGAAAACATTTTCCCCAAATTAGATAATAAGATATCAATTCTCTTCATTGGTTTCTAAACCAATGTATCTTGTCTGCTCATACAACTAATTAGCTTATTTAAAAAGTTACGTCAATGTATCATAGCATGTTTTAAGGCTTATCATTCTTGATTCATTTTATAAGCATCTAACATGATGATGAGAGTATGCATTACGTGTAATCCGAACAATAAGGTTAGGTTTTGATTGGATGGACAAGATCATATCCAGGAGCGGAGCCAGGATTTCAAGTTAAGGGGGGCCTAAAAAAAATTTTATACTCGCGACATAGTTCGAAGGGATACATCAAAGCATGATAATCTAGAAGAATAGATTAAGAACTAAATACATAATAATATTAAGAAAGTAACGGAAACAAAAGACATTACCAAAGTAACTGGTACAAAAGACTTAACCAATCAACATATGATTTCTAATGAGTAATGACCTTGAGGACTTAAGCTTTAATCCTTTCTCATGAACTAAATAAGACTTCTAATCACCTTAAGCACTAGAGCAAGAATCTTTTGCCATGAACTGACCTGCAAATGACGCAAAACAGTAATATATAAAAGCATAACTTCTATATGTTAATGATAAAAAAATAATCATTTTAATAGTAACAAGAAATTGTACCTTTTGCTTTTTCATCATCTGGACACGTCGTTGTGATTTGGAGTAAAAATCATCTATTATTATCTCATTACAAAGGGTACCAACAATCTTCCTTTCAATGCTAATAATCATGCTACTCTTAAGGAAGTCATCACTCATGGTACTACGAAGTCTTGTTTTTACAAGTTTCATCTTTGAAAAAGCTCTTTCAGATGTTGCAGCTGAAACTGGAAGAGTTAATATGAGACGAATTAATCTATCAATAAGAGGATACATTTCCGACTTCTTAGCTTCTTGCAATCCTCTACACAACTCCGAAAGTGAACTAACATTTATTCAACTCTTGCAAATGACTATCAATAGCAACATAGATGTTCTGTAACAATTAACAAAAGTAATCAAGTCAATAATCAAAAATTTTAAAATCTTATAACTTATAAGTAATATGTTAGTTTTAGCCTTTAGGAATAAACGTGTTCGGTGTTCCCAAGCCAACATATAAGTTATAACAACTAAAAAGTAATAAGTCTGATCAACTCATGTCTGATGATATGTTACTAGTTCTTTTTTAATTATTAGATTTTAGGCAATTAGTGAAAACTATACCTTAACAAATAACAACTAAAAAGTCACGCGCAAACAATGAAACAAGCAATGAAGAAATTAATAGCTATCTTTTATTTAGCATTCAATTGATCATTAATTTTTTAAAAAGAAACACTCTGTTTCATTCATTTGCTACAAAATTTTCTAAACACAACTACAAGTAACTAATTTTGAGCATTAGTAAAAAGGGGAAACTAAACAATAAAGAACATACCTTATTAGCTATTCAGAATTTTAGATGAGTGAAAATTTTGATCAATTGATTTTGATATTGAGAGAATGACGGTTGGTTTACTTGGTCCTCTTTTTCTTCTGAAAAATATCAAACAAAACTGGACTGGATAGATTGGGAGGGGCCCATTATGTATATTCTTTAAAAATTGGGCTTATGGACTATATAGTTATGGACTTCTTGGGCTAGTTAGGGGGGGAGGGGGGGGGGGGGGGGGGGAGGGGCTAGCACCCGCTAGCCACCCCATCCCCTCCGCCCCTGATCATATCACGGACTGATAAGGATGTGGTAAGTACAATTACATGTTAAGTTTCATGTCATATGAATGAACTCTTAAAGCCTATGTTGCTTAAGTATTATAGTGAAAACATATTAATATTAGATAAACCAAACAAGGTGAGACCGCAAAAAATGTGTGGGCAATAAATAAGGATCAACATACGAGATATATCCCGTCGCAACGTGTGGCCAATATACACCTTGTTAACATCACATATACATATAAAAAGTGCATTACAAAACATGAAACCTACAAAATGTATTACGTAGTAAACATGAGTGCATACGAATGTATTATTTAAAATTAAATGGCTAATTTCTAATTTCATATTTGTGGTTCGTGTGGTTTCATTGTATATCTTTGGTTCCTTTTTTTAATCAATTACAACCGATTAAAAAATAGTGATCTTAAATTATGGGGCAAATACCATAAAAAATCATATTTGTCGTAAAATACACTTTTGGTTATCGAAGAGGGGCAAAAATTTCAAAAAGTGTCTCAAAAAAGTCAAAAAAATGAAAGTTCAGTATCTGAGGAAAAAAATTTAGACCGATTGGACAGCTTTCCTGTGCGAGGAAGGGAAGAAGGAAAGACATAAAATAAAGCAAGTAACCCGAAACCCTTACCCAAAAGTGACTTTCTTGATAATTATAATGCTTTATTCTCAATTTTAGTGTTGGTACCAAACCTGGAACGCGTAATGTCTAGGATTCATTCTCAATTTGAAACCATTGTGGACTACGCAAGGTTGGTGATATAAAATCGTGTTTTATATATTTATACCATAAACCAAGACATTAATATCCACCCTATTAAGTATTTTATTGAGAATATATTTGTTAACTTTATAAAATATACAACTCGATGAAACAACTTTAGATCATCATAATATCATAGATGGTGCAAGTGTTTCAAAACATTTAATATAGACTATTAATTAGCAAAACATTGTCAGGTAAGTAACATATACGAGCTTACAAAACTAGAATGTGATACGAACTACAGTTGTCGTCAAATTGAGATCGAATCTAATATAACAGATGGTGTGGAAATCATATCATTTTCTCCTACTTGTAAGTTGTAACTGATAAGATCTCGTTGCTCGTTAATGATTTCCTATACAATAATATGCCACGTTTACTCTTACGCTTGTCCTGTTAACAAACTACATTTACATTAATAAAGTTGCGATCCAAGGCAAAATTTTAGTCATTCCCGCATCTAAAGACAATATCTTACGTGGTTTTAAGTGACGAGAGTTATATCATGACATGTCACATTCCGAGTCAGTTTAGGTCGAGCTAGCTTGACAGCTTGTCGGAGAATTCTTGCCGTTTAAAGATTTTCTGTAGACAAATGTTAGGAAAAAAAAACACTGAATGCAGTGTAGTTATCTTCCCCTTTGCAAGACTATTACACAATGAAATTATGAAAACTATAAAAGATTATACAAATTTGACGTATTTCTGTAAAGACTTTAAAATTCATGGCAACAAGTTGAGATGGCCGAGTTGGTCTAAGGCGCCAGATTAAGGTTCTGGTCCGAAAGGGCGTGGGTTCAAATCCCACTCTCAACATTTTACCTTTTTTATTGTATTTTTGATACAGTAGTATTTATGAGAATAATTTAGGGTAAAAAACATGTTCAAGAGATACATAACTTGAATTACAGAGTCACAAAAGTTAAGCTAACTTTGGTTGTGTGTTAAACATTACCAAAATGCGACATTTGAACACATGATTTCGCCATTCCAACCGCCTATAACATGAACCAAATATTGCCAAAGCATCTTTTTCTCTGAGAGCTCTTGAGGAGCATAAACCGATATGATAAGATAGTTTTTATCATTGGGAAGCCATTTTCCCATGATAGCAATGAAATAATCCGAAACTGTAGAATTCTCCTTATGGAACATATTAGAGTCCCAAACACATAAAATTACCTCCAGAATTACCTACCGAAAGACTGACTACAAAATCAAAAGAAAGATTACCCCAACAAGATCTGATGTCGAAAAGGTTCACATGCTCCATTTTAGTTTCCTGTAAAGAAATAAAATTAACTATATTTTTAATACATAACTCCTTTACCCAATCATTTTTTGTCTTTTGGTCAAGACCTTGAACGTTGAGGGACAAAAAATTCATTTATGGAACTCTTACTCTCCTTGTTTTTTCACAATCTCTTCGATGTTATTTATGCACCCCTCCATTTTGTAACACATTGTTTGTCTCACTTTAATCTGGTCTTTGATGAGTTGTAGCATAGAACCGCATGTGTTAGGAGTATTAACCTGCTTAAATGAACCTGAATTAACCGAAATTCATACATCCTCCTTGATGCCAGTCTTATAAGCATGATCGTGTTCTGACGAGACATGTTCCTTAACAAGTCCATCAGAATTATGAAGTGAGAACCCGGCGGTACTTAGGATCTTCTTCTGATTGAATCGAAACATTATGATGTAATTGTTGTTTTTTTTCATGAAGATTATAAATATTAAAAGGGTCCTCGGAATGAGTTTCTTCCATTTTTTCATGCTTACTTTCCTTCGTGACAGACCCTTTGATTTCACCAGGTTCTTCAGCTTCAAAGATAGTCTCAGGAATTTCCTAAGCCTTACTTGCCTTGTCAGAATATCCATCTTTTGATTTGTCATCAACGTATTCATTATCCGACTCAGAAGAGTCATCCTGAGAGTCTGAAAAATCAGGAGCCCAACCTGATACTTCTTTTACACGAATCCAAAAAATCTTACCTTTAATGACAATTTTGAAAGACTCAAAAATATTCTCGTTGGAGGTAGTTTTAATACACAATCGCTTCCTATGAAAGGATGGAGCATCCTCATCCTCCTCATACAAAAGGGAACCCCATTTCAAAGAGATTTTAGCGAAGGTATTACGAGACCAAACTTTTAGAGGAACACCCTCAACATCAATCCAAGCTACTCTTTCATCAATACTAAAAGAATCAGATGCATGTTGTATCGATGAAAACCAAGAGTTAACGCCGACATGTGAATTGAAGTTATGTAGGGCGGTTTTAGACTAAAATTGGAGTATCACCCAAAAACCTCCCATATAATGGATATTAATATCAGAAAAGCGTAAATTATCAAAAGGGACTTTTTCTTGATCAAATTCCCAAAAGGGTACAAAACAAACTAGTTTTCCCAATTTGGTCGTGTGCTAATTTGCGATCGTGCGATCCCATTAGTTTCTTTACACATGATGAAGCGAAAAGTGTACCGCTTTTGGGGGGTCATTTAAGGCCAAAGTCAATATTATTTGATCAAATATTGCCCTAAATCGTTCCTTTTGTCATTTTAGGTACCTTTGAGAGGAATTTTACAAAAGGAAGCATTTTGGACATTTTTGAAGCGAAAAAGTGCAGAAAACGACAAAGTCTCAAATCATGCTGGAAATTGCACTTGACGGCGTCACATATTGCTAGTGACGGCGTCAAGAGTTGACAAAAGGGTGGATAAATCAATTACACGTGACGCGCCAGAATGTTTTGTGAAGGGGTCGTGATGGCGTCACATACAAATTTGCCAAGGCCATCAAGAGTAACTGCAAAGAGTGACGGCCCAGAACCCATAAAGAGTGACGGCGTCAGAAGTTGATCTAGGTAATACGAGTTTATTTTGGCGGCGAGTTGACGGCGTCACACCTTATTCTTGACGCCGTCAGGAGACAAAATCTATATATAGTTTTCTAGTTTTCATTCATTGTGTGCAACTTTGAGGGAATAAACCCTAGACGAATTTTATAGCCTTTTCAAGGGTTTCAACCCCTTGTTTCTTCCATGCTTAATTGAAGATAAGTACTTAACCAAATCATTCAATATGTCTATGTGTTGTTTGATTATATCTTACGCTTGTCTTCTCTTTAACATGTTAGGCTAGGTTTTCTTCTTGTTTGCTTAGATGTAATGAAACTTAGATATTGATTATGGGTTGGTTGTTTGTTTATAATTGTTGTGGATGAATGAATTCGATGTTAGGCTTAAGAAAACTGGCAGACTTCCAATTGGTAACATGCTTGAACGTCTTAAGAAACATGAATCGGATGTGTACTGCGATTATTTGGTTATATTTAATGCATAAGTAACTTCCAAGGATACCATGTTAGGAGCTTTTAGTCTGCTCGACATAGGATTGAGGTAAAAGCTTATAGAGTTAAAGAAGATCGTACACGGCCCTACGAATGCTATTAAGGAATATAACCCGTCATTCATGCAATTGTAACAAGCTAATCAACCTGTAAAAGATAGCTAAGGAGTAGTGAAATATAAGTAAACACAATTCTCTCATTATTGTTTACACCACAAATTAGTTTTAGTTTATTTTATTTTATTTTGATTGCATCTTTAGTAAATTGGGTTAGTTGACTAGCAACTAATTCCGCCCACTCCTTCCAAAACCGAGATTTTACTTGCTTTCCTTAAAATAAAAAAATACAAAAGAATCATCCCTCACCTCTAGACCTAGTTTTAGTGAGTTTTGACCCTAGCGAACACTATTCTTTGAGTTGAACGATCAATCCCCCGAAATTTGTCACTATACTATACTACAACGAACAGGTACACTGCCTGGTGGGGATTGCAAGCTTCTCAAGATCCCTTGAGAGGTATAACCTTTTGCGAGGGCGCAATTCCACGCATCAAGTTTTTGGCGCCGCAACCCGGGGAATAATTATTGTCTAGGTTAAAATTTCTTTTTATTAGGTCTACTTGCTAGATTCCTTTCTAGTAGGATCTTTTATTTTATTTTTAAAGGTTTTCTTTAGTCTATCTTTTTCTTCGTTCCTTTGTTCGTAACTTTTGCTATCCGCCATCATTGAAGGTGGTAATCTCTTTGATCCCATTAACCCACCACAACAAAATCACCCACAAAACCCACCACTACCAAACCAGCCTTCTAGACCCCGAACTTTGGGAGAGTACTCCCGTCCTAGCCACCAAGGCTATCGAAACACCATTGAGCTCACTCAAGGAGCCAATGTGTCTCCCTTGAGATCCGACACCATCCGGTTGGTGCAAAGCGGATGGTGCATTCCATGCACTTCGTTCTGAAGATCCTAATCAACATCTCAAGGATTTCCTCAAAATAGTAGATTCCATAGACCTTGATGTTGGAACTCGAGAGACGACCCGATTAATGGCTTGAGCGTTTAACCGTGGGATCCATCACCTCTTGGGATGATCTCACCACTCGCTTCCTTGCTCAATTTTTCCCACCGGGGAGAACTACTAAGCTTAGAAATGATATCTTGATGTTCCAACAACGTCAAGGTGAAACTCTCTATGAAGCATGGACTCGTTTCAAGGACTTACTCCAAAAAGTCCCTCATCATGGCATAGATCTTTGGCTCCAAGTCCAAATTTTCTATGACCATATCGATCTCTCCACAAGGCGAACCATTGACCAATCGGCCAGTGGCAAGCTTCATGATCTAAGTGCGGAAGAATCATGAGAACTCATAGAAGATTTTGTTCTCTATGACAACGAAATTTGGAATGATCCCCGTGATTTGAACAAAACGGTCAAGGAAATATCTTTGCCTTTGAACAATTCAAGCACTCCCGACCGTAGGATCATGGAACTTGAAGACCAAGTCAAGTTTCTCATGAAATCCTACGAAGCTCCTAAACCTTCAAGCCAAGTGAACAAAATCACTTCTTCGTGCGAATTATGTAGTGGTCCCCACGACACTCATGATTGCATGGAACTCCCCGAACAAGCTTTCGCGGATTACGCATCCTCGAGTACCGACGGAGCGGGAGACAAGTGGTACACTTTCAAACCCGAGCAAAACCCTTACGGTGATTCATACAACCCCTTTTGGAAAAATCACCCGAACCTTAGGTGAAAACAAAACCAAAACATACCCTAAAACAATTCTTTCACTCCACCTAATCAATTTCAACCAAACGCTCCATCCTCTAACCATACTTTCAACAACAATCCCTCCAACAACTATGGTAATACCAATAATTTTAAAGGATTGATGTCCAAATTTATGGCATCTCAAGAGACTCGTTTAGCAAAGTTTGAAGCCGATTTCATACAAAAGAAAAGTGAGATGACCAATAAGATTGACACACTGTTGAAAGTTCTGATGAAGCGAAAAGTGTATCACTTTTGGGGGGTCATTCAAGCCCGAATTCGTGATTATTTGATCAATTATTACGTTCCTTTTGTCATTTTAGGTACTTTTGAGGAGAAACCTGGAAAAGAAGCATTTTGGACGTTTTTGGAGCAATTAAGTGAAGAAAACAACAAAGTCTCAAAATCCTTGCTGGGAACAAAGCTTGGCAAAAGATGTGGATATGGATAATACACATGATGGCCCAGAACAATTTCAAGCCAAATATGCCTGACGGCGTCACCAAGGCCGTCAAGATCAACTTATATGTCTGATGCGTGGGAATTGCACCAGGCTTTACCTCTCGAGGGATCTCGAGAAGCTTACAACCCCCACCAAGCAGTGTACCTGATCGTTGTAGTATAGTATAGTGACAAGTACCGGGGGATTGATCATTTTTTTTTGGGTAAAAGGTCAACGACCCGGTAAATATATTACTCCAAAAAACATTTAAGTACAACGGATATGAGTGAATCCCATATCTCAGCCCGTTACATAGGCCAAAAGCTTACATAACAAGATACTTCCTATTTTCTAGACAAGAAAACAAAACCACTACCACATAATATTGAAAAACTCGGACAAAAGTATAAACTATTTCCTACGACCTTGGAGATTAAAGCCATAAATGGCATTAAGAGCATCCAATTCCCCTGGAAGATCATAAATTTGCTTTGAGTAGTCATCATAGTCATCAAACTCATCTTCACGCTCAAGACCTCCACCAAACAGATTAGCAGATTCGTCGAACGTGTTAAGAACCTCTTCCACATCACTATCAGTACCCACAACATCGCCGACCTTGGAAAATAGGTTAGCCCTCTTAGTGACAGAGGCAGACGGAATAGGATGACCTTCATTATCCACAAGAGTAGCTTTTCCATCAATAAGTAGCTTTTCAAGCTTACTAATCTTCTCAACTATTGGAGTAGAACCAACTTCCATAGTTTCCATTGAATCACTCACAATCGGTTCTTGTGATGTAGTACCAGTCTTAACCGACTCATCCTCATTAACTTCCATTGTCCGGTCAGAATCCACTTCCATGTTGGTGTCAGCAGTAGGGATACCAAACGCATCCGTATCATCCATATTAAGAGCATCAAATTGGTTAGATGTAGAAATCTTCGTACCACTAGAACTAGCCATATCAGAAGTCGTCTTCTTAGTGCTACCAGCATTCTTATTCGTCTTCTTAGGTTCAGGAGGAGCCTTTTTGGGTTGATATTGAAACTGCTTACCCACAACAGGTTTAGTAAACCCCCCTTGACCCGGAATTGAAAGACCACCTTGCTTTCCTTTCTTCTTGTGATTGACAGTCTCGAAACTATCACTAACAGGCTTAGTAGACTGAACATGAGGAATAACAACTATAGGACAATCAGCCAGAGTATGACCAAATATCTTACACTTGTCACAACGAGGTGGTTGCCACTCGTATTCAACTCGTATCTTCTCAATAGTGGAACCCGAACCATCAAGTAATGGTATCTCAACAGTGAGGTTACCCCGAAGCACCTCATCCGATTTTACTTCTATCATGCATCTAGCAAAACTACTACGGCCCCACGATTCCTTGCACATTTGGCTTGTAAAAGTATCTAACCTTTTGGGCGTGCCAATCAGTGTGGCAAGAAGACTGAGGCCATCATCAGAAAACATAGCAAGGGGAACATCATGGAATTTAACCTACACCGGGATATTAGTCAAATCCTCTTTAAGTAGGCTTGTGTTCAATGTCCATAGTTTAAGAATAATAGGAACATTTCTGATCAACCAAGGACCGTTTTCAAGCACATCATCAACACCTTTCTTCGAGTTGAATTTAAAGAAGAAGAACCCCTTAGCATTCATCATTACCTTTTGAACACCAAACTTAGCCCATGCATTACGGACATAGTAATCAACAACCTGAAAAGCAAGGCGTTGGCCAAGAAAGTAACCATAGAGAGTATTCTCAAACCGCGTGTTAACCTCTTCCACTACTTTCATTGGAACAGAAAGGTCAACATCATCCTTCTTCTTGCTACATTCCAACCTACGAAAGTTTGAAACATGTTTCAGAGGTTCATTAGAAGTAGCACCCGCATAAGAAACCAACTTCACTCCCGTACCATTAGTAGTATCAACCTTTTGAGCATTAGGGCCAGAAGTTACACTCTTATTCATATTCACATTAGATCCAAGCGAAGGAGGATTAACTTCATTAGCTCCAATATCAATTTGAATTTTATTCATGGCATCATCAAAATTCTGATGCGCAGTATCAATCAAGTGCTTCACATTATCAGTACTTGTAATCCGCTCCAAGTCGTCACCATGTGATGTATCTTTAGTAAGTGGAATCGGCTCCACTTTCTTAGTCCCATTCATAGAACAATCAGATGCATCATCCACATTCAGACTAACACTACTAGGGTTCATCATTGAGGGTGTACTCAACTCACCAAAGCTAGTAGTGTCCTTTTGAATATTACCAAGTGAAACCGGCTCAAGGGTCGATTTCGTCGCACCATCAGCTTGATCGGCCAAACTAGTCAGATCTTTATTAGGAGCATCGGTTGCAACCTTTGAAATCAAGAAACCCTTATTCATCATCTCTCAAAACCCACGAACAGAAATTCAATACCAACCAGCATGCATGCAAACAGAATGAAAAGAAAAACCCTAATCGCTTAGGGTTTAGAATTAAGCACCGAGAATACTAACCAGCCCCATGATAATCGATCCAAATAAGTGATAAATCAAGAAGATCAGGAACTTATAGGATAGATAAACCGACTTAAAACAACAAAAATCAAAGATTATCCTTCAAATGAAATTCAAAACTCTCAAAGTGGTAACAACAATGTGTTTTTTTCATAAACACTTTGAGAGATTTTTCACAAAAAGGTTTTATGGCATGTGATCAACAATAGGATAGTCATGGAGTTATAAGGTGACTAAGGTTAGGAAAAACCGTCCTATGATCCGCCAGAGCCGGAGGGATCTACCCAAGGACAATTCCAATAGATTAGAATTAGAAGTCCTTAGGTATGATTGAAAAAAGAAGAAAATGAGAAAGGAGAAAGAAGGGGTTGAAGAATTAAAAAGAAAAGTTATGAAAAAGGGTGAAAAGAAATAGCCCTCCAAATGTTCAACCTTAGGGCAGACACCGGGTACAATTCGTATGCTACTGGTTGTTACTAAGGTGACACCAGTATTGAAGACAAATACATCATGGACCCAGTGACGCACTGCACTAAACCTTCTTAACCACTCAAGTTCTCTTAAAAGAGCTTGTTTCATTCTCACGGGGAACCGGTGTAATCTATCGACCTGTCTCTTAGAGATGGTTGATATTGAAGCAGGAGACCCATCCCTAATCTCTGCATAGGAAACCAAATGTGCACTTATCGAGTCTAGAGCCCCGAGATTCATCAAAAGATCTCATAGGAACACAGGATACTTCTACACTGGTTGTTCAACATTAAGGACGCCAGATGTAAACTTAAGAGTCTTACGCAGATCTTAGTAATCTGCCAGAACATTTATGAGAGAATTCACACAAGTGATTCTCAATGATTGAATGGAAATTCCTGCCAGGGTCAACATCAAGCAGCCCTGACAGCAGGTCACTTCGGTAATTCCTTATGGGTTACACTTAGTGTTCGCGGTGGTTTCAAACGGTCTACAGTCATGGAGTGATCCCCAGTGACTCACCCAGTCATTGAGCTACTAAGTAGGTCTTGTAAGCTCTCTTGAGAGTATCTGACATGGGAACGGCCATGGTAAGGGTTAGAAAGAGTCTTCACACTATGCTATTGACGATCTCTAATTCTTATCTGTAAGTACCGGATGTTTTATTGCTAACTGTTTATATGCAGGGACACTTCATCTCCATGGCGACAGATTCCACATGCTCATACATACATCTGGAAGTTAAAGAAAGCTCCCTCAAAGATCTATACAACACAAAGTTCAAAGAAAGATTCTACGCCAAAAGAAGAATCTACAAAGTATAAAGACTAAAGATCAAAGTGAAAGAAAGGGAACTACGTGCATATGAATATCAAAGTCCAAAGATGTATGAGCATGTTGGAATGGCAAAAACAACCACCACAGACATAGAAGTGACGAAAGGAAGATTGCTCCATATCTCAAAAGAACAAAGAACGATGAAAAGACAGTCATCAAAGATCACAAAGCATGAAGGAACAAAGACTAAATACTATTCTACTATGACACACTGATGCGTGGGAATCGCACCTTGCTTTACCTCTCGAGGGATCTCGAGAAGCTTACAACCCCCACCAGGCAGTGTACCTGATCGTTGTAGTATAGTATAGTGACAAGTACCGGGGGATTGATCGTTCAGCTTAGGAATAGTATCGCTAGGATTAGAAAACCTAATTAATAGTTCTAGAGGTGAAAGATGATTATTTTTGTGTTTTTATATTTTTATGAAAGCAAGTAAAATCTCGGGTTTTGGAAGAGTGGGCGGAATTAGTTGCTATTCAACTAACCCAAAGCTAATATATATAATTGAAATAAAATACTAAAAATGAAATTAAACTAAATTAAACTAAGGTTATGAGCAGTGGTTGTAGAAATTGTGTTTACTTAGACTTCATTACTCCCTAGATATCTTTTACATGTTAATTACTTGTTACACTTGTATGGATGACGGATTGTATTCCTTAATACCATTCGTGGGGTGGCATACATAACTCCCCAACTCTATGAGCTCTTATCTCCTCCTACACCATGACCCAGCACAACTATAGGGATTGTAAACAGTGGCTCATGCATTAAATACAACCAATAAAGACCTAGTACGCCTCGGTTCATGTTTCTTAAGACGTTCAAGCATGTTACCATTTGGAGATCTGCCAGTTTTCTTAAGCCTAACATATAATATCATTCATCCAAAACAAGAATAGACAAGTAATCAACACATAATCAACATCTAGGTTTCATTAGATCTAAGCAAACACAAAAGAGATCTAGCCTAGCATAGTAGAATTAAGATAAGAACAAGAGATAAACAACCAACACATAGACATATTGATTGAATTGAAAGTATACTTATCTCAATTACAATGCAAGGTCTCAAGGGTTTGGAACCCTTGAAAAACTTGTAAAAGAGGCACCAAAATTGTCTTTAGGGTTTCACCAAAACTTCTCTCTTTTTTAATGAAAAAAACTAGAAAACTATATATAGGAAAAATAGTCTGACGGCGTCAAGAGTAACTTCTGACGCCGTCACCTCGCCGCCATACACTTCCTCGGACGGCCTTGATCCACTTATGACGGCCTATGTGACGCCGTCACCACCCACGGTATTTTATTCTTGCCACTTTGACGCCGTCATAAAGCCTTCTGACGCCGTCACCACCTACGGTGTTTAATTCTTCATGTCTGACGCCGTCAAGATGGTGGTTTTGACGCCGTCACCTTGTATAGCATGGATTTTTGGTACTTTGCCGTTTTCTTCACTTTTATGCTCCAAAAACGTCCAAAATGGCTTCTTTTCCAGAATTCACTCTCCAAACACCTAAAATCACAAAAGGAACGATTTAGGGCAATATTTGATCAAATAAAGTCGGATTCGGGCTTAAATGACCCCCTAAACACGGATCATTTTTCGCCTCATCATATACCCTTACACTTGAGATTTGCTTGTCCTCAAGAAAATGAGCTTTTATTCTACTCAAAAGACAAGTTAGGGGTCTTTTAACACTAATATAAAAGTAATTACAACAAATAATCGTTCCACTAAAGACCAATAGACAAGCACGGAGGTCATACAAAAGCACCTCACAAATAGTGTTTAGATACTCACATCTCTCGGGTGTAATAAAGTAATATAACATTATGGAAATGGAAGATATCTCTCACTACCTGTCATAGCAAAATAGATTACCATAGGCTTGGGAAAGGATCAAACCTCCACCACATGGCGTAAGCACCTAGGATAAACTATCAAAGAGGTCTTTTAAAAGGTTATAACGTTAGGTGTAGGGATATGAATTACACGGTTTTGTTGGATAAAGGAAGTTTTACTGGTGGCGAGTTAACAATCTTGGTTAATTACATGTACAAGATGGCGTTGCTAAGCCAAGACTAGACTCGACTTAAGCTAATAATTGAAAAATAACAAAAACATAAAATGAACATAGAATGAAACGGGATGGTAGTCCGTATGTTTTTTCTTTCTTTTTCCTTTTTTTTCTATTTTTTTTTTCTTTTTCTTAATTTTTTCGATTTTTTTTTTTTTTTTTTTTTTTTTTTTGCATACACTCTTACTCTACCATCCAAAATAATACATCATAGGGGTTTGAGCAATCCCCTTACACTTGAATCTTTACATACTTTACATTTAACTAATCTAATGACTCGAATTAAGAAAATCAAAACACTTGGAGCAGTTTTAAGATTAACGTACATATGGGGGGTAATAATATTATGTTCTTCCCCATTACTCCATAAAACAAGTACTTACCCATGAGTCCCAATCGTCCCAAAACAATATGTACAAGGATATGACTCGACTTAGCAACCATGTAATCAATTAGAAAGTTAACTTAGGGTTTAACAAATAACAATAATGCACTAAAGATGAGCTCATACACGGAAGGCTAAGGCGGTTTGGTTGTACATTTAAGTGGGGTGTAACAAATTCTTCCTTTAAGTAAGATGCTTAAAGTTAGAAACGAAAAGATAGGCTCGGAGGGGTGTACTAGGGGTTTCGTGTACTAAAAATGAGTACAACGCTAAGGGTGTGGGAAAAATTAGTTGACTTAACTAGCCAAGTAATATGACTTAAATGGTCAAGTAATTATAATACGGGTTTAACACAAGGGTGATCCTAATGCCTCTTATCATGTAGTAAATCCTACCACACGAATGTAGTCTCACTAGCGGTCTCGGGATGCATCACTAACGCAAGTTCTAGAATCTAAATGCTACCGGTACACTCATAAGCACTAATAGTAAATGATTTTCCTATCAAAACTAAAGGCGAACCTCACATTTTTGGGTGGAAAATTTTTCTGAATATACGGTTATGTGCTAGTCATACAACCTCCTATCCATGAGACGCTTGCTATGGCTAAAGTTTCACTCCTAAATGTTGTAAAAAAATTTAAATTTGGCGCTAAAATTACACTAACAAGTATTTCTCATAGTTTTATTACTCATCTACTATCAAACAAAACAAACTCAAGCGAAAGTGCATATGTAAGGTATCATCTTTTTACCCTCCCCTTACACTTAGGATGAACATTGTCCCCAATGTTCAAGTAAAGAATGTAAAAGTTAAGAAGTAAAGAGAATGAAATCAAATACTCCCCTGATTCGCTCGGTATGGATTATAGGTTGGCCAGGTTAAATCTTCCTCCAAGAAAATGAACAATCAAAGCTTCCCTTCCAGAATATAAATCATCTTCTTGTCATAAATAACCTGTAAATCCTGACAAAAGTAGACAAGGCAACCTCGCGTAAAATCGGCGGCATCCTATATAAGTTACTAAATCCTAGAAAACAAAGTAAGATATAATGCTTGTGGAATAAAGTTTGCAGATTTCCTGGAGATTATAAAACTTAATAATTCACAAAAACTATAAGACTCCGTTAGAAAAACAAAACCGGTAAAATTTCCAGATTTTTGACTCCTGACACCGTCAAGAGCAATACCCTGACGCCGTCAGAATGGACCTGCAGAAATTCTTATGTTAAGTTTCCGGAAAATTTCTGGAAAAACTTTGTCCTACTTCCTGGAAAATCCTGCAAAACTTCATTATGACTCGATACAAGCATTTGACTCTAACAAATACGAATATACATGTTCATTAAATATTGTGGAGAATCATGATCGGTTCGTTTCTTAAAAACATATTTGGGGTTTCCCCTTACACTTATCTTTTGCAAAAATACCTTTAGGTTGAAGTTAAGACTAGGCCAAACAACATAATAAAGTATTTTCACATTTTAGTTTAGAAACATGATCAACCAACAATAAAAATAAAACATGCATACGGAAGCAAATAACAATCAAACAAATAAAATCACACAAAACATGGGTTGCCTCCCAAGAAGCGCTTTTCTTTATTTACGAGTCTTGTAGCTAGACTCAAAGTCGTGGGTTACTACGTGACTTCATCATCAAACATCACATCCTCCTCATTAATCATTTCATTGTTATTTTCTTGGTAATGTTTTACACGTTGTATGTTAACCGTGAATTCCCTACCCTCATCATCAACTAGCACTACTGCCCCAAATTTAGAGGAATTCTTCACCGTGAACGGCCCGTACCATCTAGACTTAAGTTTTCCCGGAAATAATCTCAGCCGAGAATTGTATAATAGGACCTTGTCTCCATCTAAAAATTCTTTGGGTTTCTTAATTCTTTGATCATGCCATCTTTTAGCTCTCTCTTTATATGTGATGGAGGATTCGTAGGCTTCTAATCTAAGCTCATCTAGCTCGTGTAATTGCAAAAACCTACTATTCCCTGCAGTTGTGTAATCTAAGTTACATGCCTTAAGCGCCCAATAAGCCTTGTGTTCTAATTCTACCGGTAAATGACATGCCTTACCATACACCATGCGAAACGGGGTCGTTCCAATACGTGTTTTGTAGGCAGTTCGGAATGCCCATAAGGCTTCGTCGAGTTTGAATGACCAGTCCTTTCTGTTTTGACTAACCGTTTTTTCAAGTATTCTTTTAATAGCTCTATTGGTGTTTTCGACTTGGCCATTGGTCTGTGGATGATAGGCGGTGGAGAATCGATGGGGTACTCCATACCTCTTCATTACCTTTTCCATTTGTGCGTTGCAAAAATGTGTCCCCCTATCGCTGATGAGAGCTTTCGGAATCCCGAATCTTGCGAAAAGCTTTTTCAGGAAATGAATGACCACTCTAGCATCATTAGTCCTAAGGGCTTGTGCTTCAACCCATTTTGAAACATAGTCAATGGCGACTAAGATGTACTCGTTTCCCCCTGAGGACGGAAAGGGTCCCATAAAGTCAATTCCCCAAACATCGAATACCTCACAAACTTGTATAAAGTTCTGAGGTGCCTCATCCCTACGCGATATATTTCCAGCCCGTTGACATGCATCACACGCTTGTACCATATCTTTTACATCACGGAAAATTGTGGGCCAATAGAATCCTGCATCGAGAATCTTTCGGGCAGTGACGTTTATCCCATGATGCCCTCCAGAGGGACCGGAGTGACATTCCCTCATGATTTTTACTGCCTCATTCTCCGAAACACAACGCCTTACAATGTGGTCAGGACACCTTCGGAATAAAAATGGTTCATCCCAGAAGTAATATTTTAGCTGGGAAAAGAACCTCTTCCTCTCGTATTTAGTCAGGTGTTCAGGAACGAGCCTACATCTACTTGCAAAGTAATTGGCAAAGTCGGCGTACCATGGTTCCGAATCAAGGATAGACATTAGTTGTTCGTCAGGAAACGAATCTTTAATCTCACTTCTATCGTGTTTATCCAGGGGGTTTTCAAGGCGAGATAGATGATTGGCGGCTAGATTTTCTGCCCCCCTCTTATCGCGAATCTCAACATCAAATTCTTGTAGCAACAAGATCCACCGAATCAGTCGTGGCTTGGCGTCCTGTTTCACAAACAGATATCTAAGAGCTGAGTGGTCAGTGAAGACGACTGTCTTTGAAAGGACAAGATATTGTCGGAATTTGTCGAATGCAAACACTACGGCTAATAATTCTTTTTCGGTGGTGGAGTAGTTCTCTTGGGCGGGATTCATGGTTTTGCTAGCGTAGTAAATAGGTTGGAAAAGCTTGTCACGTCGCTGACCTAATACAGCCCCGACAGCGAAGTCGCTAGCGTCACACATTATTTCTAATGGTAACTCCCAGTTGGGTGTGATCATGATTGGAGCTTGAGTGAGTTCCCTTTTTAGGAGGTCGAAAGCATCTTTGCATTCTTGGGAAAAATCGAACGGAGTATCCTTCACAAGCAATTGAGTCATTGGCCGGGCAATTTTGGAGAAGTCCTTGATGAATCTCCGATAAAATCCGGCGTGCCCCAAAAAGCTGCGTATTGCCTTAACAGTCGTGGGGTATGGTAACTTAGATATAGCTTCAACCTTAGCTTGGTCCACCTCTATCCCGTTCCCTGAAATCTTATGCCCCAACACAATCCCTTCCTTTACCATGAAATGACACTTTTCCCAGTTCAACACCAAGTTGGTTTCCTCACAACGTTTAAGCATCTTTTCTAAATTAGCAAGACAGCGGTCGAAGGAGTTTCCGAAGACTGAAAAGTCATCCATGAATACCTCCATGCTGTCTTCCATGAGTTCGTGAAAGATTACGGTCATGCAACGTTGGAAAGTGGCGGGGGTATTACATAGCCCAAAAGGCATCCTTTTGTAAGCAAACGTTCCTTAAGGGCAAGTAAACGTGGTCTTTTCTTGGTCCTCAGGTGCTATGGGGATTTGAAAATATCCTGAGAATCCATCTAAGAAGCAATAGTACTCGTGTTCGGATAATCTTTCTAACATCTGATCAATGAATGGTAAGGGAAAGTGATCTTTCCTCGTGGCATCGTTGAGCTTTCGATAGTCAATGCATACCCGCCATCCAGTGACAGTCCTCTGGGGCACCATCTCACCCTTGTCATTTTTTACTACAGTCATTCCACCCTTTTTAGGTACAACCTGCACAGGACTGACCCATGGGCTATCCGAGATCGGGTAAATCAGTCCTGCATCCAAAAGTTTGATCACTTCTTTCTTCACTACTTCCTTAATGTTAGGGTTCACTCGCCTCTGGGGTTGCACAGTAGGTTTATAATCTTCCTCCATAAGAATCTTATGTGTGCAAAAAGTTGAGTCAATCCCCTTAATGTCGGCCACACTCCATGCGAGTACCCCCTTGTATTTCTTCAGGACCTCTAAGAGTTTAACTTTTTGTTCCTTTTCCAGGGAAGAGTTTATGATTACCGGGAGTTGGTTTTCTCCCTGAAGAAAGGCATACTCCAGATGATTAGGGAGCTCTTTAAGATCAACATCAGGGGGCTCGATAATAGAAGGTTTGAGCTTGTTCTCGGGCTTTCGGAGCTCGAGATGCTCCGTTGCCTCTTGTCTGGGGTAGAAGGAGACTGCATTAACCTCCTCCGTCTTTTCCACCTCTAGCAAAGGCAGAAAACTCTCGTCCCGTAGCCAGCCTTCATCGATTTTTTCATCGATGCAATCAACAATGACATCTGTGAGCTCATCTACTTCCCCGATAAAGTAGAGCCGGTTGGACGCTTCGAGGGAGAGGTCCATAGAATCCTTAATGTCGAAGGTTGTGCTATTGTCTCCTACTCGCAAGGTCAATTTGCCATCGTAGACATCGATGACTGCACGAGCGGTAGCAAGAAATGGTCTACCTAAAATGATAGGTACCACGTCGTCCTCCTCCATATCCAGGATTACGAAGTCGACCAGGAATTTGAATTTCCCAACCTTGACTAGCACGTTCTCACATATCCCTTCGGGGTACTTGACTGATCTATCGACTAGTTGGATGTTCATACGGGTAGGCTTCAATCCGGAATATCCTAGTTTATGGAACATAGAGAGAGGCATGAGATTGATACTTGCTCCCAAATCGGCAAGAGCATTCTTGATTGATAGAGGTCCTATAGAGCACGGCAAGGTGAAGCTGCCTGGATCGTCTACCTTCTTCGGTAGCCCTCGATGGGTCACCACTGAGCATTCCTCCCCCAGGGTTACAAGACCCTCGAGCTTCTTCCTGTTAGCGAGCAGCTTTTTGAAGTATGTGCTATACTTTGGCATGTGATAGCAAGCATCCAGGAGAGGTATGGTGACAACTGAGTCTTTTAGGTATGACAAGAACCTCTTGTTATCATTCTCAGTTTTCTGGTTCCTTAGTCGGGATGGGTATGGAATTCTTACAGGTGGGTTAGGAAGAGCTGATGGGGAGGGGGTTGTCACGGGTGGTTGGTCCGGGGTGCCAATGCCGACATCCTGCTCCTGCTCCCCAGGTTTGTCTGAATCGAGTGTGACGGGGGACGAATTTGGGTAAGGAGGGTCCTTGGTTGTTGTTCCGGCCCGTGTGGTTATCGCGAGCATGGGATCTTTTCCTCTTTCTGACGGTGGTTGGAGGTTATCTAGGGCTGAGTTAAGCTTGCTAAAAAATTCTCCGACATCCTCCTGATGTTCGTCGAAAAGCTCATTAAGCCCTTTCATTTGCAAGTCTTTTTCTTGAGTGAAGTGACCAAGGTCATCTTCGAAACTGCTCCTGATCTTGAATTCAGGACCTCCCTCCCCTTCTCTTTTCCTCACCAGATTTCCCCAAAGGGTATAATCATCATTTTGGTAGAAAGGCAAAAGGGAGGGATCAGCATAAATGTCTCCTCCTGACAAGCACGCATGTTCAGTTGTGGCTGCTCCTCCGCATTCCTCCACCTCATACGGACCTCCACAGTAATCGCAGATCAAGTAAGGATTCGACAGCATTTTAGGTGGTTGCGACCCAGCTAGGCAATCCATTCTTTTGTGAACTTTGCTTAATCGATCCGAGGTGGTTTAAGAAATGCCGATAGTCGACTCAGGTTCATCCCAAGTGTCATCCTGGTCTTGGGCATATTCTTCAATCCTGTCCCATCCTTCCTCGGCACTAAGATTGGCCAATCTCCCTTTCCTAGATTGGTTGATTCCGTTCCGGTCATTAGAGGAAATATTTTCGTAAAAGATTTGGACCAAGAGCCAAAGTTCAATGCCATGATGTGGAACTTGTCTTATTAAATCTTTGAATCTAGTCCACGCTTTATGGAAGGGTTCATCCTTCCCCTTTCAGAAACGAAGGATCCTATCCCTAAATGCTGAGGTTTTTCCAGGTGGAAAGAACTTCTCATAGAACTTGGATATGAGTTGCTCCCATGTGAAGATAGATTCGGAAGGGAGTTTGTTATACCATTCTTGGGCTTTTTCGTATAAGGTGAAAGGGAAGAATCGCAGTCGGGATGTGTTTCTAGTAGCCCCACCCGTATGGATGGTGTCCACTATTTTTAGGAAGTCCTTGATGTGTTGGATTGGATTTTCCTCATCAAGTCCGTGGAACTTACACACACTTTTGACAAGCCAAATATCATTTGCATGCAAGACCTCGTTGGTATGTTCGTTAGGATAAACAATGGCATTGGAAAACCCACGAGGAGTTGGGGAAGAGTAATCCTTGAGACGCTTAGGAGGAGGTATTATAGGTGTATTCGTCTCATTGTGGGAGCTCGGGGTTGTGATGTGATTTTCTGAATTTTCTTCAGAGAGAGGTGCATCAAAGTCGATAGCAATGCTGGATGGTTCAGGTGTTGAGTGAGTTCGTCTTAACCTACACATTTCTCTTTCGGGTTCTGCATAAGGCAAGACGAGGTCTTTAGTGGTGCTACGACTCCTAGTGATCCTAAGGTTGGAGAATTCGTTGGTTGCCATGATTGTGGATGGTAAAGAGTTACGAACAAAGGCACGAAGAAATAAGATAGACTAAAGAAGACCTAAAAAATAAAAATAAAATCTTACTAGAAAGGAATCTAGCAAGTAGACCTAATAAAAAGAAATCCTAACCTAGACAATAACTATTCCCCGGGCTGCGGCGCCAAAAACTTGATGTGTGGGAATCGCACCTTGCTTTACCTCTCGAGGGATCTCGAGAAGCTTACAACCCCCACCAGGCAGTGTACCTGATCGTTGTAGTATAGTATAGTGACAAGTACCGGGGGATTGATCGTTCAGCTTAGGAATAGTGTCGCTAGGATTAGAAAACCTAATTAATAGTTCTAGAGGTGAAAGATGATTATTTTTGTGTTTTTATATTTTTATGAAAGCAAGTAAAATCTCGGGTTTTGGAAGAGTGGGCGGAATTAGTTGCTATTCAACTAACCCAAAGCTAATATATATAATTGAAATAAAATACTAAAAATGAAATTAAACTAAATTAAACTAAGGTTATGAGCAGTGGTTGGAGAAATTGTGTTTACTTAGACTTCATTACTCCCTAGATATCTTTTACATGTTAATTACTTGTTACACTTGTATGGATGACGGATTGTATTCCTTAATACCATTCGTGGGGTGGCATACATAACTCCCCAACTCTATGAGCTCTTATCTCCTCCTACACCATGACCCAGCACAACTATAGGGATTGTAAACAGTGGCTCATGCATTAAATACAACCAATAAAGACCTAGTACGCCTCGGTTCATGTTTCTTAAGACGTTCAAGCATGTTACCATTTGGAGATCTGCCAGTTTTCTTAAGCCTAACATATAATATCATTCATCCAAAACAAGAATAGACAAGTAATCAACACATAATCAACATCTAGGTTTCATTAGATCTAAGCAAACACAAAAGAGATCTAGCCTAGCATAGTAGAATTAAGATAAGAACAAGAGATAAACAACCAACACATAGACATATTGATTGAATTGAAAGTATACTTATCTCAATTACAATGCAAGGTCTCAAGGGTTTGGAACCCTTGAAAAACCTGTAAAAGAGGCACCAAAATCGTCTTTAGGGTTTCACCAAAACTTCTCTCTTTTTTAATGAAAAAAACTAGAAAACTATATATAGGAAAAATAGTCTGACGGCGTCAAGAGTAACTTCTGACGCCGTCACCTCGCCGCCATACACTTCCTCGGACGACCTTGATCCACTTATGACGGCCTATGTGACGCCGTCACCACCCACGGTATTTTATTCTTGCCACTTTGACGCCGTCATAAAGCCTTCTGACGCCGTCACCACCTACGGTGTTTAATTCTTCATGTCTGACGCCGTCAAGATGGTGGTCTTGACGCCGTCACCTTGTATCTTCAGCATGGATTTTTGGTACTTTGCCGTTTTCTTCACTTTTATGCTCCAAAAACGTCCAAAATGGCTTCTTTTCCATAATTCACTCTCCAAACACCTAAAATCACAAAAGGAACGATTTAGGGCAATATTTGATCAAATAAAGTCGGATTCGGGCTTAAATGACCCCCTAAAAATGGATCATTTTTCGCCTCATCACACACAATGGTCAACAACAAAGAACAAAGAAGACCTAATCACGTGGAGCATCATTCGAATGACCACCCCTTAGGGGGAGATTGTTAGCATTAAAAATTATATTCAAAAGTGATGGTCATTCTCATTTGTTGTAACGTTGTAATGTGTCGTAGTTTTAATTAGAATAGTCAATGGGCCTTGGTCTTGGTAAGCTAACATGTCGTGTGTTATGTAATGTAAGCCTTTATATGTAAAAGGAAACCAAGCCCAAGACCAAGCCCATGGAAAGCCTCTTAAGGCATCATGTTAAGAACTATATAAACACCTCAAAGGCTCATTTGAGGTGTGTGCTTGTGTGTGTATTGTGTGTGTTTTTTAATAAAAGTTCTCTTCATCTTATCATTCTCTTTCTATATTAACGCCACACATATATAACATCAAGTCACCATCTTTACTTCATTCACGTGCTATATTTGTGTTAAAGTTGATATATCTAAGTCAATGAGGATAGGATGGAAGATGAAGTGAACCCTCTTAGGTATGTCGACCCTAGAACAAGGATTGAGAGTGATAGCTCATTCAGTATGCAATTTCCTTGTAAGATTGGATTTAGGAGCTTTGATGCCTACCTTAACTCATCTCTCCCAATGAACATAATCTCGCGTAGTGAATATAATAAAATCATGGTAGATGAGTTAGAATACAAAGGAGATAATATTATAACTAGGGCAATGTCATTGCATGTGTTTGTAGGAAGCTTTGTTTATCATGTTGAGTTCATGGTTATGGAGAATTTAGGAGAATTTATTGATAGTAAGTTAACCCAAGTTGTGTTTGGGAAACCTTTCAAAAGGTTGACCAACCTTGATGAAAAACTTACGGAAGGGTTAATTACATTCTCGGATGGGGATGAAGATTTTGTTTACCAAATGCCCCGTGCACACCCTAGGTTCAAAATTTCTCCATGGAGAAGTGTAGTAGGTATCCGCCCCTAGAAATGCTAAGCGAGAATGATAAAAGAAAAGGGCTTAAACATCCTCATGAGAAAAATAAAAGGTATTATCGTTGATGTTTAGAGTTAAGTGATGATTATACGAAAGATGAGGCAACTATTAGATGGCTCACCCTTGGTTATGTGAGCATAAGTGACACACAGTAGCCCATGACCTTGAGTCAAGCTACAAGACTCGTAAATAAAGAAAAGCGCTTCTTGGGAGCCAACCCATGCTTTGTGTGATTTTTATTTGTTTGATTGTTATTTTTTTCCGCATGCATGCTTTATTTTTATTGTTGGTAGATCATGTTTCAAAACTAAAATGATACAAGTACTTTATTTTCTCATTTGGCTTAGTCTTAACTTCATCCAAAGTTATTTCGCAAAAGATAAGTGTAAGGGGAAACCCCAAATATGTTTTTAAGAAACAAAATTGATCATGATTCTCCACAATATTAAATGGACATGTATATTGGTATTTTTTAGAGTCAAATGCTTGAATCGAGTCATAATGATGTTTTGCAGGATTTTCCAGGAAGTAGGACATAAGTTTTACAGAAATTTTCCGGAAACTTAACGTAAGAATTTCTGCAGATCACTTCTGACGGCGTCAAGAATTAATTCCTGACGGCGTCATGTGTAAAATTCTGGAAATTTTGCTAGTTTTGTTTTTCTAACGGAGTCTTAAAGTTTTTGTTAAACCTTTAGTTTTATAAACTCCAGGAAATCTGCAAACATTCATTCCACAAGCATTATATCTTAATTTGTTTTCTAGGATTTTTTAGTATATATTGATTGCCGTTGATTTTACGCGAGGTTGCCTTGTTTGTTTTCTCATGTTTAACAGGTTACATATGACAATAAGATGATTTCTATTTCTGGAAGGGAAGCTTTGATTGTTCATTTTCTTGGAGGAAGATCTAACCTTGTTACCGCACTATCCACACCGAACGAATCAGGGGAGTATTTTCTTTCATTCTTTTACCTGTTTTAATTTTACATTCTTTAATTGAACATTGGGGACAATGTTTATCCTAAGTGTAAGGGAGGGTAAATGATGATACCTTATAAGATACAATTACACTTGAGTTTGTTTGTTTGATGGTAGGTGTGTAATAAAACTAAGAGAAATACTTGTTAGTGTAATTTTAGCGCCAAATTTAAAATTTTTTACAACATTTAGGAGTGAAACTTTAGCCTTAGCAAGCGTCTCATGAATAGGAGTCGTATGACTAGCACAAAACCGTACTATTCAGAAAAATTTTCCACCCAAATATGTGAGGTTCGCCTTTAGATTTGATAGGAAAAGCATTTACTATTAGTGTACCGGTAGCATTTACATTCTAGAACTTGCGTTAGTGATGCATCCCGAGACCGTTAGTGAGACTACATTCATGTAGTAGGATTTACTACATGATAAGAGGCATTAGGATCACCCTTGTGTTAAACCCGTATCATAATTACTTGACCATTTAAGTCATACTACTTGGCTAGTAAAGTCAACTAATTTTTCCCACACCATTAGCGTTGTACTCATTTTTAGTACACGAAACCCCTAGTACACCCCTCCGAACCTATCTTTTCGTTTATAACTTTAAGCATCTTACTTAAAGGAAGAATTTGTTACAACCCACTTAAATGTACAACCAAACCGCCTTAGCCTTCCGTGTATGCACTCATCTTTAGTGCATTATTGTTACATGTTTAACCCTTATTTAATTATCTAATTGATAACATGGTTGCTAAGTCGAGTCATATCTTGTACATATTGTTTTGGGACGATTGGGACTCATGGGTAAAGTACTTGTGTTATGGAGTAATGGGGAAGAACATCATTTTATTACCCCCATATGTGCGTTAATCTTAAAAGTACTCCTAGTGTTTTGATTATCTTGATTCGAGTCATTAGATTAGTTTATTGTAAAGTATGTAAAAATTCAAGTGTAAGAGGAATGTTTATTCTCTATGATGTATTATTTTGGATGGTAGGGTAAGAGTGTATGAAAAAAAAAAAAAAAAAAAAAAAAAAAAAAAAAAAAAAAAATGAAAAATTAAGAAAATATATATATATATATATATATATATATATATATATATATATATATATAGAAAAAGAGAAAAGAGAAAAAAACATACGGACTACCATCCCGTTTCATTCTATGTTTATTTTATGTTTTTGTTATTTTTGATTTATTAGCTTAAGTCGAGTCTAGTCTTGGCTTAGAAACGCCATATTGTACATTTAATTAACCAAGATGATTAACTCGCCACCAGTAAAGATTGCCTTTATCCAAGAAAACCTTGTATTCCATATCCCTACACCTAACGTTATAACCCTTTAAAAGACCTCTTTGATAGTTTATCCTAGGTGCTTACGCCATGTGGTGGAGGTTTGATCCTTTCCCAAGCCTATGGTAATCTATTTTGCTATGACAGGTAGTGAGAGATGTTTTCCATTTCCATATATATTGTGATATATACTTTATTACACCCGAGAGATGTGAGTATCTAAACACTATTTGTGAGGTGCTAGTGTATGACCTCCGTGCTTGTCTTTGGTCTTTAGTGGAATGATTATTTGTTGTAATTACTTTTATGTTAGTGTTAAATGACCCCTAACTTGTATTTTGATTAGAATACAAGCGCATTTGCTTGAGGACAAGCAAATCCCAAGTGTAAGGGTATATGATGAGGCGAAAAATGATCCGTTTTTAGGGGGTCATTTAAGCCCAGAATTGAATTTATTTGATCAAATATTACCGTAAATCATTCCTTTTGTGATTTTAGGTACTTTTAGAGTGAATTCTAGAAAAGGAAGCATTTTGGACGTTTTTTGAGCATAAAAGTGAAGAAAACGGCAAAGTCTTAATTTTCCTTGCTGGGAACAGTACCTGATGGTGTCACCAATTTCTTAATGATGGCATCGAGAGGAAAACAAGAGGTGAAGAGGGTATAGTCCATGACGATCCAGATTTTTTTTACACTAGGGCGTGACGGCGTCACCATAGGCCGTCACGATCCCTTTACTCTTGACGGCCCAGAGAAGATTTACTCTTGAAGGCGTCAGATCTGGATCTAGGCAATCCGATTTTATTATGGGCGGTGGGTTGACGGCGTCAGAATTTTATTCTTGACGCCGTCACCTTGGAAAATCTATATATACTTTTGTAATTTTCATTCATGAAGAGAGGACAATTTTAGGGACGACTTGAATAAACCCTAGCACGATTTTAACAGTATTTTCAAGGGTTTTCACCCCTTGAATCCTTTCATGTTCAATTAAGATAAGTATCCTTTCAATTCATTCAATATGTCTATGTGTTGTTTGAATATATCTTACGCTTGTCTTGATTTTAACATGCTAGGCTAGATCTCTTGTGTGTTTGCTTAGATGTAATGAAACCTAGATGTTGATTATAGGTTGATTGCTTGTTTATAGTTGTAATGGATGAATGATTTCGATGTTAGGCTTAAGAAAACTGGCAGACTTCCATAGTGTAACTTGCTTGAACGTCTTAAGAAGCATGAACCAATGCGTACTAGGTTTTTATGGTTGTATTTAATGCATGAGCGAATTCTAATGATCCCATGTTAGGAGCTTCTTGCAGGCTCGACATAGGAGTGAAGTAGGAGCTTATAGGGTTGGGGAAGTACGTACGCCACCTGATTCGCCTCAAACTAGTTATCTTTTATTTCTCAACCACTTGTGAAATGGTCAATGGTAAAGTCAAACTAATCAAAGACAAATGCTTCCGAGGAATACAGTGTTTTCCCGGGTCGTAAGTCCCAACGAGGTGTGCGATGTTTTATTATAAACGAATCTGTGATCGAGTGAATCTGAACAGGGAATGGTATAAAAGTGTGTGAGTGATTTAAACTAGGGTTTTATAACTTAAAATAACTTAGGTAAGCTAATGGAATGATTACGTTAAAGCTAAGTATTAAAAAACGTACACCAATTTAAAATCAGACGCGACTGCGTACTGAGAAAAAGGTGAGTTTTAAGAAAAATAAACTATAAGGGTTAAAAATGAAAATTCTATAAACTTAAACTTAAAATAAAATTAAACTAAAAATAAAACTATTTTTAAGATTATTATATTATTTATTATTAATTATTTAAATACAAACTATTTAACTATTTAATTAAAACTATCTTAAATAAAAACTAAAAATATTAAACACTACAAATTAAACTAAAAATTTATAAAAATATTTTCTAAACTTAAAAATGAACTTGAAGAAAGTATAAAAAATAAAAATAAATATTTTTGTCTTTTTATAAATTTTCTATTAATTAAAAACTATTTATATTATTTATACTAATTAAACTTATTTGAATTACCAATAATACTAAACTAACTTAGAAAATTATGAAAAATTTTATATATCTAATTAACCATCATGGGAATTCTAAAAAATATAAAAACTTTATTTTAAAGATTTTTAAACTAGTTAACTACTCCCTCCGTCCCATTATAAGTGTCCAGTTTGACTTTTCTTAGTCTTTCTTATTTAACTTTAACCTTAAATAATTTTATTTGTGTTAAATAATATTTGATGAAAATTATATCAATGAAAATACATTTAAAATCCAATCCATTCATATATTTTGCATCAAGTATTATATAACACACATAAAAGTATTCAAGGTCAAAGTTGAACAAGTTAGACCGTAAAAAGTCAAACTGGACACTTATAATGGGACGGAGGTAGTAATTATTATTCTCTTTATTAAATAATTACCAATTAAACTATTTAAATTATGAAAACTATTAAATGAACAGTAAAAATTCTAGAAAAATTACTAAAATTATATTATGACTTATAAAAGCTAGGAAAAATATAAAATATAGGTATTACTATATAAAAATTAATTATGCTATTTATAACTTATTTATTAATTAATTATTAATAAAACTATTTTTAAATCTAATAAATATCAAATGACAATATAAAAATCTAAGAAAATTATTTAAATTACTTTAACTTATAAGGAAATTAATAAAAATATAAAAACACAGATTACTTAATAAAAATATAAAAATTAAAATTAAAAATTAATTAAATTAAATAGAAACTATCACTTAATTTTATATTGTTTTTTCTGGATTTTTATTTTACAAAACTTTATTATACATAAAAATAAGTAACTTTAATAAAAACAATAATTTTCTAGCTTAATAATAAGCACTGTGGGGGCTTATTACCTCCACAGTTGACTTTGGTTGACCAAATGGACAAATAAGCTCAAATGAGCTGGTGTGGGACCCACTATGGAATTTTCTGGTTCTAATAGGTTGATTGAACTTGTCAAAGCTTAATTTAGCTAAATAAGCTCAGTAGATAAGCCAATAAGCCAAATAAGCTAATCCAAAAACCTAAAATTCTACACAGACTGGGGACAAACTTGAGAGCTATTTCTAGGTAGGGTCCACAGTGGCACAGGTCAAACCAAAGGTCAAACTAGGTTGCCTACTAGGAGGGGGGTTGAGGGAAACTATTTATAGGGTGTGGGGCCCACTGGGTTGGTCACAAAATTACCACAAAGTGGTGGTGGTGGCCAAGTCTGAACTGAGCAGGGCAACACCTTGCCCTGCAGTTGTGTTTAGGGTTGAGTGGGACCCACTTACAAAAATCCTAAAAATATAAAAATGATGGGATACTAAAGCTGAGGTGGTAGAGTATTTCCACAATAATTTTCAGACCTTCAAACCAATTACACAATTCTACAAAAATCTCTCAAGATTTGAGAAAATCTGAGAGATGAACTATTTGACTTTTTCTATAAAACCTAAATTTTGACTTTCTTGAGTTTTAATCTAGATTCATGAACTGAATAGGATGTAATATGATATACTAAGACTAAATTAAGCTATTATAACCAAGGATAAGTAAGTATGGCTAATATGAAGTTGTCAATTCCACACAGTGAACTGCTATTGAAGTTTAAGTGTGATTTTGACTTTTGCCTTATATATTACCAAAAGAAATGGTTGAACTGAGTTTATATGAACCTAAGTTACTAATTTGAATCACAAATTCACACACAAACTCAGTTGTGCTCACTGAGCAACCCTGAGCCAAACACCCCTAAAAACTAACTTTACACTACAACCTAGATTTATAAACCTCTAACTACTGATTTTATTACTTAAACAGATTAAGCAAAACTAATTAAAGCTATATGAACTAAGTTTATACTATAGAAACAATAAAAAATACATAAACTAAAAGTTGAGATTTAGCTTACAGATTTAAGTCAAGCTGAGACATACAGAACCATGAACCAACTCAATACCTAGCATCCCCCATAGGATTCTAAACCATGAACAATCCAAGTTGTATCCTTCTCCACTGCTTTTCCTTCTTCTTCTTATGATTTTTATTTTTCACTATTTTATTTAATTTTCTTGGAATTTTTGTATTTAACTACTAAATAAGATTCTGAGATATCTAAAAGCCTCCAAAAGCTTTGTCAGAGCTTAAATGGACTTATGAGATCAATAAACAACAACAACAAACAACATACAACTATGTGAGATTTTTGGGAAATTAAGAAATTTGCATAAACTGAGACAACCAAGGAAACTTGAAATTGACTTTGATTAAAGATTGTTATACATGAATTTAAACTGATACAAGTGTTTTTAATGGAAATTATAACTAAAATTATAAACTACACTACATACAACTACAATTAACTAAACCTAAACTAATACTCTGGTTCTTCTGCTTCCTTTCTATTTTGTAGCCATTATCTGAGCTTGTGGGACCCACTGGGTGATTTCCCACCAATTTAGAGCCATTGATGTAGTCCAATTGATCCAGGCCATTCAAATTGGTAACTTGGCGCCAAAGTCAAAATTGGGTACTGTGGATAACGTGGGGAGGGTTTTAGGAGTTTAAATGGTTTTGGAGGGTTGTGGTGAGGTGGTGGGATAGTGGGTGAGAGGTGGCAGGCCAGGTGTAGGGTGGTGTGGTGGAGCAGTGGTGGTGGTATGGTGGTTTTGGTTTTGGGAGGGAAAATGAGGTACGGGGTGGTATTGGTTTGTGGTTTGACCGGGGTTTGACCTGGGCTGTTGTGTGGGCTGGACAAAAGGAAAGGGTGGGCTTGGGTAGGTGTTTGGTGTTGGGTTTAATTTGGATTTGGTTTAAATAATATTAGGATCCGTTTGGTTTTTTAGATAAATAATCACAAGGACCTAAAATGTAATTAAGCAAAAGTAGAGGGTCTGATTTTGTGATTTAACCAAAGTAATCACAAGGGTCATATTTGCCAATAATGAATAACCCAAGGACTAAAATTACATAATTTTCCATGTTTAAATATTAAAGGACCATTTATGTAATTTCCGGATTTTTGAGGGACTAATTATGTAATTTCCCAAAACTTTCTCCCAGGGACTAATAGTGACATTTATGAATTCCCTAGGACCCTTAATGATAATTTTCCCATTTTGAACACCCAGGGACTGAAATTGTCAAGTTTGAAACTTTGAGGGACCTGTTTTGCCAAACTGTGAAACTTCAGGGACCAATCATGTAAATTCACCAAACTTAACACCAAGGACCATTCCTGCAAAAGATTATTAGTATAAGGACCAAAATTGCTTTTCTCAAAGTTTTTACATCCCAGGGACCATTTCTGTCAATTTCCAAAGTACAGGGACTAAACTTGTAATTTTATGAAACTTTGCACCAAAGGACTAAATATGTAACTTTATGATTAAAAAGGACCTTTGATGACTTTTTCATGTTTTTAGAATTACCAGGGACTAGTTTTGACAATTTATGAAACTTGAGGGACTGAAACTGCCAATTATGCAAACTTTATACGTTTTTCATCTGTTTTTGTATATTTTGCATTTGAAACATATAAAACACACCTTTAAGATATTTTAAGTATTTTGATGCATATTTGAGTGTTTTTGTATGTTTTGGCAGCTCAGATTGGTATAAAATGATGAGTATTTAGACACTCATCAATCCCCCACACTAAATTATTGCTAGTCCCTAGCAATCTATTGAGAAAAACTTAATGGATTTGAAAAACTCTTTACCAAAAGCCATCACTTCTGGAGTAGCCAGGTGTAAGAACTGTGGCACACCTGATAACCGTGTGATTTTGAGCAAATCACCAGCTGTCAACGGATTTGATTAGTCTTTACCAAAAGCCGTTTGCTTCTGGACTAGCCAACTCTTGATGGAATAGTCAACATCTTGGTGAGCTGATTACCAATTTATGGTTTTTCCACAGCCTTTACCACAAGCCATAATCTTGCGGGCTAGCCAACTCATTAGCTTTTGAGGATAATGGGGAGTTGAGGAACCATACAATTTTTGGCAAATTGCAAGCCATAAACGGGTTTGAGTTATCTTTACCAAGAACCGTTTGCTCCTGGATTAGCCAATCCTGTTGTGGGTTAGACATGGAGGATTGATACCATTTATTGCGTTCTAAGTGAGAAAAAATTTTAAAATTTGGGCTAAAATGGGGGTTCTTGATGGAACATGTGTTTAAATTCGTTAGAATAACGAATCTCCCCCCACACTTAGAACTGAATATTGTCCTCAATATTCAAAGCATCGGGTGTTAAACCGAACTTAGAACGTAAGAAGGAAATATTACATAGCCTTTATTTAAGATGTATATACATACAATTATTATTTTTTTAGATAAAACTTCTTAAATAGAAGCTATCACTATATGCACATTTTTTTTTTTTTTTTTTTTTTTTTTTTTTTTTTTTTGAGAATTTTTTATATATACAACATGTGGGGCATCTCCCCCACACTAGGGTGTTACACACGGGTGAAAACCCATGTTTGTGCTAATGTTTTTGATTACCGAGTCACTAGCTGGACTCGACCCCGAATTTATTTGTCCATGGGGAAGCAAGTGGAAGAGACAATCTCAATCGGACTTTCATTCAAGATGTTTGGATAAACATTTGAAGCACGTGAAAGTTCCACACCGATGAGACAAGTAACCGGCTCATAATTTATAAATGAGAATGTCGGGATCAAAGATAATGTCTTCACTCCCGAAAGAGTGAAGAATAGGATAAGGAACAGGATATATGAAGAAAAGAAAGAAAGTCATGATGAAAATCATGATTAACTCCTCATCTTCAATAGGAGAATTCATTGTTTCATGAGTCTCCTCATTTAAGCTCGGTTGATCAAGACATATTATGGGTATGTCTAGATCAAAATAGAAAGTATCATACTCCGGTGGAGATATGATATGAGTGAGTTCAAATGAGAACTCCTCGTAAAGAGAATCATTCACAAGATGTAAATCCGTGAACTCATGTTCCGTTGTGAACTCATCACAATCCTCATTCTGAATATCAAAGAGTAGATTATCAGAAATTAAAGTGAATTCGGATTCGAATTCATATAGAGGATTGGTGAGAGTAGTCTTGACTGCTTCGGGAACAAAGTGATTATCATTTTCTTCTTCTAAGTTGACAAGCTCAGAAGGTAATTCCTCCACATAACTGATGTCTCCAGAAGATAAAGAATTATCATCAGTATGTGAAGTACTAAGCTCGATGTTGGGATTAGAGTTTAAAAGATTTTTAGTTTCTCCCATATCGGCTTCAAAATCAAGAATATCATCATTACTTCCAGATAGAAGTGGAATGATGTGAGTGAGTTCCGCTGTGAAATCCTCAAGAAGAGGATCAACATCAGAATGAGGCAGTGATGCCTCAATATACTCAATGTCTCCATAAGATATACAATCATTACTGGAATTAGAGACATTCTCAATTTGATCATTTGGATTATCAGGGTGGGTAGGAATATCACACATATGATCAAGAATTCCCTGTGACTCTCTCGGGATTGAGACAAGGTTCTCAACACTAGACTTTATGAATTCGTCCGATTCCTTTGCAGGAATTATGTCAAGATGCTCGTCCCCCATGTTTAGAGAGTGAGTGGGAACCTCGGGTGTGATAACATCATACAGAGGGAGCTGAGAAGGACTAGCAGTAATGGAGTCTACAAGTTCCATTATTTCTACTGCTGGTGATTCAGTTATATTCTTTTCTCCCTGTATATCCATGGAAGGAGTCTCAACTGATGAACATGATATGGTATCATCACTTTCATCATCTTCATCGAGAAAAGCAGCATATTGAAATTTGGCACGTGTTATAGCTGCTTGTTTTAAGACTATTAATTCTTCCATGCTTCTTCCGTCTCTAGCAGCATGTTCCTCAGCAAGTAATTCCGCGATAGATTTATCACGAGAATATGAAATGAGTGGAGACTGTGGGGGTGTGAATGTGTCAAAACCGGATGTACTAGAACTAGAACAATGCTCAGGTTTATAATACGGTTGACATTGAAAATCATCATGAGGACCCCCACAATGTACACAAGAAAAACTTGGTGCTTTGTGAGACGAAATTTTAGCCAACTCCTCCTTAAAATCTTTAATTTTCTCAAGAACCTCTATATAAGGGTCTTGCTGGATGTGAGGAGTTGCTTGGTTCATTTTGCACTGTGGAGGTGGGTCTTGAAACGAATAGTCATAATTGTTACAAGGAAATGGATTCCTTGTTTGACAATCAGAGCTAAAGTGTAGACCTCCACAGTACTCACAACAGTTGAACTGATGTGGTTGTGAGTCGTATGTGTTTAAGTCATAATTGTTATTAGGAACCTGTTTATAGACAAACTGATTCCTAGTTTGACAATCAGAACTGTAGTGTGAACCACCACAATACTCACAACAGTTAAACTGTTGAGTCTCATGGTATGGAAGCTGATGGAATGAATCAGTCATGTCAGGGTAGGAATAGGGATTCTGGTTATAGACAGACCCGTTTCCTGATTCTACCATGCCACAACTGGGGCAATTACCATCATTATAAGGACAACCACAACATTGACAGACAAGAGGGTAAGAATAAGACATAGAAAGAATCAAAGGGTTTAGGGGGTGAGAAATGAAGAATCAAATAGGTAGGGGTGTAAAGGTGAATATTTTTGGGTTTTGTTTTATAAAAAGCTGAATAAAAGATGGTAAATATACAATGGATGTATATCCACAATCACTAATACGCAAAATCGTTAAGAAATAAGCGCACAACCTCCCCGGCAGCGGCGCCAAATTTTGATTCGCCTCGAACAGTCAGATAATTATTGATCAGCCACTTGTGAATGGCCAACTGTAATAGTCAAACAGCCGAGGCAAATGCTTCCGAGGAATACAGTGTTTTCCCGGGTCGTAAGTCCCAACGAGGTGTGCGATGTTTTATTATAAACGAATCTGTGATCGAGTGAATCTGAACAGGGAATGGTATAAAAGTGTGTGAGTGATTTAAACTAGGGTTTTATAACTTAAAATAACTTAGGTAAGCTAATGGAATGATTACGTTAAAGCTAAGTATTAAAAAACGTACACCAATTTAAAATCAGACGCGACTGCGTACTGAGAAAAAGGTGAGTTTTAAGAAAAATAAACTATAAGGGTTAAAAATGAAAATTCTATAAACTTAAACTTAAAATAAAATTAAACTAAAAATAAAACTATTTTTAAGATTATTATATTATTTATTATTAATTATTTAAATAAAAACTATTTAACTATTTAATTAAAACTATCTTAAATAAAAACTAAAAATATTAAACACTACAAATTAAACTAAAAATTTATAAAAATATTTTCTAAACTTAAAAATGAACTTGAAGAAAGTATAAAAAATAAAAATAAATATTTTTGTCTTTTTATAAATTTTCTATTAATTAAAAACTATTTATATTATTTATACTAATTAAACTTATTTGAATTACCAATAATACTAAACTAACTTAGAAAATTATGAAAAATTTTATATATCTAATTAACCATCATGGGAATCCTAAAAAATATAAAAACTTTATTTTAAAGATTTTTAAACTAGTTAACTACTCCCTCCGTCCCATTATAAGTGTCCAGTTTGACTTTTCTTAGTCTTTCTTATTTAACTTTAACCTTAAATAATTTTATTTGTGTTAAATAATATTTGATGAAAATTATATCAATGAAAATACATTTAAAATCCAATCCATTCATATATTTTGCATCAAGTATTATATAACACACATAAAAGTATTCAAGGTCAAAGTTGAACAAGTTAGACCGTAAAAAGTCAAACTGGACACTTATAATGGGACGGAGGTAGTAATTATTATTCTCATTATTAAATAATTACCAATTAAACTATTTAAATTATGAAAACTATTAAATGAACAGTAAAAATTCTAGAAAAATTACTAAAATTATATTATGACTTATAAAAGCTAGGAAAAATATAAAATATAGGTATTACTATATAAAAATTAATTATGCTATTTATAACTTATTTATTAATTAATTATTAATAAAACTATTTTTAAATCTAATAAATATCAAATGACAATATAAAAATCTAAGAAAATTATTTAAATTACTTTAACTTATAAGGAAATTAATAAAAATATAAAAACACAGATTACTTAATAAAAATATAAAAATGAAAATTAAAATTTAATTAAATTAAATAGAAACTATCACTTAATTTTATATTGTTTTTTCTGGATTTTTATTTTACAAAACTTTATTATACATAAAAATAAGTAACTTTAATAAAAACAATAATTTTCTAGCTTAATAATAAGCACTGTGGGGGCTTATTACCTCCACAGTTGACTTTGGTTGACCAAATGGACAAATAAGCTCAAATGAGCTGGTGTGGGACCCACTATGGAATTTTCTGGTTCTAATAGGTTGATTGAACTTGTCAAAGCTTAATTTAGCTAAATAAGCTCAGTAGATAAGCCAATAAGCCAAATAAGCTAATCCAAAAACCTAAAATTCTACACAGACTGGGGACAAACTTGAGAGCTATTTCTAGGTAGGGTCCACAGTGGCACAGGTCAAACCAAAGGTCAAACTAGGTTGCCTACTAGGAGGGGGGTTGAGGGAAACTATTTATAGGGTGTGGGGCCCACTGGGTTGGTCACAAAATTACCACAAAGTGGTGGTGGTGGCCAAGTCTGAACTGAGCAGGGCAACACCTTGCCCTGCAGTTGTGTTTAGGGTTGAGTGGGACCCACTTACAAAAATCCTAAAAATATAAAAATGGTGGGATACTAAAGCTGAGGTGGTAGAGTATTTCCACAATAATTTTTAGACCTTCAAACCAATTACACAATTCTACTAAAATCTCTCAAGATTTGAGAAAATCTGAGAGATGAACTATTTGACTTTTTCTATAAAACCTAAATTTTGACTTTCTTGAGTTTTAATCTAGATTCATGAACTGAATAGGATGTAATATGATATACTAAGACTAAATTAAGCTATTATAACCAAGGATAAGTAAGTATGGCTGATATGAAGTTGTCAATTCCACACAGTGAACTGCTATTGAAGTTTAAGTGTGATTTTGACTTTTGCCTTATATATTACCAAAAGAAATGGTTGAACTGAGTTTATATGAACCTAAGTTACTAATTTGAATCACAAATTCACACACAAACTCAGTTGTGCTCACTGAGCAACCCTGAGCCAAACACCCCTAAAAACTAACTTTACACTACAACCTAGATTTATAAACCTCTAACTACTGATTTTATTACTTAAACAGATTAAGCAAAACTAATTAAAGCTATATGAACTAAGTTTATACTATAGAAACAATAAAAAATACATAAACTAAAAGTTGAGATTTAGCTTACAGATTTAAGTCAAGCTGAGACATACAGAACCATGAACCAACTCAATACCTAGCATCCCCCATAGGATTCTAAACCATGAACAATCCAAGTTGTATCCTTCTCCACTGCTTTTCCTTCTTCTTCTTATGATTTTTATTTTTCACTATTTTATTTAATTTTCTTGGAATTTTTGTATTTAACTACTAAATAAGATTCTGAGATATCTAAAAGCCTCCAAAAGCTTTGTCAGAGCTTAAATGGACTTATGAGATCAATAAACAACAACAACAAACAACATACAACTATGTGAGATTTTTGGGAAATTAAGAAATTTGCATAAACTGAGACAACCAAGGAAACTTGAAATTGACTTTGATTAAAGATTGTTATACATGAATTTAAACTGATACAAGTGTTTTTAATGGAAATTATAACTAAAATTATAAACTACACTACATACAACTACAATTAACTAAACCTAAACTAATACTCTGGTTCTTCTGCTTCCTTTCTATTTTGTAGCCATTATCTGAGCTTGTGGGACCCACTGGGTGATTTCCCACCAATTTAGAGCCATTGATGTAGTCCAATTGATCCAGGCCATTCAAATTGGTAACTTGGCGCCAAAGTCAAAATTGGGTACTGTGGATAACGTGGGGAGGGTTTTAGGAGTTTAAATGGTTTTGGAGGGTTGTGGTGAGGTGGTGGGATAGTGGGTGAGAGGTGGCAGGCCAGGTGTAGGGTGGTGTGGTGGAGCAGTGGTGGTGGTATGGTGGTTTTGGTTTTGGGAGGGAAAAGGAGGTACGGGGTGGTATTGGTTTGTGGTTTGACCGGGGTTTGACCTGGGCTGTTGTGTGGGCTGGACAAAAGGAAAGGGTGGGCTTGGGTAGGTGTTTGGTGTTGGGTTTAATTTGGATTTGGTTTAAATAATATTAGGATCCGTTTGGTTTTTTAGATAAATAATCACAAGGACCTAAAATGTAATTAAGCAAAAGTAGAGGGTCTGATTTTGTGATTTAACCAAAGTAATCACAAGGGTCATATTTGCCAATAATGAATAACCCAAGGACTAAAATTACATAATTTTCCATGTTTAAATATTAAAGGACCATTTATGTAATTTCCGGATTTTTGAGGGACTAATTATGTAATTTCCCAAAACTTTCTCCCAGGGACTAATAGTGACATTTATGAATTCCCTAGGACCCTTAATGATAATTTTCCCATTTTGAACACCCAGGGACTGAAATTGTCAAGTTTGAAACTTTGAGGGACCTGTTTTGCCAAACTGTGAAACTTCAGGGACCAATCATGTAAATTCACCAAACTTAACACCAAGGACCATTCCTGCAAAAGATTATTAGTATAAGGACCAAAATTGCTTTTCTCAAAGTTTTTACATCCCAGGGACCATTTCTGTCAATTTCCAAAGTACAGGGACTAAACTTGTAATTTTATGAAACTTTGCACCAAAGGACTAAATATGTAACTTTATGATTAAAAAGGACCTTTGATGACTTTTTCATGTTTTTAGAATTACCAGGGACTAGTTTTGACAATTTATGAAACTTGAGGGACTGAAACTGCCAATTATGCAAACTTTATACGTTTTTCATCTGTTTTTGCATATTTTGCATTTGAAACATATAAAACACACCTTTAAGATATTTTAAGTATTTTGATGCATATTTGAGTGTTTTTGTATGTTTTGGCAGCTCAGATTGGTATAAAATGATGAGTATTTAGACACTCATCACCACCCCACGATTATTATTAAGGAATATAACCCGTCATCCACGCAACTGTAACAAACTATCAACTTGTAAAAGATATCTAGGGAGTAATGAAATCTAGGTAAACAAAACTTTCCCATTTATTGTTCACACCACTAGTTTAACTAGCTTTATTTACATTTTTGTTATTTTATTTTGATTGCATCTTAGTTATTGGGTTAGTTGACTAGCAACTAATTCCGCTCACTCTTCCAAAACCCGAGATTTTAATTGCTTTTATAAAATATAAAAATACAAAAAGAATCAACCCTCACCTCTAGACCTAGTTTTTAGGCTTTCTAATCCTAGCGACACTATTCCTGAGTTGAACGATCAATCCCCCGGTACTTGTCACTATAGTATACTACAACGATCAGGTACAATGCCTGGTGGGGGTTGTAAGCTTCTCGAGATCCCTTGAGAGGTAAAGCCTGGTGCATTTCCCACGCATCAGTCGCGAGTTATTTGAAGACTAGTGTGGGGGAGAGGGATACCGACAAGGTGTATGGAGGGATGTTTGTGACCCGTTTAGCTCGTTCTTATGGGATCCTTGTTCCTGAGATTATGGGGTACCTGAGCGACTGTGGGACATGTAGGGTGGTGAGGGCCAAGTCCCTCAAGCAGATGAGTATTGTGATGGAGCTGGGGGATGGGTCCTTTACTTGGTATGTTGCGAGAGGACCGGCGGGTGTTGACGATGATGAGGATGATGATGAGGGTGTGCCCCAGCAGCCGTATTACGGGGATTATGAGGTTGGGTCTGCGGATTATTACCGACACATGGCTCGGGGAGATTGGCAGGCACATCAGGGGGCTTGGATGGGTCAGGTGCATGCATGACGAACCACCACTGATCAGAGGTTTGACTGGATGTATGATCACACCATCCGCCAGATGCAGCATCTTTCTACCCGTGATCACATTGAGCCCCAGCTACAGATCGACCCATTCCTTGGTCGCGAGATGGACTACCCTCCCTACGGATACACCGGGCACCTCCCTCTTGGCTATGACTACCGCTAGGGCCCCCCTCCCCAGTGATTTGTCATGATATTTGTGATCTTTGAACAATTTATTCATGGTTATGTGATTTGAAATAATTTGTCTTGTAATAATTTAGGGTATGGCCTCTGTTGGCCCTGGATAATTTTTATTTTTATTTTCATGTAGGATTTTAATTTACTTTCAGTTTTAAATTGTGTGATTTTTATATTGTTTGATTGTTATTTGTTTTCGTATGCATGCTTTATTTTTATTGTTGGTAGATCATGTTTCAAACTAAAATTGTGAAAATACTTTATTTTGTCGTTTGACTTCGTCTTAACTTCATACAAAGGTATTTCGCAAAAGATAAGTGTAAGGGGAAACCCCAAATATGTTTTTAAGAACGAAATCGATCATGATTCTCCACAATATTAAATAGACATGTGTATTAGTATTTGTTAGAGTCAAATGCTTGTATCGAGTCATAATGATGTTTTGCAGGATTTTCCAGGAAGTAGGACATAAGTTTTTTTTCAGAAATTTTCCAGAAACTTAACGTAAAGATTTCTGCAGGTCACTTCTAACGGCGTCAGGAGTTAACTCCTGACGGCGTCATGTGTAAAATTCTAGAAATTTTGCTAGTTTTGTTTTTTCTAACGGAGTCTTGAAGTTTTTGTTAATTCTTTAGTTTTACAAACTCCAGAAAATTTGCAAACATTCATTCCACAAACATTATATCTTAATTTGTTTTCTAGGACTTGTTAGTATATATAGATTGCCGCCGATTTTACGCGAGATTGCCTTAATTTGTTTTCTCAGGTTTAACAGGTTATATATGACAAGAAGATGATTTATATTTCTGGAAGGGAAGCTTTGATTGTTCATTTTCTTGGAGGAAGATCTAACCTTGTTACCACACTATCCACACCGAACGAATCAGGGGAGTATTTGATTTCATTCTTTTACCTATTTCACTTTTACATTCTTTAATTGAACATTGGGGACAATGTTCATCCTAATTGTAAGGGGAGGGTAAATGATGATACCTTATAGGATACTATTGCATTTGAGTTTGTTTGTTTGATGGTAGGTGTGTAATAAAACTAAGAGAAATACTTGTTAGTGTAATTTTAGCGCCAAATTTAAAATTTTTTACAACATTTAGGAGTGAAACTTTAGCCATAGCAAGCGTCTCATGGATAGGAGTTGTATGACTAGCACAAAACCGTATTATTCAGAAAAATTTTCCACCCAAATATGTGAGGTTCGCCTTTAGATTTGATAGGAAAAGCATGTACTATTAGTGCTTATGAGTATACCGGTAGCATTTAGATTCTAGAACTTGCGTTAGTAATGCATCCCGAGACCGCTAGTGAGACTACATTCATGTAGTAGGATTTACTACATGATAAGAGGCATTAGGATCACCCTTGTGTCAAACCCATATCATAATTACTTGACCATTTAAGTCATATTACTTGGCTAGTAAAGTCAATTGATTTTTCCCACGCCTTAGCGTTGTACTCATTTTTAGTACACGAAACCCCTAGTACACCACTCCGAACCTATCTTTTCGTTTCTAACTTTAAGCATCTTACTTAAAGGAAGAATTTGTTACAACCCACTTAAATGTACACCCAAATCGCCTTAGCCTTCCGTGTATGCACTCATCTTTAGTGCATTATTGTTACATGTTAAACCCTTAGTTAATTATCTAATTGATAACATGGTTGCTAAGTCGAGTCATATCTTGTACATATTGTTTTAGGACGATTGGGATGCATGGGTAAAATACTTGTGTTATGGAGTAATGGGGAAGAACATCATATTATTACCCCCATATGTGCGTTAATCTTAAAAAGTACTCCAAGTGTTTTGATTATCTTGTTTCTAGTCATTAGATTAGTTTATTGTAAAGTATGTAAAAATTCAAGTGTAATGTGAATTTTCATTCCCTATGATATATTATTTTCGATGGTAGGGTAAGAGTGTATGCAAAAAAAATAATAATAATAAATAAATAAATAAAAATCGAAAAAATCAAGAAAAGAAAAAAAAAAGAAAAAGAAAAGAGAAAAAAAAACATACGGACTACCATCCCGTTTCATTCTATGTTTATTTTATGTTTTTGTTATTTTTCATTTTTTAGCTTAAGTCGAGTCTAGTCTTGGCTTAGCAACGCCATATTGTACATGTAATTAACCAAGATGATTAACTCGCCACCAGTAAAGATTGCCTTTATCCAACAAAACCGTGTATTCCATATCCCTACACCTAACGTTATAACCCTTTAAAAGACCTCTTTGATAGTTTATCCTAGGTGCTTACGCCAAGTGGTGGAGGTTTGATCCTTTCCCAAACCTATGGTAATCTATTTTTCTATGACAGGTAATGAGAGATATTTTCCATTTCCTTATTGTGATATATACTTTATTACACCCGAGAGATGAGAGTTTCTAAACACTATTTGTGAGGTGCTAATGTATGACCTCCGTGCTTGTCGTTGGTCTTTAGTGGAACGATTATTTATTGTAATTACTTTTATATTAGTGTTAAATAACTCCTAACTTGTATTTTGATTAGAATAAAAGCGCATTTGCTTGAGGACAAGCAAATCTCATGTGTAAGGGTATTTGATGAGGCAAAAAAATGAACCATTTTTAGGTGGTCATTTTAGCCCGGATTCGAATTTATTTGATCAAATTTTGCCTAAATCGTTCCTTTTGTCATTTTAGGTACTTTTGGAGTGAATTCTGGAAAAGGAAGCATTTTGGACGTTTTTGGAGCATAAAAGTGAAGAAAACGGCAAAGTATTAATTTTTCTTGCTGGGAACAGTACCTGACGGTGTCAAGAGTCTTCATGTGACGGCGTCAAGAGTAAAACAAGAGGTGGAAGTGGTGACGGTCCAGTGAAAACGTGACGACTTCACGTTTGGCCTTCATGGTTCAAGATATGGTGACGGCTTAGAGTAATATTACACATTACGGCGTCAAAACTGGATCTAGGCAATCCGATTTCATTATGGGCGGCGAGTTGACGGCGTCAGAAATTCCTTCTTGACGCCGTTACCCTATAAAATCTATATATAGTTTTGCAATTTTCATTCATAAGAGAGGGACAAGTAGGGTGTAACTTTAGAGAAACCCTAGCACGAATATTACTGATTTTTCAAGGGTTTTTACCCTTTGAAACCTTTCATGTCAATTTGAGATAAGTACTCTTTCAATTCAATCAATATGTCTATGTGTTGCTTGAATATATCTTACGCTTGTCTTGAATTTAACATGCTTGGCTAGATCTCTTTTCTGTTTGCTTAGATGTAGTGAAACCTAGATGTTAATTATGGGTTGATTGTTTGTTTATAGTTGTTACGGATGATTGTATTCGATGTTAGGCTTAAGAAAACTGACAGACTTCCATTGGTGACATGCTTGAACGTCTTAAGAAACATGATCAGAGGTGTACTATGATTTTTGGTTGTATTTAATGCGTAGGAGAATTCTAATGATCCCATGTTAGGAGCTTCTAACATGGCTCAACATAGGAGTGAAGTAGGATCCTATAGAGTTAGGGAATATTGTACACGGCCCTACGACTGGTATTAAGGAATATAACCTGTCATCCATGCCATTGTAACAAACTATCAACCTGCAAAAGATATCTAGGGAGTAATGAAACCTAAGTAAACACAACTCTCCCTATTATTGTTCACACCACTAGTTTAATTAGCCTTATTTTCATTTCTGTTATTTTATTTTGATTGCATCTTAGTTATTGGGTTAGTTGATTAGCAACTAATTCCGCCCACTCTTCCAAAAACCCGAGATTTTTATTGCTTTCATAAAATATAAAAAATACAAAAAGAATCATCCCTCACCTCTAGACCTAGTTTTTAGGCTTTCTAATCCTAGCGACACTATTCCTGAGTTGAACGATCAATCCCTCGGTACTTGTCACTATACTATACTACAACGATCAGGTACACTGCCTGGTGGGGGTTGTAAGCTTCTCGAGATCCCTCGAGAGGTAAAGCCTGGTGCGATTCCCACGTATCATCACCCACTGACCAAAGTGAACTAGGTAAGGTTATGATGAAATGAGCACACCCCTTTGAGCATAAAATTCATCCACCACTCTTTCCTCACGTGGCATATTTTACCCTAAGGGTGTGTATCGCTACTTCCACCCGCACTTAAACCTAAGTGTAGGAAAAACCTCCCCTATTTCCGTTAAATAAGGGTAGAGTCAGGCTCGTGACTCGAACAAAAACAAGCGCTTCTTGGGAGGCAACCCATGTTTTATTTGTTTTGTTTGTTTGATTTTATTTGTTTCCGTATGCATGTTTTATTTTTATTGTTTGTGCTCATGTTTCATACTAAATTGTGAAAATGCTTTACTTTGTTGTTTGTCTTAACTTCATAAAAGGTATTTCGCAAAAGCTATGTGTAAGGGAAACCCAAATTTGTTTATAAGAACGAATGAGCATGAACTACAACAATATTAAATGAACATGTGTATTAGTAACAGTTTGAGTCAAATGCTTGTATCGAGTTATAATGATGTTTTGCAGGATTTTCCAGGAAGTAAGGCATAAGTTTTTCCAGAAATTTTCCGGAAAATTAACATGTGATTTTTGCAAGAACATTCTGACGGCGTCAGGAGTTATAACCTGACGGCGTCAGGTACAAAAATTCTGAAAATTTTTGCGAGTTTTGTTTATACCGAAGTTTTAAAGTTTTTGTTGATTCTTTAGTTTTATAAACTCCATGAAATCTGCAAACATTCATTCCACAAGCATTATATCTTAATTTGCTATCTAGGATTTTTTAGTATATATAGATATCCGCCGATTTTACGCGAGGTTTGCCTTGATTGTTTTCTCAGGTTTAACAGGTTACATTGGACAAGAGGATGATTTATATTTCTGAAGGGAAGCTTTCAAAGGTCATTTTCTTGGAAGAAGATCTAACCTTTTTGATACACTATCCACACCGAACGAATCAGGGGAGTATTTGTTTTCATGCTTTTACCTTATTTACTTTTACATCTTTTTATTGAACATTGGGGACAATGTTCAGCTAAAGTGTATGGGGAGTGTAAATGATGATACTTTAGAGGATACAATTACGGTTGAGTTTGTTTGTTCAATAGTAGGTGTGTAATAAAATTAAGAGAAATACTTGTTAGGGCAATTTTAGCGCCAAATTTAAAATTTTTTACAAGATCTAGGAGTGAAACTTTAGTCTTAATAAGCGTCTCATGGATAGGAGTTGTATGACTAGCACAAAAAAAACCGTACCACTCAAAATTTTCCACCCCAAGTCCGCCTTTAGATCTTTAGGAAAAAGCATTCATTGTTGGTGCTTATGAGCGTACCGGTAGCATTTAGATTCCAGAACTTGCTTTAGTGATGCATCCCGAGACCGCTAGTGAGACTACATTCGTGTAGATAGGATTTACTAAATGATAAGAGGCATTAGGATAACCCTTATTTTACACCTGTAATATAATTACATTGACTTCATAGGTCAAGTAATTCTCCCACACCTATGAGTTGTACTCATATTTAGTACACGATACCCCTAGTACTCCCCTCAAAGCCTATCTTTTTATTTTCTAACTTTAAGCATCTTACTTAAAGATAGAATTTGTTTACAATCCACCCCCAAATGTACACCCAAATCGCCTTAGCCTTCCTTGTATGCACTCATCTTTAGTGCATTATTGTTACAACAATTGTATAAACCCTTAGTTAGTTGTCTAATTGATTACATGGTTGCTAAGTCGAGTTATATCTTGTACATATTATTTTGGGACGATTGGGACTCATGGGTAAAGTACTTGTGTTATGTAGTAATGGGGAAGAACATCATATATTACCCCCATATGTGCGTTAATCTTAAAAAGTACTCCAAGTATTTTGATTATCTTAATTCGAGTCATTAGAATAATTAATTGTAAAGTATGTAAAAGTTCAAGTGTAAGGGGAATGCAAATTCCCTATGATGTATTATTTTGGATGGTAGGGCAAAAGTGTATGCAAAAAAAATATATATAGAAAAAGAATAAGGGACAAAACATACGGACTACCATCCAATTTCCTTTATGTTTATTTTATGTTTTTGTTATTTTTGCTTTATTAGCTTAAGTCGAGTCGAGTCTTGGCTTAGCAACGCCATGCTATACATGTAATTAACCAAGATGATTAACTCGCCACCAGTAAATATTGCCTTTATCCAACAAAACCGTGTTTATCATATCCCTACACCTCATGTTATAACCCTTTAAAAGACCTCTTTAATAGTTTATCCTAGGTGCTTACGCCAAGTGGTGGAGGTTTGATCCTTTCCCAAGCCTATTAGTGTGATTAAGTATTGCCACGTCATAACACACCCGTAATATTGTTACAATAGGATGTTTAAGAAAGTTTGTGCATACAATAGGAAAAAAAAAAGTTCAATGCATACAAAAGTAAAAAGTGGCAAGTTCAATGTATTTTTAGACAATTTTCAATAATTCGGATTGTTACCGGAGTGATCTAAATATATTTATCCTCTGCAAACTTCGACTACTTTATTTAGCATAACTAGATCAATATAATACCCTTTTCAAGAACCATTATTTTAATATTTAGATCAAGTTGAAATGACTTATGATTTTTTTATGATCTATAGGGTATTACACCTAAAGAAGTCGAAACATTCGTTGATGAGTTTGATGAAGTTGAAATAAGGAGAACCTTGACCTGTCACAAAGGGCCGAGCTTCCTAAATTTAGTGGAGAAAAGGAGCTCTTAGCGATTGCACGATTCTTACTTGAGCATGGAAATAATGCATTGGAGGAAATGGTTTTCAGTTGGAGTAACAAAGACAAATACCATACAGAGTCAAAATGGATACTATGAATGAAGTTTCAACTTTCTACAAGGCCTCTTTATCTGTCAAAGTGATTACTCATTTGAAGAACTCTTCAGAAAAGTGATACAAGCGACTCTTCTGAAAGTGATACAAGCTTCTAATGAAACTGCAAGTAATATGTATTCAGTCGATTTGTCTTTAAGTTTTAGTAAATTGATTGATGTTCGTCAACACAACGATAAAGAACTTTATCGTTTGGGGTTGATTTGTTATGTACATAGTAATTCTAAGTTAAATTTGCAGGTTATTTAGAATCATGGACTGCCACACCAATGAATAGCGAATGGAAATCAAATGATATGTTGAGTATAGTTTGCGAAATTGGTATGTTGATAGTTAAAAAGGGGTTCTGGTTAAATGTTACTTATTGTTGGTGATTTTAGTGATCAACTATTTTTATTTTTAGGTGATTGTGGTTGTTAAAGATCAATCAAAATTCATAAGGAGAGGTGAAGTGGACACTCGTGATATATATGATTCCCACCATGACGAGATGTGAAGGTGAACGGATACCCCGCGCCTCCTTGCGGGTCAAGGACATCCATAGACTACTAAACGATTAAGGAAAAAAATCATATCTTTTATATTATAAAATAAAACCCCTATTGAAAATTTTCCATTTCTAAAAAATCAATTCATTCCTTTTTTAGTAATAATTTTTTTATTTTGATTTTTTAAAAAGTATTTTAATTAGCAAAGTAACCTTAAATATTTTTTTATTTATCAAAAAATTGTATAAAAAACGTTTTTATACTCAAATATTAAAAGGTACAAAAATACATATGGGTTGGACGGTTATTTTTTGATAATTTCATGTCAAAAGTGTAAAATTTTATAAAAAGCGGAGAACACACCTACAAATCCTTTCCCACAATTACCAGCAAAAACACACACACACACACACACACACACACACACACACACACTAACGTAATAACCTGTTCTTCAATCCTATTAACCTAATAACACATGATACGTGGGAATCGCACCAGGCTTTACCTCTCAAGGGATCTTGAGAAGCTTACAACCCCCACCAGGCAGTGTACCTGATCGTTGTAATATAGTATAGTGACAAGTACCGGGGGATTGATCGTTCAGCTTAGGAATAGTGTCGCCAGGATTAGAAAACCTAAATACTAGTTCTAAAGGTGAGGGATGATTATTTTTGTATTTTTATATTTTTAAGAAAGCAATTAAAAATCTCGGGTTTAAAGGATTTGGGCGGAATTCGTTGCTAATCAACTAACCCAATACTAAATATGCAATCAAAATAAAATACTAGAAATGAAAATAAACTAAATTATACTAAAGTTGTGAGCAATAAGTGGAGAAAATGTGTTTACTTAGATTTCACTACTCCCTAGACATACTTTACACGTTAATTACTTGTTATAATTGCATGGATGACGGATTGTATTCCTTAATACCATTCATGGGGTGGCACATTTAACTCCCCAATTCTATGAGCTCTTATCTCCTCCTACACCATGCCCAGCACAACTATAGGGATTTTAAACAGTGGCTCATGCATTAAATACAACCAATAAAGACCTAGTGCGCGTCGGTTCATGTTTCTTAAGACGTTCAAGCATGTTACCAATTGGAGATCTGCTAGTTTTCTTAAGCCTAACATATAAATCATTCATCCAAGACAAGTATAAACAAGTAATCAACACATAATTAACATCTAGGTTTCATTAGATCCAAGCAAACACAAGATAGATCTAGCCTAGCATGATGGAATTAAGACAAGAACAAGATATAGACAACAGACACATAGACATATTGATTGAATTGAAAGAACATTTATCTCAATTACACATGAAAGGTATCAAGGGCTTGGAACCCTTGAAAAACCTGTAAAATTCGCACCAAGTTCGTACTTAGGGTTTCTCCAAAACTTCTCTCTTTTTAATGTGAAAATTAGAAAACTATATATAGGAAAAGGGGTCTGACGGCGTCAAGACCATCCTTGTGGCGCCGTCACCTCACCGCCAAAACTATTCACGGACTGCCTTGATCTACTTTTGACGCCGTCAAGACTTAATCATTTCCAGGCCGTCATGACTTTTACTCTTGACGCCCTACCTTCGTGACGCCGTCAAATCTGTACTGGATCGTCATGGAATTTTTCTCTTGACGCCGTCAGGAAGTTACTCTTGACGCCGTCACCTACTGTTCCCAGCATGGAAAATTAAGACTTTGGCGTTTTCTTCACTTTTATGCTCCAAAAACGTCCGAATTGCTTCCTTTTCCAGATTTCAGTCCCAAAGTACCTAAAATCACAAAAGGAACGATTTAGGGCATTATTTGATCAAATAAATTCGAATTCGGGCTTAAACGACCCCCTAAAAACGGATCATTTTTCGCCTCATCATATACCCTTACACTTGAGATTTGCTTGTCCTCAAGCAAATGCGCTTTTATTCTACTCAAAAGACAAGTTAGGGGTCATTTAACACTAATATAAAAGTAATTACAACAAATAATCGTTCCACTAAAGACCGATAGACAAGCACGGAGGTCATACACAAGCACCTCACAAATAGTGTTTAGATACTCACATCTCTCGGGTGTAATAAAGTGTAAACTACAATATGGAAACGGAAGATATCTCTCACTACCTGTCATTGCAAAATAGATTACCATAGGCTTGGGAAAGGATCAAACCTCCACCACATGGCGTAAGCACCTAGGATAAACTATCAAAGAGGTCTTTTAAAGGGTTGTAATGTTAGGTGTAGGGATATGAAATACACGGTTTTGTTGGATAAAGGAAGTTTTACTGGTGGCGAGTTAACAATCTTGGTTAATTACATGTACAAGATGGCGTTGCTAAGCCAAGACTAGACTCGACTTAAGCTAATAAATGAAAAATAACAAAAACATAAAATGAACATAGAATGAAAACGGGATGGTAGTCCGTATGTTTTTTCTCTTTTTCCTTTTTCTATTTTTTTTTCTTTTTCTATTTTTTTTTCTTTTTCTTGATTTTTTCGATTTTTTTTTTTTTTTTTTTTTTTTTTTTTTTTTTTTTTTGCATACACTCTTACCCTACCATCCAAAATAATACATCATAGGGAATGAATATTCCCCTTACACTTGAATCTTTACATACTTTACATTAAACTAATCTAATGACTAGAATTAAGAAAATCAAAACACTTGGAGCACTTTTAAGATTAACGTACATATGGGGGTAATAATATTATGTTCTTCCCCATTACTCCATAAATAAGTACTTACCCATGAGTCCCAATCATCCCAAAACAATATGTACAAGGATATGACTCGACTTAGCAACCATGTAATCAATTAGATAGTTAACTTAGGGTTTAACAAATAATAAAAATGCACTAAAGATGAGCGCATACACGGAAGGCTAAGGCGATTTGGTTGTACATTTAAGTGGGGTGTAACAAATTCTTCCTTTAAGTAAAATGCTTAAAGTTAGAAACGAAAAAATAGGCTCGGAGGGGTGTACTAGGGGTTTCGTGTACTAAAAATGAGTACAACGCTAAGGGTGTGGGAAAAATTAGTTGACTTAACTAGCCAAACAATATGACTCAAATGGTCAAGTAATTATGATACGGGTTTAACACAAGGGTGATCCTAATGCCTCTTATCATGTAGTAAATCCTACTACACGAATGTAGTCTCATTAGCGGTCTCGGGATGCATCACTAACGCAAGTTCTAGAATCTAAATGCTACCGGTACACTCATAAGCACTAATAGTAAATGCTTTTCCTATCAAATCTAAAGGCGAACCTCACATATTTGGGTGGAAAATTTTTCTGAATATACGGTTATGTGCTAGTCATACAATCTCCTATCCATGAGACGCTTGCTATGGCTAAAGTTTCACTCCTAAATGTTGTAAAAAAATTTAAATTTGGCGCTAAAATTGCACTAACAAGTATTTCTCATAGTTTTATTACACATCTACCATTAAACAAAACAAACTCAAATGAAAGTGCATATGTAAGGTATCATCTTTTTACCCTCCCCTTACACTTAAGATGAACATTGTCCCCAATGTTCAAGTAAAGAATGTAAAAGTGAAAAAGTTAAAAAGAATGAAATCAAATACTCCCCTGATTCGCTCGGTATTGATAATAAGGTGGTCAGGTTAAATCTTCCTCCAAGAAAATGAACAATCAAAGCTTCCCTTCCAGAATATAAATCATCTTCTTATCATACATAACATGTAAAACCTGATAAAATAGACAAGACAACCTCGAGTAAAATTGGCGGCATCCTATATAAGTTACTAAATCCTAGAAAACAAGATAAGATATAATGCTTGTGGAATGAAGTTTGCAGATCTCCTGGAGATTATAAAACTTAATAATTCAAAAAAAAACCATAAGACTCCGTTAGAAAAACAAAACCGGTAAAATTTCCAGATTTTTACACTTGACGCCGTCAGAAGTGACCTGCAGAAATTCTTATGTTAAGTTTCCAGAAAATTTCTGGAAAATCCTGCAAAACTTCATTATGACTCAACACAAGCATTTGACTCTAACAAATACGAATATACATGTTCATTAAATATTGTGGAGATACATGATCGGTTTGTTTCTTGAAAACATATTTGGGGTTTCCCCTTACACTTATCTTGTGCAAAAAATACTTTTTGGTGGAGTTAAGACTAGGCCAAAACAACAAGGTAAAGTATTTCCACTATTTAGTTTAGAAACATGATCTACCAACAATAAAAATTAAGCATGCATACGGAAGCAAATAACAAACAAACAAATAAAATCACACAAAACATGGGTTGCCTCCCAAGAAGCGCTTTTCTTTATTTACGAGTCTTGTAGCTAGACTCAAGATCATGGGTTACTACGTGATATGGGTGAGTTCCTCATTGAGGACATCTTTGGGATCAAACTTAGGTTTCAACTTCCTATCGGTTTCCTTAGTATGGTATGACCTTTCAAACTTTTCTCCATCCGGATCATACAAAGTCATCCTCATATGCCATGATCCATCACCTTCTTTAAGTGGCTTGTCCCACCTCCATTTACACTTGTCTCCCTCTCTTTTCCATTTATTCCTTTCTATGTTAATGTGCATTACGCTTAAGAACTCAATCATCTTCCTAAAGACCAAGGGGACCTCAAAAGGGTCTAGCTCTTCATCTCTAGCTATGAGTTGTTCTACCGAATGTGTCTTTTCAACGAAATCTTTCGCTAGATAAAATGGGCATTGAGGTCCTATGAAGTTCCTTTCTATCCAAGGTCAATATCTAGATGGTCTCCTATTCATCACTACCCAATGCGGTGTTGGTTCATCATCACAATCATAACTATGCTTCTTAACATCGTACACCGACCAAGTATCGCCTTCACCTACCATTATCTTAGATTCCTTACAATCTATCATGGCACTAGCGGTTGCTAAAAATCCTCTTCCTACCAATAATGGGCATGTAGTGTCACTAACCATGTCTAGGACGTGAAAATCCGCTAGTATAGTTAACTTTCCTACGTGAACAACTACATCCTTAATCATTCCAACCGGGTGGGCAATACTCCCATCCGCTAGCCCTATCAATACCTCCGTTTCCTCTAACTTTCCTAGCTTAAGAGCGGTGAATAAGGATAAAGGAATCAAGTTCAGGTTTGACCCTAAATCGGCTAGTGTGTCGAAAGCTTTGGATCTTCCTATCTTACAAGGCAAAAAAAATATACCCGGATCATCAAGCTTTTTAGGCAACTTGTTTTGAACGAAGGCGGTCCCATTTTTACCTAGCTTACACTTCTCATATTTTTCTAGGAGGGCACTATAGTAAGGAGCACGCGCTAAGACATCAATGACGGGGCGTTCAAGGTGAAGTTCTTTGAATTCATCGTCAAGGTCTTGCATAAGAGGTGTTTCAACTATGCTTTTGACCGGCTCTATATTGGGTGTTTTATTTGATTGGTCCTTTTGAAGAACTTGGTTTTGTTTGAAACACGTGCTCGTGGATTTAACCGAGTAGTATTGTGGGCACGAAGTGGGTGACGAAACTGAAGATATGGAATTAACGTCTAGTTTCGGATTTTTGATTGTGTCGCTTGGAAGTGCTCCCATTTCTCGGTCATTGAGAATCTTCAACAATGCGTCAATTCTAGTTGTCATCTCGCTTTGCTTTTGTTTGAAATCGGCTTCAAACTTAGATATGCGAGCTTCTTGAGATGCCATGAACTTAGACATCAATCCTTCAAGGTTGTTGGTACTACCATAGTTGTTAGAAGGATTGTTGTTGAAAGTACGGTTGGAGGGTGGACCGGTTGGTTGGTAACGATTAGGCGGATTGGAAGAATTGGGTTGATTTTGTTTCCACCTAAGGTTTGGGTGATTTTTCCACGAGGGGTTGTATGAATCACCGTAAGTGTTTGGCTCGGGCTTGAAAGTGTACCACTTATCTCCCGCTTCGTCGGTACGCGTGGATGCGTAGTCGCAAAAGCTGTTCCGGGGAGTTGCACACAATCACGAGTGTCGTGGGGACCACTACATAATTTGCATGAAGAAGTGATTTTGTTCACTTGGCTTGAAGGATTAGGAGCTTCGTAAGATTTCATGAGAAACTTGACTTGGTCCTCAAGTTCCATGATCCTACGGTTGGGAGTGTTAGAATTATTCGAAGGCAAAGATATTGCCTTGACCGTTTTGTTCAAATCACGGGGATCATTCCAACTTTCGTTGTCATAGAGAGCAAGATCTTCTATGAGTTCCCATGATTGTTCCGCACTTAGATCACGTAGCTTACCACCGGCCGATTGGTCAATGGCTCGCCTCGTGGAGATTTCGATATGGTCATAAAAGATTTGGACTTGGAGCCAAAGATCTATGCCATGATGAGGGACTTTTTGGAGTAAGTCCTTGAAACGAGTCCATGCTTCATAAAGAGATTCATTTTGACGTTGTTGGAACATCAAGATGTCATTTCTAAGCTTAGTAGTTCTCCCCGGTGGGAAAAATTGAGCAAGGAAACGAGTGGTGAGATCATCCCATGTGGTGATGGATCACGCGGGTAAACGCTCAAGCCATTGACTAGCTTGATCCCGTAGAGAGAATTGGAATAGGCGTACTCGGGTTGTCTCTCTAGTTGCAACATCTAGGTCTATGAAATCTATGATTTTGAGGAAGTCCTTAAGATGTTGGTTTGGATCTTCGGAACGAAGTCCATGGAATGCACATCCGCTTTGCACCAACCGGATGGTGTCGGATCGCAAGGGGGTCACATTGGCTCCGGTGAGCTCAATGGTGTTTTGATAGCCTTGGTGGCTAGGTCGGGAATACTCTCCTAAGGTTCGGGGCCTAAGGGGTTCTAATGGTGGGTTTTGTTGTGGTGGGATGACGGGTTCAAAGATGTTCCCGTTGTCCATGATGTCGGGTGGTTACGAACAAAGGCACAAAGAAATAAGATAGACTAAAGAAACCTAAAAATAAAAATAAAATCTTACTAGAAAGGAATCTAGCAAGTAGACCTAATAAAAAGAAATTCTAACCTAGACAATAACTATTCCCCGGGCTGCGGCGCCAAAAACTTGATACGTGGGAATCGCACCAGGCTTTACCTCTCAAGGGATCTTGAGAAGCTTACAACCCCCACCAGGCAGTGTACCTGATCGTTGTAGTATAGTATAGTGACAAGTACCGGGGGATTGATCGTTCAGCTTAGGAATAGTGTCGCTAGGATTAGAAAACCTAAATACTAGTTCTAAAGGTGAGGGATGATTATTTTTGTATTTTTATATTTTTTAGAAAGCAATTAAAAATCTCGGGTTTGAAGGATTTGGGCGGAATTAGTTGCTAATCAACTAACCCAATACTAAAGATGCAATCAAAATAAAATACTAGAAATGAAAATAAACTAAATTATACTAAAGTTGTGAGCAATAAGTGGAGAAAATGTGTTTACTTAGATTTCACTACTCCCTAGACATCTTTTACACATTAATTACTTGTTATAATTGCATGGATGACGGATCGTATTCCTTAATACCATTCATGGGGTGGCACACTTAACTCCCCAATTCTATGAGCTCTTATCTCCTCCTACACCATGCCCAGCACAACTATAGGGATTTTAAACAGTGGCTCATGCATTAAATACAACCAATAAAGACCTAGTGCACGTCGGTTCATGTTTCTTAAGACGTTCAAGCATGTTACCAATTGGAGATCAGCCAGTTTTCTTAAGCCTAACATATAAATCATTCATCCAAGACAAGTATAAACAAGTAATCAACACATAATTAACATCTAGGTTTCATTAGATCCAAGCAAACACAAGATAGATCTAGCCTAGCATGATGGAATTAAGACAAGAACAAGATATAGACAACAGACACATAGACATATTGATTGAATTGAAAGAACACTTATCTCAATTACACATGAAAGGTATCAAGGGCTTGGAACCCTTGAAAAACCTGTAAAATTCGCACCAAGTTCGTACTTAGGGTTTCTCCAAAACTTCTCTCTTTTTAATGTGAAAATTAGAAAACTATATATAGGAAAATGGGTCTGACGGCGTCAAGACCATCCTTGTGGCACCGTCACCTCGCCGCCAAAACTATTCAAGGACTGCCTTGATCTACTTTTGACGCCGTCAAGACTTAATCATTTCCAGGCCGTCATGACTTTTACTCTTGACGCCCTACCTTCGTGACGCCGTCAAATCTGTACTGGATCGTCATTGAATTTTACTCTTGACGCCGTCAGGAAGTTACTCTTGACGCCGTCACCTACTGTTCCCAGCATGGAAAATTAAGACTTTGGCGTTTTCTTCACTTTTATGCTCCAAAAACGTCCGAATTGCTTCCTTTTCCAGATTTCACTCCCAAAGTACCTAAAATCACAAAAGGAACGATTTAGGGCATTATTTGATCAAATAAATTCGAATTCGGGCTTAAATGACCCCCTAAAAACGGATCATTTTTCGCCTCATCAACACACATTAATTTTATTCAATCCTTTTCTTCAATTCCAAATGTTACAACTGATCCATGTGATTCTCTTTGGTTGTAATCTATTATTGATCGACTGTTACATCACCATTTAAAGGAACTGCAGGCGGAGAAGGTGGAAGACCAGTGGACATCTTACAACATGATTAATTAGTGGTATGGTTTATATCAGTGCACCCAGGTTTTATTTATCATATGTTAATTGATTTATGTATTCTTTTAGGGTTTTTTTGTAATTTTTTTTTGTTAAATATCAAATTTTTATGACAAACGTAAATGAATTTTAATCAGTTTTGTGGTTGTTTGCTATAAAGGTATGTGCTTTTTGTGGGTTTGATTGTTTCCACGATTAATAAACATCCCTTGCTGCTCTTTTTAAGACAATTATTTGAGGGATATACTTGAAGACTGTAATGAATTTTAGTTTCATGTACAATTAACATTCTGAAAGGTCTTCAAATATGTCAATTCTGAGATAATGAGTTAGTAAACCTGGATATTTCATGTTCCTTGCAGTGTTACAAATTTCAGGCTCTTTGTTACAAAGAATAGTGTTTTGTTTTAATTTATTGGTGTTCATAATTTTTTTTAAAAGTTACAGTTGTTTAAGTAAATTTTTACATATTGTTGGACTTAACTGTTAATTTTTTTACTAAAAACCTCCAGCGAAGTTTATATTGTATTACAATTACAATTAGAATCCTAATAGGACCTAAACTAAAACCGGCTTAAACCATTATATAAACTCAAAATTGATAGCCCTGGTTTTTTATTCCCACAAATTCATCATCAGACATATTATCTGCATCTCAGTCAATAAAACTCAAGAATTCAGGTTTTCTTTTTCATCTATGTAGAAACATATTTATACAAATTTATGGATTTTTATTTTTGTGTCATTGTGCTTATGTTTATGTGTTAAAGGTCCTGACTCCTGATATTTTTTTATGTTAGTATGATGTACGGATGTAGAATTATTGTACGATGGTATTAGAGATGCCAGAGTGGTTAGATCATTGAATTTTGGTTGAAAAAACCCAACTAGAAAGAGCTTGAAGAGCTTCCTTAGATATGCACGACTACATAATTGATGTTATACATAGTATTTGGAGACCGGGTTAAATATGCATCTACTTTGAGCAAATTGGACGCTGAACTTGGTTAGATCGTTGAATATAGTTTGAGAATGTATCTATTTCCTTTTCTTGAGTTTGGCTTATGATTTAGGAACATTTAGCTAGTGTATGAAAAGACTCTTATGTGACCCATTACTTGCTTTTGAATGTTGTTCGACTGCTACTTTGTTGTGGATCTGGTCAATCTGTTCATTAATGCTCTATAGAAGGTATATAATCCATCCAGAAAGACGTCTAAAAGCACGACTAAGCAATGAAATATTCACCGATGAAATTTGATCTAATATTGATATGCACAATTGCCGATTCTATGCTCTTCATATTAGAAAAAAGATATTGGTTTTGGGCTGCTCCATATAATTGTCTGTTTGATGATGCCTAAATTTGTAAGTTGTATGAGCTGTCACACTGGATATTTTTTATAAGGGGTGTTAGGGTGGTTGTTTTGGGTGGATGGTGTGTTTGCTAGATTGTGATTCAATGGTGAATGAATGCATTTGTTTTGTTATCATCGAGTTACGAACTTTGAATATATGAGTAAATTGATGACTTACGGATTAAATTAAAAAAAAGGTTGGATTTTTTATAGTTTAGGAATTAGTGACATGGTTATGGGATGAAGTTATCTTAAGCTTTAGTGTCGTAATCGAGTGAACGTGTTTGTTAGGATAACATGTATTCATATAAGAGCGGATATGCAGTTTTAAGAGGGTAACTGACACATTGGTTTTAATGTTTCAATCGATAATTAATTCAGGAAGTGTTCATTAGGCGTGGGATTGTGTGAGCTCACCTTATTCAACTTCTTGAATCACACGGCTAAAATCAAAGGCCTGATGCAGTGTACAAAGGTATAGTTCTAACTTCTAAGAGAATTTATTGTTCATTTACTAACTACCAATTATTTGAGAAGTTTGCTTCAAACTTTGAGTTTATATATTTAAGTCTATGCGGACCAACTCAATGGGGTATGCTAAATACTTTTACCCATTTGTGGTTTTCATGTTTTAGTGTAGGAAGGGGTTGAGGTAGCAAAGTCATTGTTTTTTTCGTTTTCTTGTGTGCTAACTATGGTTACAAAGATGATATTACTACAATAATAACTGATTAAAAGAAAAAATATTACCACGATGTGAGCAAAAAATATAAAGGTGGGGACTTTCACCCTGTTGACCCATTTGGCATGTTATAAACCACAACTCAAATCCATCCGTTTGTTAGTAAGTAGGTTGACATTGTCACCTCTAATTGTTCACTCATGTGGTTGTGTGTGGGCACATAATTCATGTTTCTGGTTGCATACCTGAATGATGGACCTTGTGACAAAATTATTCTTCAATGACCTGGAATTTTGAGGACCTGCAGAAAACCTTTACTATTATGTTGTCCATAGATCCTGTTGTAACATCTAGCTCCTATATTCTGTATTTTGTTTAGTGTGTGACTGTGTGCAAGTGAGTTTGCATATGAATGTATAGACATAAATATGCCGTGATGCATGTTTTTTTGTATCATTTAATGTCCTTATGTGATTCACGGATGGTTCAAATTATCTACATATACATTTGAAATTTCTTCACTCTAATGCTACTTATCACAAATGGGTTTTTGATGGTGCATTGAGCTTCACCCAATTCATGTATAGCATATATTAGAGGTGGAAAAATAGATTGGTTCGTTAATGGGGTAAAGGGGGCTATAATCAATATGGGTCATTTAGGTACATGCTGAAATGGTCGGTTGTCTAAAAGCTCAGCTTTTATTACCAATTAACCTGCCAAATATAATCACAGTAACTTATATTATTTCATTAATAATGAGCACTATGATTCAGGAGTTTTTGTGCTTAAAAATTACACTGTGGGTGAAATTTGACCCCGGTTGTTAAAGATAAAACACAATTTGCATTGACCCATTACCATGTAAATGGGGTGAGCATGCCACCTGCATTGCTATATTATTGTCATAACTTTTAATACATTTTGAAACTAAATGTATTTCTTTGGAAATTTCTCTGGTTGTAGCAGAGCTTATTGACAATGCAGTGGATGAGGCAATAATAGGCATTATAAGTACTGTTGGTTTCACACATTGCTATCACAATTGTATTAGATTCTGTTTATTCACTTTGTAGCATAGTTTAGTGTTATAATTTCTACTTTTTATGTTTGTAGTAAAATATGTGAATTTTATATCGATCCAATACACATCTAAGAGACTCTTGAATATTTATACATTCTTGTGTTAGGATTATTATCTTGAACGAATATATGCTCTTTTAACTCAGACCCGTATTCCCTACATCTACTACTTTTGTTTGGCATTTTATGACCAGTGCTGCTATTATGCTATATGATTATTAATATAACTTCATGATTGTGTAGATACAAAATGGGTCACCTATGTAATTATAGATAAAACTATAGATCCAAGATTTGGAGTACAACATTATTGATTCAAGGTACGTTATTACTTAATAAACTTTTCTTATGATGTTCTGAATATTTTAGTTCCCTTTTTGGCATATGCTTCTTCTTTTACTAAGTTCAGTATAATTATATGAAGTTTTTCATTTAAATATGATGGAAAGGGGATGGATCCAGCAGCAATGCGTCGTTGTTTGAGTTTTGATTTCTCAGATAAGAGTTCGGTAACCACAATTGGAAAGTGTATGTACCTGAAAAACCAAAGAGAGACCCGAAGGCCCGTGGGTGTTTGTTGGTCTCTTGCCTCTGTTTGACCGTCCATGGCCTGACTGTGCTGAAACCATTCGACGGGCCCTCCACCTAAGTGTTAACGTGAAGATGATCACAAAGTGACCAACTAGCCATCGACAAAGAGACCGGCCGTAGGCTTGGAATGGGAATAAATATGTATTCATCTTCTCCCTCCTTGGCCAACACAAAGATGCAGCTAATTGAGAAAGACGATGGCTTTGCTACTAGGACTCAAAGACCTAAACACAAGGTAAAAACATTTCACTACTTTAACTGAGTAATTGTTATATAGATTAATTAGAATATAGATTATCATATTATTGTGTTTTAAAGAGTATTTAAGGGTTCCTTGATCATGATCCATTCAATACAACATAATTTGATTTCATTACAACTTTACAAGAAAAAGACAAAGGAATATTTGCAAGTCAACTAAGTTTTCGTGTAATAAAAAGTAGCTTATCTGACCACAACTGTTTACACCATTTTACCCAAGTTTAACATGTTCATTATCTAAGTTTGTCATCTATGTCTCGGTCATCCTATATTGACATATAGTTCTTTTTTGTATTTTTGATTAACCTGAACTTTTTTGACAATCCCCCTATTATACTATTGTATTTTATAACGTTTTACTGGTGAAAAAGAACATAAATAGTTTTATAAGTTCCTAGATTAATCATATAGTCCTTATGGTATAAAGTCGTTGATGCCCCTATCAGAGGTTCATAAGTTATTTATATAAGTTTTGGTAGATATATTACCCTTTCATTCGCTCTAAGGTCTAAAACTATATCTATACGCCACGATTGGAGTCGGTTCTTCTGATCATAGTCTTAGGTCGTGATTAATATTATGACTCTCAACTCTTTTATGCAAGTGACATGTTGTTTGGCAAAACATTCATGTTGAGATTATACCAAATGATCAAGGTAATCAGATTACCCCGTCTGTTGTCACCTTTAATGATAATGATCGTTTTGTTGGTGATGCTGCAAAAAATCTAGCTGCAGAACCTGAACCGGATTTGTGACCAAAATTTGTGATGATTTGGATATTTTATAGCTGTTAGACATGATAAGATCCTCCAAAAGAACAAAATATTCTTGAACAATAAGAACAATGCTTTTTATCTTACTCCATACTATGTGAGATATACTTACCTATTATTGATTTGAATTATTGTAGTACGTTGTCTTTGTGTAGTTTAAATTAACTTCGCTTCTTTTAAAGGCCTATAACTAATGATATTTTTGCATTTTATTTCCATGTAGTGCAAATGGAAGAAGAATTTGGCCTTCGAAAGATTGAACATGAAGTACTTATTGCCTTTCTCGAGAACATTCAGGTTGATAACGCTTTAGATTCTTACTTGGCTCATCACTGTTACCCAGCGCTTATTGACCCAAATCATCGAAGTTGGTGAGAAAAGATAGGTAATTTCGTTGAAGTTTTACATGTTCGGTTGGCAATGGATCCTACTGTAAGTTACATTAACTCTGGTTCCCCATTTGTAATAAGATTCCAAATGCTTGTGCTCTACTTTACATCATGAACTTTTGTTTATTCTTAGTATAACCTTCCTAGAGGGTCTGGATATGTTGAGTTCAAGACACGAAGCAATGCCGAAAAAGCCCAATTACACATGGATGGGGTAAGCTTTATAATGGTTCGCATTTCGTTGAGTCATATTTAGTATCACACCGCATTAGCTCATGCTGTTATGGTACTATTGAAGGCTCAAGTTTACTTAACTTATGCTATACATCAGAATATATAGAATGCCACATTCATTCAGAAGACTACTAACAAAGATATTCACAGAAGCTTGCATCTTCATATCACCATTCCATTGGTTTAGTATTTTTCAAGATCATTTCTATGCATATACAGTGGTACTTAGACTACCACTTCAGCAAATCACATGAGATTCCTTCAGGAATAGGAAACCAGAAATAACCTTACTATATTTACTTGAAACTAATATGAAATACTAAAGTACATGAGAGGTAGTCTCATCTTTTATGACTCATCAAACATGACAGCAACCCATGCTAGCAAGGCTTCATCAGCATTAGTCTTGGCCATCTATCCATATTACATAATTTAAACACCCCTTTTTGAATCTCATTGAGAGATGTAATGCTCAGCGAGAGTCAATTACATCAGCAGACATACTCCTTTTTGAATCTCAATGTGGAAAGGTTTTTTGGTTATTTATATTCCCCTCTTTTATAATATTGCTTTTATTTTCATACATGTGACAAAATTGTGATTCGAGCGTGGAAAATGCTGAAAGAATAATAAGGGAAATTGCTTATAAATTGTAGCTACTGACATGTTTGCTGGACTAATGTCGGCTTGGAGTAACTGATCAATATTAATGATGATTCAACATTCATGAAAAAATTGATCCACATTGGGTTGTTGTGTATGCTAGATGGTGCAAATTAGAGGAGAGTCCAACAATGGAGGAGGCTGTCTGCATGTTGCTTGGCACCTCATCTATTGGTCTCCTTTTCCCAGTACTCCCTGTATTTATGAATTGGAGCGACGAAAGTGATTGTTCAACTGAGTTAACATTTAGTTGATGATGATAACTAGAAAAATATTGCTTGTGCTTCCCGACGGGTTGCTTTTTTTTTTTTTTTTTTTTTTTTTTTTTTTTTTTTGCAAGTTTGTATATGGAGTAAGTGTATTAAAACAAAGAATCTTATTTACATCTTGGTTATATTTTACAATGGTTGTTTTTCGTCTATGATTGTTTATGTTTTACCGCTTATTATTCATTTATCAATGAAAAAATTGCAATATTGTTTATATTATTTATGTTCTCTTTGTAAGTTGACATTTGACACTACCGTTTAGCATTTGACATAAATTGTAACGTTGTTACAATGATACTGTTAGAGCTAGCATTGCCTCAACAGCATCTTTCCGACATTCTCCCATCTCATATATGCGGGTCAACCAGGGTTTAGGAGAATTAGGTCATGAGTTTAATTTTAACTTCAGGATACCACGTACATCAAATATAATTATAAATCAAAATTAAGAATCATAATTAAAACAAAAAACTTAATTAAGCTATTTATTTTTTAATAAATAAAAGTACATTATTGAAAATTTTAGAAAAAACCCCGCGCGTGCGCGGACATTATAACTAGTTAACATAATATATAGACATTAAAAGAAAAGTGTATTACGAAACATGAATAAAAAATATTCAAAAAGTATAATTTATCTTCGTATAATGAGTGTATAGAAGCTATTTTTAATATTTAAATTATATATAGAAAAAGGTATTATATAATACCTATAGGGCTGTACGTTAAATTTATACCAACCTCGAACGTGTGACCATCTGTGTTCATTCTCCACATGAAACCATTGGACTACACAAGGTTGGTGGTATAAAATTGTGTTTTATATACTTATACCTAACGAAAGATATTAATGTCCATGCTATTAAGTATTTTATTGAGAATTATATATGTTTTTAACCTTATAAATAAAACTCGATTAAACAACTTTACTTAGCAAAATATTGTCTGATGTAACAATGAACAATTGATGTTAAAATAGATATATTGTTTAGTGATGTTGAAATCATTTTCTCCTTCTTATGATTGATAAGATCTCGTTGCTTGTGAATGATTTCCTAAATAATGTACCACGTTTACTCTTCCGCTTGTCTTGTTAATAAAGTACATCAACGATAATTACTCTTCCGCTTGTCTTGTTAATAAAGTACATCAACATGTAATTCTCGTTGCTCGTTAATTAGAACACACATTACCTGTAATTGGAATGACAAGGATTGAGGTTTTGATTAAATAGACAAGTTATCACACACTGCTAGAGCTGTGATAAACACAATAAACGAGTTAAAGTTTCACTTTTTTTTTTTTTTTTTTTTTTTTTTTAATGTTGTTAAGAATCTGTAGTTCTACCAGAAAGTGACGACGATGAATCTTTAGTCTTGTCACTTTTAACTGATGCCAAGTCCTCGAAATGAGATGATGGCGTTTTGTAAATACGTACAAGTGTAGAAGAAAAGCGGAACTTCCTCATTGAACTTAAACCCTTGGTTATATTAGGCAATAGATTATAAGGCCCGAGCCCGTCTGTGAGTTTGGGTCTATTAGTGTTCCTAGGTTATGTAACATCGATATATTATGTCTCAATAAACATTATAACCTACGGGGTTTACATTATTCAACATGGTATCGGATCTCTAGGTACGATCCTCAGACCTGGTCTTGGCCGCCTCAACACCCCGTCAAACTCGAGCCACCACTGTTATCCGTACTTAAAAAAAAATAAAAAAATGCAGCACACTCTTTGGGCCGTAATAAAAAATAAAAAACCTTCAGTGACCACGACTTCATAATTAAATTCCAAAAAAATGCAAACCGGAATCACAACTGTAGCCGTAGGGACGTGAAATCACTCATTGTTTTGCTTATAACTCTCAAACCGCTTAGAGTTAGCTAACTCCGTTAGCAGCCGTGGATCATAATTAAATTTCTAAGAAAAGCATACTGGAATTGCAGCCTCCACCGGAATACATAAAACTCGCTAGATATACACAAAACTTGGCGGAAATACCCAGAATTTGCTTAAAATGCCAATCCGATTAATCTCGCCTACGCTGATTACAAGCTACAAGGTGGGCAACCGTCCGACCACCGATTCGCGATTTTTTTAACTTTGCTAACCTCTATATATTATGTCTCAATAAACATTATATAGAGGTTATATAACCTATAAACCATAATATACCCAAACCCACAGACGGGCTCGGGCCTTATAATCTATAGCGTAATAGGTTAATGTTAATGTTGTTTGCATCAATCTCGCTCCCCGAGTCCCTTTGGAAAACAAGTCCAAACAATAAGTGTATAATTATCTAATCCAACAGAATATGACATGATATTGGTAAATGCCTTTGAGTATAATTACCTCAAGCTCTTGTATCGACTTAAAACATCTGAGGAAGCTAATAAAAACCAATATGTTAATACAGTTGGAAAACACGAGGGCCTTTTAGGCTTATAGGAAGAGAGGAATACTTAGAGAATTTTTACAATGGAACTTTATTACTTTAAGCTTTGCTTCATTTCAAATGCATTAAACTAACACCTATATACAGTATACTAGTCCATGGAACATTCTAGATCGAGATTTTTCCATGACTCTCTAGATTTTTCTACTAGATATTCTACTACAACTAGCTAGAACCTTCTAGTACATATCATCTACTACAACCTTCTAAACATTTCTATAGATATCATTCTACGACTTTCTAGAAGCTTCCATACCATTTCTACGACTTTCTAGAAGCTTCCATACAATTCTTCATCATTCTAGAAGCTTCTTGATCATGGGCTTGGGCTTTTATGGATTATCCAATCTTTATTGGACTAAATCAAGTTTACAATCCAACACCCCCTTTAAACTTGATTTCCCTACTCCAAGCATCATCCTTAGTCTTGAGAAATCTCGCTCGTTGAGCGGCTTGGTGTGGATATCTGCAACTTGGTTTTCGGATCTTGCATGTATCACACATACTTCCTTCCTCTTCATAGTCGATACCATGCTTCTTCTTGTACCTTTTAGCCACAAGCCTTTCCTTGTACTTCTTCACTTCGCCTTTGGCGTTTTTCTTGGCCTTGTATACCCGCTTAACTCCAATAGGCTTTTGGCCTTTCGAAAGGGTCGTCAACTCCCATGTATCATTCTTTTCCATTGACTTTATCTCATCGTCCATGGTTGTCTCCATTTCTTACTTTTCATAGCCTCCTCAAATACTAAAGGTTCAGAATCAGCGTATAAACAAATAAGGGGTATCTCGTCAGTTACCTCGTAGAGCTCCTGCAAACTTCTTGTCTTTGGTTCTCCTTCACTTAAACTTGAAGGTGAGTCTTGGGTTGGAGTTGGACTTTAAGGTTGTTGGACTTCTTCACTTGATTCACATGTCTCTTCTTCGTCAGTGATAGGAAGAAAGGCATACCTTTCATTTCCTTTGATGCTCCAATCCCATGCTTCTTCTTCATCGAAATCCACGTCTCTACTCACTACCACCTTCCTTGTGATTGGATTATAGAGCTTATAACCTTTCGACTGCTTGTCGTAGCCAACGAATACATGCTTCTCACTTCTATCATCAAGCTTTAATCGCCTTTGGCTCGGAACGTGGACATACGCTATGCTTCCAAATACCCTTAGGTGAGAGACGGTAGGCTTCATTCCATTCCATGCTTCTTGTGGAGTCTTGTTGTCTAAACTTTTTGACGGACACCGGTTCAACAAATATACCGCACAGTCAACCGCTTTGGCCCAAAACTCCTTTGGCATCTTCTTACTTTTTAACATGCTTCAGACCATATTGAGAATGGTTCTATTCTTTCTCTCCACCACTCCAATTTTTTGTGGGGAGTAAGGAGCCGTTAAAAATCTCCGGATCCCATTATCCTCACAAAATTTGTTAAATTTTTTTGATAAAAATTCTCCACCTCTATCGGATCTCATGGATTTAATTTTTAAACCTTTCTTCTTTTCAACCATAGCCTTAAATATCTTAAAAGCTTCAAAAGCTTGGGATTTTTCTTTTAGAAAATATACCCAAGTCTTTCTTGAAAAATCATCAACAAAGAGCATAAAGTAAAGATTCTTACCATGAGAGGGTGGAGTAATGGGACCACACAAATCCGTGTGAATTAGTTGTAGAGGCTCCTTAGCTCTTGATGTCTCTTCTTTCGGGAACGAACTTCTAGCATGCTTCCCAAGAAGACATCCTTCACACACTTGATTGGGATGATCAATTTGATCTAACCCTTTCACAATTCTCTTTGAGGATAATAACTTTAAGTCACCAAAGTTTAAGTGCCCGTACCTCATATACCAAAGCCACGAATGATCCTTCAAACAACTCTTTAAGCACTTAGCTTCATCATGTTGAATGTTTAGAAGGAACATTCAGATTTTAGTCATAGGGACTTTAGCTATGAGCTTTCCTTCGGGATTTCTTATTGTGGCACTACGATCCTTGAAATGGATATCGTAATTTTTCTCTAAAAGTTGTCCCACACTTAAAATGTTACTTTTAAGGTTGGGCACATTGTATACGTCCGAAATATATTGGTGACTTCCGTCTTTAGCTCGGATAAGTATCTTACCTTTTCCTTTCACCGATGCCTTTGATTCGTCTCCAAAGGTGACATTACCTTTGCTTTCCTCCATCTCCATGAACAAGTCTTCTTCACCCATCATATGGTTACTTGTAGCGGAATCTATATGCCATTACTCTATCCTCTCTTCTTGTTCGTCATGTCTTGCCATTAGCAATGTAAGCTCATGTTTGTCTTCTACCTCCACAAGATTGGCTTTTTCTTCAACTTGTCTTGAGCTACTACACTCATTGGCATAATGATCATATTTGCGACAATTGTAACATTGTATATGGGGCTTACCTCCTCTTTGAGATTGAAAGCCTCTCCCACGACCTCTTCAATATGAAAACCTTTGGTTTTCATCTTCTTTGTTGCATCTTCTCTTCCTCTTCCTCGTCCTCGGCCTTGGAAACCACCACGACCTTGAAAAGTACCGCGTCCTCGTCCTTGCTCCTTTCCATTTAGAAAGCTCTTTTCTCTTTCTTTGAAAGAGACCTTTGAGTATAAAGCTTGCTCTAAGGGTTCTTTCCCCCTTCTTTTCTTCAACTTCTCTTCATGGGCTTGTAAAGATCCCATGAGTTGATCAATGGTCATAGAGTCTATGTCTTTTGACTCCTCTATGGCCACAACAATGTAATCAAAGTTTGGTGGCAAAGAGCGAAGAATCTTTTCTATCACCCTTTTATCACTCAAGCTTTCACCATTTCTCTTCATTTCATTTGAAATGGTCAAGACACGAGTGAAATAATCCGAAATGGTTTCGGATTCCTCCATTTGGAGCTTTTCGAACTCTCCTCTAAGAGTTTGAAGGCGTACCTTTTTCACCTTGTCAATTCCTTTGAAAGCATTTTGAAGGATCTCCCACGCTTCCTTAGAAGTGGTTGCATTTGCAACTTTCTCAAACATTGCATCATCAAGACATTGATAGATGAGTGTAAGAGCACTTTGATCCTTCTTTCTTGCCTTTTGTAAATCCACCCTTTGGGTGGCATTCAACGAACTTTCATCATCAACTTTCTCAACACCTTTTTCGACTATCTCCCACACATCATGTGAACCGAGTAACGCCTTCATACGAATGCACCAACTACCATAGTTATCTTTGGTAAGACGAGGAAATTGGAACAAGTTCATTGCACCTGACATCTCGATCTTCTAGCTCTGATACCACTTTGTTGGAAAACACGAGGGCCTTTTAGGCTTATAGGAAGAGAGGAATACTTAGAGAATTTTTACAATGGAACTTTATTACTTTAAGCTTTGCTTCATTTCAAATGCATTACACTAACACCTATATATACTAGTCCATGGAACATTCTATATCGAGATTTTTCCATGACTCTCTAGATTTTTCTACTAAATATTCTACTACAGCTAGCTAGAACCTTCTAGTACATATCATTTACTATAACCTTCTAAACATTTCTATAGATATCATTCTACGACTTTCTAGAAGCTTCCATACCATTCTACGACTTTCTAGAAGCTTCCATAACATTTCTAGGACTTTCTAGAAGCTTCCATACCATTCTTCGTCATTGTAGAAACTTCTTGATCATGGGCTTGGGCTTTTATGGATTATCCAATCTTTATTCGACTAAATCAAGTTTACAATCCAACAAATACTAACCATGATAGATAGATGGATACGAACTCCACAAGAATCACAAACAAATGCATCTGAAGTACTAAAGACGTAAAATAATATCTTACATGGTTTTAAGTAGCAAGAGTTATATCGTGGGGTGTACGTTCACATTCCAAGTCAGTCTAGGTCGAGCTAGTTTGACAGCTTGTCGAAATATTCATGACATTTAAAGATTTTCTGTACACAAATGGTAGGGGGGAAAATGTATGCAGTGTAGTTGTTATTTTTAACCTTTTATTGGTGAAACATGTGAAGAAATATATAAGCTCAAAAACATATAAATGGTTACAATGTGGATACAAAGGAAAGCTGGACATTCCCAGAATCCTGAATGACAAACAAAAACTGATACAATACTGATCAATATCATCAACAGCTAATTCTTCACATAATTCACAAACAACACTATCCTTATGCCTCATTGTTGTTTAAGCGCAAGTACATCAACTACATTTCCCTCATGAAGGCAGTCTTAATGACCATACTGCAGCAACAACCTCACAGCATGCCATAAGACCATCATCCATGAAAGGCTTCATCAATGCATTGTGCTTGGTGCCACTGATAAAAAGCTAATATGTTTCCCTTTTGACTAGGTAACCATCTGCATGAGGCATCACCCACAATATCTGGACCCAACCATCTCTATAACTCCTTAATGAAAACTATAAAAGATTATGAGAAACAAAATTCATTTGTTAAAAAATTTTGAAATTCATGACAATAAGTTGAGATGGCCGAGTTGGTCTAAGGCGCCAGATTAAGGTTCTGGTCCGAAAGGGCGTGGGTTCACATCCCACTCTCAACATTTCACCTTTTTTATTGTATTTTTAATGATACTTTTCACAGTTTAGTAAAACTAGTCATGTTTCCCTTTTGACTATTTTATTTTTAGTTGATACAGTAGTATTTATGAGAATAATATAGGGTAAAAAACATGTTCAAGAGATACAAAACTCGAATCACAAAGTCGCAAAAGTTAAGCTAACTTTGGTTGTGTGTTAAACATTACCAAAATGCGACATTTGAACTCAAAATCTCGATATTAACTCATGAGTAACGAACAATGTCAATGAATGGTGAAAGGGTACTGTCATATGATATATTGAGTATAGTTAGTAAAATTGGTGTGTTCATAGCTAAAAAGGATTCAAAGTAGTTAATACGGTTAACTATATAACGTGCGACCTCTTGGTTTCATTCTCGACCCGAAACCATTGGACTACACAAGGTTGGTGATAGAAAGCCGTGTTTTATATATTTATACCATAAACGAAAGATATTAATATCCATGCTATTAAGTATTTTATTGAAAATATATATGTTAACCTTATAAAACATACAACTGATCGGTGCAACAACTTTAGATCATCGTAATATCTTAGATGATGTTTTATAAATAGCTGTTCCAAGTGTTTCAAAACATGTCATGTAGATTTACTTAGCAAAATATTGTCTCATGATAACAATGAACAATTGATGTTAAAATAGATACATATTGTTTACTCATATATATGAACTCGCAAAACTAGAATGTTAATACGAGCACTCGTCGTTAATCTGATATCGAATCTGATATAACAAATTATGTCGAAATCATTTTCTCCTTCTTATGATTGATAAGATCTCGCTGCTTGTGAATGATTTCCTAAATAATGTACCACGTTTACTCATCCGCATGTCCTGTTAATAACGGACATCAACGATAATCAGTAAGTTGTGGTGTAAGGCAAGATTTAAAATTTTTAATCATTCTCGTAAAGTAGCTATATATAAACATGTAATTCTCGTTCCTCGTTAATTAGAACACATTACCTGTACTTGCCACAATTTCATCGAATACGTAGTGAACTATTTTTTATTTTTATTTTTTTTTGAGGGTAATTTTCTTTCAAAATCATCATCTTTAGGGTATTTTGTAAAAATTTTGGACAATTTTGCCCCTCATAGCTAATACAAAATTTTTTTTCCCGAAGGGCAAAATTGTCCAAAAATTTTACAAAATACCCTAAAGATGATGAATTTGAAAGAAAATTATACTCAAAATGAAAAAAAATAAAAAAATTCACTACCCATTCGATGAATTTGTGGCAAGTATATTACCTTTTAATATCATTTGGCTGGTGTAATAAACACAATAAATGAGTTAAAGTTTCACTAATTAAAACGTTTTTTTATTATAAAATTTATGTTGTTTAGAATCTGTAGTTCTACCAGAAAGTGACGACGATGAATCCTTTAGTCTTGTCACTTTTAACTGATGCCAAGTCCTCGAAATGAGACGATAGCTAGCGTTTTCTAAATACGTACAAGTGTAGAAGAAAAGCGGAACTTCCTCATCGAACTTAAACTCTTGGTTATATTAGGGAATAGATTATAAGGCCTGAGCCCGTCTGTGAGTTTGAGTCCATTATGGTTTCTAGGTTAGTAACCTCTATATATTATGTCTCAATAAATATTATAACCTACATGGTTTACATTATTCCACGTGGTATAGGAGCTCTAGGCCTGATCCTCAGACCTGGTCTTGGCCGCCTCAACACCCCGTCAAACCCTAGCCACCACTATTATCCGTACTAAAAAATAAAAAAATAAAAAAAACATGCAGCACACTCTTTGGGCCGTAACTCCTAAACCATAAACTCTTTAGGCCATAACTCCTAAACCGTAAGGAGTTAATTTACAAGTTCAGTGGCCACGACTTCGTAATTAAATTCCTAAAAGAGGCAAACCGGAATCGCAACTATAGCCGTAGGGACACGCTGTCACACGCAAGAACAAACAGCTGCACTCAGAAAACAAAAATCGCTCACTGTTTTGCTTATAACTCTCAAACAGCTTAGAGTTAGCTGACGCCGTTAGCAGACGTGGATCATAACTAGAAAGCATAACGGAATTGCAGCCTCCACCGGAAATACATAAAACTCGATAGAAATACACAAAACTTAGCGGAAATACCCAAAATTTGCTAAAAATGCCACAAGGTGGGCGACCGGGCCTTATAATCTATTGCCTGATTGGTTAATGTTAATGTTGTTTGCATCAATCTCGCTCCCCGAGTCCCTTTGGAAAACAAATCCAAACAATAACAGTGTATAATTATCTAATCCAACAGAATATGACATGATATTGGTAAATGCCTTTGAGTATATATAATTACCCCAAGCTCTTGTATCGACTTAAAACATATGAGGAAGCTGATAAAAACCAATATGTTAATACTAACCATGATAGATAGATGGATACGAACTCCACAAGAATCACAAACAAATGTATCTGAAGTACTAAAGACGTAAAATAATATCTTACGTGGTTTTAAGTAACGAGAGTTATATCGTGGGGCGTACGTTCACATTCCAAGTCAGTCTAGGTCGAGCTAGTTTGACAGCTCTTATCGGAATATTCATGACATTTAAAGATTTTCTGTACACAAATGGTAGGGGAAAAAATGTATGCAGTGTAGTTGTTATTTTTCACCTTTTTTTGGTGAAACATGTGAAGAAATATATAAGCTCAAAAACATATAAATGGTTACAATGTGGATACGAAGGAAAGCTGGACATTCCCAGAATCCTGAATCACAAACAAGAACTGATACAATCCTGATCAATATATCAAAAGCTAATTCTTCACATAATTCAAAAACAACACTATCCTTATGCCTCATTGACTCATTGTTGTTTAAGCACAAGTACATCAACTACATTTCCCTCATGAAGGCAGTCTTAATGACCATACTGCAGCATCAACCATGAAAGGCTTTCATCAATGCATTGTGCTTGGTGCCACTGATAGAAGGCTACATTTCCCCCCTGCAAAGACCTACCTAGTTCATTTGGCAGCTTACATCCTCACAAAAAATAAATTAGGTAACCATCTGCATGAGGCATCACCCACAATATCTGGACCCAACCATCTCTATAACACCATAATGAAAACTATACAATATTATGAGAAACAAAATTTATTTGTTAAAAAAATTTGAAATTTATGACAATAAGTTGAGATGGCCGAGTTGGTCTAAGGCGCCAGATTAAGGTTCTGGTCCGAAATGGCATGGGTTCAAATCCCACTCTCAACATTATTATTTTTTATCGTATTTTTAATGGTACTTTTCACAGTTTAGTAAAACTAGTATGTTTCCCTTTTGACTGTTTTATTTTTATTTGATATAGTAGTATTTATGAGAATAATATAGGGTAAAAAAGATGTTCAAGAGATACAAAACTCGAATCACAAAGTCGCAAAAGTTAAGCTAACTTTGGTTGTGTGTTAAACATTACCAAAATGCGACATTTGAACTCAAAATCTCGATATTATACTCATGAGTAACGAACAATGTCAATGAATGGTGAAAGGGTACTGTCATATGATATATATATATTGAGTATAGTTAGTAAAATTGGTGGGTTCATAGCTAAAAAGGATTCAAAGTAGTTAATACGGTTAACTATTACGTATAAGCAAAACGAATCACGTCAAGTTAAATTCACTAAGACTACCATAAGACGAATATCAAATCTTTCAAATCTCTAAGAAACTCAAGGAGAAGCTGGAGAGGGGGCAATGTTATATCAATTAACCGATGGAACTTTTCTGGTTTAACATGAAGTCACCTGCGGATACACGAAAATCAGGCTCATACGCGATTTTTTTGCTGCAGATTCGTGCATCCTTTCCATAAATCTGTATACATTTATATTCGGAATTGATTTAAACTTTGAAATCAAGTTTTACAGATTCGGTTTTAAATAAATGGAAGATTTACAAATCGATCTTAAAAGGAAACATATTTGCAAACTGGTTGTGATTTTGTATTGGTGAATAAGATAGATTTTCACGATAAATATAACCTATGTCTCATATGGTTTTGACACATTGAAAATCGCAGACCTCCATACATTTTCAGCAATCTTCGATCAAGAACACACCTTCGATTTCGTGATACTCCATGCAAGTTTGTCACGTCCGGCAGTACATCTGCCGTTGTCGTTGTACCTTAGAAATAGACAAGAAATCTGTTTTAAGGTAATCGTGTTAAACATGAGTCTCGTGAATTGACCTTTGACTATTTTATTTACTTTTTTTTTTTTGGTAACCATGATTTTCGATCTTTTGGCCGACTAAGCTACGGGGTTTAAACCCACCGCCACACAGACTCAAACCAGGTAAAGCCCTCCTTTTTTAAGAGCTTGGCGTGACCACTTAAAGTTGTTTACACCTAGCAGGAATTGAACTTGAGACCTCATACATTTTAAAGTGATAGTCACAAGCCTTTTTGCCACTAGGCCACCCTTAAGTAGTTACAAGCCCTTTTACTTATTGTTATTTAGAGTATGTCATCTGTCTCTGCCTCAATTTTGTCTGTATTTAATTTTCTGTTTTTATTTACTGTTCATTTTATTATTGTAATTTGATTTTTATAATAAAAGTGTAAGTGTTACTTTTTTACAATGAGTATGATAAACATTTTTAATTTGATGTCATATTATTGTACTCTTCATGATTTACTTTTGTATCTCTAATTCTTTAAATACTCATATAATATAACTAGACGAGTACCAGTGCATTGCAACGGGATTTTATAGCGGCAGATAGTTATAATGATATTTTGGTTACACAAAACGTTATACAAAACACTTAAGCCAAAGCAGCATTATAAACACTTTCTGTTTGTGACCATAATATTTATTGTTGCGCCAAAACTATAGCATTTCATCTTACAACAACAAAGTACTATTGTGAACAGGTATCAACTTAATTAACTGTAATAAGCTTATTTTTTTTTCTAGCTAATGAGCTTATCAAAAGGACTTAATTCGTCACCTTTATTTAGGATTCAGTAAACTGATAAGCCGTATAATAAGCTAATCCAAACACACCCTTAAGTTACCAAAAAATTAGCGCAAAACAAAATACATCAAATTGTTGAATCACATCTTTACCTCAGCCCACTTGTACAACATTATCAAAAATTGTACTTATGAAAGAATGATCTTTTTTTTTAACGGCAGAATTATATTAAAAAGCTAGCAACAGGGACGGAGCCAAGTGTGTCATTGGGTATGCCATGGCCCACCCTAAATATATGTTAGCTACCAATACATGTATATATTATCTAGTGTATTATACTTACTAAATAGTTTCTATCCACCCAAATATAAAAGATATGACACATTCGGATAAACACTTATATGTGTACGTAGTACTTTGCTTTATTTTTACTTTTGAAACAATTTTACTAGGTAGTTTAGACTAGGTTTAGACGATTTTAATGGTAACTTTTTACCGGAAAACTTTTGAAATTTATACATTTATTTTTCTTATATTGGATGTGACCCACCCGAATGAAAAATCCTAGCTCCGTCATTGGCTAGCAAGAAGCTATAATAACAAACGCTAAACAAAAATAACATGCAAAAGTAACCTAAAACTACACGTGAACAAACCCATGTTAACAATGATCGAGTACACCTATGAATAGACTAAAGCCTAAATGTTATAGTTGACAGAATCATAAAAGAAACCCAACAAGCCACTATTTTAAAATTAAAACTAATCACCTTGGAGTACCTATTAGTTTATCACGTTGCTTTATCTGAATTAGCTTAAAAAGATTCGGTCTTCGTCTTTCTCTTCTTCAAATGAAAGCATGACCTTTAGTCTCCTCAAATCCTAACATCTTTAATAAAACCTACACAAACAATAACAATATATAAATATGAATTGCTATAGTTTTCCCAAATATAAACTTATAAACCTATTCTTGATTCTCAATTTGAAACAAACATCACAAACAATAAAGAAATATGAATTCAACTTACATCGTAAAAACTTGACAACGGGAATATGAAACCATGGAAGAAGTGATTATCAAGTGCCTAAACAAATTAATACTCAAATTGGTTATTCTAAGTTTTAAGATTTTTGTTCTTTAATCACATTGAGAATCAATAAGTTTATCCAGATAAATAAAGCTAACCTTGGATACGGAACTTAATCATCCTTAGTTTATTGAACCGATTAAACGATATATTAAACCAAGACTAACCTTTTGAATTTTATAATCCAATTGATTCGTTTTTGTAAGACCAGAAAGAGAAAAGCAAATCATAAAAATCCATATCAAGAAGAACCTATAGAAATGAATAAATAGATTACCTTGTAATTTGTCACCCACTCAAAGTCAATATAGAATTGTAGTAACACCAAAATAACAGATCAAACAATGAAAGAACACAAAAGAAGATATATTAGAATTTACGTAGTACATGATTCTAGCTAGTGGATTTGAGAGAGAGGAACATGTGAAGAAGAAATGAACTGGTTTCCTGCAAAATTTCACAATCGGTTATAGATTTTTTTTTTGTGTAATTAGAATTCAAAGATTTTCACAATGTAAGGAATATAATTATGTTATAGTCAATCAAAAGAATCAAAACTGAAAATAGCAAAATAGTGTACCGAATTTCTGATGAAGGGGTTTTTTGAATGATATTGTGTTTGATATTTTGATGACAAGTTAGGGTAGTGAATGATACTGGTTTTGATAATGAAACTGTAGTAGAGGAGTTGTGTTGCATGCAATGAAAATGGGTGGGTTACAACTGGAAAAAGGGTGGCCGAATTTTGTGAGTCTTCCTTTATTAGTGTTTAGATTTGAAAGTCAACATTTTCAACAAAGCCAAGATTCAAGTTTTGACCATTTTTCTTTTTTATGTAGTTAAGATACACAAGGTTGTATGAAGGAGGTGTATAACATCTTAAATAGGCTAAAGACATATATTGCTTGAGCTATTTCGAGATCATTTGTTATTTTTAACCTTTTATTGGTGAAACATGTGAAGAAATATATAAGCTCAAAAACATATAAATGGTTACAATGTGGATACAAAGGAAAGCTGGACATTCCCAGAATCCTGAATGACAAACAAGAACTGATACAATACTGATCAATATCAACAGCTATCTTTACATAATTCACAAACAACACTATCCTTAGGCCTCATTGTTGCTTAAGCACAAGCACATCAACTACATTTCCCTCATGAAGGCAGTCTTAATGACCATACTGCAGCACCAACCTCACAGCATGCCATAAGACCATCATCGATGAAAGGCTTCATTTCCCCCCTGCAAAGACCTACCTAGATTAAAAATGAACTAGGTAACCATATGCATGAGGCATCATCAACAATATCAGGACCCAACCATCTATATATATAACTCCATAATGAAAACTATAAAAGATTATGAGAAACAAAATTTATTTGTTAAAAAATTTTGAAATTCATGACAATAAGTTGAGATGGCCGAGTTGGTCTAAGGCGCCAGATTAAGGTTCTGGTCCGAAAGGGCGTGGGTTCAAATCCCACTCTCAACATAATGCTTTTTTATTGTATTTTTAATGGTACTTTTCACAGTTTAATAAAACTAGTATGTTTCCCTTTTGACTGTTTTATTTTTATTTGATACATTAGTATTTATGAGAATAATATAGGGTAAAAAACATGTTCAAGAGATACATAACTCGAATCACAAAGTCGCAAAAGTTAAGCTAACTTTGGTTGTGTGTTAAACATTACCAAAATGCGACATTTGAACTCAAGATCTTATACTGATGGATCATGAACTATGTCGATGAATGGCGAAAGGGAGTCATACGATAGATTGAGTATAGATTGTAAAATTGGTGGGTTCTTAGGTTAAAAGGATTCTAAAGTAGTTAATACGGTTAACTATATTTTGGGTAAAAGGGAACTTACACCATGGTAAAATATATTAATCAAAAAAACCGTTTAAAGTACAATGGAATGTAACTGAAACGCCACATTAACCTCAAGCAACCGCTTGAACACCCACTAGATCATTTATGACATGCCATAAATGAACAACTAGCTACCAACAACTAGAACAACCACTAAAACATAAAAAAAACATGCAACACAATTAAACAAATCCAAATAAAAGATTACTTCCTCGAACGGCCTTGAAGCTTGAAATCAAACTGATTGTTAAATTCCACAAATTGCCTAGGTAAGTCAAAGACCTGGGCTGCATAATCATCAGAAAGATAGCCTTCAAGCTCGTTATGTCCTCCAGTTGATGAATAGTAACTGTCCATAGGATCATTAGGCTCAAACACCTCATCATCACTATCTGAATCAACCACTTCACCCACCTTAGAGAAAGGGTTGCCTTTCCTTTTACCATCAGCCTCCGGAATAGGTTTACCATTATCATCCACAAGTGTGGCTTTTCCATCAATAATAAGCTTTTCAAGCTTCTCAATTTTCTCAATAATAGGAGTGTTCTTCATAACAGATGCAGAAGAAGTTTTGGAAGAACTAGAAATAACTTCAGGCGACGTAGTGCCATCTTTTTCCTTGAGAGCATCAAAACTGTTCTTCAAATCAATAAAGTTGATATCCTCCACCCAATTATTATTCTTACCTAGGTCATCACAGGGAAGAGCCTTACTACTAGTTGGATTAGTAGTAGGTTCATTACAGGAAGAACCTACATTAACCATTGGAGAGCCGGTATTCGATTGGACAGAGGGCTGAGACGTCGATGCTCATCCATCCTTTGGCTTTGTAACCGACCTATAATAATACGAAACTTTAGGCTTTTGAATACGGTTAACTGTATAACATGCGACCTCTTGGTTTCATTCTCGACCCGAAACCATCGGACGACACAAGGTTGGTGATAGAAAGCCATGTTTTATATATTTAAAACATAAACGAAAGATATATATTACTCTGCTTTTAAGTATTTTATTGAAAATATATATGTTAACCTTATAAAACATACAACTCGGTGCAACAACTTTAGATCATCGTAATATCTTAGATGATGTTTTAACTTTTATAAATAGCTGTTCCAAGTGTTTCAAAACATGTCATGTAGATTTACTTAGCAAAATATTGTCTCATACATAACAATGAACAATTGATGTTAAAATAGATACAAATTGTTTAGTCACATATATGAACTTGCAAAACTAGAATGTTGATGCGAGCTACACTCGTCGTTAAACTTGTTAAAATATTGGATAAATATTAATATGTAAATGTCTAGTATCGAACCCGAGACCTCGGGATTGCACACATTACAAACGAGAGTCAAAGATTAATAAATATTAATTGTTAGTTATATTTATTAATAACACAAGTTTAAGGATTAATGATCGTTAGTTATTAAATGTATGGACTAATTATCGTTAAAAAGAAACGGAAAGGACTAGACTATAAATTGGATGACAAGAAGGATCCGGAACACCCTTTGGTGTGCATGGCCGGTCGAACCAAGCCCAAAGGGGTCGACCCATGTCTTTGTCTTGCTCTCCAAGATTTAATCTAGTATAAATACAAATCAAAGGGTTATTGTTTGGTGACCTTTTGTGCACACACAATACCCTAAATTTGTGTTTTTCTCTCTTGTTTATTCCAGCCGATCGAATCCCTAAACCCTTAGGGTTTGATCGAAACTTTTTATATCAAAATAATACTTGTGTTTAATCTTGCAATTAATTTGATTCGGTATTAGTTTGTGTGTACAAGAACGAGGTAACAACATACTTTTGTTGTTATCAAGGGATCGATTAACAAAACGGTAAGGGGTTAATCATTGATCCATATAAACCCTAATTAGGGTTCTTCATATTGTTAAAGACAATTGCTTTTGATTCTTGTTCGGGCTAGAATCACCACGGTACGTTCCTATTTAATTTATGTTAATCTCTTATGTGTTATAGATGTTCCTACGCTTCCGCATATGTGTTTACCTGTTTATATGATTGTCATGATTCTTAAATTCTAACAGTGGTATCACGAGCTTGCTATAACATGTAATTGATTACATAAAACACATAAAAAAACGAATTTTGATTGTTTTAGATACATGTTTTGGATCTAGGGTTTTGTTTTTTTTACCCTAACCCTAATTTTGGGGGGGGTCGATTTATTCCATGAACCCTAATTAGGGTTTGTGGTTTTATTAATTAATTGGATTAGAAACCCTAGGTTGCTTACATGTTTATGTGTTATTTGGGCGTATCCTTGACCTAATTGGTAATTGTTATGCTTTGATCCGTGACGAAACATGCATGTTAGTCATGGGTTATTAATTGTTTATAATTTTTAAACTTTTCACATGTTTAGATAGATCTAATATTGGGGAAGACCTCATAACTATTAAAATCAATTATGTGCTATGTGGTATGTGATTAGCTTTGGCCTACGCAACTGACTTGTCAATGTATGTGGCTCACTTCCATTAAGAGGGGAAGGCCTTAGTTGATTACATGCATTATTATATACCTAGAATTGATTTTATTAGGATCTTTTCTAATACGGATTGCATGTGGCTAATTGTTTCACTTATTATTATTGGTTGTTTTGATTTTCTTTGATACTTGTTTTATTGTTTTTAGTTGGACTTGTTGTAAGCAATAAAAGGGTTGTTTTCATAAAGAAAATTAATACGGACTAATAATTGTGAAACCCTAAAGTGATAAAGTAAGAATCTTGCAAGGTCTTATTGCCAATCGTGGTCCGATTCGCACGGTAATCAGCTCTCAGGCGAGACTAGCAAAATTCAAACTTTGTTACTATTTTGAGATTGAATCCATAAACCTTTGCTTGATTGATGTTTTGTACAAATATGCTTTTAAAATTAAGTCCTTTAAGATGATATTCATAACCGTGATTTGAAGGCTTAGAAAAGAGCCTTAGAGTCTGTCTTGGTTATCACAATCTTGAATATGTTTTAAACGAATTACTTTTAAAATCATATATTGTAGAAAGTCATCTTAGGGTTTTGGCATAAACCTCAAGTAAAACTTTGTGTATTAATTTCCCTAATTGGATATAAAAAGTTTTATGAAAACTTATATTATAAAGATGAGTGCATGCATCTTTATACATGTTTTGATTTTCACATCAAAAAATTTATACCCTAAAATTTAAGTTACATGCCATTTAACTATAAGAAACACTTGAAGTTATTATTTAGTAAACGTGAGACGCAGGCTAAATTTTAATGACAAGGTAAATTTCCGAGTGTGCGTGAGACCACACATGGAGAATTTGCAGTTTCTAAGTTAGACGACTTAATTAAGTTGATGCGTGAGACCTAGAGCTTAAGGCATGAGATGGGATGAAACATGCTTACATGACAAATTGATGAATCAATTTGATGTAAATCCCATAATGATCTAGGAATTGGAAAAGTGTTTGCCAATTATTGTTCGACAGATTACCATCTTTTATACTTTCACCACTAGCAGATCAACTGATGTGGTGGAATCTATGTAAAGTTGGATCCTAGATTTTCAAGAAATTAGTTGGTTATATGAATATAACCTTGGGTATTATATTTTCTTGGAAATATAAATTATCGAAAATACTAAATTTGAATTTTGTAAATTCCTTAAATGCATTAATGCAACTCAAAACCGTAAACGTAAGTTATTCTTTTAATTGATCTACACCCGTTTGGGTTTTTGGTTAGAGTCAATATTTACAAAAAGAATAAATATAGTCTTCTTTCCATTACCAGAAGTGTGAGACTTAAATCCTATTCCTTTTCATGAATGAGAAAGGTATAATAGGATGATTAGAATTGTCTAAATTCTAAATACATAACTCATAGCAAACTTTAATAGTAAGAGTATATGCACCTTATGAGTTATTAAATTAGAAGCTAGACTGATTGCTGCATAATGGTAAAAGACAAATTAGATTATTTTATCTAGTTGTTTTGATTTGACCATTTAAAGATACTACATACAATTGTTCGAATGGTAGATCTATACAGGAAGAAATTGCATGCCCGAGCCTTTTCAAGTTAATAATTTGGAATGTGATGAATCACATTTATGAAGTAGAATACATCCTTTTATAACCTATATAATTGTTTGAATGGGTTTTCTTAAAAGATGTAGGAAAGTAAATAGTACACTATTTCTTTCACTGATCAAGGAAACATTTACAATGTTTTCAAATTCAGTGGGAGTATTGTATTCTTATGAATGAATAAGGGATTATTATTATGTTCTCTAATTCAGTGGGAGTTACAAGACTTATTGTCTTGATTGTAACTTAGATTATCTTTTGAATATCTCAAGGTAATTACTTTCCAAATATAGACACTAATATTTTCAAGAATAGTCATGTACGTTTCCTTGATTGATTGAGTAAACTCTATATCTACTAAGTTATGTTAATGACACAAATCATATTGTTCATATTAACAAACGCGTGCGTGTTGTTTATGTGGTACATGGTGTTGTACCATGCACAAGTGGGAGAAATCTTCATTATGTGCAAAGTACAACACATAAGAATATGATTTAAAAGATTCTCTTAACTACAAGTAAGAGATTATAATTCTAACTAGATTAATACATCTAATCTGAGAAACACTTGGTGTTGAAATTTAGTAAACGTGATACGCAGGCTAAATATTAACAACAAAATGAATTTCCATGTATGCGTGAGACCAACATGGATAATTTACTGTTTCTAAATTAGACATCTATTAGAACATGTGTGTCAAATAAAAATACTACTTCAGCTTTAATATTTATGTATTAATGGAATGACATAAATGCATGAAGTAATACTACTTCAATAATTATGTATTCTTAGAATGACATAAATAAATAAAGTAGTGTGTTAACTTGAAAATATTATTGAAACCAAATGATGGTGTTCAAAGATTACTTTAATTATACATGTTTATACTTTATTGTATAGTTATAAATATGAAGTCTTCTAAGTATTACAAGACTTATAATTAAGTAAGACGTTAGCTTGTTATGGTCTTTTAATAAGACATATACAAGAAGTCATTGAGTTGATCAATGATTAATAACGTATAGTGGGATTATAACAAGTTTATGTTTTATAAGACATAAACATGAAGTGACTTGATTAATAAGTATTTGGGTTATAAAGCATGCAATTGGCTTGAAAATACTATTATACCATTAAATTGATTTAGTTGGTAAATAGGTATGCCAACAGGAATATGGTTAGCTTATATATATTGTTAGATCTTCTTACAATATTAATTCTAATTGAAATACCACATATAAATGATATGTTCAGTTGGGGAATCAAACTCTTGTTAGATTGTTTGATTGAAGATAACTATGATTTCTATTCTTCTAAAAGTTATCAAGGTTAGAAATTGAGTATGGATTGAATATACTCAATTAGACTCCTAGAAGATTAATAAGACGTTATTGAATTATGAAATGTGATGAATCACATTAAGTCTTAAAATTGAAGTTCTAAATTTGTTAAGTTACTTATGTGAAGGTTATTAACAAAGAGCTATCAATGCGTATTTGTAAAGTCCTAAAAGAGAAAATTGGATTGTTGCTCTAATTGCTAAGTACTTATATTCTATATAATGCTAAAGGCAAGTGGGAGTATTTTATCTTGAAAAGATAGAATTACAAGATACATAATCTTCTAAAACTACACTAGTTAAAATCATGATGAGGCCTAACATGTAAATGATAAACCTCAAGATGATGGAATTATCATTCATAGATCCACTTGGATATCTCATATATTTAATGAATATACTGACGATTATATGATGTAGTATTACCAAAATAATGAATTGGGTAAATTGCTCATAATATGAATGTTATAGATGTTGTTCATAAAGATATTCAAATTTAGAAAATTTGGTTTATCTTAATTCTTAATAGTTAGAGAATGATGATGAGTTTATTCAAAGATGATGTAACCCTAGTGGTTTAAATCTTTGTGAAATAATCATATGAACAAAATTGTACACATATCTTAATGCATGTCTTATGACAAGATTATTAATCATACTTAAGCAATTAACTATGATTGAAACTCTTTCCTAAGCACATTAAAGATACAAAGATGGTAAATTGTCATATTTATATGAATATGAAATTTGACAATGAATATCAAAAACTCTTTCTTGAATAATTACTTCAGCGAGGACGATAAGTAATCAAAAGGAGTTTATGAATTCAAGAAAATCTTTGGAAGTGTACATAGTGCAATAATCCATGAATGGATAAATGCATGCATCTAGGAAATTATTCTTATGATAAATTATTAAATCTGTGTTTAGGTTTATAATTAAAATAAGGTAATTTCTAAGTATTCCTGAAAGCTAGTGGGAGTATCGTGTTTGATTTACTAAATCATATATGTCGTATAACATATAAGAAGTTACATTCCATATAAGTGAAATGTTAAGACTTAGTTTGGAATGAAACTGTAAGTGAAAGATTTAGAAAATAAAACATACAACCTTGGAACAAAAGTTTATTATTTAATAAACATGTGCGGTAAATTATTCTAATAGAATATGATATATCATTTAGTAAATGGATATACATATTTGCATAGATAGTACATGAATAAAAATCGAAGTTTGACTGAAGGATTTCTATGTGCATTGTATTATTGTTGTATCATGCTTAAGTGCTTAAATGATTTGACAATATTTGATATCCAATTAAAGGTTATTATATAACTTGTGTAATAGATATTCTAATGAAAAATGTTTGAAATTAGAATAATGATCCTCAACCTGGAATAGCTCCTAAACATTACACTATGGATATTAAGTTTACAAAAATTTTAAAGAGCATATTGTGTTTAATATACAATGATGCTGGTTTAATTGAGATGACACTCAATAACTAGTTATGAAAGATTTCATGAGAACTAGTTGTGCTCAATTAAGAGCATAGTTGCATTAATCATTAAAGAATTAGAATACTTTAAACTTTAAAAGGTTTGAAAGTTTGATTGTCATAAGTTGGTGATTGAGGATATCACACTATTTATGAAAAATTATGTGGCTATATCAAGATAGTTGGATTTACACATACAAGAATTTTAATTATTGGATTCTTGAAAGAAGTATTCTCAAAATTCGGATAGATCATAGTTAGATGAAATAATGCCTTGTCAACAAGTATGATTGTCATTACTTGAGGCATAATTGTCTTCAAGTTATTACTTGAGGAAAATTCATTAACTGGTATAATCATGCATTGATCTATTTTGGTATTTGGATAAATGACATTAAGCAATTATTATTTATAATGAATTAAAGTACTTAGTACGTTTGTTTTCATTAATAATATATTGTGTCCTATATTTGCATGTTTAAATCCGTGAATAACTTATGTTATTCTAAATTGTCCGTTGTCGATTAATGATATGGGAATATCATTAAAATAAGACAAATCTGAGTATTGGTTAAGAATATACTTGAAAGTATATTGATGCGTTGACATACCAATTTTACATGATATTCGATGAATTGAATATAAGACTTATCCCAACTACATGATTTTACTTTATGGATCTTGTCAGTAAGTAAATCATGAATTTGTTATCCTCAGACTTGAGATACCAGATAAGAGTCATAGATGTAGTGCATTTTTGTGAAACAATCTACCGCTCACCGTAACAGGGAGTTATAAGGGTTGTTTTCAGAAGTGTTGCAAAGTTCATGGGTTATTCTTGTAGTCAAGAAAGAATTTGTTCCTTCAAATTTGTTTTGAAGTTTAATACAGCTGGGCCCCTCGTAGGGTTGTCAAGATGTTTGCGTGCGCACGCCCAAAGTCTATCTGAAATACGTTCAGATGTTTTGGTAATCTTGATCAATCATAAACAACGAGAAACAGAATTGTTAATTAAAGAATGACTAAGATCCATATCTTTATTAACGTGGTATTAGAAACAAAAGGATGATAATAATAATGATGAATCATTAAAGGTTTTCCAGGAAACCTTCCTCGAGTTGAACTATGGGCATTGGAGTGTTGCAAGACGCCAACCAATGTCATTTTACTATTAATAGATATCCAAGTGGGAGCTGTTAAAATATTGGATAAATATTAATATGTAAATGTCTAGTATCGAACTCGAGACCTCGGGATTGCACACATTACAAACGAGAGTCAAAGATTAATAAATATTAATTGTTAGTTATATTTATTAATAACACAAGTTTAAGGATTAATGATCGTTAGTTATTAAATGTATGGACTAATTATCGTTAAAAAGAAACGGAAAGGACTAGACTATAAATTGGATGACAAGAAGGATCCGGAACACCCTTTGGTGTGCATGGCCGGTCGAACCAAGCCCAAAGGGGTCGACCCATGTCTTTGTCTTGCTCTCCAAGATTTAATCTAGTATAAATACAAATCAAAGGGTTATTGTTTGGTGACCTTTTGTGCACACACAATACCCTAAATTTGTGTTTTTCTCTCTTGTTTATTCCAGCCGATCGAATCCCTAAACCCTTAGGGTTTGATCGAAACTTTTTATATCAAAATAATACTTGTGTTTAATCTTGCAATTAATTTGATTCGGTATTAGTTTGTGTGTACAAAAACGAGGTAACAACATACTTTTGTTGTTATCAAGGGATCGATTAACAAAACGGTAAGGGGTTAATCATTGATCCATATAAACCCTAATTAGGGTTCTTCATATTGTTAAAGACAATTGCTTTTGATTCTTGTTCGGGCTAGAATCACCACAGTACGTTCCTATTTAATTTATGTTAATCTCTTATGTGTTATAGATGTTCCTACGCTTCCGCATATGTGTTTACCTGTTTATATGATTGTCATGATTCTTAAATTCTAACAAAACTGATATAGTATCTGACATAACAAATGATGTCGAAATCATTTTCTCCTTCTTATGATTGATAAGATCTCGTTGCTCGTCAATGCTTTCCTAAATAATGCACCACGTTTACTCCTCCGCTTGTCCTGTGAATAAAGTACATCAACGATAAGTAAGTTGTGGTTTAATTTTTTTTAAATCATTCTCGCAAATTATCTATATATGAACATGTAAATCTCGTTGCTCGTTAGTTAGAACACACATTACCTGTAATTGAAACAATAAGGATTGAGGTTTTGATTGAATAGACAAGTTATCACGCACTGCTAGAGCTGTAATAAAAACAATAAATGAGTTAAAGTTTGACTTAAATCGGTTTTTTTTTCAAAATTTATGTTGTTAAGAATCTGTAGTTCTACCAGAATGTGACGACGATGAATCTTTAGTCTTGTCACTTTTAACTGATGTCAAGTCCCCGAAATCAGATGATGGTGTTTTATAAATACAAGTGTAGAAGAAAAGCGGAATTTCCTCATCGAACTTAAACCCTTGGTTAATGTTAATGTTGTTTGCATCATTATCGCTCTCCGATTCCCTTTGGAAAACAAGTCCAAACAATAACAGCGTATAATTATCTAATTCAACGGGATATGACATGATATTGGTAAATGCCTTTAAGTATAACTACCTTATGCTCTTGTTTCGACTTAAAACATCTGAGGCAGCTGATAAAAACTAACATGTTAGTACCACAATGTTAACTAGTTAGATATGAATTCTATATCTGAAGTACTAAAGACAATATCTTACGTGGTTTTGAGTATCGAGAGTTATATCGTGGGGTGGTCACATTCCAAGTCAGTCTAGGTCGAGCAAGCTTGTCGGAATATTCTTGGCATAGAGAGAATTTCTGTACACAAATGTTATAAAACAAAAAACTCTTTTAATGCAAAAGTAACGTACGTCAAATAACTTTCTTTGTCAAATATATAAAAACAGCAAACCTGTTTCGTGGAATCAATTTTAAGTTCGGTCTGAGAGATAATGTTTGTGTTTGTTTCAGAAATATGGTGATCAAGATTTGCCGAGACACTTCCAAGATGATCCACAACTGCGACTACTGCCCTACAAACATATTCCTTGGTGTTCTCAACGACTCTGCGTGTAATTAAGACCCGTAAATTTTGATCATGAATCAGTAATCAATGAGTGCAATGTGTACTTTCAAAACGTAAAATGGTCTTTTTTCACATTTCAGTAACAAGTATTATGTTTTATATATTAGACAAAGGACTTAGCATTTATATTATGCGGTGGGTCAAAATGGCTCTGAGTGGGATGAACAACCAACCTACAAACACTCTTTGGTTTATCATATATTTGTTACATATTTTTTATTTTTATTTTTTTTACTATGATTTTAAATACTAGGCCATATAGTGGTGTTTTGAACCTTACCGGATACACATTTGGGCTGGTAAGGGGAAAATGGTCAAAAACGGTTACTAAGATACTGTTGGCCTCAACCTTGGATCTTTGTTGGTCTAACGTGGTCACAATATACCAAGATACACGATATGTTCAAAGAATTGCTTTTGAATTAATTGAAATAATAATATGTCATCAAGTTGTAAGATTACAGATTCTAATCTATATATACAAAGTAAAAAGGTGCGATTGAATAGTTGTGTTGGTTCGGTAGAATCAATAGATGTGTCGCTTCCTTTGTAACTGTTAAATGACAGTTATTCTTGAGAGTTGACTTTTTAATGTAGTTGACTTTGACTTCAGGTTTGACCCTCTAAATGGGTAGAAAGCGGGTAAGAGTGGGATTAACCCAATATTCTCCCCCTTAATCACAATCATCATCTCCTAGATCTTTGACTCCAATAAAGTGTCTCATTGTTAGAAATTTGATCTTCGGTAGTGCCTTTGTGAGTATGTCAGCCTTCTGATATTCTCCTCGAATAAATTCAACTTGTAAGTCTTCTCTTTCAACGCATTCTCGTATGAAGTGGTACTTCGTATCAATGTGTTTACTTCTCCCGTGAAAAACAGGATTCTTCATTAGTTCTATAGCTGATTTGTTATCAACCAGAATAGTTACCTTTTCTTCCTTCGAGTGCGTAAGCCTGCTGAGTAGCCTTTTTAACCATAATTCTTGTGTTGCTGCTGCAGTTGCTGCAATAAATTCAGATTCGCATGATGATAATGCTATTGTGGCTTGTTTCTGTGTGCTCCAGCTTATTGGTGAATCACCATAGTAGAAAATGATTCCAGTAGTTCCTTTGCCTTCTTGAGTGTTGACTCCATAGCTACTGTCGTTAAAGCCTTGTATTTTGTTTCCTCCATTATGTTTATAGGTGATATCGTAGTTCTTTGTTCCTTTAACATAACGTAGTACATGTCTAATTGCTTTCATGTGTTGCTCTTTAGGCTCTTGCATAAATCGACTAAGTAATCCAATGGAGTAACTTAAGTCGGGTCTTGTGTGAAGCAGATATCGTAGACATCCAATTAAGCTTCTATATTCAGTTGAGTTGACCAATGTTCCTTCAGTATTCTTTGTCAATCTTGTTCCTGGATCCATAGGTATTAGGGTTTCATTGCAGTCCGTCATTCCAACTTCCTTTAGAATCTTGGTTGCGTATGCAGATTGCTTTATTGATATGTCACCTCCAGTTTGTGTGACTTCTATCCCTAGATAGTATGTTAATAATCCAAGGTCACTCATTTCGAATTTGTCTTCCATTTGAGCTTTAAATTTTTCGATCTCTTCCTTTGGTGTGCCAGTGATGATTAGATCATCTACGTAGACTCCTATAAGTAGAATTGAGTCCTTTGTGCTCTTTGTGTAGATCGCTTGTTCTAGTGCACATTTCTTGAAATCTAAGGACTTCAGGGTGTTGTCCAGTTTTATGTTCCATGCACGTGTTGCTTGTCTTAGACCATATAGTGCTTTAATGAGTCTATAGACTTTTCTAGAATTGCCTTCTTGTATGAAGCCTTCCGGTTGTGAAACATAAACTTCTTCCTTTAAATCTCCATGTAGAAATGCAGATTTTACATCAAGGTGATGTACTTCCCATTTGTTATTAGCAGCAATGGCAAGTAATAATCTTATAGTTTCCATCCTTGCTACAGGTGCGAAAACTTCCTCAAAATCTATGCCATGCTCTTGAATGTATCCTTTTGCTACTAGTCTTGCTTTATGCCTGACTATGTTTCCATTAGCATCTTTCTTGGTCTTGAATACCCATTTTAAGCCAATTGCTTTATGTCCTTCGGGTAAAGAGGTTAGTTCCCATGTGTTATTTCTATTGATGGAATCTAACTCGACCTTCATTGCTTCGATCCATTTTTGATCGTTTGATGCTTGCTTGTAATTCTTAGGTTCATCTTCAGCAAGTAATAATCTCTCAGTTTCGTCAAATAAATCATTCAAAGTTCTGAAACCTCTTATAGGTGTATTATCATAGTGTGAATGTGAAACTGTGGTTGATGTAGAACCACTATCACTTTGATAGGTTGATTGTATTGAATTGATTGGTGTAACTTGAGAGTTTACTCGGGATGAAATTGTAGATGGTGTGTGAAGTGTTTGTGATTGTGAGGATGAGCTTGTTACTGATGTTGTGTAATTATCATCATCGTTGTTGGGAATATCATTGTCTTCGTCATTTGGTTGGATATTTTGCTCATGGTGTTCAGTTGTGGCTTCAAGGTTTTCTATTCTGAAGTCAATCCATTCTGGTTCATTAGTGTGTTCACTCATGTAATCCTTCCAATCCCATGCTTCTTCCTCTGTAAACTTCACGTCTCTACTAACACAAATTCCTTGTGTTGTTGGATCAAATAATCTATAAGCTTTTGATCCTTGTTCATTGCCTAAGTATACCATTTTGTTGCTTCTATCATCAACCTTTGTTAAGCGTTGAGATGGTATCTTTGCATATGCTATGCAGCCAAAAATTCTAAGTGTTTCTAGATTTGGCTTTCTTCCTTTAATTGCTTCATATGGAGTAATATCTTCTAGTGCTTTTGTAGGTACACTATTTAAGATGTATATAGCATGTCTAACAGCTTCAGCCCAAAAATCTTGTGGCATGTTAGTTGCTTTCATCATACATCGAGTTGTAGACATAATTGTCCTATTTCTTCATTCTACTACTCCGTTTTGTTGTGGTGAATAAGGAGCGGTGAGTTTTCGTGATATGCCATTGTCTTTGCAATATTGGATGAATTCATTTGATGTGAATTCTCCTCCACGATCGGTTATAAACATCTTTAATGTTGTCCTTAACTCCTTTCTATTGAATTCTTGTATTCCTTGAAAGTATCAAATGCTTGATCTTTCGTTTCTAGGAAATACGCCCACATGTATCTTGAATAATCATCGACTAACAAGAATATGTATTTCTTTCCAGATGGTGTTGGTGGTGTGATTGGTCCACATAAATCTCCATATACTAAGTCTAAGGGTGATATAGATCTGGTTTTGGCTTTCTTTGGAAATGGTGCTCTACTATGTTTACCAATTAAACAAACATCACAGATTTGCGTTGTATGCTTAATGGCAGGTATTCCTTGAACTAACTCTCTTTGAGCCATAGTTTTTAATGAATCAAAGTTGAGATGTCCTAGTCTTGCGTGCCATAACCAAGTGTTATCCTTTAAGTTTGCTAGTAAGCAAACAGGTGTTCCTATTCTCATACTTGCTTTGTACAGACGGTTTCTTTGTCTTGTAACTCTTAAGAAGATTTTGTCGTCCATGTCATAAAGTCGTAGTTCATTATCTTCCATTACAACTTTACAACCAATTTCGGTGAATTGACCAAGGCTCAATAAATTGCTTTTTAGGCTTGGGATGTAATAGACATGTGAAATGATTCTTTGTTTCTCATCATCACATTCTATTAGGATTGAACCTTTGCCTTGGATCTCTATGTGTGATCCGTCTCCGAATTTCACTTTTCCACTAACTTTCTCATCTAGGTCTTTGAAGTGTTCTCTCACTCCTGTCATATGGTTACTAGCTCCATTGTCTAAATACCATTGACTATCCAAATTTGTCTCTTGTGTTTCTACCTCTTCGTGTAGAGAGACATTTTGGTCTTCAACTTCTTTTACAAGTGGATCTTCTAAAATTGCCATTAATAAGGTAGGTTCTAAGTCCTCCTCGACAAGATTAGATTGCATGTTAGTGTTTGTATTGGCATAACACTTACTTGCATAATGTCCTTTCTTGTGGCATTTGTAACAAGTTACATTGCTAGGATCAAAGTTTGATCTCTTGAAGTTGTTATGAGGTTTTTCTCCCTCTTTTCTTTCTCCTTTAGGATTCTCGTGGTTTTTATTGTGTGAATATTTATGTCTTCCACTACCACGTCCCTTAAAATTCTTTCCTCTACCTTCATGTCGTGTGAACATCAATTTATCTTGAGTGTTCTCCTGTTTCCCTTTCTTAAACTTAATCCTTTCTTCATAGGTCTTAAGTCTTCCAATTGCTTCTTCTAGGGTCATAGTGTTTAGATCGGAATATTGTTCTATGGAGGCAACTATTTGCAAATACCTATCGGGTACAGCATTTAGTAACTTCCTAACTAAGTTCTGATCTTTTATTGTGTGTCCTAGACTGGCGACTTTGTTTACAAGAGTTGTGAGTTTTCCTGTAAAGGTGTCAATGGTTTCATCTTCCTTCATGTAGTACTACTCCGGAATAAACTCTTTTTAATAAAAATATGTTTACGCCTTTTTCAAGAAAGAAAATAAACGTATGGCCATTGGAGTGTTTGAAGTCTGGCTTGTTGTACTCTTTCTTCGCCTAAGTGCCTAGTTTTCAAAGCATCCCATATTGCTTTCGGGGTTTTGTGCTTTGTTATTTGAAGTAATTGATCTTCGGGTAAGGATTGGTAAAGGTATGCAATAGCAGTTGTTTCTGTTTTCTTATCGGGTTGAGTTGTTTCAGTTGAGTCAATTGTTTCCCATAACCCATTTGCTTCTAAAAGTATTTGCATTCGAATTGCCCACAATGAGTAATTCGCGGGTTTCAATATCGGGCATTGGAATTGAGGGGTAGTATTAGGTGTACTAACCTCCTTCTTTCCACTATCTCCACCATTAGTCATTTTTAATGATAATGACTAGATAATCTCCTAAAATTCTAACACGGGGTGTTAAGAAATATAGCGCGCTTCTAATGTTTTGTGTCTAAAGTGACAATCAAAACCTATAGGATTAGTTATAATATAAACTATCCTCGGAGATTAAAAAAAATCAAAATGAATAAACCTAAGGTTAATTACTCCTTAAAAGTTATTCCTAATTATAATAAGCAACGTAAATACACTAGATTATTATAATAAAATATGATAAGATACTTAAGGGTATTATGTAGTAACTTATCAAAAATAAAAGTAAACTATACTAATAATAAGTAAAGTTTAAATAGAAGGGTGGATATATAAAAATTTCGAAACCTGGGGGGGTTAAATAGAACCCGTAGCCCTTTTTGTTGGTTCGATGTTGCCCTGGCGTTTATTTGATGCGCCTCTTTCTTTCTTATCTCTTTGCAAGAGATAAAAATGTCTCTGCCTCTTTCTTTTGGGTGAGACCGTTAATCTGCTATGCTTCTGATGGTTGACCGCCGTATATTTGGCTTTGGTTAACCTTCTTCTTCACGGGTATTCAGTGTTCTCGTTTATTCGAGCGCCGGTTAATCCTTCTCGGATTTGTTCCTCCGTGTAAAAATTGAATCAAGATGATTCAAGAATAAAGGGTATTTGATTCTGGATGCAACAGGTGTGTTTGTTCCTTTTGTTGAATCAATTTATTTTCCCTTTCTGATGACTATCGTGTTATTCGATGGTAATGGGTTTTTGTTTCTGAATCGATATAAGGTTTTTGTTTGATGAAAAACAAAACCTTTTTGTTCCCTTATGATGTTTTCTACTTTCAGTAAAATAAATCCGAATGAAAAAAAAATTTGCAAAATAATTGAAAATTACCTTTTCTTAGTTGCCGGTAATTATTTACGAGGCGACTATGAATTAAGGATGTTTTTCGGAATCACAAAAATGATTATTGGTTTTGATTTGTGGTTCGAATAATAATTTGCAGAAAAAAAATTTACCGATTTCTGAGAATTGGTTCTTCTTCGATTCAGGGCAAAATAAAACCCTTGGTATATGATGATTTGGTTAGATGAATCCAAACCGCTCTAATACCAATTGTTGGCCTCAACGTTGGATCTTTGTTGGTTTAACGTGGTCACAATATACCAAGATACACGATATGTTCAAAGAATTGCTTTTGAATTAATTGAAATAATAATATGTCATCAAGTTGTAAGATTACAGATTCTAATCTATATATACAAAGTAAAAAGGTGCGATTGAATAGTTGTGTTGGTTCGGTAGAATCAACAGATGTGTCGCTTCCTTTGTAACTGTTAAATGACAGTTATTCTTGAGAGTTGACTTTTTAATGTAGTTGACTTTGACTTCGGGTTTGACCCTCTAAATGGGTAGAAAGCGGGTAAGAGTGGGATTAACCCAATAGATACCTGGGTTAGGCCACGTACATCTGAGTCAATTGACCCGCCTTTCCTAGTATCCTAAACAGAGAAAACCTCATCCGTTTTCTTATTCAGGATGTAAGGGGACTTTTTACACGTTTAGCTCATTCGACCAATTTCATCTATAATTATACCTTTACGTACATTTTTTACATGCTATAAATATAGTACACACTCCTTTAACTTGACGGTATTCAAAGTGTACCATATGTATCCATCAACCAAGTGGTTGTAAGTTATTATACGAATAAAGAAAAGATGTGTAGAACTAGCGTGTGAGTTCCTAGTTATTTAAAAGGGATAAATAGTTAAATAGCCCGGTTGCCTTGGGTCTAGGCATATTTAGCCCGATTTTGAAATATTCTCGTTTTAGCCCGGGTTGCCCTGGGCAACAAGCGTATAGCCACCCGAATGATGACAAGTGTCATTTTTGGGGGCAGCTTTTGTGTTTCTTGGGCAACTGGAGGACATGTGTTATCATGCGGTTGGCTATACGTTTGTTGCCCAGGGCAACCCGGGCTAAATCAAGAATATTTCAAAATCGGGCTAAAAATGCCTATACCGCAGAGCAACGGGCCATTTTGGTAATTATCCTTATTTAAACAAACAGAATCTGCCCATTTCTATGTAAAAGTAAAGAAATTGTCACACCAAAATGTGGATATTACAAGATAAAATGATAAAAGGAGAAACTTACAAATGCTTTTGTTTGGAATTCAAGAAAGTGGTTTCACAGTATCCTGCTGCTGCATGAAGTTGTGAACACAAATCCTTCAACTCCTGAATAAAATAAAAAAAAAAACCAAACACATGAATCTCTTTGTTAGGAAATAAAATTCTTCTTTTTGGTAACCATGATTTCCAGCCTTTTGGCCGACTAATCCATGAGGATTAAACCACCTCAACACAAACTTAAAACAGGTAAAGCCTTCCCTTTTCTGGAGGTTGGCGTTGCCACTTCATGTTGTTTGAGAAATACTTACTTGGATAGATGTGGTAAATTTTGAGAAATGTTGTGGTTCAGTTTGTGAGTATTCAGTTTGATATGAATCAGAACAATCCTCCATCATATCTTCTTGTTTACACTTACAATTCTCTTAGTTGCTATACATTTGCCTCTTATATATGGGTGTGACTTTGTGTGAACCTATGCACAATGTACATAGTAATTTAAATAAATTTGCAGGATATTTAGAATCATGGACTGCCACACCAATGAATAGTGAATGGCAATCATATGATATGTTGAGTATAGTTTGCGAAACTGGTAGGTTGATAGTTAAAACGGGTTTTGGTTAAATGTTACTTATCGCTGGTGATTTTAGTGATCAACTATTTTTATTTTTAGGTGATTGTGGTTGTTAAAGATAGATCAAAATTCATAAGGAGCTCAAATATGGGTTAGGAGAGGCGAAGTGGACACTCGTCTAAGCTTATATATATGATTCCCACTGTGACGAGATGTGAAGGTGAACGGATGCCCCGTGCGCCTCCTTGCAGGTCAAGGGACATCCATAGACTACTAAACGATTAAGAGAGAAATCACATTAACATAATATATGGACATAAAATATGAAACATAAACAATAAATGTTCAAAAAGTATAAACAATCTTCGCATATGAGTGTATGGAAGTTATTTTTACTATTCAAATTATAAAAAAGGTATTTCGTAATACCTAAAAGGGGTACTTAACGGGCTGGCAACAACCTCGAACATGTGTCCTTTAGGTTTCATACTCGACATGAACCATTGGACTACACACGGTTGGTGATATAGAATCGTGTTTTATATATTTATACTATAACGAAAGATATTAATGTCCATGCATTAAATATTTTATTGAGAATTATATATGTTAACCTTATAAAATATACAACTCGATCAAACAACTTTACTTAGAAAAAAATTGCCCGATAACAATGAACAATTGATGTTAAAATAGATACATATTGTTTAGTCACATGTATGAACTTGCAAAACTAGAATGTTGATACGAGCTACACTCGTCGTTAAACTGATATTGAATTTAACGTAACACATGATGTCGAAATCATTTTCTCCTTCTTATGATTGATAAGATCTCATTGCTCGTTAATGCTTTCCTAAATAATGTACCACGTTTACTCCTCCGCTTGTCCTGTGAATAAAGTACATCAACGATAAGTAAGTTGTGGTTTAAGGCAAGATTTTTTTTTTTTTTTTTTTTTTTTAATCATTCTCGCAAAGTATCTATATATAAACATGTAAATCTCGTTGCTCGTTAATTAGAACACACATTACCTGTAATTGAAACGATAAGGATTGAGGTTTTGATTGAATAGACAAGTTATCACGCACTGCTAGAGCTGTAATAAACACAATAAATGAGTTAAAGTTTCACTTAAATCGTTTTTTACAAAATTTATGTTGTTAAGAATCTGTAGTTCTACCAGAATGTGACGACGATGAATCTTTAGTCTTGTCACTTTTAACTGATGTCAAGTCCCCGAAATCAGATGATGGTGTTTTATAAATACAAGTGTAGAAGAAAAGCGGAATTTCCTCATCGAACTTAAACCCTTGGTTAATGTTAATGTTGTTTGCATCATTATCGCTCTCCGAGTCCCTTTGGAAAACAAGTCCAAACAATAACAGCGTATAATTATCTAATTCAACAGGATATGACATGATATTGGTAAATGCCTTTAAGTATAACTACCTTATGCTCTTGTTTCGACTTAAAACATCTGAGGCAGCTGATAAAAACTAACATGTTAGTACTACAATGTTTAACTAGTTAGATATGAATTCTATATCTGAATTCTGAAGTACTAAAGACAATATCTTACGTGGTTTTAAGTATCGAGAGTTATATCGTGGGGTGGTCACATTCCAAGTCAGTCTAGGTCGAGCAAGCTTGTCGGAATATTCTTGGCATAGAGAGAATTTCTGTACACAAATGTTATAAAACAAAAAACTCTTTTAGTGCAAAAGTAACGTACGTCAAATAACTTTCTTTGTCAAATATATAAAAACAACAAACCTGTTTCATGGAATCAATTTTCAGTTCGGTCTGAGAGATAGTGTTTGTGTTTGTTTCTGAAATATGGTGATCAAGATTTGCCGAGACACTTCCAAGATGATCCACAACTGCGACTACTGCCCTACAAACATATTCCTTGGTGTTCTCAACGACTCTGCGTGTAATTAAGACCCGTAAATTTTGATCATGAATCAGTAATCAATGAGTGCAATGTGTACTTTCAAAACGTAAAATGGTCTTTTTTCACATTTCAGTAACAAGTATTCTGTTTTAATATATTAGACAAAGGACTTAAGTTAGCATTTATATTATGCAGGGGGTCAAAATGGGTCTGAATGGGATGAACCAACCTACAAACACTCTTTGGTTTATCATATATTTGTTACATATATATATATATATATATATATATATATATATATATATATATATATATATATATATATATATATATATATATATATATATTTTTTTTTTTTTTTTCTTTTTTTTTTTTTTTTTTTTTTTTTTTTTTTTTTTTTTTTTTGTAACTATGATTTTAAATACTAGGCCATATAGTGGTGTTTTGAACCTTACCGGATACACATTTGGGGTGGTAAGGGGAAAATGGTCGGAAATGGTTACTAAGATGCCTTGGTTAGGCCACGTACATCTGAGTCAATTGACTCGCCTTTCCCAATATCCTAAACAAAGAAAACCTCATCCGTTTTCTTGTTCGATGTAAGGGGACTTTTTACACGTTTAGCTCATTCGACCAATTTCATCTATAATTATACCTTTACGTACATTTTTTACATGCTATAAATAAAGTACACACTCCTTTAACTTGATGGTTTTCAAAGTGTACAATATGTATCCATCAACCAAGTGGTTGTAAGTTCTTATACGAATAAAGACAAGATGTGTAGAACTGGCGTGTGAGTTCCTAGTTATTTAAAAACAAACAAAATCTGCCCATTTCTATGTAAAAGTAAAGAAATTGCCACACGAAAATGTGGATAGTACAAGATAAAATGATAGGGCAAATACCAAAAAATGCACTATACTTGTCAAAAATAGTACTTTTATGTATCGAACTTTTTTTTTCCTCATTCGTGTACTAAACTTGCATTTTTTTTTTTTTTTTTTTTTTTTGCCTCTTTTATGCATTTTCGTACAATTTTATGACATTTTTGCCCCTGGATTTTCAAAGATTTGAGGGGCAAAATTGTCCCAAAGTGCGTAAAAGTGGCAAAAAATTTGAAGTTTAGTACACCAATGAGGAAAAAAAATTCGATACATAAAAGTACTATTTTTGACAAGTATAGTGCATTTTTTTGTTATTTACCCTAAAATGATATAAGGAGAAACTTACAAATGCTTTTGTTTGGAATTCAAGAAAGTGGTTTCACAGTATCCTGCTGCTGCATGGAGTTGTGAACACAAATCCTTCAACTCCTGAATAAAAAAAACCAAATACATGAATCTCTTTGTTAGGAAATAAAATTCTTCCTTTTGGCCGACTAATCCATGAGGTTTAAACCACCTCAACACAGACTCAAAACAGGTAAAGCCCTCCCTTTTCGGGAGGTTGGTATTGCCACTTCAGGTTGTTTGAGAAATACTTACTTGGATAGATGTGGTAAATTTTGAGAAATGTTGTGGTTCAGTATGTGAAAATTCAGTTTGACATGAATCAGAACCATCCTCCATCTTCTTGTTTACACTTACAATTCTCTTAGTTGCTATATATATTTGCCTCTTATATATGGGTGTGACTTTGTGTGAACCTATGCACATGTGTATGAATAGTTATGACAAAAGCACCTAAAGTTGATTGAACAAATTAGTACCATGTTTTTTTTGTCTTTTTACATCAATTACAACTAAGTTATATTCGTTATTATCATAAGTATGTAATAAGTTGTTCCATTAGAAGTATAAACAACGGAAAATTGTTTAAAAATACATTCAACTTGTCACTTTTTGTTATTGTATACACAAACTTTGTTAATCTTTCTATTGTATCAATACACAAATTTTGTTAAGCTTACTATTGTATCAATAATTAGTGTGCTTAATCACTGCCACGTCATAAAACAGGCGTATTATTAATACAATAGTAAGATTAACAAAGTTTGTGTATAAAATAGGAAAAAAAAAGTTCAATGCATATAATAGTTAAAAGTGCCAAGTTGAATGTATTTTTAGACAATTTTCCATATAAACAATTAACTGCTTTAAAAGTCCAAAGTTGCTTAGATATATTCACTCATTTTCAAATATATCAAACAGAAATAATTGTAGTATAACATAAGTTTTAAGTACTTACATTATTTTTGGACACTAATATAAGGTTGTGTCGCTGTGTTCAGTTTGGCATGGTGCAAAATAATTGACATGCACAAAAAGACAATTTTTTGCCATTCATTCCCGTGACACCTCTTTTTTTCTTTTTTTTTCCTAGAAATTAGTGAAAATATCATAACAAAGCCGCATGTAAGGTCTTAAGGATATAATTTTGAGAAAATTGCCTTTAGAGATCAAAATATGTTAGACCAAAACACAAAGGTTTTGCACGTTTAGGTTGATTTTTGGAGGCTTTTGAAGTTGGAGTGTTAGACTACTGGTCCGTAGTAACTTGTGAGGAACCCGCGAAGCCGGCCATGTGGCTTAACAGAAAACTACGTCACCATATTCCGATACAAAATGAGTTTTTCTGTTAACTAATTGGTCTTCAAAAAAACTTACGAGGACGTTGTGGAGTGCGTGGATGTCGTGCTCAAAAATTTAAGTTCCACCACATGGCTTCGCGTATTACTCACAAACTCTTACGCGATCTAAAACATGCAAAGCCTCTCAATTTTGATATATTCCCGTAGTTTTCCGTATAAATTTAGCATGTTTGATAAAATTATTTTATTTTTCAATTTTATGATTCAGATTTAATAAATAAATAAAAACTAGAAAGTAGTTGTATTGCATTATATTTGCTTGTCTTTTTACAGAACAAAATAATTGTTTTGTGTCTCATGGACATGCTAATGAATTAAAAGCGAAATTATAACTACAATAATTCAAAGCATTTCAAAAGGAGGATACTCATAATAGCCAATAAGCTAGATGCAAAAAGCTATTATAAGCTATCACGTGATAAGATAATATATAGGACTACAGGCCCCACAGTTCACATGTAATTCTACTATTATCGACATTCTTGTCTGAAGGGGCAAATACCATAACCTTTTTTTTTTTTTTTTTTTTTTTTTTTTTTGTGAGGAGATAATACACAATTTATGCATGAAATTGTGTAAGAAATAGTACATTTTCAGTCCAAATTAATAGTTCACTTTTATGGTATTTCAATAGTTCTTTGATCACAACTAAAAATCATTAAGTTGATTGAATTTACATAATTATCTTTGATTGAAGTTAATGTTACAAACTTGTATATTATTGATTTGTTAAGAATAAAACTGTTATTATGCAAAAAATAAAAACTAGTAAAATTACGATTTTATTAAACTGCGTGTGTTTTTTTGTTAAAGGACAATTATTTTGAGACAGAAGTAATAACTTGTTTACATCTAATTTGGTTGTTATCTAAATGTTATATCATCCTGTTTCTTAGTATTCAAGTTTAAATTTTATATCATTAAATACAACTGTATGATGCTATTGAGTAAACGTGAATGTTGGGCACATGAAGGGTTCTTTATGTAACTAAAACTCCATTGCATTGAATAATTGAATTTTATCAAATGTCAAATTAAGTTCACATGAAAGCATAAGTTGAAAGTCTTCAATATAATATGACAAAAGAGATGTGACACATATTGATGTGTATTTTGACTATGTTCTTAAAGCCTATTGTGTCTTCCATTTAGTGTTTGGGCTTCAAACTAATTGAGCTTTTTGTTAATTCTTTTCATAACCATGTTGCTCAATATAGTGGACTAAAAGCCCATTTATTTCACTGCAGATAACAAACAGTACTAGCCCAAATTTTAACAATTACCATGTTGCTTAATATTCTGGTCTTTCACTTTCTTTTTTTTTATTTATTTATTTTTTTCTTTTTTTTCTACTTATAAGTTTACCAACTTGAGCTTTTAAATGAACTCAACACGAGGTCATAAGACAAAAAGTTAGTTTAAGTACGAGTATTGTTTAAGCGCTTTTCAATCTAATATAAGTTATATTATGTTGATTTCGTGGATGCTCATAAAGTGTTGGATCAAATGCAAAGGTGTTGTAGGTGAGATATGAAGTGGAGTTGTGGTTGTTGGTATGAAAAATATAAATGAAGTTGGTACCTACATTGTGTTTGATCAAAGTTTTGATTTGAAAGAATTGGTTTCCATTCTTTGTGATGTACGCGATATGGTATGTTTGCCGTCTGAAATTTGTGCATACCAGTTTAGTTAGATTAATAATGAGTATAGATTTATCTAGTATTGTTTGCAATATTAGTGTTTGATTTAGAGAAACTAGACAAATAGGCGTTGGCAATGTGATTGATGAATAACTTGCCTTATTTTCTGCCTGTTTGTGGAATTGCGCTTGAATAATAAAAGGTCGCTTTATTATAGTATATACATTAATGAGAACTGATAAGTAACTGCCTGCAGCTCCCCTGAAAATATTGAACGATTAGATTCTGCGACTGAAGGTAAATTAAAATACAATATGTTTGCGATTCGGTAGTTATCTTCACACTATGACTTATTGTTGCTATCTTATTCTATTTGGGGTTAATCATTTAGATGTTTGGTTTTCTTTGATTATTTTGCGAAACCGCTATATAAATGAAAGTATATATAGATAATTCTTTTACGTGTATGCTTCAACTGTGTCATGTATAGTGTACAACTGATACTTTAATCTATGTTTCTTACGTATAATTTGTTCTTAAAATAGGTATCACTTGGGCCCCGCGGAATCACGGGTGCAATTTGTAGGGAATGGTGCAACTCTGCATTCTTTGGCCCAAGGTAAGTCGGGTTGTTACTGTACTCATACTTAAGAGGGGGGGGGTATGTAAAAATATAAGAAAATATGTTAGTATCATAACCTATTTGTAAGCGCAATAACCATAACGAAAATATTGGGAAAAAAATGGTTCGAGCTAATCACATGCCCAACCTATTTCAACCTGTACCATAATCGTATATGAACAGTTACCCATTATTGGTACATAGTATTAATATACATCATAGTATCGATATACAAGGACATATAGTATTAATATACAGCATAGTGTCTAAGAATTGAAATTGGCGGTCTTTTTTAAGTAAGATTAGTTTTTTATGATAATTGTTTTTTACTGAAACTTGCGTGGTTTCTTCGGATCATTGATTCTTCATTTATTATAGGGGGAATGACGAGGATCAAAAATAAGGTGCGAGTTAAGGCGGATGTACCTGGCAGGCCAAAGTTTTTATACTTTCTTTTCCTCTAGGGCAAATTAAAATGTTAAAGTGAAGGGTAATGTTATGTGTTCCATAATCTACAATCAGCAGTCTAGAAGATTTAGTACAACAACGCTCTGAAATAGCGGATGAAGCAGTCGAAGGTATACGACACTTTTTGCTACTCTATATCTTCTGAAAGCTACATTTCAGTGTAACAATTAACCAATTTTTAGCTTCAGGATCAAAAGTGGAATTGAATACTCATTAACAGTAACGATTCCTCATTTTATTTTTTGTTACAAATAAAAAAATATAAGTCCATTAGCACACCTCTTTTCTTATTTGTGAATCCTATTCAACTTTACAATTGGCTTCACATTTTCTTATTTGTTATGATATAAAATTTGACATATCAAGCTTTCTTGAGAACTCTTTAAAATTCTTTTATCCTAAAACTCTACTGTTATTTAAATTAGTCACCAGCACACACATATTCTTACTCAGACTCTATAATGCAAAAACGGGACTAACACACTTTATAAACAAGCAAACAACACAAATGCATCTAGAACCTCTACTGATGACTTTTAAAATGCTAACTTTTGCAGGTGTGTGAGGAATGGAAATTATGATGGAGCTCTAGACTTGGAAGCATATTTTTACAAAGTGTCGAAAATGCATCCAAATTAAGTTTTTCCTTTAGTCCTTATTACAAGTGGCTTACCTGTGAACCTCACTGCAGTTACTTAATGAGTTAAGGGCTTATCACGAGAAGTTTGTATCTAAGAAAAACTCAATCATGTTGGACAGTGTTACTCCTGTTGTTTTGCTTTCACGAGAGTCATCCGCTCAACTATGTGCTTCTTGCAATCTTTACTATCTTCTTTGCGTTGGCAACTGGTCTGGCTTGCTGCTTTACTCACGGTAAGTAATCGCTGCCATTCCATTAATTTAGGCTTATTTGGAAACTCTCTTAGACTGTATGTTGTACTCTTTCTTTTTTAGTAGAGGTCTCGGAAAATTCTGCAATCGTTTGTTGTCGATAAGGCAATAAGGCTCACATTTTTCTGCTTACTAACATTTGAAAAGGCAATAAAACTCACATTTTTCGGCTTATAAACTGCCTATCACCTTGAACGTGCACCTCAAACGTATAAACTCAATATATATGCCGAAAAATGTGAGTTTATATCGACTTTTACAAATCTTAGTAAGCTAACACAAACACCTCTTTGATATGTTACCAAAAATTGGGTCTATATGATCCTTTTTTGTGTAGGCTTACTTGACGAAGGTTGTCCACAGTCCTAAATCTTTTAAAAAAGGGGTTTTTTTTTCTTCCATTTGCCGGTTCAGGCTTGCAAGTTCCAAGAATTGGGTGCTCTCAGAACTTGATGCTTTGCGGGGTGAAGATGGTTAAGAAACAGAACAACTGAAATTAATTCTAGGTCCCGCTCCACCAGAAATAATAGGAGAAATAGAATTAGTAAGTACAACAGTAACAAGATTTAAAGATAAAGATATGCTACTCTACTGGAAAAAGTTAGATGGCTATATATCTATTTAGGATAGTATTTTACTTCAATGCTTTAATGTCGTCTTCTTTTATAGTTACATGCTGAGATGGTTATATCTAGATTCGGTGTTCTCAATTAAAGCATAATTATTTTGTAACAGGAATTGATATAGGTGCACAAGCAGAGGCATCACAGTGATGAACCTGCTTACCGAAACATATCAGGTGATGAGTATAGAACAAGATCAAAAGAGTACTCGACAAAACTTGAGGTTTTCATTTGATCCATGTTTTCTGGGAGTCATTTTGTAAGAAGCAAAACATAGGATTGTGACTTTATGAAGAAAAATCTATATAAAATTTTAACGTTGTATATGGAGTTGTGTCGGTTTAATTTACTAACATTGTAAATACAGCTATGTAATCTTTTATACATGAATATATCCAAGTTATTTTTGTCGTGTCATGGGTTTCAGTTTATTTGGATACAAAACAAAGACTTTCAGTCGTGTGTGAATATATTTGTGCTACTATGAAACAGTAGTAGATTTTGATTGTTGTGTGTTTGTGATGGAAACAGAATATAAAGCTTATGAGAACATAATAAGAGACAGTTTGAGGAACAGCTAACAAAAGTTGAGCAGCTACGTTTAGTTTTAACAGATGCTCTATAGACAAAAGTTCAATGCAGAACATATTTTATCTAAAGATCAAATCGCTTGATCTCAACCACACATCCAACTTCAATCCAATGGTTTAGATTATACATGTGCATTCATTTTAAATTAACATAAGGGCATTTTTGTAATTTTACTCTCCCTTCATTTGCTCCGTCTCATTTACTCCCCCTCATTTTCTCACCCTCCCCAATTCTCTCTCAAATAACCGTTTCCCCATTTTTAAACCCTAACCCCCAATTTAAAAATTGATGTTAATCACTTCTATTCAATCGACCTAAGAGATGAAATAGCACTATTTAGAGGTGAGTTGTTGCTCCGATCGTCTTCATCGGCTCTCGTTGATCAAAATAAGCCTCGAAACGAAAAAATTGGTAAGTTGTTTTGTTCATGTTAGTTTATTTAAATATAACCATTAGATGTTTTGATGAGTTGTTATTTCGCTTTTTTATTGTTTTGATGAGTTGTTTTGTTCATTTTTGTTCCATTAATCAAATCGTAAATGTTAATCTGTGATAAGTGGAAGTATTATTGATGATGACTAGCATTGATAAGAGGAAGTATTATCAATGGATATAATTTGATAAGTGGAAGTATTATAAAAAGATATAATTTGAACATCATATCAATAGATGTATTATTGATGATGACTAGTGTTGCAGTTGTAAGTATATTGTGATAAGTGGAAGTTTTATAACAAAATATACGGATTCTATTACTGTGAACAAGAAGAAGAATAAGAAGGTGAATGTGATTAGTAACACGAATCAAAATTTGATTAAGTTTCGAGTTCGAGCTGTTAAATTGGATGAGGTGATGATTTGTCACCGTTTGGTTGATGTTTTTATGTGGTTATTGGTTATGAATTTATCATCATCATGTTATTGATTCTTTTACGCACGCTTTGACAAGATAAGACAATTGTTTTTATCGTTTTCTTTTCCGTAGTTTTTGCGTTTCAATACTTTTGTCCTGTCAAATTTTATAACCTTACACCCCAATGATACTCTTCAAAACAGTTTTACCACATGGGCTATATATGGTAAGTACCTACATACAGATTCAATTTTTCATATCTTTTTCTTGCATTTTTTTAAAAAATGAAAATCATAACTCGATCTACTATACAGTTTGGTGCAAAAGAATGGATGAACTCGTTGATGGTCCTAACGCGATCCACATGAGTGCTGAGGTTCTTGACAGATGGTCCTTGGCATTCCGGTACCTCTTCCATTTTTTATCTGTCACCACACACAACTATTTTTTTATTACTACTTGTACTTATTGACCGTTTGTATCAACTTGCATCAGTTAGTGCTAGCTGTTATGAAGCTCATTATTGGAGACTTAATGTATCTGCAACGGATGGATCCTAAGGAGCCTATATATCTTTATATAAATTCCACTGGAACTACTCGTGATGATGGTGAATCAGCGAGCGATTTTCTTCATCTCCTTTTTCTAGGCTCAGTATGCTCTATTGCTTTTGTTGATTATTTTTTCTTCTGAATTTTCTGTAACTAATTTTTTTTCTCCAAGGGAAGATGTTGGTTCCTGCAGTTGTAGATCAAGTTCACGCGCAGACATTAGCAGCCTTGCAAGTATTGAAGGTACATATTTTATATGATGAGTATATAGTTTCCTTGAATGACAGTGTTACATTGATGAAAATTGACACTAGTGTGTAGCCTAATATGAGGAAAACTCCAATATTATAATTGATGATATATCATTAATTTGTAATATTATGTCTAATAGTTAGCTGCATCAAATTCAAAATGTGGCGGAGTATTTCTACCATTTTGGATAAAACATGACCCACATCTATCTATTTACAATTAAATGGGTCAAAGTTGCCACTTTTTGCCTGTTTGAAAGTTGACTACCTGAATTTAACAGGTTTTACTTGGAGGGAGAGCAGCAGAAGAGGTGATATTCGGAAGAGATACATCCAAGGCATTGGTCGTAAAATTATCACAATGTAAAGTTACCCATTTTCCCCTCACCATCACAAATCACTTGGTATTATTGTCTTATTTGTTAAAAATGATAAGACTTGTGTGATTAAGTAGTTTTGTGATATTAAGTAAAATCACAAGTGATTTATTCAGAATCACGTGTGATTTGTTCGGAATCACATGTGATTTGTTTATGAATCACATGTGATTTGTAGTATAACTTTAAGTAATCATTTAAAGATGATAGTGAATGTTGTGTTTTCACAGTGCTTCATATCGAAAGATATTTGGGTGAAGCTTTTGAAGTTCAAGTACACCACAAAGATATTGTTACACAAGTTGAAAGTACATGGAGAGAGGACGTTTTTATTGGATAAGTAGCTTGAAAAGTTGGTTGAGGAGGATGTAACGCAATTAGGTAGAGTCCGAGATAATTGTAAAAAAACAAGTATATGGTAGTTTGTAACTTTATTTTATGAAGTATGGGTTGTCTTTGAAAAAGTATCAATAGTTGTATGCTATAAATCATCTTTAAACAAATCGTATGTTTATTAACCTGTTTTTGCTGTAAGTTTTAACATATGTTTTCTTAATTTCGGTAAAAATGATAGCCAGTGGTCGTAGCATGGGCAAGATATATCTAGATCACACATGATTCATGAGAAAATCATATGTGATTTTCGCATGAATCACATGTGATTCTATTCATATCACATGTGATTTTTGTCCGAATCACATGTGATTTATGGTATAACAACTGTTAAAAAGTAGTTTTATGTTTTATGTTTTGTGAATTCCACCTATCCGTGTTAAATTAGTTGATAAATCAGAATATGGTAGAAAGTATCTTTACTTTCTTAGATATGTATCTTTTATGATAATTCTTAAGTATAATTACTTATTTAGAAATGTAAAATATATGATTTAATTATGACATGTTTATTTGGTACACCAAACACATGTGATTTAGTACAAAATCACATGTGATTAAGTACCTAAACACAAAATCACATGTGATTGAGTATCAAATCACATGTGATTTAATACACCAATCACATGTGACTTGTACATGAATCATGTGTTTTTTTTTCTTACCCCTGGTTGATGGTACCTAAATTTATAATTCAAAGAGAATATAAAGAACAAACTTGATAGGATGCCATATATTCAAATAAACAAAAATTCCTTATATTCAAGTAAGCCTTTGCAAAAATTCCATATATTCAAGTAGACAAGAATTCCACATATTCAAAGAACCAACAAATACTTTGCAAAAATTCAAGAATTCAATATATTCAAGTAAACAAGAGTTTTCAAAACTTAGAAGTGTTCAAGCATCAAGTGGTTTTGCTTCTCTTTTCCTTTGGATTCAATGGACAAGTTGTTTTAGTATACAAGTTAGTCTTCTCTCCACAATGTCCACAAATCTTCATTGGTTTCGATTTAACTTTAACTGCTTTTTCTCTTTCACGCTTTCGACATTCTCCTTCTTTCAAACCCGCTTTGTTTCTAGCCTCAAAATACATTTTTTTGGAATGATGTCAATATCAGGATTCTTGAAGACACATAATACGTGTCAGCATAGAAAACCGTATCAAACAAAATGTCTACAAGAACATACCATCGACCCATCTTCTATAGCATGCAATACCTTTTCACAACACAAGAAATAAATAATTAGATTTTAGAATCACACGTGATTCTGCGTAGAACAAGTGATTTATAGATATTTCACATGTGATCCTCTACATGGAACACATGTGATTCATACATGGATCACATGTGATTCATACATGGATCACATGTGATTTACTCTATCTAGATCAAAACAGACACACATTTGATTCAGTTTACAACAACAAAGAGGTAAGTCACACGTGATTTACATTTTTCTATAACAAAAAAAAAAAAAAAAAAAAAAAAAAAAAAAAAAAAAAAACAGAATCACGTGTGATTTACTCATTTCTAAATTAAAACAGAATAACATATGATTCAGTTTAAAACAACAAAAAGGAAATCAAACGTGATTTATATTTTTCCATAACAAAACACAAAAAACATGAAGCAATTTAAACTTAGTTTAATCTAGAAAGAGTGGTAATAGAAAATGAAATGAATTAATTAATAACTAATTATGAATGAACCTAACAACCAGTTAATATGCCATTTTGCATCATAAACTTCTTAGTGTCACATGCTTATTTTTTATTATACTATTAATATGACAATCATCTTTTTAAACAAGTAGAATTAAGCCACACGTATTTATAAGGATAATTATGAATGACTTGTAGTGTGTTAGCACAAAAGCAATTTTACAAGTTGTAGACGAAAACCATTACCACAAAATTTATTGTCCTAAACTAAACTGCTAATCGGCTCATCTTAGCCAATAATACTTAATTAACAAGTCCACATCAGCTTATGTATGTATGTGCAAACTGAAATAAATTGAATCCAATAATATACTCTTTTAAACATGTAAAAAAACTCTTTGTATCATCTTCTTCTTCAAACAAACTCACTATTAACTCGCCGGAATTCAGTTAACCACCACCACCACCGGCGTAATACATAAACTGTTAAAAACTAACTAATGAAAAATATTCATAACAACCATTATATAAGAGAAATGAATACAATTATTAAACCCGTAATTAGAAGCAGCATGATACGGAGTAGCAAGAGCTTTAGAAGCACCAGCATGACGGCGGCGGATCGACAGAAGACGACGGATCAAAGGCGGAACAAACGACGGAGCAACAGATCGATGGCGGAACGACAGATTATCAGCGGATAAAAGGTGGATCGATGGTTGATCTTCGGCGGATCGACGAAGACGACGGTGGTTTGTGTGTTTTCACTGGTGTTTGTTTTCGTACAGAGATAACACTTTTTGTTTTGTCAATAAGTAAGTGATATTTATTTTTGACTTTTATACTAGACAAATATGCCCTTGATGTGTAATTGGGTGTTTTATTGTTAGCCATTGGATCAAAATAAAATTAAGGGTTAGGGTTGGTTCCTTTGATCTTTAGAGATTTATTGATCTGCAAGGATCTCACCTCATGGTCTATAAACTAACAATTGCTTCTAAATAAACATTACCACAATCGTTTTATGCATCAACATAGCACCCCGCAGCAACGCGCGGGCTAACCCACTCGTTCATAACCATTACTAAAACAGACAATTAATAGCACTAAAAAACAACAACCAAAATAAACAAGTAATAGTAAAAACGATGAAAACATATAGCTAGCTAGTTATCAAGTTTTGCTAATACTACAAACTGAAACCACACTTGGTCCTCTCGAACTTCCCTTTACTACTCAATGGAACCTTCAACTCACAATTAAATTTCGGCTTAAATTTAGGCGACTTCATCCTCAACACCTTGAACTTAATCTTCAACCTCAACTTCATATCAATTTTGTAAACCTGATCTTTACGTTCACCATCATACGACTCCTCTTTATGCCCATCACCAAACTGATGGGTTTTCTATTCCCAACTAGATTAATACGCAGCGGAAACAATAATAATCTAGGGCAAGAAGGGAACTAAACCCTAAAGGATCTAAACCTTTGAGAAAATCGAATTTCTCACACGGACCACCTTGGTCGAACTTGGAGGCGAGTACCCAAACGAGAGTACCTCTAATAGCTCACACCCACGAACCAAAAAGAAACTATTCTTTCGAACTCCTAGGGTCCCGATAAACGAAAGACTCTTATAAGGAGTAGGAATAAGAATGAGATGATTGGTAGTAAAAACTTAGGCATGCTCCTCTATATATAAGGAAAGGAAAAGGTGTTGGTTTACCCTTTGGGGCGATGTGGGACAAACCCCAAAAACCATCTCATGACCTTGTTACCACGTAACACTTAACGTGGTTATGCCATAAACTATTCTTTGAATCATTTTCTCTTTTACGGTTCATCGAGGGCGACCCAAAAAGGACTCTACTTTTGATTCGTCTCACCAATTCGTTATGAACTTGGACATAATTCCAACAGTCTCCCACTTGGACAATTCATCAACTATAATTGGTCTAAGCTTATTCCGATCAACTAAGCAGAGAGTGCCATCCAATGCAACTGCCGAACTCTGAATCATATCTTAGAGTCAGCCCTTAGATAAGCGATCAACTATTCCTTTGTTCTACTGATATCGTATGAACCTGAGACATGGATTTTAATCAATCTCCAGGTTCAACATTATGTTTCTCGATTTCCGATTATTTGACTATATGAGACTACTGAATTGAACACATCAATTTAGTCCTGGCTAGGCCTAGCACATTTAAGTCAACATTTAATCATCGAGGGGCCCATTGATATCGCTTTCCCTTTTAGGCGAAAGGAACAAATAAACTTTGAATACATAGAACTAGTCAACTTATCATGTCATACCTAGCATACCCTTTATAACAGGCATTTACGCACAGCGTTTGAATAAACTAAAGTATAACAGACTTGAAAACTAGATACTCGATGTATCTCCATTTTAAGAATAGAGGATATTATCATCTTAGAATTACTCGTGATCTCAATCCATGAAGTAATCTTTCTAAGTGCGGGTTTGTCCTATACTTAATTCCCATTAAGTACTCATGAGTGTTGCAGCATTCTCTATGCTATGTCTAATCTCCATAGACAATCTACTAACACTCCATGACAGTCTTAAATCAAAACTTACTTCCAGTAGTTTGAACGACTGAGGAGGTTTGAGTAAACTAAGTACTCAGGAAGTGGATTCTAAACATGCAAAAAATGAAACACAATGATAAACAATAGTAAATGGTAGCACACTTGCAAATAAACAAATCTCCATTATTTAATCACCAAATCTATTACGATTTCAATCATTGATTATAATGTTTCAAACTCAAACTAACAACTAAAACTTTATTTTATCTTTCAATCCTATGCTCCAAGCATGTTCATCGTGTTTGGACTTGGCCAATGCTTTTGTGAATGGATCAGCTAGATTATCCTCTGATCGTATGTCTTTCACAATCACGTGTCCTTCTTCTACCTTTCTTCGAACAAAATGGTATTTCCTTTCAATATGCTTTGACTTTCCATGATCCTTCGGTTCTTTAGTCAAGGCAACTGCACTCTCATTATCACAGAATATTTCAATGGGGTCTTGTACTGTTGGAACAACTCCAAGATCTCCAATGAAATTCTTCATCCAAATAGCTTCCTTTGAAGCCTCACAAGCTGCAATATACTCAGACTCGCATGTGGAGTCTGCCACTGTATCTTGCTTTGAACTTTTCCACGTCACTGCTCCCCCATTTAGCAAAAATACCCAACCAGACTGTGAACGACTATCATCTTTATCTGTTTGGAAACTTGCATCACAATAACCAGTCACTTTGAGTTCTTCTTCTCCACCATAAACTAAGAACATGTCTTTAGTATTTCTTAAATACTTAAGAATGTTCTTTACTGCTGTCCAATGACCTTCACCAGGGTTCTGCTGATGTCGACTCACCATGCTCAAAGCAAAGGAGACATCAGGCCTTGTACACGTCATGGCATACATGATCGATCCTACAGCCGAAGCATATGGGACTCGACTCATTTTGTCCAGTTCTTCATTAGTTTTCGGACATAGCTCCTTACTAATCTTTATGCCATGATGTAAGGGTAGATTCCCTTTCTTAGAATTCTCCATTTTGAATCTTTTCAAAATTTTATCTAAGTACGTGTCCTGGCTAAGTCCTATAAGACGTTTTGACCTATCTCTGTAAATCTTTATACCGAGAATATATGTTGCATCTCCCAAATCTTTCATAGCGAAACATTTCCCCAACCAATCTTTTACACTTTGTAACGTTGGGATATCGTTTCCTATGAGTAGTATATCATCTACATATAATACCAGGAAGACTACAATACTCCCACTGACTTTGATATATATACAGGACTCATCTTCGCTTCTAGAAAATCCAAACTGTGTGACTTTCTCATGGAAGCAGAGATTCCAGCTACGAGATGCTTGTTTAAGTCCATAAATGGCCTTTTGAAGCTTGCACACTCTTTTAGGATACTTTGCATTTTCAAAACCTTCTGGTTGTGCCATAAACACATCCTCTGTTAGTTTTCCGTTAAGGAAAGCGGTCTTGACATCCATCTGCCATATTTCATAATCATGAAACGCGGCTATGGCAAGCATTATCCTAATTGACTTTATTTTAGCTACTGGTGAGAAGGTTTCCTCATAATCAATCCCGTGGGTTTGAGTATAACCCTTCGCTACCAACCTAGCTTTATAAGTGTGTACATTCCCATCCATGTCTGTCTTCTTCTTGAAGATCCACTTACATCCCACAATCTTAAGACCGAGTGTAGTGTCAACCAAATTCCAAACTTGGTTGTCATACATAGACTGAATCTCGCTTTTCATAGCTTCCTTCCACTTAGCAGCCTCAGGGCTTGCCATCGCTTCCTTGTAGTTGGCAGGCTCATCCAACTCACTTAGTGTACTATCACTAATCTTGTCCTCTTCAATATGGAAACCATAATAGAATTGAGGATCCTGAGAAGGCTTGCTTACTCTACTACTTGTTCTGCGAATGGGTAAGGATATATCATCAGGTTCAACAGGTGTCACCACCTCTTTGGATATCATTTCTCTCTCGAGGAACGTTCCTCTTCGAGCTACAAACACCACATTATCCTTGGGTCTATAAAACAAATATCCAAATGACTCTTTAGGATAACCGACGAAAAGACACTTTTCGGATCTGGCTTCTAGTTTGTCCTGAGCTTCTCGTCTAACGAAAACCTCACAACCCCAGATTTTGATGTGCCCAAGGGAAGGACGTTTTCCCTTCCACATCTCAAAAGGTGTCTTCGAAACCTTCTTAGTGGGTACAAGATTTAAGATATGGGCGGCTGTTTCTAATGCGTAACCCCAGAAGCTTATTGGAAGTGTTGCCCGACACATCATAGATCGAACCATGTCTAACAGGGTTCTATTTCTCCTCTCCGCAACTCCATTTAGTTGTGGTGTTCTATGAGGAGTTAACTGTGAAACTATACCACAGTTTTTAAGATGATCGAAAAATTCGATACTAAGGTATTCTCCTCCCCTATCGGACCGGAGTACCTTTATCTTTCTGCCCAGTTGGTTCTCTACTTCGTTTTGAAACCTTTTGAATACTTCAAAAGTATCCGACTTATGTTTAATCAGATAAACATATCCATATCTACTGAAATCATCAGTAAATGTAACGTAGTAGCGGTTTCCATCCTTTGTGGTTGATCGGAATGGTCCACACACATCCGTGTGTACTAAGTCCAATAATCCTTCACCTCTTTCACATGTTCCTGTGAATGGTGATTTAGTCATCTTTCCCAATAAGCAAGACTCGCATACATCATCCGATTTGAAGTCGAATGATTCCAACACTCCATCCTTTTGGAGTTGGGCGATGCGTTTCTTGTTTATGTGCCCAAGACGAGAATGCCACAATTTTGATTTATCAAGCTCATTAGACGAACCAACATTTAAAATCACATTGCCATTATCACTAATATATTCAACAGTTTCATATATGCCTTTGCAAGGAGAAGCTTTAAATATAAAACAACCATTTGAATAAACCAAAATATCTCCATTCTCATTGTCAAATGAAAATTGATAACCATCCTTAAACAAAACATGAAATGAAATAATGTTTCTTGTCATTTCTGACGAATAACAACAATTATTTAAATTTATCCTAACTCCAGACTTTAGCATGAGCTCATACTTTCCAATCTTCGTCACAGGTGTGATTTTCCTGTTCCCCATGACTAAGTTGAGCTCTCCATGCTTCAACTTCTTACTTTCCTTTAGACCCTGCGATACAGTGCAAATGTGAGTACCACACCCTGTATCCAAGACCCACGAATCAGAAGTTGTAGTATTGTGGAGTTCGATCATAAACATACCTGAGTGACTACCCTTTTCGACCTTTCCGTCTTTGAGGTCCTTCAGATATTTTGGGCAGCTACGCTTCCAATGTCCCTTTGTGTTGCAGTAGAAGCACACTGCTTCCTTTGGATCACTTGTCGGTGCAATATCAGATTCAGCCTTTCTCTTAGACCCATAATCGGACTTTCCTTTTGTGGCCTTTCCTTTCCAGTTGGAATGAGAAGTCTTTCTTTTCTTTGCATTATGACCAACAGTCAACACAGGAGCCGCTGAAGTAGAGGGCATATCAATCTTCTTGATCCCTTGCTCAGCGGTTTGCAACAAGCTATGGAGTTCCATTATTGAGGTCTCTTTCCCGTTCATTTGATACGAGAGCACAAACTGATTGTAATCAGCTGGCAGACCAGATAGGATTATGTTGATAGAAAGCTCAGTATCGAATACCATGTTCAGAGATCCCAATCTGTCAAAGTACCCTTTCATCTCTAAGACAAAAGCACAAATAGAGGCTCCAGGTTTTGGTTTGCAAGCCATGAGGGATTTAACAACATCAAGGCGTTCTTTGCTTGCCTTTGCCTGAAACATTTCTTTGAGCTGTTGGTTCATCTCATAAGCCCAAGTGTTCTCAAAAGTCTTTTGCAGTTCAGGGCTCATGGACGATGCCATGATGCATGACACTTTGTTTGCATCATCATAGTGCTTTCGGTGAGCTTCAATCTCTTCTTGGGTTGAATCATCATCAATTTTGGGAATTTGCTCATCGAGAACATACTCTTTGTTCTCGTACCTTAGGGTGAACCTAAGGTTTCGCATCCAGTCCATATAGTTAGGACCGGTGAGTCTTTCCCTCCCAAGAACTGAGAGTAATGAGAAGTTTGGGTTATGTGAGGGATTGGGAACGGGAGGATTGACACCATTTTCAGTAGACATCTATAAGATAAAACAGTTTTAGTTTAGCATGAATATTCCTTAATCAATTACCCAATTTTATATTAAGGCTAGGATCCATATTTTAGATTCGTTTTATGAAGAGGGTTGTCGTAATCATATCACGAAATTATTTTAGGTAGACAATGTCTTTGTCAATTTCATTCTCTATGAAATTCCTAGTTCTTTTGAGATTCATTGATTCTGATCAATGGCATGTTAATCTCGTATATGCTTATCTACAATTCATGACTGGGATGCCGAGGATCATGAATAAGACAGTGAATTTAACCATGCAAAACCCGCGTGGTACCCGGCTCGAGTCAGCCCGAGAATCGCGAGACCCACATCACCTTTCACTTATGTTCTCTTATTAATGTGCCGGTAAACCACACACGCTCCATTAATAGCCCATATGATAGATGTGCGGTTTTCATGGGTTGGCATACTATTCACATTTTCTATATATCTAAAACGGGAATTTTGTTTTAGTAGTTTCAAATAATATAACAATTATAATATATATATAAGGTTCCTTTTAAACATTTTAAACTTTTGTTCTATTTTAAACATTTTAAAATATAGGGTTCAAAATGAAACATTTTAAACTTTAGGGTTCTATTTTAAACATTTTAAAATATAAGGTTAAAACGAAACATTTTAAACTTTAAGGTTCTATTTTAAACATTTTAAAATATAAGGTTCAAAATGTAAATTCATATTAACATTCAATGATCATAAGACAATAATATAATATACAATTATTATTTACACTTATCACATGTTAACAATTTACTTTTTAAGTGCTAATAGAATTAGGCTAAAGCTCTGATGCCACTGATGGGTTTTCTATTCCCAACTAGATTAATACGCAGCGGAAACAATAATAATCTAGGGCAAGAAGGGAACTAAACCCTAAAGGATCTAAACCTTTGAGAAAATCGAATTTCTCACACGGACCACCTTGGTCGAACTTGGAGGCGAGTACCCAACCGAGAGTACCTCTAATAGCTCACACCCACGAACCAAAAAGAAACTATTCTTTCGAACTCCTAGGGTCCCGATAAACGAAAGACTCTTATAAGGAGTAAGAATAAGAATGAGATGATTGGTAGTAAAAACTTAGGCATGCTCCTCTATATATAAGGAAAGGAAAAGGTGTTGGTTTACCCTTTGGGGCGATGTGGGACAAACCCCAAAAACCATCTCATGACCTTGTTACCACGTAACACTAGCGACGGCCCAGGGCATCATATGTTTTGGGGGCATCAGATTTTATATTCATGCTATGTTAAAATATGAACAAATTATGAAGAAGTAGATCGAGTTCTTTTTTACTGATAATGGAGGAAGAAGAGTTATTAAGGAAGAAGATAACATACTAGAGAGAGAAAACAAAAAAATAAAACACAAAAAAGTATTGTTTTGTTCAAGAAAATTCCATATATTCATTCGGTGGTATTATTGTTTTGTTCAAGAAAAAAGTACTGTTGTTTTGTGAAAATATGGATTACAATTTTGTGGTAAAGAAATTCATTTATTATATATTACAAGTACCGGATGGGTGACCATGTGGTCTAGTGGTTAACACTTAACTTGTTAAGTGTGCCACTATGAGAGTAGTACCGGATGGGTGACCATCCGGGAAGTCCTCTTTGATCACAGGGTCTGTTGATACCAGGCTTTCAAAGTCCTTCAATGAAGGTTTCAACCCACTAGGGTTCGAATCTGGAGAAGGCAGGGTTTACTTCAAATTAAGTGTCGTGCCTTTGGGCGGCTTAAGTTGAAGGTTTTCCCCCCATCGGGTTTTAAATGGACATGGTTTTCCCTTAAAGAAAGTAACCGTTCAAAAAAAAATATATATATTACAAGTACGGAGTAATATTTTAGAGTATATGTTGACTATATATTAGTATTATTTTATATGGATAGGATTTATAAGATATGTTTCATTTATGGTTCATTATGAAAGTTTTTGTATGATCAAGCGATATTCTTGATATTCTTTTAGCAAATGATAGACTATTGCTCCAAGAAACGCAAAAAGGCATTATTTTAGGTGATCTATTTGGAAAATGTAATTCGGAGTTTATTTCCTCGTAGTGTAATAATTTATTCATTAAATAAAAACGAGCATGAGGATCGACTACGTAACTTGGCTAGCTTACAAAACCAGAAAAGATAGTGTTTTATTTGTTTCGAATGAGCATTTTTCTGTCGACTCGCCCAGGGCAGCAAAAAACTCAGGACCGGCCCTATATACGGGCTGATTAAGTTGCTTTTGTCAAAAGTTCGGATTGAGTTACCTAAAAATAAATGATAATTGTTATTATTTTAACTATTTATAAATCCCATGCACGCACGGGGTTTATACATAAATCAAAGTTATTTTATAATTTTAGTTTTCTATATAGACATATAAAAATTTACCAATGAAAATTGTGATATAAATACAACTAATAAATATGCATGAGTTTTTCATCATGTATTAATATTATTAATTTTCTAAAAAAAATTATTGAATAAAAGATTTTACTTTATTTACCTGACATAGATATTGAGGTTGAGGTTGATGTTATTGCTTAACTTTAACTATTGATATCATGTTGTACAAAATGTGCAAGTTTAGTAACACATAATGAGCGTTGATGAAATTAAAATATACTCCACAAAGTTTTTAAAAATGTTTTTCCGAATATCCGTATATAAACTTTAAATAATAATTATATGAGTCATTGTTATAAGTACAATCACGTATATTTATTTTCATAACACAATAACTCATACTTACCATTTGATATTTATATCCGTTTAGCTGTATTTAATATTAAAACTCGTGTACGCATAGATTAAACTTTTAAATATGATAACATTAGTCCTTATTTGACGTATATAGTAAAAAAAATATTTTAATAGATGAAATTTTAAAACTAATATTTATTTTAAAAACATTTAGAGTATATTAAAACTAATTCGTATATTAACAAAATTTTGTAATTTTAATAGATGAAAGTCTCAAACTTATACTAATAATCATGTAATTGTAAACAAAGTTCATATTATAAAGTCTATGGAGTATTGTAAGGGGTTATTTGTTTATTATATAAAGTTATTAAAAAACATGAATACTTATAATTTTACACTTAACATATTTAAAATTCAATCACTAATGTTTTATTTATTACCTCTTTTTTTTCTAAGTTTTTGTTTTTATAAATTTAACACCTATATTTTTACGTGTTTTTTTTCCTCAACTAATTTTTTCACCAAATTTAATAAAATTTGACAAAAAATTAATTCAATTTTGACCTTTTATTGGCCAATCATAGTGTTTGATTTCACCTGTGTGTTAAAATCGAGCTCTCTTATCGGTCCAATTATTTTTTCAACAAAAATAATTTTGCAAAATTATTCTGAAATGATGTAATACTTTTACTATACAAAAGATTTGTTTGTTTTAATTGTACAATTTTTATAACTAGTAATAATACATTGGTTTTCTTACTTTACCTATGTATATCACAGAATGTGCATTAACAAGTTGAACCTCATTACACCACTAAAAGGTTGTGAAGAAGTAGACATAATTAACAGATGTCTTGGATTAATTTTTATGAAAGGTGTAAAGGTGTTAGTCGTTGATATACTTGGGTGGGCATCTCTGCAAATGTATCGTGTGTCACGCAAGGCGCGAGGTTTTACGTTCAGGGACGGAGCCAAGGGGTTGCTCGCGGGTGCACGTGCACCTTATGAATTTTTTCGATATAGTGTTAATTTTTAAAAAAATTATTGATTTTTTCTAAATGTATCTTAAATGCACCCAGTGCATCAAAATATGTCTCTAGTATTATTTAGTTAGTATACTTAAAAATAAAAAATCTTCGTTTTAATCCACTTTTTAACTCTATTATATTACGGTTCAAAAAAATTTGTGCACCCGGTCATATTTGTTTCTGGCTCCGTCCCTGTTTACGTTAGAAAAATAAAAATAAAATTCATTACACAACATTTCCTTTATTTAACTTGGATCGTTTTGAAATCGGCAAACTGCTGGGACAATTTATGTAATATTTTGTTACACAAACAGTCTTCAAATTTAACCTAGGAATTGTGATTGTAATTGCAAGAGTTCGTTACACAAATAATACCTAGATTTAACCTAAGGATTGTTACTGTAGCCGCAAGTAACATGAGGGACGTTTTTTGCAAACTTATGTCCTTATAATCCTTATATAATCTCATTTTCTTAATAGTTTTTTGTAATATTATTCTACAAGTTATTATATATCATAAACACAAATTATATGAATGTTTCATAAAAATGTTATGAACATGAAATATTTGAGAAAATTAACATGTGTTTTAAATTATATAAAACATAATTCATAATTTGCAGTTGTTTAGTTTGCAGTTTGAGAAATATAAAATTTGATTGGATTAAATTTTAAAATTCTATGATCATGATCCGGAATCTTATAAAGAGGTAAGTACAAATTTAAGACAAAATATTTTTTTAAGTCCCCACCATGGTCAACTTTTAACTCAATCTTTAAAATAGTCATGCGCGACTACTCAACTCCACACCTTCACGCAAAACGCGACACGTGTCTTTATGTTGGGGCCCACATTAACTTCCACAATTACTCAACCGCCGGCTACTCAAACGACGGCTGAAATGATTGGGCACCTTTATTGGAATTTGGAAAGGTAAGAAAAACTTATTATTTTATTTTTTTTTTTTATTTTTTTTTTTTTTTTTTAGCTTTGTTTATTTTGTTGGTTGGGCTTGAGTTGAGATAATGTTTGACATGTCATGTGTACTGATCGAGTTGGACCGATAGCTGTGTTACTCAAACCTTAATTTTTCTTCGATCTTTTCTCTATAAAACATATCTATATGCATTTAAAATACTTGAATCTTGTTCAAAATACTTTCACGTCTTCAGCTTCTCATATATCACGTATTGGCACATAATAAATTTCGCCAATATAATCACTTTGTAGTGCTTGACACAAAGAGAAATTCATGATTTGTGAGTCATGTTGGAACATATAAATTAGCCATATGGCTTGAAACATGATGAAAATACGTACGTACATGCAAGTATGCCACATTTGCACTTGGAAGTTAAAATAGATAATAGAACTTGTTATACAAATGCTAGACACATAAATGGGCCACTTATATATATACTTGATAACACTGGTAGACAAATTAAACATTGCTATGAATACGTCAAGCAACTCCAGCCATAACCAAAATGTGTTCTAGCGGTGATGACGATGACACGACTATGAATATGGGTAGAGAGAGAGATAAAAAAGACAAAATGTTAGTAATCGGAGAAGATGGGTTGGTTTGTGTGTGTTAATCGGTGAGTGATGTTGGTGAGTGATGGTGTGCTTTAATTTTTTGAATACCGTTACTTTTTCACGTTTCCCAAGGTAAAAAATACTTTAAATATGAATCTAACCAGAAGATATACTTGTACTTTGGTTCTTTTCCAATGTGTGCTTTTGTCTTTCCCGAGGTGCTTTTGCACGTGGATAAATGTGAGTTGAGTAGTCGCTGGTTGAGTAGCACAAAGGTTGAGCAAATTTGGCAGTTTATGTGGGCCATTAAAAGTAACCAACTGTACTTGCATAAGGACACGTGTCGCGTTTTAGATGGAGTTGCAGAGTTAATTAGTCGCGCATGATCATTTTGGATATTGAGTTAAAAGCTGACAATAGTGGGACCTAAAAAAAGATTTTGTTATAAATTTGTACTTACCTCTTTTATAAAATCGTAAGGTTGTTAAGATACCACGCAAGATCCGAATTATTTTTGCTTTATAACATCGTAAAATTATAATTTTTTAAATTGTTAGAATGTGTGACACGTGTCTAATTACGGAGTATAAAAAACAGAAAATCTTAAACCCAGCATCCACACTTTGACTAGATACGATCACTTCAGTAGTTCAGTTCATCATCTTCCTCACCTTAGTTGACTTTTGTTTGACTTTTAAAAAGTCAACACACAAAAATGAAGGAGGTTGGAGTAAAAATGGAAGTGGGTTATGATGGGGTGGCTGTGATCACCATTTCTAACCCACCTGTTAATGCCTTTGCTATCTCAAGTAATAACATTTTTTTTTTTTTTTTTTAATTTTTTTTTATGGGTTTGATTGGTTTCTGGCTTATGTTCCATAAGCTCATTTTTTGTGGCTTATTTTGAAACTTTTTGGCTTATATAAGCTTATTATAGCATAAGAAACTTATATAAGCCGAAAAGATTCAAAATAAGCCACAAAAAGTGAGCTTATGAAACATAAGCCCAAAATCAAATAAGCCATAAGCTGGCTATATAAGCCGAAACAAACACCCCCTTAATTAAAGATTCTGATTATTTATGTAAATTGTGAGTTTGTTTTTTGGACATGATAAGCTTATATAAGCCGAAAGTCTCAAAATCAAAATGACCTTATGAAATATAAGCCGTAAACCCGCTATATAAGCTTAGAAAAACACCCCCTTAAAAAGAATTGTTTTTCTAGTTCTTGGTAGTTTTCTGTGGATGACTATGGTTTTCGACCTTTTGCCCACATAGACGCAAACCGTGTAAGGCCCTTTCCTTTTTGGGAAAGTTGGCGTGGCCACATCATGGTTGTTTGCACCAAATAAGAATTGAATTTGAGACGGCCCACATTTTAGTGATGAAACTCACAAGCCTTTTACCACTAGGCCACGCCCAAGAGGTTAAGTAAAAGACTAACTGAACTTGACTTGGAGTTTATGTTTTTCAAATTCAGAGGTAAAGTTTTGTCGTTTCTAGGGGGTGTTTAGAGTGTTCATTAGAGCTGATATGACATGTAGTGTCTGGATAAAAGCAACTTTATTATGGTTAATTATAGAAGAGCCAAATCCGAACACTGTCTCCTGCATTGTGTAGTATCACAGTGCTTAGCTTAAGCTGTTAGAATAAGCTATTCGAAACATATTCTAATTCAGATTAAGCTAATTTTATCAGAAAACAAAGTTGGTTACAAAAGATCCTAAAAGTGTTGTGCCGTGCCAAACATACCGTAATTGTCTGTTTTCTTTATGGCTTTCTTTCTGTGTTTAGTTATTGCTGGATTAAAGAAGAAAATTGGAGAAGCTATGAGCAGAGATGATGTGAAAGCAATCGTTTTGATCGGTAATTCGTTGGTTATGCAATTGTTTCTATTAAATTCCATTGCTTTTTTGACGCTATTGTTTTTTTAGCTTGCTGAGTTCGATTTTCTTAATTTTATATAGGCAAAAATGGGAAGTTTTCCGGTGGATTTGATATCAATGTGTTCCAAAAGGTTCAGCAAACCGGAAAGTTATCTCTTCTACCTGATTTATCCATTGACCTTGTGGTGAACAGAATTGAAGGTGTTGTCAAGTTATTCATAAATGTTACCAACGACTTAATAAGATGTAAATTTGACTAAGTATGTTCTTTCGCAATTTTAGATGCAAAGAAGCCTATAGTTGTTGCGATAGAAGGACTTGCACTTGGTGCTGGATTAGAAGTTTCAATGGTTTGTAAATTTTGGGCTAAAGAAATTATTATTTTGTTTTTCGCTATTGTGAAAGCGTTTTTATTTAGTTGTTTTAAACAGGGATGCCATGCACGTATTGCAGTTCCGAAGGCACAACTTGGCTTGCCTGAGCTGTCTCTCGGAATTATTCCTGGCGCCGGAGGTACAAGATTTGGTGATTTGTATACTTGTACACTTTTGGATTTAAGTTTAATGAATATGGTACTTGATAAAATGGCTAAATTACTTTTAAGGTACCCAACGACTTCCTAGGCTCGTGGGATTGCAGAAGGCAATTGATATGATGTTGGTGAGTTCCTCTCTACTGCAATAAGTTTAAACATTACAAAACCTGTATCTTGGTCATTTTGGTTTTGTATTTTAATTATCTTATTCGCGTGGTTTAGTTCTGACAAACCAGTCTTTCTGATCTATGTTCCTTAAGGTGGCAGATTGGGCGGGTTGGGTGCTGGGTCACAGCAGGGAAACTTTTGTACAAGTCAAAACAGGTTGGACTATGTTGACCTGAAAAAAAAGGTGTTGGATAGTTGTTTATTTAAAAGGATTACAAAAACGAAACTCTTACAAATTTAGTATAATTTATTATTATATAGTGGTTTAGGAGGTTGTAAGCATTTGAACACACTTGAGACAAAAATTGGACCTACTCGAACCTATTCATTTTGTTCAAGTTCTTTATTCTTAGATTTAGTCCATTTGACCCGGTTGATATATTGTAGTATAAAGCCAAAGTGACCAATTTTTTTGTGAGTAGGTCAAAATTGTCATCTTGTATACAACACTGTAAGAGTCATGTCTTAATTGTCACCTCATGTAAACCTCTTAACTGATAAATGTTTTGGCCTACAAAAGAAACATATTTGGAGATAGACGATAGCTGATTTATGGTAAATATTTGACTGAAGTGTTTCTTTCTGTAGACATCTAAACCTATACTCTCTGAAGAAGGGAAAAAGCTAGGTCTCATTGATGCTATTGTCCCTCCTCAAGAGTTACTAAAAGTGTCAAGGCAGTGGGCATTAGATATTGCCGAAAAGCGTAGACCGTGGGTCCGGTCCCTTCATAGCATCGACAAGATTGGCTCCCTATCAGAAGCACATGAGATAATTAAGGTTGCGAGACAGAAAGCCAAGCTGACCACACCTAATATGCCACAACACGTAGCATGCCTTGATGTAATTGAGGAAGGTATTTTGCAAGGAGGATACCCTGGTGTTTTGAAGGTATGTTTGTTGACTTGTTCGGATTCCTTCTGGCCTAAAATAATTCGATAAGGCTATTACATTAATAAATGCAGCATTTCCTGTCAAATACAGGTATACTTGACCCATTTGGATAAACATTAACTAGATGAACCTATAATAAGCAAATGGGTCAAACATTCTTATATTATGCAACCTAAACTTATACATATTATTGTTCCTCAGGAGGGCAAAGTTTTTAACGAGCTTGTAGTTTCAGACACATCAAAAGGTCTATGTCATGTGTTCTTCTCACAACGTGCAACTTCAAAGGTATAACAAACTCAACAGTTTAGCTTATTTTTGCTTTCTGAACATTCTACATGTTTAGCTTATTTTTCATCACTGGCAGGTGCCTAATGTTACTGATATCGGACTCAAGCCAAGGGCCGTTAAGAAAGTTGCTGTGATTGGTGGAGGTTTAATGGGTTCCGGAATAGCTACAGCCCTTATCATCAGTAACATATTTGTTGTTCTTAAGGAAGTCAACTCTGAGTATCTTCTAAAAGGGATAAAAACAGTAGAAGGTAGGATCTGCATTTTGACAAATCTAGTTTATACTAGAGATGATACTTAAAGGTAGTATTTACTTGTAGCAAATATCCGAGGTATGGTTGCAAGGAAAAAGCTGGCACAGTCCCGAGCTGAAAAAGCGTTGACGATGATTAAAGGAGTATTAGACTACTCAGAATTCAAGGATGTGGATATGGTCATTGAGGTATCTTCATTAATTGATTATTCATTGTTCATTTTGAATTTCCATGTAACCTGTAACATCGGTGCACGTAGTTGTTTGATTAGCTACTTTTTATAACAGGCAGTTATTGAGAACGTTCACTTAAAGCAAACAATATTCAGTGAGATTGAGAAGGTGTGTCCGCCTCATTGCATATTGGCAACGAACACATCTACCATTGACCTGAATTTGGTGGGTGAAAAACTAAGGTCTCAAGACCGAGTAGTGGGCGCTCATTTTTTCAGGTTTGGTGATACAGCCCACATCTTTAGAAAGCTCTTTATTGGGAATACACTTTAGCGACTTTCAGTCTGTTTAACCTATTTCGATTTTAGGTATAATGTTATATTATATGACCTAAATATATATTTTTGAAATGTCAACAGTCCTGCTCATTTGATGCCTCTGTTGGAGATTGTTCGAACAGAAAAGACTTCTGCACAAGCGATTCTTGATCTAATGACAGTTGGAAAAATAATAAAAAAGGTTCCCGTTGTTGTGGGAAATTGTACGGGATTTGCTGTTAATCGTACCTTCTTTCCATACAAACAAAGTGCACACATCTTGCTTCATTTAGGTGTGGACTTGTTTAGAATTGACAGATTGATTAGCAGCTTCGGCCTCCCAATGGGCCCTTTCCAGTAAGTTTCTGCACCAAAATTTTTTAATTGGTTTAGAAGTCTGGATGTGCGTTTTGAATGTGTTATGCGAGGTCGAATAATCCTAATCGAATGAGTTTTATCATCAACTTGTGATTGTAGGCTTGAAGACTTGACGGGATATGGTGTCGCAGTTGCAGTTGGTAAAGAATTTTCTACGGCTTTTCCTGACCGCACATTCAACTCCCCTGTAGTTGACCTTCTCATTAAAGATGGACGAAATGGTAACCTTCCTATTATATGTGCTCAAGTTTCATATTTTGTTATCTTCCAAGAACGAGTCTTATGTCAACGTAACACTTGTGTTTCAGGTAAAAACAATGGAAAAGGTTATTACATTTATGAAAAAGGCAGCAAGCCAAAACCTGACCCTTCGGTGCTACCAATTATAGAGGAGTCAAGAAAGATAGCCAATCTTATGCCACACGGGAAGGTAACTTTTAAATGTGATAAAAAGCTATTCGATTTATGATTATATACTAAAACTTTTAATAGTTTTTATAAAGTTAGGATTACAGGTTACTGAATGACCCAAATGGGACACAATGCCAATATTTATTTACTTCCGAGATTGCTAAGAAACACAAAAAAAAAAATCATCTGTGTTTATTAGACTCTGAAAGTAGTGTGTTTGCTTGAATTTTTTGTGGCAGCCGATATCCGTGACTGACCAAGAAATAGTAGAGATGGTACTATTTGCGGTAGTAAATGAGGCATGTCGTGTTTTAGAGGAAGGAATTGTTGTTCGAGCATCGGACCTTGACACTGCATCCGTTCTTGGGATGAGTTTTCCTTCGTACCGGTACATTCATATTAGCGCCTAACTTTTTCATTCACCCGATGTTTAAAATCTATCACTAGCAATTGCCAAAATCATTCAGAATTAGCAAAACTGTGTCATTTTGCATTTTGTTCAAAATAATAAAAGGCTATGTAATTTGATTAAAAGAGTTAATAATCTTTTGGTTCTGGTCGCAGTGGTGGCATCATCTTTTGGGCAGATTTGGTAGGAAGTAAACACATATATACAAGTCTTAAAAAATGGTCTGAAAAATACGGCAACTTCTATAAACCATCAAGATTCTTGGAAGAGCGAGCTCTGAACGGTGTACCTCTGGTGAGAATAATCCTAATCCTCCATTATGCATACCATCATTGTTAAAAGTTTGTAATGATAATTGACACGTTCATCACATTTTGATTGGGGACAAAAAGGTGTTCGCGGGTTGATCAACCCATCCAATCCGACTCATTACAACCTGACTAAAAATACTGTAATATTTTGTAAAGTAACCCTGTTTTGGAATTTCTTGGAAGAAAGATACAAGAACATTATTTTTAGCTTATTTCCATATGTGTAACGTATTGATATGATTTTGCAGAGTGCACCGGTTTCAGCACCTATGAACTCTAGGGCTCGACTGTAAGCAAGACTATCTACACAGGTTAACTTACATGAAGACGGTTGTCAAATAAATCTAGTCTCATGCTTAAGACTTTAATGGCAGATAATAATAAGTTTCCGGTTAAAGGAACCACTAATGTTAAGATGGATAACCGAGGGCGATGCAGAAATGTCAGTATATTACTTGTGAAATATGATACTATTTCAACTTTTAAAAGGTATATAGTTGAATATAATTGTTAAAATGAACAGAAAATACTGTACTTAAATGAAAAACACTATAATTGTTATCATTAAGATACAACAATTATGTATCTCTTGACATCTTAAAACTGTCCGGATTAAGGTCGGTTATCATTAATGTGTTTTGAGTATCACTTAAAGAAGATAAAGGAAAGAAAATAAAAAGGAACATAAAAAGTTGTGTTCTTGAATAGCACTTAAAGAGAAAAACAAAATGAAAAATAGTATAATTTGTTTGATTTTTAAAGTAAAGTGTTTCCTTCCAAAAATAGGCCGAACATTCAGGAACACATATAATTTGACGACCTTTTATGAAGGCCATTTGCTCAACACTTACAACTGTGTCCACCACACGAGCCAATCTAGGTGCGAACAACTTGGCAATAATTTTATATTGAACGCCGATTAGACTTATTGGATGAAAACCGCTTACCCCCATAGGAAACTAGAGTAATGAAGGATGAGTCGCAACCTGGAGGAATGTGAGATGTCTCCATAAATTCCTTTACGAGATCCATAATATCATTTTTGAATACATCCCAATGTCTTTTAAAGAGGGCGAAAGAGAACCCACCCGGGGTTTTGTCATTCCCACAAGACCACACTGCCAATTTAACTTCCTCCATGGTTTGTGGTTGTAGAAGGCTAGCCGAATGATCTTCTGTTAGAGATTTAAAGCGTGGGCTGCGGTGTTGGATCCGAATTGAATCCACTCGTTGGAATTTGGAGATAAAATGATCAAGTAATATTTGTTTCACTTGAGAAGCTTTTGTGCTCCAAGATCCTTCATGTTTGGAATTTTCGTCCCCCTCGTTACTCCATTTAATTGTAGCTTTTTGAGCCATGTCCACCGTTTCCTTCTTTTCAATATCATAAATTTTGGAATTAGTCTGATTTCTATCTTGAATATCTTCTTCAATAAGTCTAATCGGCGTTCAATATAAAATTATTGCCAAGTTGTTAGTCTTGTTTTGACTCCGGATGGGTATAATTGTTTGTCAATATTTAAACTTCTTAGTATCAATTACTTCTTTTTAACAGTGGTATTTTTTTAAGTTTTCAAAATATATTTTGGTTGTTATTGTTTGGTTGTCTAATGGTTTTTGATAATAATATTGTTTTTACAAGTGATTAGAAGTGTTAATTACGAAATATAAGTTGTCAGCTTTGAACTATTCTTATTTTACAGTTCTCAACATCCACGATTCTTCTTGATATTCTTATTTATAATAAACTCGAAGCAATTACATTTCTAATTTCTTGCACAGCAAAACTCATATCTAATTGGATCTCATTTTGACACCAAACCTTTTAGTTATTCTTAACTATACTTGAAGTAGTAGATTTTACATTTAATTAAACCAACTCGACCCGTTTCCCTTAATATTTTTATCTACCATAAATACTTGTAAGCCATTAGTACGTGATCGACGATCGAGTGTCCGCTTTAGCTACAATTTCTGGCTCCGCCATTGCTGTGCAAAGTATGCCTTGTTGATGATAGATTTCTGTTGCGTGTAGTCTCATGCAACAGAAAACTATCATCAACCAGGTTCATCTAACCACGAATTAACAAACTGAAACGGTCTAGGACCACAGTCAAAACTCTCTTGCTTAAATAATATGGGACGATGATCACAAATTATGTTGTCGGGAGCAAGAACCGAAGTGTCTGGAAATAAAACTCCCAACTTCTTAAAATAATTTAGCAAAAAAATTATATTGATGTGTTTTTTGAACGTATCTTGATTGGGTGACAAATTCAACTTCTTTGTTATTTTTTTTCTAAATTATTTTAATCTAGCTAAATATATAATTGGGTTGATTAATGTTAATTCAATATGTTGTAACTTTTTTAAAGTATGTATAAGCATATAAAGGTGCATACATATAATGCACGTTAATTTCAGACGTGTTGCATGAGGACAAAGTAGCCGAAGCTTTGACCGTCGTAACCATATCTTAAAATTTGTTGTGTTTGAAAAGACAAATATTCCGCTGAAAAAGTCAAGGCAAGTATACACTTTTAAATTAAATTGTACGATGACTGGACATAGTTACTCAGAGTTATATATTTAGTATTAAAATTGGGTGCCGAGAATATACAGCACATTATTTGTTTTCTAGTGATGGAATATCTTCAACTAATAATTATGCAGATAAGAGGAGGCGTGAAGGAAGCAAAGCAAGAAAAGTTTGATTTTTTCATAGCGTAATATAAATCCGTAGTCAAATTATAAACTTTTGTAAGCATCAACAATCAAACATATCTCATTGTTCTAAGAGCATGCACAATGTTAACGGATGACTAGTGTTAAAGTCAATTTAACACGCGTTAAACTCGTGTTAACCATTGTGAGGGTGTAAGTTAAAGCTGTGTTAACACGACGTGTTAACCCCTTAACTCTGTGTTAAGTCCCTTTGGGTGTTTTTGTAAATTGTTGTTGAGTTAAAGTTGAGTTATGATTGAGGGTGTTTTTTGTGAGTTAAGGTGAAAAGGTTAAAGCTGATATAGCGCTGACATGACAATGTGTTAAACTTTAACACAAGTTACCATTGTGCATGCTCTAAATGTGACTCGATTAGCTTTAGCAGGCACATTTGAAGACAGTTTCTTAACAAATTAGTGAGGTGGTTTTGAGGTAGATTATACGTAAACAGTTCTTAGTGATTCAGTACTCTACTTTTTGTAGTCGTAAACTCGTAATTATCTGATTATTTGTGAGTAATATCTGATCATTTTGATACTAGTTTCAACTTTGTCAAAATGCCATCATTTATTAGTAAAACGGTAAAACTAGTATTTACTACTACTTTCGTCTCAAAATTATTGTCATGAGAGAAAAATTACCACTAAAAGAGAATATTCTCTTAATATATTCTTTAGTTTTTACTTAAAAAAATGGATAATTATTTTGAGATATCCCAAAAAGAAAATTTGGACTATAATTTTGAAATGGAAGGAGTATCACATTAACTTAACAAGGTATCATTAATTAAGCAATAGATGAGTTGTTCATTTAATATTTGAGACACTCATAGATCACTATTGCACAATGCGAGTTTCAATAAACATAAAGTTTGAAAACTGTTTCTCTCTATAACAATATTATTGTTCATGTTTCTTTTTAAGATGTCACTAATAGTAAATAAGAAAATTTGATGTAGATTACTTTATTACTCATACTTGATATCATTATTACAAACTTTGAAGAAAACAGTACAGTTATAGGTAAAACTGTTATTTTGTAAAAAGTAAAAAAGAGAAAACAATAATTATTATTATTTTATTTATTTATTTTTGTAAAAAGACACTTATGTTGGGACGGAGAAAGTATAGGAAAACAAATATTCAAATAGATTTTGCAACTTATGATGAATGCACACATGTTTTACTAGCATTCTTATAAATCAATTTTCTAGAAAACAAAAGTCAAAGCTAAGGTGGCAACTTGTGAAAAATTAATAAAAAAATCAGTTCATGCAATATTCAAGCTTCATACTATATTTCAGGCTTTCAGCCTTCACAACATACTGTATATCTTAAACCTTTTCGACATATATCTTCAACATTTTCGGATCATCAGAAATGGAAGTTTTACCAGATCATGTTGCGGTTATTACCATCTCTCAGGCACCCATTAATACCTTAACCGTCTCAAGTAAGCTCTTTTCATTCGATCACTTTATCTGTTGTTTTTGCTTCCTGACGTTTATATCATATCAAATGGTCTGTGTCCGAATGGTACCTAGCTAGGGCCATATTTGAGCATGTCCAGGGTGTTCGACGGCACAGGGCCTCCGTTTTTGCAGGGACCCCATGATTATTGACATACATACATAATGGTTGATTTAATTTGTTTTATGGCATAAAGTTGATAGCAATGTGTTTAAGAATGAAAAAGTGTTAAATTTTAGAGAAAATAATTTACTTATGTGGTACCATGTGGTATATATGAGATTCCTTAATCAAGAAGATTATGGTAACGCCCAACTCGGCGTTACCACACCGGCCTCGAAAAAAGACAACGCCGATGAGGCGGTGACGCATCAACGGGCGTTGAAGCTTTTTTGTTTTTTTTCTGGGTTTGATTTTATTGTGTTTTGTGTTTTAGTGTGTGAAGTTTGATTTAAAAAAAAAAAAAAAAAAAAAAAAAAAAATGTTACTTGTATTTTTATTTAATGAATGAAAAATTAGTTTTGCTAAAAAAATGGAAAAGAAAATAAAAAAGTTGGTTTGAGGGAGTATTTTGGTGTGGTGTGTTAAAAGTGAAAATGATGACGTGACGCAGAGTTGCCACCACTTTTGGTGTTAATGGTGGTATGACACCTAAAGCTCTTATGGTGACCATCGAGTTTTTTGTTCGAACTAAGGTTGTTGTTGGGACAATGGTGGTGGTTTGGTTTTTGTATTGGAGTGAAGAAGGTCTCTTTCAAAGTATTGACATATACATTTCTTAATTGTATTTATAGTTTTATAAAACAAACCCACCGAGACCCCACAATCTTTTCTAACATACACAAACAGACAATGATGAATTTGGTTTTTATGGTTTGGTGTGGATTTAGCCAGAGTTTTTATTTGGTTGAAGTTTCGTTTAAAATTGATGATATAATGGAAGGTTTAAGGTTGGTTAAAAGACTCCCAGGTTTTATGTTGGTCCAATCAAGGCGTGTTTGGGGCCGATGGTGAGACCGATTTGTGGAGTTGCTCATCGAGCAAAACTTTTATTGGTATCGAAAGAAGAATATAAGTACTAACATATTAACTCATTTTCAAGTTTGGTTTAAACAATACAACTTCTTTTTGTAACAAGGTTTGACTTTTCGAGAGTGCTTATTGCTATTTATTCTATGCTTGTTGTGTTTTGATACAACACAGAAACAGTCTTATATGTTTTGCAAATTGGTTATGAGTTTTGATATGCTTATTGGAGGGTGAAACAGTTACTGAATGGTTTGTTTCGTTTATGGTTCTTTCTTTAGTTATTGAATGGCTAAAGGAAACAATTGGAGACGCCATGAGCAGAGACGATGTAAAGGCAGTCGTTCTGAGTGGTAATCCCTTTAATTAGCATTTAGTTTTTTTCCAAATATTGTTCTTGTCGTTGATTTATTAGATGTAAATCTTAATGAATACTACTGTCTGATGTCATGCTTCAATGCGATTAGTATAATTAATGATAGATTCTTATCTCTAGTTTCAAGGATGTTTTTTTATTTATAAGTACCCTTTAATTATCCTGCTGTTGCTCGGTTTCTTTTTGTATTTTGATGCTAATTATGGTTCTCGTATCTCTTATAGTAAAAAATGGCAGTTTTTATGGAGAATTTGACATCAATAACTTCCAAAAAGCGCAGCAGACTGGTATGCCTTTTTAGTTACAGATTTGCTACGAAGCTAGTCATTCTAGTCCATTTTGTTGTTCATATGCTTATCGAAAGTTAAGTTTTGCTTTGGATTTGCAGGAGACTTATCTCTTCTACCTGATGCAGCCGTTGGCCTTGTGCTCAAGACAATTGAAGGTTTTGTCAAGTTTTCAATACACTCTAAATTAGTTAATGTTACCAAAGGTTATTTTATTGTTTAAATCTGATATACTTATGTTGTTGTTTTTCATACGTAGGTGCAAAGAAGCCTATAGTTATTGCAATAGAAGGCTCTGCGGTTGGGGTTGGATTAGAAGTTGCAATGGTTTGTAAAAGTGATTCTATTTTTGCAAATGTAAGTTTTTGTGAAGGTGATTCTATAGTTGGTTGTTTCGACAGGGATGTCATGCACGTATTTCAACTCTGAAGGGAATAATTAGTTTGCCCGAATTGTCTCTTGGAATTATTCCAGGCGCTGGAGGTACTATATTTACCGATTTACTTTTGTATTTCAGTTAAGATAAATCATAAGTTTTTTCAGTGACTTGTGTTTATAGAGAAATTTAATATTTTTTTTAAGGTACACAACGACTTCCTAGGCTTGTGGGGTTGCGAAAGGCACTTGCTATGATGTTGGTGAGTTTAAAGCGCTATGGATCATGCTAGCTATTTTGTCAGGTTTTGGATTTGTGTGTTTGCAATGTGCAGCCGGAAAAATTAGTTTATTGTTTGGATGAAAATTAAATCGAATATTAAGGGTTAGGTAATCAGTATCATAATACTAGTTAAGAACATGCCAAACATTCTATATTTGAGTATCTAAACATTATCTCCGACTACCTGTTTTGTTACATCTGAGTGCTATGATTCTTCCTGTTTAAAATCACATATAATCACTTTCAAGACACACACATGTTCACACTAAATCATAAAGGCTAAATAGTTTGAAATTAGGCCACAGTGATTAGATTGTTGAAAGTTTATCTTTTGTAGACATCTGAAGCGATACAACCTGAAGAGGGGAAAGAGCTAGGTCTAATCGATGCTATTGTACCTCCTGAACACTTGCTTAAAGTCTCTAGGAAATGGGCATTAGACATTGCGGAAAAGCGTAAACCATGGGTCCGGTCCATTGACAGAACAAACAAGATTGGTTCCCAATCTGATGCACGACAGATAATTAACACTGTGAGACTGAAATTTATAGAGCATAGGCCACTTCACCAAGCATGCCTTGACGCAATTGAAGAAGGCATAGTGCACGGAGGCTACGCTGGTTTGCAGAAGGTATGGCAAAATGGGCGAGTTGGGTAACACGGGTCATAAAAGGATATCTTATTTTGTAGATGTTCACATGGGTCATTGGGTCGGGTTGGCTGACCCCAAGCACTTTTTTCCATTCGTATATATAAGTTGTTTGCCAAAGATATTTACAAACGTTATATAAATTCAAGTGATATATTGTTTTTGGTGCACTCAAGAGACACTTCAGATGTCTTTCATCCAGTTTCCTTTTTAAGATATTGTTTTTATTTGATCTCTTTTGACCCGTTACAGGTAAAACAATTATAGATAAAGATTTAGTATGACATTGTAATTATACAAAACTTTTATTCCGCAGGAGACCAAGATTTTTAACAGGCTTGTGGTTACTGACACAGCAAAAGGCCTTCTCAATGTGTTCTTTTCAAAATATGCAACCTCAAAGGTAACATTACTGGATTAAATGTAAATGCCTTATATGTTTCCTGATTATTTTCTATATGCTCAACTTAGTTTTTATCACTGACAGGTGCCTAACGTTACTGATATTGGACTGAAGCCGAGGGCTATAAAGAAAGTTGCTGTCATTGGTGGAGGTTTAATTGGCTCTGGGATAGCGACAGCCCTTATCTTGCGTAATATATATGTTGTTCTCAAGGAAGTCGAGTCTAAGTATCCTCTAAAAAGGATAAAAGTGATAGAAGGTCTGTGAATATGTTTTATCGATTTGGCTGATTCCCTTTTTAGATGAGCTTTTTGATCTGACACATTTGACCCGTCACACAACCCAAATAGACCCATTAATGAGTATATTGGTCAAACTTGTCACCTCTCTGCAATCAGAAATTTAATGGTTTTACATGATTGCAGAAAACATCCAAAGGCTGGTTACAAGGAACAAGTTGGCACAATCGACTGCTAAAATAGCCCTTTCGATGATTAAGGGGGTATTAGACTACTCAGAATTTCAGGATGTGGATATGGTCATTGAGGTAAGTTTTCAGAAATATGAATACAACAAAAATCTTGGAGTAACTGTCTCTTTTACAACAGGCGGTTATTGAGGATGTTCAATTGAAGCAAAACATATTTAGTGAGATCGAGAAGGCGTGTCCCCCTCACTGCATTTTTGCAACCAGCATGTCAAATATTGACCTCAATCTAGTTGGTGAGAAACTGAAATCTAAAGAACGAGTTGTGGGCGCACATTTCTTCAGGTAAGTGTCATAAAATCCATATCTTATATATGTTCCTTAATGAAGTTAATAAAAACAAAATTTGCTAAAATGGTGTATTGGAGCTTACTATTCTAAACACCAGAGGTGGCAAAATAGTCGGACGGATGGGTTAGGTAACTGGTCAAACTGGGTTACTTTTGTGCGGGTTGAAATGTGCCGGGTCGGTTGACCCTGAACGCTTTCAATTTAAAAGTTATAGCTATTCTTTTCTTAAGTTTCATTTTTGATTACAGTCGTTTTAGAAGTTTTACTTCTCTACAATCAAGACTTCTAAACAAGATTTTTATTTTTATGAAATGATTACAGTCCAACTAATGGGATGCCTCTACTTGAGATCGTTCGTACAGAGAAGACTTCTCCACAAGTGATTCTTGATCTTTTCACAGTTGGACACATGATAAAAAAGGTTCCCGTTGTTGTGGGAAACTGTACGGGATTTGCTGTTAATCGTACCTTCTTTCCATACAAACAAAGTGCACACATCTTGCTTCATTTGGGTGTGGACTTGTTTAGAATTGACAGATTGATCAGAAGATTTGGATTCCCAATGGGCCCGTTCCAGTAAGTTTCTGCACCAAACAAATTAACTAGTTTGGGTGTCTGGATGTGTGTTTTGAATGATGAAACTGAAAACCACATTATCAGGTGTAATTGAACAGTCTGTAGTGAATAGTTACGTACGGATGTGTTTATGTTGTTTGAAGTTGTACTAACCGAAGGTTTGAGTGTTTGGCAACCAATAGTTTCACAAGAGTTGAGAATAAGAAGTTCTATATCACTCATGATAGGTAGCTTCATCACATAGTATGAAACTGATTATCAATAACTAATTTTGCCTCTAATAAGTAGAATATGTTTTATCCCAAAGGGGTAAATGTAGGTTAATTTTATTATTATTATTGTTCTTATTTTAACTTGTGATGGTAGGCTTGAAGACTCGGCTGGATATGATGTAGCTGTTGCGCTAGGTAAAGAATTTGCTACGGCATATCCTGATCGCACATTTATGTCACCTTTATTTGATCTTCTAATTGAAAATGGACGAAATGGTAACTTTCTTATCTTACATGCTTATTTTAAGTATCTTGTTATCTATATAAGAACGACTCCTTTTTTACATGACTCTTGTATTGCAGGTAAAACCAATGGAAAAGGGTATTACATTTATGAAAAAGGATGCAAACCAAAACCCGATCCTTTGGTGATACCAATAATAGAGAAGTCAAGAAACCTAGCCGATCTCATGCCACAAGGGAAGGTAACACTTTAATAGTACAGATAAACGGATTGTTGTTTGCTTAGAATAACACAATCCCAGATTACCATTGTTGTCCTGTTTTAGTTCTTGTATATTATTGTACATCAGAACTAATAGACGGCTTCATGTCATGTTTGGGTCATTATAGAAAAGCTAAAGATAATGTATTCATTTGAATATCTTTTGGCAGCCTATATCCGTGACCGACGGAGAAATAGTAGAGATGGTACTATTTCCGCTAGTGAATGAGGCGTGTCGTGTTCTAGAGGAAGGAATTATTGTTCGAGCATCTGACCTTGACATTGCATCTGTTCTTGGGATGAGTTTTCCTTCACATTGGTACACACGCATATTAGCTCCTACCCTTTTTCAGTCACCCACTATTAATATCTATGATTAATTTCTTGCATTTTGGTCGCAGTGGTGGCATCATCTTCTGGGCAGATTCGGTTGGAAGTAAACACATATATACACGTCTCAAAAAATGGTCTGAAAAATATGGTAACTTCTACACACCATCAAGATTCTTGGAAGAACAAGCGACGAATGGTGTACCTCTGGTGAGAATAATTATAATCCTCCATTCATTTGGTCATACATTTTTCAAAAGATTTAGATCATTATTCTAAATTGGTAACTATACTTAACAGGTTACTTCTTTCTTAAAAACAACCAAAAAAAGTAGCCAAAAAGTGTTTGTGGATCAATCCCACGCGACCCGTTCAACCCCATCTAAGAAATAACTATCTAATTTCTTAGTATAAGATACAAGAAACAAATAAAATTATGCATATTTTTAGTCTAATATATCAACATGTGTTTGCAGAAGGCGCCTATACCTTATCGCGGGCGACTGTAACTGAACGTATTTGCATGACTTACATGAAGAACATCATCCAATAAATCTGGTCTTATGCTTAAAGACTTTAACAACAAATCAAAATCTTTATTGCTTTATTCAAAATTTAACAATTCTGTTTCCGGTTATAGAAAATTCAGTGTTGATAAGTTGGATTATGCACTTCGACCTCAGTTTTTTCTCGAATGATGATTCCATTTTTGTTAGAGGTGGTTAACACATTTAGCATACTTTGGCCTTTTGATTAGGCACTTCGACCTGTTTAAAGTAAATATTGTTATCATAAATATATATATATTGGTTACTCTATATATATTTTTTTAACTTAGCCAGCCATGTGTAAGAGCAGGTTTGAAGTAAGCCCTATTTTACTCTTTGAGGCGTGGCTCCACACTTTAGACACCAAGTGGCTTTGTCTAAATCCACACAAAACAAATGTCTAAATGGAGCTGCAAGCCATGTCTTATTTATAAAAACCAAAGTCCACAGTTTGTAAAAACCATTCCATTCCTCTTTGTTTAGTTTTCTTTTCTTTTATTAACCTTAAGATGCGCATTATCAGCCTTAAACTTTATCTTCAGAGTAAAGTTTCCGGTTTCATAAATACGTTGTTTCCGGTTTCATTTTATCTAGCTCAACTCCTATTTTGCCATATTCATCTTTCAACGTGTCAACCCTTGTCTCCTTTGCATTCACCTCAAACTCTATATTGCTCACATCCATCGACAAGTGCTCAAGGAAAGTGTTGGCCATAATAAGCATATATTTTTCCCTTAACCTGAAAACGCGCATCATTAGCCCTAAACTTTACCTCTAGAGTGGTATCAACCGCATCCTTTAATAGAATGCAGTACATCAATGGTGACATATCCTTACCACCACCCATAATAACACCAGCAAACTTGCCATCCCCTTTCTCGTCTCAAAAATCTTACACGTCCGCTCTTTCCATTGTAGTCTGAAGATGAAAAAATGCATCCTCCCTCTTAGTAGTAACGAGAAGTTCCGTACGAATCAATAAAGTTGAGGTAGTCGAAGGGATTGAATGGCGAGCATTTGGATTGCCAAGAGATACAAGCCCATGGTTGATCATATATACGAAATCATACCATTCACCATTGAATAAAGAAACCAAACCAAAATCATGTTCGATGTTCGCACCCATCCATTTGATAATAATCGATGCTTATCTTGTACTTCGATGAGTCCGAACAGCTTACCACTTTTAAACTTTAAATATTTGGTAATGAGGGGACAAACTGCAAAAATCTCAAATCGGGAATTTTTTTTGTGAATCCTTGATGAAAATTAAAACAACAATCACAAATTAAATAAAAAAATTACAAGTTCACAAATCTTAAGTTGTAATTTTTTTTATTTAATTTGTGATTGCTGTTTTAATTTTCATCAAGGATCACTAAAAAATTCCCGATTTGAAATTATTGCAATTTGCTCATGCATTACCAAAGATTTAGAATTTAAAAGTGGTAAGTTGTTCGGGCACATCGAAGTACAAGATAAGCATGAATTGTTATCATATCGATGGGTGCCAACATGGTTTTGGTATGGTTTCTTTATTCCACGCTGAATGGTATGATTCCGTAGATATGATCAATCATGGGCTTGTATCTCTTGATAATCCAAATGTGTGCCATTCAAATCCTTTGACTAACTCCATTTTATTGATTCGTGCGGAACTCCTCGTTACTACTTAGAGGGATGATGCGTTTTTTCATCTTTAGAGGAAAGAGTAGACGTGTTAGATTTTTGGGACAAGGAAAGAGATTGCGAGTGTGCTTGTGTTATTATGGTTGGTCAACATTGATGCAGTGCATTCTATTAAAGGATGCAGTAGAGATACTACTCTGGAGGTAAAGTTTAGTGCAAATGATGCGCATCTTAAGGTTAAGGGAAAAATATATGCGTATTATGGCCAAAACTTTTCTTATGGTGGTGATAGTGTTGTTAAGGGCTGGCCCAGTTCCGTTGAGGAGATCTAAGATGGCCGTACCCAAAGACGGCTCACTCGTGATCGAAGCAACGTTGGTTGATGTTATATCTATGTTTTGAAAGGCAGTCACGAATTCCCTTCGAAAACTGGAAGTGACAGCATATATAGTATTCGAGGGACAGGATCTGAAAGTCAACTGTAAATACCAAGCTTAGTGTACGTCTTTGATATCTATTTGGTTGAAAGGTTATGTTATTATGTTATGTTATGATGATGGCTAGACAATCATATGGTGTTAGAATATCACATGGCATTCCATGTTTTGTAATTTAATATGCTATTATTTGATAAAGATCTTTTATTTATCTTGAAATTAAACTATAATAGTGTAACGAGTTTTTGGTGTGTACCCTCCTTATAAACCTAGCTACCAAAGACCTTGTGCCATAAACGATGTGCATCTGTTTTGTATGGCCTTGCCTAAAATATCCTTGCAATTGCTGGTGCACGGTTTTGAATAACCTGTGTGTTGCACATAACAAGTGATGGTAATTTATTGCGACTGAAGGAAATAACAGAAATGTTGCTAAAAGGTGTTATGTGTAGCGGGATGCACCATGCTAGCAGCAGCATCAAGCTCAAGGTTCTTTTGCTCTGTATTTAGTAACAATACACCTACTGGAATATACGACCATTCCTACCAAACAGTGACACAAAAAAATACTACCATATTAGTGTAATCAACAAGCATTTCCAAATTGCACCATTGACCCGGTTTGACTTTGTGTGACGGTGATGATATTATAGTAACAGACTCATCTCATAAGCATTTTAATTAACTTATATCCGTTATATTTCATCTGAGTTAATAAAGTCCGATTGTTATTTATAGAACAATAATGACAAAATGTATACATAAGTTAAGTGCAGTAAGTGACCAAAAGTTTCTATCAACATTTTTAAATATCAAAATAACTTCAAAAGTCACCCCAAGTATTACATTGGTTTCATTTAAATAAGTTGTAACTAGGAAATAACTCAAAATCCGGTAACTCTTAAAGTGACTAAAATTTTCAGAAATTTAGATTCACAGTAAAGTACCAAAACCATCCTCGTGGTTCGATGAAATGACAAAAAGTTGTCCAATAGACTATGCATAAATGCTACAATGTCCGATAGATACGATATTATCTATAAGGTAAGTCTACACAAGAATTGTTTAGTCACAAGTCCAAGTCGGACCTAGTGATGGTGAACATAACAGTTTCAAATCGTCCCCATCATCATGTTCTATCTGATAAACGTAACTTGTTGCCATAACTATTGCCACATACATCCTCATGTAATGTTATCTTTTACTACCGTTACTAAGAGTAAATATTAGCAGCCCTGCAGCATCAATTCCTCCGCCTCTTTCTTTTGCAAGATTTATTGCACCATTTCTTTTTATATCCCTTCCTCAACATTCTGAAACACATCCTTGTTACTCATTACATTATATTAACCATTTGTTGCAGCAATTAGACGTTCTTCTTCTTTAGGTTGAATAATGGATCAAGGATGATCAAAGGTTTAGAGAATTTATCGTCTACATCACACAATGATTTCCATGTAGTAGTAATCAATATTAGACGACATTTTATCTCATTTTACGGAAAATTTTGAAGCAAGTAAAAATGGGTCAATAGAAGAGTCAATAGATAACAACAAGTTTGTCTTCTAAAAACTATTTACGCAATTGAGCATTGATATTTAGGCCTAACAATGAGACCTAAAGTTAGACCTAACCCATTCATTTCATGACAAGTGTATCAAACTTATTCTCTATCATTTTTCACCAATCATTTTTTGAAATACACCAATCAAATCTTTAGAGCACACGGTAAGTTAACGTGGCAGCAACGTTAAAAGTTAACTCAGAAGAAAAAAGAGGTGTGTTACCTTACCACCACTTGCGTTAAGTTAAGAGGGTAACCCACGTTAACAAGCACTAAGGACCAAAAAAAAAAAAAAAAAAAAAAAAAAAAAAAAAAAAAAAAAAAAAAAAAAAAATTATATCCCACCCCCCTCTAAGAGGGTTGAAATTGAAAATACTAATTGAGGTGAAGGTAAGTTAAGGTGAGTTAAATGTAAGTTATGTTACCGGGGTGGAAAGTCAAGAGTTAAGGTTAAAAGGTAAAAGCTGATGTGGCGCTGACGTGGCAATGCGTTAAGTTTTAACCCGAGTGACCTTACCGTGTGCTCTTAGGTATAAATTTAGGTCCATGTTTTAGGCATACAAATCATTTTTCTACGCAATTAGTTTCCTTGTCTATATATGATCAAAACGTCTACATAAGATTTTAATTTTTATGAATTAATTACAGTCCAGCTAATGGGATGCCTCATGCCTCTACTCGAGATCGTTCATACTGAAAGACTCTTCCACAAGTGATTCTTGATCTTTTGACAGTTGGACATATACCAAAAAGGTTCCCATTGTTGTGGAAAATTGTACTGGATTTGCTGTTAATCATACCTTTTTTTCCAAACAAACAAAGGGAACACACTTGCTTCAAAGGGCCCGTTCCAGTAAGTTTCGGCACCAAATTTTTTTACTCGTTTGGTTTTTTAGATTTGAGTTTTAAACTATCAATTTCAAAATCACATAAGCAAGTCTGCAAGTGTAATATTACGGCCTATAGTATATAGTGTTTGGATGTACTTGTGTGTTTAGATGTGTTTATGTTTGAAATTGTCAGAATAGTATGTTTGAGTGTTTGGCGATTATATAGTTTCAGAAAGAGTTAAGAGAATAACAAGTTCTATATCACCCAAAATCGGTAGCTTTATTTATTTGTATGAAACTGATTATCAAAAACTACTTGTTTTGCCCATAATGACGGTAGGTTTAAAGACTCGACCGGATATGATACAGCCTTTGCGGTAGGTAAAGAATTTGCTATGGCTTATCTGGATCGCGCATTTGTCTCACCTTAATTTGACATTCTAATTAAAAATGGACGAAATGAGGAAGATATGAAGCATTATCCTATTTGAATATAAAACCTTAAATTGATTCCACATTAGTCTTTAAGAACCAAAGTAAAAGCATCGAGTTAGAATTGAAGTGCTTTTGTTACTAGATAGTACATGCATCGTCCAAATGCAGTTGAGTTGGTTAAATGCATACCAATTGATTGGGATGGGTGATAACTGATAACACATGTCACACCTTTCCAATAATATAAATGTTTGCTTCTGGCACACAGCCTTCAACTTTGTTACCCAACTACAAGTAGGAGGACCTCATAATGTTGAGCAGTAAGAAGATCTGCATTTAAGTTGTGTAGTTGGAAGTTGAGAGGAAAAGAATGCACATTAAATTCCAACTACACAAATTTAATGAAGATATACACCATTTCAAGCTCATGACACCAAACAAAAACACATTAAATTGTTTCCAAAAGATTAATAAGAGAGTAAATTACTTAAATGAACCGTTTATACAACTAGTTTACGGATATAAACCTCGCACACAAAATTATCCAAAATGAACTTTTCAATTGGATATGTGTGTTATATTTTGAAATGATATATGTGCAATTGTGAGCCGTAATGATATATATGCAATAACCGTTTAGATAATGAATGTTTATGTCTGTATACCCGTCGTGAGTTTGTTAAATATGTACTTGATAATTGTTATAATGAGAAATCATTATTTTAGTAGGTCAGCGGAAGATTTAGGCGTGTCTAATAGAATTGTAATAGTCATAAATGACATAAAATACGTGTCTACTTTGAAAATGTATAAAGTTTAACAATCCTAACTAATTACATTTTTCACCAATAAAGATTTTTATCCACTCAAGTCCTTTTTTATTTATTGAAAATACAAAATGAACACCTTTCTAGAGAAGTGTAAAAATAGAAATAAACATTTGACTAGAAAAGTAATTTGTTGTGAGATTTTATTTACTCATTTCGTCCCAATATAAATATCTTACTTCCTATTTTAGGTTATCTCAAAATAACTGTTTATTTTGTGTTTAACCAATCAAAAAAGGTTTTAATGCGTAAGAATGATAGTATTTGATTAGTAGAAAATTTAAATACTCATAAATGCTAAACTTTGTGCAATTTTAAAGTTAAAATTTATTTTGAAACAATATATAATAAAAATGGGAAATATTGACAAAGCAATAAATTAATGTGAACACTTTTGACAACCAATCACAAAATCAACAAAGAAATTGGCAAGCCTTCCCGCCATACTGTTAGCTCCTATTCTCCCGCCAAATGTTAGGTATTTATTATTCTGGGCCATGGGATGTTTTAGGTTATAAACCACAACCATTCACAGATTTTAGGGTCATGCGATATTAACAACCACATTTTTCTTCACTATATTCACAAGCAATCCTCTTTACCTATCTTTCACAAACAACAAATACCATCTTCTCAACAAACCACTACTGTCACTTTAATGCATATTTTAAAGCATAAGCCCGGCCTATTCATATTTTCTCTTTTATTCAACGACACACATTTAGCAAACCTTTCTATTAGGGTTGAAATAGGTGATCTCGGAATAAAAGAACAAGGAATGGACCGGTAGCACTACGGCCGGCATGCGGTTACAAGGTAATTTTATATGACCGTTCAATCTCTTCCATCATCAATGCATGGAACATGATTAAATTAACTTTCTAGTTAAGCTAATTGTGTAAAGAGGAACAACACAAAGACGAGAAAGCGAGTAGGGAGAGGATGCTCAAGATTAATAGAAATGGAGAACGTGGGAGTCAACATGTTACGAGTATCAACAACACAAAAGAGAAAATAACAAAAGACATTCTCACGTCGGCGGGTCAATATGGACTCGACAAGTTGATAATAAAGGTTCCTAAATGGGATAATTAAGCGGGTACAGTATGTTTTTGGTTTTTGTTACATCTTTATCACAGACTCACAGAGGTATTGTAAGATAAAATTTTGGATTGCCACCGGCCCACCGTTATTGCTAGAATCCTAACAGGCCAATGATGTATTTGGGCCTCACGAGTAACAATATATTAATAGAATGACTTGTTAAGGCCCAATGGGTTCATTTCATCATTTTTTACATGTTTGAAATTAGTAACCGACTAACCGGGTAACGGAAAATATGTGGCCCCAACTAGAAATGATATCGGTGTCGAATGCTTGAATGCTTGATCAACTTTAGTTAATTGAAAAAGTCAGTTGAACTCGACTTATCAATACATAATTTGATATATGTTGGTAGCACGTAATTCTTCATTATTTGGACTAGATAGAGTTTATCTGACATTATAAAGCAATAAAAATGTGAATATGACGTAAAATGCGTAAACGAATTTAGATAAAACTTTAACTTAGAGAGTTGTAACGTTTTTCCTATGATTAAGCCAAACAATATGTTTTTCTCCCCGAAATCCAGATCCCTGCAAGTAACATGTAAAGTGAGGTTTTGGAAACGATCTTTTACTTATCTTGAAACTATATTAGTGTAACGTGTTTTTGTTGTGTACCGTCCTTATAAACCTAACTACCAAAGACCTTGGGTCATGAAAATTCTTTATATGGCCTTGCCTAAAAAATCTTTGCTATTGTTGCTGCATAATTTTTAATAATTGTGGCAGTCGGTTGAAAGAAATAACATAAAAGGGTTACCTATAGCGGGATGCACCATGCTAGCAGCAGCACCAAACGCAAGGTTCTTTTGCTCTGAACAGTGATGCAAAAAAGGCAAAAAAATACTACCACATTAGTGTAATCAACAGACATTTCCAAAGTGCATGATTGACTTTGTGTGCCGGTGTACCATAATCATTTCATTATTATTTTAATTACTTATACGGAGTAATTGTTATTATTCATCTAAGTTAATAAAGTCACATTCTAATTTAGAAGGAAAATGTATACATAAGTTAAGTGATGTCAGTAATTAAAAGTTTATATCAAGATTTTTAAACAGAATAATATATAACTATAAAAGTCAACTGGTTTCATTTAAATAACTTCTAACTAGGAAATAACTCTAAATCCGGTAACTCGTAGAGCATCCACTATGATAAACCTTTACAAAGGTTTATAAATATGCCACATCACAAATACATAAACCTTTTAAATTTATAAACATATTTCCACTATAGATAAACTTGTTAAAGCTTTATAAATATATAACATAACTCAATGCATTAAATTGTGAAAAGGTCTAAGATATTGGACCTCTTCATGCCATGTAAGCATGAAATTGATGTCCACTATGGTTAACAATATTATAGACCTCTTCATCTTTTTATAAACCTTTTTATAAACCAGCATAGTGGATGCGCTTAAAGTGACTAAAATTTTCAAAAATTTAGATTCACAGTAAAGGACCGCAATCATACTTGTCGTACCGTGAAACGACAAAAAGTTGTCCATCAATAGTGTATGCATAAATACTACAATGTCCGATAAATACGGTATTATCTATTAGGTAAGTCTGCACAAGAATTGTACACAAGTTAATCAAGTCCACAAGTCGAAGTTGGACCTAGTGATGGTGAACACAACAGTTTCAAACCGTCCCCATCATCATGTTAAATAAGAAAGACTAAAAAAAGTCAAAGTGAACAATTATTATGGGACGGAGGTAGTATTATGTTAAATGTTACGTATAAACATTAATAGGTAAATGTCTAGGATCGAACCCGAGACCTCGGGATTGCACACTTTACAAACAAGAATAATGTAAATAAATATATATATTTATTAAATGTATGTAATATATATATTTATGACACTTAATGGACTAAACGGTCGTTAGTTGTTAACCGTATGGACTAACTATCGTTAAATAAGAAAGATAAGGACTAGAGTGTAACTTGGGAGTCAAGGAGGTTCTAGAAACCCCCTTAGGGTGCTATGGCCGGTCGACCCAACCCAATAGGGTCGATCCATGCCTTCCTTGTGCTCCAAGATATCACCTAGTATAAATACAAGGCCAAGGGTTAAACCTACACATCTTTTGTGCACACACACTAACCCTAAAAATCTTGTTTTCTTTCTTCTTTTCTTGGCCGATCGTCCCCCCCCTCCAAGGGATCTTTTGGGTCGATTTTTCCAAGACAAAACATAAGTGTTTTTGTTTACTTGCAACAAACCTTTATTCGTTGGTAGTTTGTGTGTACAAGAACGAGGTAATTACTTACTTTAGTAATTATCAAGAGATCGATAAACAAAACGGTAAGGGGTTTATCATTGATCTATTTGTACAAGAATCAAGGTTTATTGAAGTGCATCGGGTACGTTTACTATTTACGTTTTGGTTAATATTTATGTGTTATACTTGATCCTAGCTTCCGCAATACGTGTATTTGATTGTCAAACTCTAACAGTGGCATCACGAGCCATGTATAACATGTAATTGATTACTAAAACGTAATAAAACCCGGATCTTTAATTGTTTTAGATACATGTTTTTTTTTTATCTAGGGTTTTTCCTATTTTTTTTTCTAAAAATTTCGAAACCCTAACCCTAATTTTGGGGGGGGGGGGTCGATTTTCTCCATGAAACCCTAATTAGGGTTTTGTGGTTTTCTTGATTATTTGTAATCAATAGAAACCCTAGGTCATTAACCGGTTAATTGAACGTATCTTGTGACCTAATGGCTAATTGTTAGGTTTTAATCCGTGACTTACATGCATGTTTGTCATGGATCTTGTTTTGTTGTCACATATTTAGATAGATCTTAAATTGGGGAAGACTCCAACATATATTAAAATCAATTTTATATGCTATGTGGTGTGTTTTTAGCTTTGGCCTACGCAATTGATTCGTCAATGTATGTGGCTCACCTCCATTAAGAGGTGAAGGCCTTAGTTGATTACATGCGTTATTATACCTAGAATTGATTTTATTAGGATCTTTTCTAAAACGGTTTGCATGTGGCTAATTGTTTCACTTATATTATTATTGTTTGTTTGATTTTCTTTGCTACTTGTTTTATTGTTTTTAGTTGGACTTGATGTAAGCAATAAAAGGGTGTTTTCATAAAGAAAATTAAAACGGACTAATAATTGTGAAACCCTAAAGTGATAAAGTAAGAATCTTGCAATGGTCTTATGACAATCGTGGTCCGATTCGCACGGTAATCAGCTCCCAGTTGAGACTAGCATTATTCAAACTTTATTACTATTTTGAGATTGAATCCATAAACTTTTGCTTGAATGATGTTTTGTGCAAATATACTTTTAAAATTAAGTCTTTTAAGATGATATTTATAACCGTGATTTGAAGGCTTAGAAAAGAGCCTTAGAGTCTGCCTTGGTTATCACAATCTTGAATATATCTTAAACGAATTACTTTTAAAATTATATGTTGTAGAAAGTCATCTTAGGGTTTAGGCATAAACCTCAAGTAAAACTTTGTGTATTAATTTCAGGAATCGGACATAAAAAGTTTTTATGAAAACTTATGTTATAAAGATGAGTGCATGCATCTTTGTACATAATTTTGATTGACATATCAAAAATTAATACCCTTATAATTTAAGTTACGTGCCATCTACCTATAAGAAACACTTGGAATTTTAATTTAGTAAACGTGAGACCTAGGCTAAATTACTATAACAAGGTAAAATTCTTTTAACGCGTGAGACCATAATTGTAATTTTACAGTTTCTAAGGTAGACGACTTAATTAAGTTGTGCGTGAGACCTAGAACTTAAGGCATGAGATGGGATAAAACATGCTTACAAAGGCAAATTGATGAATCAATTTGATGTAAATCCCATAATGATCTAGGAATTGGAAATCTTGTTTGCGAATTATTGTTCGACAGATTACTATCTTTTGTACTTTTACCACTAGCAGATCAACTGATGTGGTGAAACTATGTAAAGTTAGATCCTAGATTTTCAAGAAAATTAGTTGGTTATATGAATATAGCCTTGGGTATTTTATTTTCTTGAAAATATTGATTATCGAAAATACTAATATTTGAACTTTATCTGTAGATATGGCTCAACCCGATAACCAAACTGTGATTAATGCTTTCAAGAGTCATCTTGAGAGAGAGAAACTCACTGGAAAGAATTTCAATGACTGGTACCGTTCGCTCAGAATTGTCTTGAGGGCGTCTGGTAAGATGGATTATGTGACCGAGGAATGCCCTGCTGAACCTGCTGCTACGGCAACACCTGATGCAAAGGCAGAATGGAAGGTGACTAATGCTAAGTACAATGAGGTTGCTTGTCTAATGCTCACTAGCATGAATGCTCAATTACAAAAGAAGTATGAGTATGCGTCTCCTAAGAATATGCTTGATAACCTCAGGCAATCTTATGAGAAGTCACCTGCAGTTGAATTGTATGATGAACTTGACAAGCTACACAACTGCAAGCATGGTGATGGTAAACCAGTAGCCGATTATGTGGATGAGATGAAGGACTCCTTTGATCAACTTCACAGAATTGGTTTTGGTTACCCCGAGAATGTGCAAGTGCACTTGATCAACAGATCCCTTAACAAGGATTTTGCTGGTTTTGTGCAGAACTTCAACATGCATTGCTCGGGGAAGACAGTCTCAGAATTACTCGCATTGCTTGTTGATTATGAGAAAAGTCTACCAGCCAAGGTCAAGAATCCCACCCCGCAAGTGTTGGCAATTCATGGGGGGAGAATCCAGAAGAAATCGCATGTGAACAAAGGCAAAGGTAAAGGTGATAAAGGCAAGCAGGTCATGGCCTATCAACCTCAACCCAAGATGAAACAACATCAGCCTAAGCAGAACAAGGTGAATCCGCCAAACAAGAAGGATCAGGCTTGTCACCATTGTCATGAAAAGGGTCATTGGAAGCGCAATTGCCCTCTCTACATTCATGACTTGCGACTCAAGAAGCAGGGGAATGATGCTGGTAACCCCAGCACATCAGGTGCGTTCTTTATGATTGAATTATTCACTCTTACTCCTAAATTGAATTCATGGGTATATGATACTGGATGTGGCATTCATATCTGCAATACCATGCAGGGGTTTAGAGTTGAGAGAAAGCTGGCCTATGGACAACAATTCTTGCACGTTGGTAACGGAGCGCATGCAGGAGTTGAAGCTATAGGAGTATTTAATTTAGTGTTGCCTTCGGGCCTAGTACTATCTTTAAATAATTGTCATTATGCACCGTCAATTGTTAGAGGTGTAATTTCATTTTCATGTTTGTTGAACCAAGGTTTTCATCATACTATTTCAAGCAATGGAATTTCGGTTTCTTTAAATAATGTTTTTTATTTTAATGCTATTGCTGTGAATGGTGTATTTGAAATTGATATGAATGATAATGATAATGCTTTTGTTACAAATAATTCAATGTATAGCATCAACAATAAGAGAATCAAGAAAGGTCTGGATTCATCTTATCTTTGGCATTGTCGACTTGCTCACATTGGCAAAGATCGCATGAAAAAGCTGCAACATGATGGGCTTTTAAATAAGATCAATGATGAATCATTTGATAAATGCGAATCTTGCATTGCTGGGAAGATGACTAAGAAAACCTTTAAAAATAGGATTGAAAGGGCTAATGATCTACTTGGTCTTATTCACACAGATGTGTGTGGACCACTTAGACATGTGTCAAGGAGGGGTGCTAGCTACTTCTTAACATTTACGGATGACTACAGCCGTTATGGTTATGTTTATTTACTTAAACATAAACATGAGGTGTTTGAAACATTCAAAGTGTTTAAAGCAGAAGTAGAGTTGCAACTTGGAAAGAAGATTAAAGCTCTTCGATCCGATAGAGGTGGTGAATACCTGAGTCAGGAGTTCATAGATTATCTAGCAAAGGAGGGAATTGTCCAGCACCTTACTTCTCCATATACTCCACAACAAAATGGTGTATCTGAGAGAAGGAATCGTACATTGCAAGATATGATACGATCTATGTTTAATCTAACAACTCTTCCTTTCTCGTTTTGGGATTATGCCTTAGAATCTGCGGTTCGCATTCTAAATATGGTTCCAACAAAGAAGGTTGATAAGACACCATATGAGGTATGGACTGGAAAAGCTCCTAACCTGTCTTATCTAAAGGTCTGGGGTTGTGAGGCGTATGTTAAACGTGACTCAGCAGACAAACTCCAACAAAGATCTGTGAAGTGCATCTTCGTAGGATACCCTAAGGAAACTAAGGGATACTACTTTTATTACCCACCTGAAAACAAAGTATTTGTTGCAAGGTATGGAGACTTTCTTGAAAGAGAGCTCATATCTCAAGAATTCAGTGGGAGAGTATATGACTTGGAAGACGGTCAAGAAGATGTAGAACCTTCTGAAAACACTAACGAACTTCCGGTAGAACCTGAAAGTTTAGGTCCTCCACCTGAAGTTGAAGTGATTCCCATTCGTAGGTCAACAAGACCAGTAAAAGCTCCTACTCGTCTATGTCTTAATGTAGAGAGTGATGAGTATATACTGGGTGATCTTGATGAGCCTACAAGTTATGAAGCTGCCATGAATGGTCCTAAAAAGGCCAAATGGAAAGAAGCTATGGATGGGGAAATGCAATCCATGGAAGACAATGATGTCTGGGAAGAAGTAGACCTACCTCCGGGTGCCAAACTAGTTGGGAGTAAATGGCTCTACAAGAAAAAGACTGACATGGATGGCGTTGTACACACCTATAAGGCCCGTTGTGTAGCTAAAGGCTATACACAAACTTTTAGTGTTGACTATGAGGAGACCTTTTCTCCTGTAGCTGACATAAGGGCAATTAGGATTCTTATAGCCATAGCCGCTTACTATGACTATGAGATTTGGCAAATGGATGTTAAAACCGCCTTCTTAAATGGTCGCCTAGATGAGGACATCTATATGGCGCAGCCTGAGGGGTATGTAAATCCAGAATTTCCAAATCGTGTATGCAAGCTTAAAAGATCCATTTATGGATTAAAGCAAGCATCACGACAATGGAATAAAAGATTTGATGGTGAGATTAAAAAGTATGGATTCACTAAAAATCTTGATGAGCCATGTGTATATCACAAAGTTAGTGGGAGTAATGTAATTTTCCTTATATTATATGTCGATGACATATTGATCATGGGGAACGACATTCCAAGTTTACAAAAGGTTAAGGAATATCTTGGAAGTTGTTTTTCTATGAAAGATTTAGGGGAAGCTGCATTTATTCTGGGAATCAAGATATATAGAGATAGATCTCAGCGATTAATTTGATTAAGCCAAAGTGCTTACATTGATAAAATATTGAAGAGATTCAATATGCAAAATTCCAAGAAAGAATATTTGCCGATGCAAGAGCAACATGGCTTGAGCAACAAGGTTTGTGCTTCAACACCTGCAGAGGTGCAGCGCATGAAAAGAGTCCCTTATGCTTCGGCTGTGGGATCTATAATGTATGCGGTGAAAAGCACAAGACCAGATGTAGCGTTTGCTCAGAATTTAACCAGTCGATATCAGCAAAATCCAGGTGTAGCTCACTGGACTGCTGTTAAGAATATTCTTAAGTACCTTAGGGCAACTAAGGATATGTTTTTGGTTTATGGGGGAAATCCATCGGCAGAACTTGATGTTACAGGTTACTGCGATGCTTCTTGGAAAGGTGATAAAGATGATACGAAGTCTCAGACGGGTTATGTCTTTGTCATTAATGGAGGAGCAGTGGATTGGAGGAGCAGAAAGCAGAGTGTACTAGCGATGTCTGCTACAGAGAGTGAGTATATAGCTGCTTCAGAAGCTGCAATGGAAGCTGTTTGGATTAGGAAGTTTGTTTCAGGGCTTGGAGTCATGCCTTCGATTCAAAGACCTATTAAAATGTATTGTGACAATTCTACTGCAATCACATTTGCCAATGAGCCTGGAATCATGAAAGGCACCAGACATTTCCCGATTAAGCATCACTATGTTCGAGAACAAGTTGAAATAGGCGAAATCGAAATGCTCAAAGTTCACACAGATGATAACTTGGCGGATCAATTAACAAAGCCTCTACCTGGCACTAAGCTTTACAAGCATGCTGCAGGTGTAGGACTTAGATTAGCTGAAAGTTTCATGCCCATTTGTGATTAGTGTTTGGATAAAGGATGTAATGTACAATTATTATTTTAATGGAATAAAATAAGTTTTATGTTTATTTATCATTGTCTTAATAATATATCCTATATTTGCATGTTTAAGATCCTTGAATAATTTATTATTCTAAATGTCCATTGTCGATTAATGATATGGGAATATCATTAAACTAAGACAAATTTGAGTATTGGTTTAGAATATACTTGAAAGTATATTGATGCGTAGACATACCAATTTCACATAATATTCGATGAATTGAATATTGGACTTATCCCAACAATATGATTTAATGTTTAATGTGAGAATCATATTTAAAGTTATCCTCAGACTTGAGATACCAGATAAGAGTCATGGATGTAGTGCATTTTTGTGAAGCAATCTACCGCTCACCGTAACAGGGAGTCATATATAAGGATTGTTTTCAGAAGTGTTGCAAAGTTCATGGGTTATTCTTGTAGTCAAGAAAGAATTTATTCCTTCTGATTTGTTTAGAAGTTTAATACTGCTGGGCCCCTCGTAGGGTTGACAAAATGTTTGCATGGCCATGCCCAAAGTCTATCTGGAATACGTTCAGATGTTTTGGTAATTTTGTTCAATCATAAAGAAACGAGAAACAAAATTTTAATAAAGGAACTCACATCTTTATTAATGCGGTATTAGTAATGAAAGGATAATTATAATGATGAATCATTAAAGGTTTTTCCAGGAAACCTAGCTCGGATTGGACTAAGGGCATTGGAGTGTTGCAAGACGCTAACCAATGTCATTTTACTATTAATGAATATACGAGTGGGAGCTGTTAAATGTTACGTATAAACATTAATAGGTAAATGTCTAGGATCGAACCCGAGACCTCGGGATTGCACACTTTACAAACAAGAATAATGTAAATAAATATATATATTTATTAAATGTATGTAATATATATATTTATGACACTTAATGGACTAAACGGTCGTTAGTTGTTAACCGTATGGACTAACTATCGTTAAATAAGAAAGATAAGGACTAGAGTGTAACTTGGGAGTCAAGGAGGTTCTAGAAACCCCCTTGGGGTGCTATGGCCGGTCGACCCAACCCAATAGGGTCGATCCATGCCTTCCTTGTGCTCCAAGATATCACCTAGTATAAATACAAGGCCAAGGGTTAAACCTACACATCTTTTGTGCACACACACTAACCCTAAAAATCTTGTTTTCTTTCTTCTTTTCTTGGCCGATCGTCCCCCCCCCCCCCCCCCCTCCAAGGGATCTTTTGGGTCGATTTTTCCAAGACAAAACATAAGTGTTTTTGTTTACTTGCAACAAACCTTTATTCGTTGGTAGTTTGTGTGTACAAGAACGAGGTAATTACTTACTTTAGTAATTATCAAGAGATCGATAAACAAAACGGTAAGGGGTTTATCATTGATCTATTTGTACAAGAATCAAGGTTTATTGAAGTGCATCGGGTACGTTTACTATTTACGTTTTGGTTAATATTTATGTGTTATACTTGATCCTAGCTTCCGCAATACGTGTATTTGATTGTCAAACTCTAACATATTATTCATCTAAGTTAATAAAGTCACATTCTAATTTAGAAGGAAAATGTATACATAAGTTAAGTGATGTCAGTAATTAAAAGTTTATATCAAGATTTTTAAACAGAATAATATATAACTATAAAAGTCAACTGGTTTCATTTAAATAACTTCTAACTAGGAAATAACTCTAAATCCGGTAACTCGTAGAGCATCCACTATGATAAATCTTTACAAAGGTTTATAAATATGCTACATCACAAATACATAAACCTTTTAAATTTATAAACATATTTCCACTATAGATAAACTTGTTAAAGCTTTATAAATATATAACATAACTCAATGCATTAAATTGTGAAAAGGTCTAAGATATTGGACCTCTTCATGCCATGTAAGTATGAAATTGATGTCCACTATGGTTAACAATATTATAGACCTCTTCATCTTTTTATAAACCTTTTTATAAACCAGCATAGTGGATACGCTTAAAGTGACTAAAATTTTCAAAAATTTAGATTCACAGTAAAGGACCGCAATCATACTTGTCGTACCGTGAAACGACAAAAAGTTGTCCATCAATAGTGTATGCATAAATACTACAATGTCCGATAAATACGGTATTATCTATTTGTGATGGTGAACACAACAGTTTCAAATCGTCCCCATCATCATGTTATATTTGATAAACGTAACTTATTGTCACAACTATTGCCACAAACATCCTCATGTAATGTTATCTTTTACTCTCGTTATGAAGAGTAAAGATTAGTCGTTATGAAGAGTAAAGATTAGCAGCCCTGCTATAGGAGCTTGTTGCGGCATCAATTCCTCTGCCTCTTTCTTTTGGAAGATTTATTGCACCATTTCTATATATATTCCCTCTCTAACATTCTTACACACGTCCTTGTTGCTCGTTACATCACATTAACCGTTTGTTGTAGCAACTAGGCGTTCTTTTTTAGGTTGAGTAATGGATCAAGGATGATCAAAGGTTTAGAGAATCTATCATCTACATCACAATGATTTCCATGTATTAGTTATGTAGTTGAAAGTTGAGAGCAAAAGAACACATATTAAATTACAACAACCCATATTCAATGAAGATTTACACCATTTTAAATAAAAACACACATTGAATTGTTTTCAAAAAATTAATAAAAACTACTCCATTAAACGTGTTTTTTATTCTATCTTTAAACAATAAATATGAACACCCGTGCTTCTCTATTTTGACAAGTTTAGAGTAGCCAATATAATGAAAATAAAAAATTTTGGTGCCGAAAATTACTGGAACGGGCCCAACTACAAGTACGACTTCATAATATTTGGCAATAAGAAGATTTACATTTAAGTTGTGTAGTTGGAAGTTGAGGGCAAAAGAACACATTAAATTACAACAACCCATATTCAATGAAGATTTACACCATTTTAAATGAAAACACACATTAAATTGTTTTCAAAAAATTAATAAAAGCTACTCCATTAAACGTGTTTCTTATTCTATCTTTAAACAGTAAATATGAACCCCCGTGGTTCTCTATTTTGACAAGTTTAGAGTAGCCAATATAATGAAAAATGCAAGTTTAATTGGTAAATTCATGTGTTTTAGAAATTTAAATTTATATTAAACAACTTTATGGATATATGTGTTATATTTGAAATTTTGAAATGACATATGTGCAATTGTGAGCCTAATGATATACGGAGTATATGCAGTACTTTTTTAGATTATGAATGTTTAAGTCTATATACCAAGGCTGTCAAGATCACGATCCCGCGCAGGATCGTTTTTGTCTTTGCAAGATCGAGATCGTAAGATCGGATCGCGATCCTACGATCCTACCAATTTGTCGTATTTTGTAAACAAATGATATACGAGTCAAACTGTTTTACATTTCTACTCAACGTCAAAGATAAATTCATATAATATCCTCTTGAAAATGACAAAGTTCAAATTTCAAACACCAAAGTAATAGTAAAACACAAAAAAGTCAAATTTCAATCGTTACATTAACGATTTAGTGGAATAATATTACATAACATAGGTCCTAAATGTCTCAAAATATACGAGCCATCAACATGATTTCAAGCAAACAAACGTTTCATAAGTGGCATTCCAAAACATACCCTTTGATTAGTTTAATCACAATGAAGTAAAGTAAATATAACTATTGAACACTTTTAGACTATAATCTATTTAGAAAAGTAGAAAACTATATATAAACTATAATCAATTTAGAAACTGAAACAATAGTGGTTTACTCATTAGACATTAGTAAAACACACGTTTGTTTTTTTTGCCTAAGCAAGCGGGATGGACTTAAAAGATTAAAAAAAAAAAAAAAAAAAAGTGAACTCGGATCGCGTGTCGATCCTACGATCTTACGTGCGATCCTACGATCTTACTTACGATCCTACTTCAGATGCGATCCTACCACGATCCTACACGATTTTGACTGGTGTGCACGTAAGATCGTACGATCTTACGTGTAAACTCGCGAGTTTGACAGCCTTGCTATATACCCTACGCGTCATGAGTTTGGTAAATGCATAGTTGTCATGAGTTTGGTATATGTGTAGTTTAGTAACTGCTAAAATGAAATGAGAAATAGTTATTTTAGTAACTGATAGCTTAATTGTATGCATATATTTGATACTACTAGACGAGTACCCGTGCATAGCAACGAGATTTTATTGCGACAGATAGTTTATTGATAAAAAAAAGTTTATAAGGTTATAAATGAAAAATAAAAAGTTTGAAGATTTGGGAATTAAACGTAATGTTTTGAAACCCGGTTCGACCCGGGTGGTTCCACCAGTTGAACCGTTCCAGTTAAAAAATTGGTTGATTTAAACCTGGTCAACTTGCTAGGTTGGGTCGAAAACGGGTCAAATTAAATTGGTTCAACCCGTCGGGTTTGAAGCGTACCGGGTCAACCCGGTTTGTGATTTGTATTAATTGTTTTTATTGGTTGTATTTAATTTGTTAGATTTGTTTTTAATTAGTTGTACAATATGAATAAATCATTGTACTTTTAAGTAATGGCGTGTTTGAATAAGAGTATTAATTATATTTCATAGTTTCCTTTAATAAGATTTCAAGAGTTCACTTTCAAGGTTGACCATTTTTACATTACTAGACGAGTACCCGTGCATAGCAACGGAATTTTATAGCGACAAATAGTTTATTGATAAAAAATAGTTTATATGTTATAAACGAAAAATAATAAAAGTTTGAAGACTTGGGAATTAAGCATAATGTTTTGAAACCCGGTTCGACCGGGGTGGTTTAACTGGTTGAACCGTTCCGGTCGAAAAACGGGTTTGAAGCGTCCCGGGTCAACCCGGTTTGTGTTTTAATTGGTTGTATTTAATTTGGTAGATATGTTTTAAATTGGTTGTACAATGTGAATAAATCATTGTACTTTTAAGTAATTGATAACGTTTTGAAACCCGGTTCGACCCGGTTGGTTCAACCGGTTGAACCGTTCTGGTAGAAAAATGGGTCGATTTAAACCGGGTCAACTTGCTAGGTTGGGTCGAAAATGGGTACAATTAAACTGGGTCAACCCGCCGGGTTTGAAGCGTCCCGGGTCAACCCGATTTGTGTTTGAATTGGTTGTATTTAAACCGGGTCAACTTGCTAGGTTGGGTAAAAAACGGGTCAAATTAAACTGGGTCAACCTGCCGGGTTTGAAGTGTCCCGGGTCAACCCGATTTGTGTTTGAATTGGTTGTATTTAAACCGGGTCAACTTGCTAGGTTGGGTCAAAAACGGGTCAAATTAAACTGGGTCAACCCGCCGGGTTTGAAGCGTTCCGGGTCAACCCGATTTGTGTTTGAATTGGTTGTATTTAGTTTGATATATATGCTTTAATTTGGTTGTACAATATGAATAAATAATTATACTTTTAAGTATTGGGGTGTTTTAATAGGAGTATTAATTATATTTCATTTTCTCTCTCATTTGACCATTGTTGAAAACTCAACATTTCACTTTTGACCATTTTTCTATTATAGATAGTATAGATATGTAGTTAAGATATCAAATCTACTTAATTAGGTATAAAGTATCATGAGAATGTCAAAACATTGGCAGTTATGAATTCGAACTGTTTCAAAGTTAGGAATGGAGCAACATTTCTTACTTGTGGCACTGTGCAATAACTTGTTAAAATGAAATATGGGACCAGCGCACCACAACAAAAATATGTTTGCCTCATAAAATGTATTAACAACGCTTTTTTAGTTCATATTTAGAGCATTATGGATCCAAACAGGGACTGTCTAAGAAAATATTTTATTTGGATCATTAATAGTGAATGACGAAAAGCCTAAAGAAGTGGAGTAGTTAAAAAGATGTTGATCGAGGTGTTCGCGTATTTCATCCTTCTATTTTAAACACACATGCATGCATGCATGCATGCATGCCATCTGTTTTGTTGTGATAATATACACTGAAACATTTCATCCTTAGCTGTCCAATTTTTCCCACCATAATAGCATAATATACACTGCGATCGATTGGAGTGTTCACAAGGCCGGTCCTGAGATTTCGGATACCCTGGGCGAACCGAGTGAAATATGCCCCTTGTAAACACAGGCTGGTCTTGAAATTTCGGATACACAGGGCCGGTCCTTCCAATGAATGGTATCTTTTTTTATAAGTTCTTGCAACCCTTTATCAATTGTTTGATTTGTACTTAACCTCACCCGCAACTCAGACATAGTTCTCAAATTAATCATATGCTCAGAACTATTTTCATGGGACTTTAAAGTATTGCTAGGATGTTTCCAATCATTTATTCCTTCTCTTGCTAATTGACTTCTAGATCTAGCATTTTTAAATAAATTACAACAAAAATAAAATATTTTATCAATCTCTTTCGAGTAAATCAACCATTTTCTATCATAAGAATCGCCATTTCGTAACTTACGTGCAATGTTCACTAGAGAAGTGTCTACCAAATTTATCTTTTGGATAATTTATATTAGTTTCTCTAACGATTCCTTTGCTTACAAGTAACTCTTTTAAGTTTGAATCTAAACTATCCCAAACTCTTACATCAAAAATATTGTGATTAACTCCATCAACATAACAATTTTGAGGACTTTCGTTATTTTCCTCAATAGGATTTTCATTATCTTCGCTAACATTAACATCATCATCGTCTACATTTTTATTATCATCGTTTGCGTTAACCTCATCATTTTCTAGGTTTTCATTGTTTATAGGATTTTCTTTATCATCATTGGGGTTAACCTCATCATTTTATAGGTTTTCATTGTTTATGGGATTTTCATTATCTATATTTACGTTAACCTTGTCATTATTTTGTGCAACACTATTATTATTCTTTTTCGTTTTGATTACAAACCCATCCATAGAACCATGTAGAGGTCGCTTAGATTCTTGTTGATGTTTTTTTCGTTTTCTATTTTGGGCAACCGACGGTTGTGAACGACGCAACATGATAATCGCGAGTGTAAATTTATCTACTAAAGCAACAGTAATAAGTAATTAAGTACGGATCAATATCACCTGATCAAAATTGTCGAAGAGAAAAAAAAAGATGATCGCTTGGTTCGTTTTGATGCCTTGATTATTTCGAATTCGACTCTTATTATTATTTTTTTCGTTAGAAACTTTGATGGCCTGATCCGTTTGATGAAAACTTGAAGAGAAAACCTTGAATAGTTGAATGTGATATTATAATTATGTGGAATAACTGATGCCGTGATGCGTGATGCCCTACGTTACGTCCTTATTAATTTGTATCAGTCAACATTACGTTATTGTTATTAACTGTTAAATGAGTTACTAAAACTAAAGTGGGTAACTGGGCTTATAACAAAAATGGGCCTGAATGAGACTAGTATAGGCAAATAAGGACCAGTAAAATGATGCCCCCTCTCTTGGGCTGCCCTTGGGCCGTCCCTTAAGGCCCATAGCCAAATCCGGCCCTGTGTGTTCCGTTCATGGAATCTTGTTTAATTTACACTGAAATATTTCCCACCATAATAGTATAATATACACTGAAACATTTCATCCTTAGTTTTATTCTAGGAATCTTGTTTACGTCTACATGCGATCGATTGGAGTGTTCATGGAAATAAAGAGCCTGCGGGCTATTCGCAGGTACAAGTTTTGCACACCAAAACACAAATATTCAAATGCACAAAAGGTTTTTTTTTTTTTTTTTTTTTTTTTTTTTTTTTTTTTTTTCTTTTTTTAAGTTGAAACTCGGTCATTTGGCCGACCATCTTGGGCTTTTATTCGTTCGACGACCGATGATCAAGACCAACCCATAGTGGGGCGACCAATCAAGACTGATCAATCGATCTCAAGAGGACCGACCCACTGTGTTCAGCCTAAAAAAAGTAGAATTGCAAGAGAGTAAGAACTAACAAATCAACATTCTTAAACTGTAAATAAATACTCTATATATACTAAAGACGTTGATGGTTTACATTAAAAAAGAATTTTTTTTATGGGCTTTGCATTGGGCTGCCTTTGATCTATTGCTATGCACTTCACTGAGCCCAACACTTTTTTATTTTACTGATTCTCTTTCTTATTTTATTAATCCAACATTCTTTGTCACATTCACTTGGGTCTCTGTTGGGGAGCTTCTGCTTATAGTAATATCTATTTTTTGCCTACCATTATGATAACAAAAAATTGCTCGGAAGCTGCATTTTGAAGCCATATTAAAAACTCAGAAAACACGTCACAAAAAAAATCCTGCAAACGTCTAACAATATAGAAGACTATTACCCACAATTAAAACCACCTAAAATAACATAATTTAAGCGTATGATATTTTTATATAATCATGTAAAACAAATTATCCGAAAAAAGCCCCGCCGTGGCGGGCATTACATTCCTTGTTAAATACTATGGACTAGCCGTTGAACCAAAGTATGCAAGAAGCACACTTCACATCTTAATTCATCTCATTCACTTGAGTTTGTTAATGTGTTAGTTTTTCTAGTCATTTCCAAATTTTACGTTTTGCATATCATCCGTTCAATTTTTAAATGGGAGGACGACCCAACAGCCCATGATGAGAGTAGTATGAGACAGATCATTTATGTACTTTACTATGAGTGTGTTCAAGCCCAAATTATAGGAGTCTTTTAGCCCAAATCGGCTAATACCCTTGCTAAATATTCTTTCATTTTCCTGATTGCACAACAAATATTCCCTCGACCATACAAATGATGCAACAAATTTGGTATTATGGTATCATATATTCCTCTCTTAGTCGGCGAGAATGGTAATGCTAACCTAAAATCACTTTGGTTCAAACGGTATATGTAAAAAAAAAAATAATAATAATAAAAAAAAAAAAAAATGCAAACACGATTTCCTGCATTGCGCTATATTACGTTGCTTCTGTCTGTTTCGAGTGTGTGCTAAACATCGCCTATTAATTTGTGTTTAGTTTTCACTAAGCTGAAGGAGAAAACTGAAGACGCAATAAGCAGAGATGATGTCAAAGCAATTGTTTTAATAGGTAAGCTGTTGAATTAACATTTACTTTTTAGTTTTTACCACATTTCATGGTTATTAGATGTAAACGTTAATGACTACCAACTGTTTGGATGAGATTACTTAGTAAGCTTAAATGTTTTCTTGTTAACTATGCAATATTCATGAACATTTGTTCGTTTATACTCCTAATGACAATTTTTATTTTAAGCACTTTATTTAATAGGTTGAATTAACATTACTAAGTACTAACAACAAGTGGTCAAAAAAATGTAGTTTTTATTTATTAAAAATCTTAACGGCAAATTATAACATGTTATCGATTAAAGTTGCTAGTGTTAATAAGTTGGATTGTTGATATACAAATATCCATATGTGATGATTTCAACATCTAAAAAGTTTAAGTTTGAATAACATGGTCCCCATTTCCCAACTTTTCTGAAAATCATGTTACCTTTCTAGAAACAGATCATTATATTGATGTGTGAATGTGTCTATCGAACGTATCTTGGTTGGAGGACAAATTCAACTTGTTTTGCTAAATTATTTTGATCTAAATATATAATTGGCATGATTTATGTAATTATGTTAATTGAAGAGTTTGAAACCTTTTGAAAGTATGTAGATAAACATGCATGCACGTATATTCTAGACTTGTTGATGTCATGACTGATCATGATCGAGGACAAAGTAGCCGAAGCTTTGACCGTTTGGACCATATCTTAAACTTGATTTCGAAACACAGACACCTAGTAGAGTATAAAGTATCAAAAGTTTTGAAGTCCTAGCTAGCAAAATAATCACGCGGAGTCAAATTATAAACTTTTGTAAGCATCAAGAGTTGAGCATATCTCATCGTTAGTCAAATTATCTACGAGTATGCATCTAGAATATGCAAAACGGCCAAAACCACAAACATGTGCACCTTATCAGCTTATCTTATTGGGTAATTGAGATAAGAAATGAGGTTAGAACTCTTAGCTGGGGTCATCATTTAGTTTAACATTGTCGATTTGTGGTCCAAGTTTATGTTTAGATTGTTTGAGGAAATTGTCAAAAAGATAAGAACAATGTTGCATCAAACTTTTTGTCTAAAGTATTGAAATCGTTTTAGAAAGACGGTTAACTGCTAGTTATATATCTACTAATTCAATCTACCAAGCAATTTCCCAGTGATTTACATATTATTAATCATGGTGTCTAGATTATAGATGATTAGTCTGTTGTATAAATTTGTGTTACTATACTTGTATTCTTGGCTTAAAGCTACTTTGCGACTAAGGCACAAAGAACGGGGGCACCATAATCCACAGTCCACATGCAAGATCATATCGACAACCTTGGGTCAACCCAGCACAGATCCGTTCTGACTTATTCATTACTCAACTTAGGGGTGTTTCTTTTTTGCTTGTATAATCATAATCACTATTTGGTCTCACTTGGCCCACTAAATTTCCCTTGTATCGTTTTAGTCTATAGAGAGTGAAAACTTAACTCCTCCCCATTAAGTGGCTAAAAGGGAAGGAGGACCCACATGGACCTTAGCTAAGGAAAAAAAATAAACACCCCATTAAAACCAACCAGCCAAATCGTCATATATATATATATATATATATATATATATATATATATATATATATATATATATATATATATATATATATATATATATATATATATATACTAGCTTATAGACCCGTGGAATCCACGGGATTTTAGAGGGGTTTTGTGTAAAAAAAAATAAGTATGTGAATAAAATAAGAAAGAACAACGAAAGTAAACGTTGTGAAATTTTCTTGTAATGAGATAATAAGTTATAAGTGACTGATATTATAAAAAACAATGCTTGTAAATATCTGTGTAATAAACATTTATTGTCTCATGATCTCCAATATGTTTGTCTTCATAAGCAAATGTATGTAGTGACCATTCTAACAATTCAACAAAAGTCCATTACATGAACACCTAATAAGTTTTAAAAATATGTAAGTAAAAGAAGTCTGACATTTATAATGTAAATAAGAAAAATGTCATAAAACATGTAATATGTATACTGTACATACCTATTGACTGTTTGATCATAGACCTTGAAGAACTTAATTATATACCACATTTATAGTAATTTTTTATAGGTTACGATCCGCATCTGAAACAATCAAACTTTTTTTGCTTTTGACACGTGAAAGAGCCACATATAGTTGTCCATGTATGAAAACATGACGTGGTAGATAATGAATCACAAGGATGCTAATTCCATTATTTTAAAAAACAAAAATGTTGAAATTGTAAGTTGAAGAAATAAAGTTACGTATTGTTTTCCGAAAGTGTTTAAATTATCTTGATAATTATTAATATAGTTTAGTAACCCGTGTAGTACATGAGCTAATATGAATTTATTTTACTTCAATTATTCAAAATAATAATTGTCACTTAACAAAGTTCATCAAGATTCAAATTGAACAACAAAGGAAATAAACTATTTTCGTGAATACTAACAACAACGACAAATTATTTTAAAGACCAACGCATTAATAAACTTCAATATCAAGTCTTATATAATACGAGTCATTCGAAACCCGTGCTACGCACAAACTTGCTCTCTATGTGTTTTCGCGTAAATTTGTTTATGTTTTTGTAAATTAACAATTTTGATGAGTTTATAGTTTATTAGTTATTGTAGTTGTTTATTTTTCTTTTAAATTTTGTTTTAATTATACATTATTTTAGCTAAATTCCTTATTTGTAGTCTTATTTGTGAAGTTTAAGTCGTCATGGTAACATAAATTAGTTTAATTACCAAGTTTTGTTGATCAGATAAACCATTTTTTCAAACATTCTGACCAATGTATTGAGGTGTCATTACGAAGCCAATTTAACTATCATATTTGTCATAAATTATTTTTCGTTTATTTGATCAGGGAATAGGTTTCTAGTTATAAATTAATTTTCGCTAAGTGAGATATTTTATTGTATCAAGTCCATTTAAGTAACACATGAGTGCGTGATATAGTTAACATGTTAACATGGATGGGTCTAACACAATATACTGGTGCTTTACTCATTACAACAAAACATATTGTTTTCAACTTTTAAGTGTTAATGTTTTCATACAATAGTCAAAACGCCCCAAACATATGAAGGAAAAACTGATCTCAAGTTGAGACACTTAAACATGGAAATCTTAAATGGAGTGCTCCTACTGTGAAGACCAAGAGTAGTGCACGGCCATGAGCAAAAGTGTGTTGGTAATTACGTCACTGAATTTTTAGAAATCAAAGGCACATTCGAGTACCTGACCATGAAATGAACTAAGCCTTATAACACATTGTTGTTTATGGAACAAATGATCATTTTTTTAATTGCATTAACTGTGCAAAGGAAGGACCAACATGCTACCTTTTCCCTATGGCAAAGTAACTCCAAAATTTGTGTACTCTAACAGCATAGCCAGCATCCTCCAATCTGATTCATAGCACAAAATCAAATACCATTAGTACAAACATGTATCAGATGAGAATTCCAGCAAAAAAATATTGAGCAATCATTCATTCATGACTGAATTTTATGAACCATTCTATGAGGCAGCAATCCCAAACAACTAACCATCGGCCAATTCTATGGCAGCAATCCCGAACAACAAACCATCGGTCAATTCTATCTATAGTACATGTTCTAATGTTCGACGTAACATGATGGTTTACAGGTTCAAACCGTGTACGCGATGAACTATAAAAGGAAGTTTGCGCTAGTCTATATAAAAAGAACCATAGACATTTACACTTGATCATCTGTTTATTTAACATATATAAACAACATCCAAACACAAAACGAACGACTAAATCCTTATTGAACAATAGACTCTTGTACGTTTCTCTACTATTTAGTCATTTTCATTTCTTAATTAAATAATAAGTAGACTAACCAATTATGCTATCAGCAGGTTTCATAGCTATTTGGTTCTGTTCTGAAAGGCAAACGGCAATATCATTAGAAACCCTAGTGTCAATGACCTGCAGTCTAAGAACTTAAGGTGCGGGGCTTAACTCTATAAAGATTTATTGGCTGCTATAAGTTTATCAAAACTAATAACATACGTAATGTTACGCAAACTTCACAAATAAGTAGCTAAAAACTGTATGATGATACTATGGCCCAACTGAATTGAAACAAAATGGATGGAAACAAAAAACTTACCGATTATTCATATCTTGATGACGGGAATATTTTTCTAATCCCCATATCCTTCTATATCTGGTCCTGCATAGAACCATATAACATTTAGTCATATAGTATTTCAAATAAGCTCATATGAACATATCAAGCTAATTACCCGATAACTTAAATAGAGAAACAGGAGATTACAAAGATGGGAACTTTGGGTTGTGCCAATTAGGATGGTGGTAAGGAAGCAGGTTACATCTGTACGAAGTAGCTTAAAGAGACCATTTTCTTCTTCTTTTTCAGCCAGCTATCTCACCTATAAATAATAATCTATATAACAAAACCTAATAACATATGATATGCAGTTTGAATAAGCAACTTTGAAACAGCTAATGCTGAACAAAAACAGCTTTTGCCTCTCTCAAAGACACACATTATTATAATAAGCAGTGCACGTCTATCCAAACGCTCAAACACTCATTCTGCTTATAGAAAGAAACTATAAGCAGATAAGCAAATTCAAACGAACAATCCAATTGTCGCACACCCCCCCCTAAAATTTCCCCTATAAAATCTAGTAATTGAGTTGCATATACTCAAACACTATAAACCGATTATAGGCAAGTTGAGCACAGTGACCAAATAATAACATTCAAGCACAACGCCAAAACACCTCGTAAAACCCATATATTAGATAAGCAATAGTCATAAGGTTTGGTGTTTAGATTTGCTTCTACCGTAACAAAATGCAATAATCGGATAGCATAGCAGTAGTTGCGAGTATTAAACAGAACACCACACCAACACTTAAAAGAGCTATATTAGTAAGCGTAATTCAAACTTATAAGGTTCAACAGTGGCCATCCTATGTTAAGTAGAGACGTCTTCGTTTGATTAACGACTGTTTCGCCCACCACCTCTTGTAAACACATTCTATATGCCAGACGCCATTCCCATTAATTAGCTAAGTTATTATAAAATAATTATGTAATATACGATGACTAACCTCACAAGAGTCCACATTCTCAAGAAGTTTGGCAGCCAACATGGCAAGGGTAGTATAGTATGAGCAGCCATTGTGCACTTTATTTGGGGGGAACTGAGAGTAAGGAATTTTTAGTGTTCCCTTTAAAGCCTTCAATTGTTATTCTTTGGTTAACCCATCTCCAACCAACCACGCCTACAAAGAATGAACATATGACTTTATTTTCATGCGTATTATTAATAAAAGAATATGTTGCTAACCCAGATAAAACACTAAGAAAAAGCTCTAAAATTTACCGTTTGTGAGTATGTTCGTAAAAGAATATGGCTTATTTTCATGCGTATTATTAATAAAAGAATATGTTGCTTAACATCAGTGGTTTCCAACTCCATTTTTAGCTTTTGATAATCAAATGGTCAAGACATTACAACCAGCAACGCGTTGTATTCAATTATCCGCAACTCCATGTTAAGATCTCTTCAACATCAGTTGATCAATTTTGCTTCATCAACCCTGATAGTGATTATGCAAACTTATTATTTAACCCCAAAATAATAAGATGATCATAATCAGTTTCACTCTAACCAAACAAAATACTATTAACTTTTGACTTGAAAACACAGTAATGATATAATTACTTTAAACATGCTATTCCAAAAGAAAATGTATATAAAAAACATACCTCTTTAGAATTTGCATTCGCTGGTGCAGTGTATCGATTACCCTGACTGTTAATCACAGGTGCCATTAAAAATGAATAATTTTGTTGCATCATAGCCATTCTGCACTGCCATTTTTCCTATGTGCAGGTAGACGATTATCAAAATTAAGACACAAAAATGTCTGTATACTTTGAAAGGAAGAGTAACTTATGTGTAATTATACATAAAAAGTAGAACTTACCACACCCGTGATCAGCACACTTACTAAAAAAATCACAAAACTCTTGAGCAAACGATCCCCACAAAGTGCAACTCAGTTCAACCTGCAATAATAGTTATAGTGTGTTAAGAAATATGCATATCAGGTGAATAATTTGGATATGAAATTGCACAAACTTGTAATTCAGCACTACTCTGCATCTATGAGAGTAATCGGATTTTTCTTTCCAGCCTTTCCAAGTTTGTCAAAGTTATCCAAATCGCCACACGCGACAACCTGGCCTATCACATCTGTGGACATAAAACAAATTTTCATTCTATTTTTTTATTTGTAATATTGAATAAGTGTATAATTAGAATAAGAAAATGTGATAACATACCAAACTGTCCATCCTCCATAGATCAACAATCGTCTTGAATGGACGGAAATCAAAACCATGGGTAGAATGAGCACCATATTGTTGATGAGGACACCATGGATAACAGCAAGTAGAGGAGGTATTTATATAACTTTAAAACTAAAAAAAAAAAAAAAAAAAAAAAAAAAAAAAAAAAAAAAAAAAAAAAAAAAAAAAGTTTGCTTTAACATAGTAAAATCAGGATGAATACAATTAAGCAAAGAAGACCCAAATCAATATAAATTAAATCATTTTACAAAAAGTTACCTGTTGTGTAGAAACTGCCAAAAGCGTCATCTATCTGGGTAGGTATGCAACAAACTGAAAAGATAACACAATTATTCAAAAGCATATATAAAAAAATATAAAAAATTTTAAAAAAAAAAACCTAATTTTTAAAAACCAATAAACAGATAAGAGGCCCTAATTTTTTTTAAACAATTCATTAAAAAAAAGCATAACATATACTAACCGTTAAATCATGGAAAACATGTTTCGGATCTTTCAAATATATAAATTATCCTTGCATATCAAATTGAAAAAGAGTATAACAACCGAAAGTTATTTATAAAAATCAATCGGCACAATATTTAATTGAAAAAACTAAAAAAAAGAAACATAGAAATTATGCATTACCAGTGATATGGACTCGAGATATAATCATATCAAAATCTTGATCTTGAATGATGCTGCTATTTTAATTCCTCCAACCAAAGTCCAACATCCTGGGAGACATATACACGCTGTACTCAGAAGCATATACATGCTGAGGTATTATCACGCTGTACTCAGAATCATATAATCATACTAAAATATTGCCAAGATTTATTTCCTCCAACCAAAGTCCAACATCCTGGGAGACATAACACGCTGTACTCAGAAACATATACATGCTGAGGTATTATCACTGATCGGTTGCATTTTTTGTATTTCCCAATGCTAAAAACATCTGAAAATTCAAAGTTTTATCACTCATTAAAAGATCATAAATCAAAAGATAACAGTAGCTCAGAAAATGTTTCACCACCAATGTTGTAAGTCAGCAAGATTTACCTTGACTTTATTAACTTCAACAGTAATATCAGATTCAAACCCGCGAAGAACTTGTGATGCTTTTTTGAAATTGGTTAATATGTTTTGATACATCACTACAGATTTTTTAGAGTGTTTCAAATAGCTTATTGAAACTGCTTAAACTTCAAAATTCTTGTCTGCTTAATTATAAAATGGAGATACTGAAATCCCTATTTTCTATGTGCATGTTTTGGGTAAAATAAGAAAATAAGCAATTTCATTCAGAGATTCAAAAGTGCGTATCTGCTTTAAAATAAGTAGACAAACACAAAGCAATTACAATAATATACAAAGATGCAACGACTTACATGCTCAAGGAGGATATCGCTATGATCCTTCAGTGCTGTAGCAAGGGATGTATGGCACTGAGTTTAGTGTTGCAGCAATGCAAATGCCATTAAGAAGTTGATCTTTCAACAATGCGCTAACCGCCAACTTTGGAACTGCTAGTTTTTCCTCCTCTTCATGTATATAAAAGTATATTGGTACTGCCGATTTGACACATCTGACATAACCAAACACCCTTATAAGTAACATTTAAAAGTACTTATTATGATACATTAGATGATAGTGAATAAGTAGCAAAGATGTGCGAGAAATAACCATCATAGTTGCGGAAGATGATATCGGGTGAATCACGCTATTTATCTTCGCCATCCATTTTTGTTTTCGTATGCCCATAAACCGCAACACAAAACATTTAAAATATTTTAATTTTTTAACATGTAAAAAATGAACACAATTGCTCATACAACTATAAGCCCTTATAAGTACTTAAATACTTTAAAAGAACCGTGTTTTATTTTCTACCTATATCCGGTGACAGAAAAGTTTAACATAAAAGTTGAGATTAAGGTACTGCTTATCGAATGAATGGCTGGTCCAATTGTTAAGGGTGTAGCTGTTAACCATTTGACCCGTAATACCAGAGTTTGAAATCCTATTTTCACCTTTTGTTTAATTAAGTTTGAGTGAACTACCAAATAGCGTTTACATAATGAATCTTCTTAATGGGTTTAAATGGGTTGAAATTTGCACAAAGTCTAATAACAAAACATACAAACACTTATAATTCAGAAATAATTTTCTGCTCTATGGAAAGGAGCCACAACCCCGAGGCATACGAATCTATCTATAAGTCAATATAGGCGAGAATATTTTTGTAACCGAAATAACAAAAAGAAATTTGTGATCAATAATAATGAAAAGCGGGACTATTTTACATGTATATATATATACTATTCCCATTGTTGACAGTAAGTGTATGTAGCGTCCATAATTAGGGACTCCCAAACCACATCAACAATCTGATTCCTAATCGATACTAATAACCAAATCCCAAACACCTCAGTCTCAAAGCCATTCTTAGTTTCTCAAAATAATAGCAAAACTCAATACAAAAACGAAAAATTTAACCAGAAACTAATTATCATAAACCAAATTCTTAAAAAAAAAAGAAAAAGAAAAAAAAGAACACTTACAAATTAATTTGGGTGCATGCAAAATTGAGTTGCCTCTACAGTCTTGCACTCTACAGTCTTGCACTTTAGTTGCTTCGCCCACTTTTTTCGCTTCAATTTCATAAACTTCCATTCCATATCCGGCCAGCACCCTGCAAAACATATAAAAATATTAAAATTTAGTCAAACATTGAGTTTACAATATTTTTCAAATTTATAAACATTGAGTAAGAATTAGCACAATCTGAATAATCCCCAATTCAATAAACATCATGTTGCCTCAGGAAAAATGATTGGAAAACATATAAAAAAATTGTAATTTAATCAAACATTGAGTTTGCTATGTGCGTATGTGTGCTCACCTGTGTTTTTTTCGAGGGAGGAAGCTTAAAGAAAGGGCAAATTCGTAGATGATTACGGTAAAGAAAGGGCAGGTTGTCTTCGGTTATGATGATCGTGATGACAGTTGGGAGTGACCATGGATGTAGTTGAACGTTGCATTTGTTAGGAACGTTATGAGCCTTCTCATTCAGCTTTCGAATCTTCTGCCCACCGAATAGTCCACCTTGTCATTCTCGCATCTGTTGGGCTTCTTGGTACACCTACTACATGGCCGCACATTGGCACTGCTGATCGACTCTTTGAAGTTCGTTGCAGCCACATACATAGGTCGTACCAATTTGTGGGAGTTCATTTTTTAAAAAATGCACCTGAAATCCACTCCATTCAAGATTGACTGTACCACTCATCAGTGTATTTGAAACTATTTACATAGTGTATGCAACAACTAAACAACCGAAACACAAATATATGCATATACCTTGATTCATAAAATCAATTGATCCATTATGGCATCAACATTTCGGAAGTAATAGCTCTTTCTTTCTGTATACCTGTAACAACAACGGGTTGCAGGAAGTTGGTACAACTTAGAATTAATAAACCTCGTTAATCTTTTTTTTACGGGTAAATGTATTTGCATATGAATAAAATAACATAATCAACCAATCATATCAAGTTATATAAAGCCTACATCTCAAAGCTTATTAACTACGACATTGGTTGGTTATATTAAAAAAAACACTTATGGATTTGGTAAATAAAAGGCCTTTTTTTGTTTTACCTTCATCAGTTCATCATAATTCTATATAGCCCTAGTTCAACAACAAAACTGTCATTTTCAAAACCATATTGCAATACAAAATGAGACCATTAATAACAAAAATAAAACATAACTGATGGTAGAGACTTCCAATTAATGAGTCCATCATCTGTTGTAAATTCACCACCAACTATGACATGTTTTGAACTTGTTTTTTATTTCCTCATAATAAATCTATTTCCTCATAATAAATCTATTTAAACATGAGTCATGAACAACAATAGTACTTAAAGCATAACTAATCAAATTTGGGGATCCACTTACTGATAGAAAACATCATTCATGAGATAAACATACATTTTTACTTAAACATTCAAACCAAATATCTAAAATCTTAATAATTTATACCTTACACAAATTGTATAGCAATAACATCAGTAACCATACCAGAGAATGGTTTCTTAAATTTACCTACTGTATTAATCAAGGAAAAATCTACCATCGATGAATTTCTCATGTACAAACAATCACTTCAATCTCTAAATCACTTTAAACTTCATCGAAACACAATTAAAATCAAATTTAACTATAAATCACAATCTTTAGTTCATAATTATAATAAGTACCTGTAAGAGTATTCCATGATCATAGTGAAAAAAACCATTTGGATTGATCGATTTTGTAAAACAAAATTAAATTGAACATAATCAATGGCAGAGAGGCGAGATGTTAGAGTGTGTGATAGAATTAGATTAATTGTGGAATTGAAACTGATATTGAAAAGATTTAATGCTTAACAAAAATAGAGATTGATGGAGCGTATAGAAGAAGCTATTGAAGAATGAATAGCTGTGAAGATAGAATGGTATTGTGGTGTTGTACGCATTAAATCTCCAACCAATCACAGCCAAGACACATCAACGCATTAATTTCTGGTTTATTAGTCTGTCTATATATATATATATATATATATATATATATATATATATGAAATATATAAATTGTAGCTAATTGGCTACAATTTTAAAGTATAAAATGTGGGTCCCTGATTTTTTTTGTAGGTCCTGATTCTTTTCTGTGGGTTCCTGATTAATTGATAATGTAATTTTTGTGAAAGATTGTAGCCAAGATATCCTCATATATATATATATATATATATATATATATATATATATATGATCAAATAGGAAGAATAATTAAAATAAAAAGTGTAGGAAGGATTGTGAGGGCGACATGTGTCACCCCTATGCCACATCATATGACACATCATATGACACATGTCACCACCCCCACCCCCCCCCCCACCCCCCGCAAAAAAAAAATTTTCCCGCCAAAAAAAAATTTTTTTTGGGGCAAAAAAAAATTTTTTTTTTCCCCGCCAAAATTTTTTAGTGCATCACAGTTATAAAGTTACTGCATCACAATTATAAAAGTTACTGCATCACAGTTTTAAATTTTAGTGCATTAAGGTTATAAGTTACTGCAACATAGTTGATGCACTAAACTATTAACTAGGATGCAGTAACTTATAATAAAGATGCACCAAAACTTAAAAAAGAATCGTATTTTAATTGTGATGCAGTTACATACATATATGATGCATAAAACTTATGATAATTCAGTTTATTTATAACCATGATGCAGTAACTTTATAACCATGATGTAGTAACATTAAAACCATGAATGCAGTAATCGTGATGCAGTAAAATCATAATTGTGATGCAGTAAACGTGATGCAGTAACTTTATAACCGTGATGCAGTAACTTTATAACTGTGATGCACTAAAATTTTTTGGCGGGAATTTTTTTTTTTTTTCTTTTGCCCAAAAAAAAAATTTTTTTTTGGCGGGAAATTTTTTTTTTTCGGCGGGGGGGGGGGGGGGGGGGGGGGGGGGGTTGACACGTGTCATATGATGTGTCATATGATGTGGCAAGGGGGTGACACATGTCACTCCCACAATCCTTCCTACACTTTTTATTATAAGCCCCTTTTTATAATAACCCCACCCTATATATATATATATATATATATATATATATATATATATATATATATATATATATATATATATATATATATATATGATCAAATAGGAAGAATAATTAAAATAAAAATGATAAAAAGTAATCACAACAACATATTTAAGATGCACCTACAAAAGTGGATGCATCTTCCTTCAAATTTTTCCTCTTATTTGAAATGTGTGGCTAAAATTACTTCTTACCTTTCTTATTCTAATTATTATATATATATATATATATATATATATATATATATATATATATATATATATATATATATATATATATGGAAAAAGAGTATATACACGTACGTAAATTGCTAGCAACACGTACGTACGAGCACCATAACACGAGGGACCATAAAGACAAGGAAAGTAAGCTTTGAAATGTATTGTTTGGTCATGAAACAAGAAAATGAACTAATTTAGACATAACGAATAATGCATGTGAATTCAAATTAGCTGTTTGACCAAAACCTAAAAAAACAAAACACGAAAGGGATGCATGTCAATATGGGACCTTATATAATTAATACTAGTTATAATACCCGTCCACGCACGGGGTTTTGAAATAAAACTTTTATCATGTATTTAATACCGAATATATTGTCTTAAAATGTATTGAACTTTACACGTATTCATCTAATATAACACGACACTTTTAGATGGATCATATTTACTTTAGATGTTATTGTCCGTTTTATATATATATATATATATATATATATATATATAGAGAGAGAGAGAGAGAGAGAGAGAGGAAGGTTAATGTGAGAACTTTCTTAAAGTTGTAAAAATGAGAACTATTCTAAAATACCATTAAAACATTGATACATAACCATTTTAGCGAAGATGCACCAAAATATTATATATTAATACAAGTTAACATTAAATCGATTAATAACCAACTCATACATGATAAACGGATTACTGATACACAATTAAAATTTTGATACATATACATTAAAATCACAAAAAACTAATTTCTTATACATAAATTGATACACCTAATACACAACAACCACTAAAAACTTGATACACAATACTCAACCTTGATACACATTACACGTTGAATCAAAGTGTATCACCTAGTTTACGTCAATTTTCATAAGAAAACCCATCAAATATTTAACAGTTTTAGTTGTAATTAATTATTTTTTTATTTTCTTTTAAGTTGAGTGTCATTTATGAGATTTTGGTTAGTTCTCATTTTTACAACTTTAAGAAAGTTCTCATTTGATCTCAATTTTATATATATATATATATATATATATATATATATATATATATATATATATATATATATATATATATAATAATGTATATCAATGACGCATCTAAAGACTTGATACCAAATTATTACGATCTACTGCTTATGAATCTTCTATTTTCACCCTCGTATCTTCCCTTTTTTACACGTTAGTTTTTTTTATTGATGTAAACAAATAGCATAACACAATTTGCATTTTGATGATACCATTACAAAATGTACATATTATTTGATTGTAACTTTTTTAAAGTCGTGCGGTCCATTTGATGATCTCTCTGTCAATTATTTGTTAGTCTGTTAAACTTGTTTTGTTTGGGTTCTTGTATAACTAATAGTTTTAGAAATATGTTTTTTACTGAAATGAATAGAAGCGGAGTGTTGATGACTCGTGACATAGAGCGATAAGGTCTTATTCGCTAATGGTGATTTGTATAAATTGCCTTGCTGCCATTTTGTTAATCACCACCCATAAATTGAGTCTCTATTTTAATTTCTTAAACAAAAACAGATATAGAAGCTTTTGGTAATACTATATTATGTTGTTAGTTATATTGTGGACTATTATATCACGCTTGTATAATATGTTGAGCTATTGTAAGTTGAAAGTGTAGCAATAGCACCAATAAAGTTGACCATTATGAAACAGGTCGGGAAAGTTAAAATATCATTTACAAATATTTACATAAAAAATTATGCTCGATTCAATATTGACTTGTACAACTTTTTAGACCATATCAGAATGGACCTAATAAATATAACGTATGCCTACAGTGTGGATGTTAAAATTTTAAAAATTGTAATATCAGTATACAATAAAAATTAAATTTAGTTTTACAAACTATACTGAACTTCACACTTCACTTAAGATACATCGAGAATGCAACTTCAAGTAAAATGTAAGGCTTTATGTATTCTTTTGTGGAAGTACCTTTGGCGGAACATCTTTCGACTTATCCCAACGTAACCATCATTTTGCAATGACAGCCTCTATCGATAAAAAAAACACAAAAAAAATAAATTCCAAGCCCTATTTGTTAGATATTGCAATATATGATTCTCGTTTTACATGTTTAGCATTATAACATAGATCATTTAAACTTATTTTGCTCGATGTTGAATGTCGTTTCACGTGCTCTGGTACCTTTCCCAAATGCCTCTCCATTAGGAAGAATGTGACTGGTATAACCGTACAAAGATGTAGCTCCAATCCCATAGCCCACGCATCAGTATTCCAAGTTAAGACCTGCATTTAACTCATCGTTTACTACTGGTCTATATAAAGTCCAAAATTAACGTAAGGAAGTAAGGAACATTAATAAAATACTAAAACCCACCCTTTTACAAATGACCTCAAAATAGATGAATTATCATCCAAAAAAACATTAAAACAATCCAATCTCCATAACTTGATCAAACTTAGAACTTAATAAATATTCAAGATTTAAACAAAGAATTAGATCAAATGTGACCAATAATTTTGACTTTAGAAATTCGAACTTTTTGTTTATAATCAACAACTTAAATTTCGATTCCCATTAGTTCTGGCTTCTCAAATATTATTAAAGTATCGAAATGATCAGTAAAACACATTAATTAAAATCTAAAATTCAAAATTTTCTCCAACAACAAATTAGGGTTTTGAAATTAATCGTCAAACATCAATTCACATATATATGATGCACCAAATTCAGTTCAGTTTAATTTAAATTCAAAATCTTAAATTTAAAAAAGATGTGTTCTGAAATCTAACAACAGTCTCATTAAACTCACAGCTACTTTAAGTCATTAATATCAAATCTTAACCTATCAATTATCAGCCTAAGTTAGATTTTACCCACTTATTAATCTAATGTTCCGTAAAGTTTTTTAAAAATGTTTTTCCGGATATCCGTGTATAAAATTTAAATAATAATTACATGAGTCGTTGTTATAAGTACAATCGCGTATATTTGATATCATGTTATACAAAATGTGCGAGTTTAGTAGCACGAGTGTTGTCGTTGTTATAAGTTAAAATATATACGTATATAAACTTTTATTTAGCAGACATAGATGTTATGGTCGATGTTGTTGTTTAACTTTTAACAATTGGTATCATGTTGTACGAAATATGCGAGTTTAGTAGCACATAATGAGCTCATGAAGTTAAAATATACTCTGTAAAGTTTTTTAAAAATGTTTTCAGGATATACATATATAAACTTTAAATAATAATTACATTAGTCGTTGATATTTATATTACCGTTAATAATAATTTAGCCGTATTTAATATTCAAATTCAAATACCCATCGATTAAACTTTTAAATAGGATAACATGAGTCTTTATTTAACGACATAGTAAAAAAATATTTTAATAGATGAAAGTTTAAAATTAATGTTTATTTTAAAATTATCTAACATATATTAAACCTAATTCGTACATTTATAAAATTTTGTAAGTTTAATGGATGAAAGTCTCAAGTCAATACTAATACTCATGTAATTGTAAACAAAGTTTATATTATAAAGTGTAGGGGGTATAAAGTGTAAGGGGTTATTTGTTTATTATCTAAAGTTATTAAAAAACATGGAGATTTATAATTTTACACTTAACTCCAGATATTATATTTAAAATTCAACCACTAATGTTTTATTAATTACCTCCTCTTTTTTTAAGTTTTTATTTTCCTAAATTTGACACCTATATTTTCATGTGTTTTTTTTCACAATCAAATTCTCTACCAAATTTTTTAAAGTTTGACCAAAATCAATTTAATTTTGACTTTCTATTGACCAATAACGTTGCTCGATTTCGCTTACGTGGCAAAATTGAGCTCTGCTATTGGTCCAATTGTTTTTTCAATGAGAAGGGATTTGCAAAAACACTCCGAAATGATGTAATTCTTTTATTATATAAAAGATTGGATACGATAGAGCATCGAACTTATGTTTGATGCCGGCAAGAACAAAAATGATGCTAATATGCGATGAATCGATAAATGTATGTTATAAAAAAATTAGCAGCTTAACATATATAAAATCAATCAGTAGCCGATCCAGAAACAAAAACTATAGAATAAATTATGGGTTGTGTTAACCCCACGGTAGTCTACTACCATAGCTGCAGGTTTTGTCCTTTTAGGTGGGGCCCACATGCAGGTTTTGTCCTTTTAGTTTTTTTTTTTTTTTTTTTTTTTTTTTTTTTTTTTTGTTGTTGTCCAAGTTTGTTTTTTATGTAAGTTTTGTTTTTTTTTTTGTTTTTGTTTTTTTTTTTTTTTTTGTCACAAACACAAACACAACTGCAAACACAAAACACAACACAACCAACTGCAGTATTGAGAAAAACAAAGGCTCGGATTTTTCCGTTATCGTCATCGCCAAGTCCTCTTTTTTTTGTCACAAACACAACTGCAAACACAAACACAGCTGCAAACAAGGCCCTTGTTGACCACACACTAGTCTATTTTTTAGACAAACACAACTGCAGTATTGAGACAAACACAAACAAAAGGCTCGGATAATTGTTATCGTCATCGCCAAATGTGGAATTTTTAGAAGGCTCGGATTTGAAGGTTGCGAAAGTGATAAAAATATCACTCCGCCATACCATTCGGTTTTAAAAACCATTCGTCATCGCCTCGGCTCAGATTGTAAACCAATCATCATTGCCTACACCCTACAAAATTTACAAGTTACACAGCCAAAGATTCTCAAGTTCTGAAAAGTTCACATGCCAAACTGCACAAGTTCTCAAAAGTTCACATGCCCAAACAGCACAAGTTCTCAAAAGTCACATGCCCAAACAGCAGGATTCTCAAAAGGTACATCACAAGCCAAATAGTAAGGATTCCCAGGATTCAATCCTGGACTATAAACACAAGTGTGAATCACAAACAACTAAGCAACCACAAGTCTAAACAAGTTACTAACCACAAGTGTGAATCACAAACAACAACTAAGCAACCACAAGTCTGAACAAGTTACTAACCACAAGTCTGAAAGAAGCAGTATCACAAGTGAAACACAAGAAGCAGTATCACAACAAGTGAAACACAGAGCAACTCTCAAAGAAGCAACCACAAGTCTGAATCACAAACAAGTGAAAATGTGGAATTCACAATTTAACACACGGGAGGTAAGGCTCAGATTACATTAAATCCTTTATCATATTGGCTGCAACATCAAAGGTTGCAAATATATTGCCTATCCATTTGGAAATGCCACGCCAAAATTAAGCTTTTATTTTTTTTAAATCATCATAGCCATTTAGGGAGGGTTTGTCTAAAAAATAGACTAGTGTGTGGTCAACAACACCATCACCATAAACATCAAACATCACAGAAACATCACTTTATCACCTTGATGTCTCACACACAATTAAGTAAACATCACGTATCTAACAGAACCACCACCCCAGAACCACCACCCCAGCACCACATAAACATCACATCACATAAACATCACGTATCTAACAAAACCATCAGAGATACATCACGGATCTATTTTTTTTAGATCTAAACATCACGTATCTAACAAAACATCACATCACATAAACATCACGTATCTAACAAACCCCCATACTAATTTTACGAAACCCTAATTTAAAAAATTAGGGTTTCTTTAAAAAAATCAAGATTTTGATACATTAACGTACGAATCTTTCAATTAACACACTTTATTATGAAGTAATCAAGTCAGATTCAAAAACCCCCAAACCAATTTTACGAAACCCTAATTAAAAAAATTAGGGTTTCATTAAAAAATCAAGATTTTGATAAATTAACGTACGAATCTTTCAATTAACACACTTTATTATGAAGTAATCAAGTCAGATTCAAAAACCCCCAAACCAATTTTAAGAAACCCTAATTAAAAAAATTAGGGTTTCATTAAAAAATCAAGATTTTGATAAATTAACGTACGAATCTTTCAATTAACACACTTTATTATGAAGTAATCAAGTCAGATTCAAAAACCCCCAAACCAATTTTACGAAACCCTAACAAAACCATCACGTACCTAACAAAACCATCACATAAACATCACGTACCTAACAAAACCATCAGAAAAACATCACATAAACATCACGTACCTAACAAAACCATCAGAAAAATATCACATAAACCATCACAGATCACCAACATCACCACACACTCACAAACTCTCTCACAAATCACCAACAACATCACACAAATATTAGTGTGATTTTAGATCTAAAAAGAGAGCAGATAACTTAGAGAGAGAGAGAGTTTTTTTTGAGTGTGTGGTGTGTGTGGTGTGTGTGAGACATCAAGGTGATAATACCGAGTGTGGTGTGAGACAGCTGTCTCACACAAACGCGTTTTTATTAACTTTTTTTCTTAAAAAAAAAAAAAAAAAAAGGTGTATTAAAAGTGTAAATAAAAAGTGTATTAAAAGTGTTATACAAAAAAACATTTAGTTGTAAAAAGTGTTATACAAAAAAACATTTAGTTGTAAAAAAGTGTATTAAAAAAATTTTGTATTAAAAAAATTTTGTCATTAAAAAAAACATTTTGTTATACAAAAAAATATTTTGTTATTAAAAAAATTAGTTGTAAAAAAATTGTGATAAAAAAAATATTTTGTCATAAAAAAAACATTTTGTTATACAAAAAAGTTAGTTGTTAAAAAATTGTGAAAAAAAAATATTTTGTTATAAAAAAACCATTTTGTTATACAAAAAAATTAGTTGTAAAAAAATTGTGATAAAAAAAATATTTTGTCATAAAAAAAACATTTTGTTATACAAAAAAGTTAGTTGTCAAAAAATTGTGATAAAAAAAACATTTTGTCATAAAAAAACCATTTTGTTATACAAAAAAGTTAGTTTAAAAAAAAAAAAAAAAAAAAAAAACGTCACCATACGCGTTCGTAACGTTTTTTCAGGGGTTCGGATCTCACGAGCAATTAACGGATTGGGTGCAAAACATAGCTCGGGAACTCGGTTTTGTGATTGTTAAAAGAAGAAGTAAATCAGAAAACGGTATTATGAACGAAATCAATTATGGGTGTACAAAGGGTGGGATTTATTCACCCGAAGGTACTGGAAAACGGAATACCAGTACATGTAAAACCGATTGCCCATTCAAATTGGTGGCGAGATATCTTAAAAGAAGATCATGTTGGATTTTGAAAGTGAAGGATGATAGTCATAATCATCCTATGTTAGAGTCGCTGCATGGTGTGCCATATGCAATGCGCTTAAATGATGATGAGTTCGAGTTGGTTAAAGAATTGACAGAGTATACCGTAAAGCCACGTAAAATACTCTCGACAATACAGGGTCGTAATCCGGATAACGTGTCTAGCACAAGAACTATATATAACGCACAAGTTAAGATCCGGAAAGCCAAAATGGGTAATCTAACTCCAATTCAAGTCCTTTACTCACACCTGCGGCAATCAGGGTACACATATTACGATAGGGTAAGTGCTAATAATGAGCTTGAGGAACTATTTTTTGTTCACCCTACGTCGTACGCTTTATGGTGTACGTTCCCTGAAATCATGCTAATAGACTCCACGTACAATACCACACTGTTTAAATTGCCATTTTTGGAGATTGTCGGAGTAACATCAACAAATAAAACATTTTCGATGGCGTTTAGTTTTTTAAACAGTGAAAAAGGGCCTAATTTTAAATGGGTATTGCAACGTGTAAAGCTGTTGATAGAGGAAAGGTACTATCCACGTGTTATCGTCACCGACAGGGATTTAGCCTTGCTTGGGGCATGCAGAGCAGAATTCCCTGGTGTTCACAAAGTACTATGTCGATGGCATATTTCCCAAAATATACTTCAGCATTGCAGAGGTAGATGTGAGTCGAGTGATGAGTACAACTCCATCAAACGCACATGGGATTGGATGGTTAAAGCTCAATCACGCGCCTTATTCGAGCAACATTATCGACGACTACAACAAAAATTGGTCAACAAACCGGGTACTTAATTATTAATTTAGTGTTTTTTATTATTTAACGAATATGCACCCGATTGACCTTGTATTAATTCATCGTTTTTCAGAGATTGCCCAGTATCTGGATAACTGGCTCCGAGAGTACGGGCACATGTTTGTCTCGTGTGTTACCGATGAATATCAAAGCTACGGCCAGTCAACAACGTGTAGAGTTGAGGCTCAACATGCATTGTTGAAATTATATTTGGGCACAGCACAATCCAACTTAAACACGTTGTTGATTTCGATTGATAAGATTCTTATTTCTCAAAAGAGCGCGATACAAGAGACTTTTAACAGGAGAAAAAAATGAGAAAATGAATAAATGTGATATACCAATATTTTCAGAGTTGTTGTATAACATTTCCAAACATGCTTTTACACTCATGCACAAAGAACTCCTTCAAACGAATTTCGCCGCAGAAGATTGTAACCATCAGTTGCGATCAATTTATGGGTTGCCGTGCTTTTGTCAAATGATGGGGTATCGAATTCATGGTAAGTATATTAAAGTCAATATTAATGAATGCTTTCACGGAATGCTTCCACGAAATGGTTTTACATAAGTCACTTTTGATAAATGCAGGTGTGCCAATTCCATTGGAAAGCATTGATATATTTTGGAGAACCCTGTCTGTACCGTGGCCCATTGTCGGTAACCTTGTGCTTGATGATGATGATGATGATGATGATGAAAGAGAGTTTGAAAATGACGTTCGACAATTCAAGAGTGCTTTTGGCAAAGCGACGTCGTTTGTCAAGAAGAATATGTTGAACAAGTTAAGAGGGATATACCAACCTGAATCTGTGGACACACGTCAACCTGTTGTTCAGGAAAATACCCGTGGACGTCCGAGCGAAAAGAACAAAAAGTCCAAGGCTACAAAAGTTCCGGACTTAAATGAAGTACCGATCGTAGATCACCGAAGAAGTACGAACACAAGATCTACGAAAGTCCCGAAATTGCCGAAAGAGCCTCCAAGACACAGTTCGTACACGGGTACTAGTCCACGGCACAGATTATATGTTGGAGATACTGTGAGCAATGGTTTTATTCGGGAAATTCCACTGCTTTACCGTCCATACGTAATAAGTATACGTAATGTTGCGGGTGATGGGAATTGCGGGTTTCGGTGCGTTGCTCACTTTATTTTTCAAAACGAACATATGTGGGCCGAAGCCAGACATAGGTTGTTGCAAGAGTTAGATTACCATAGGAGTACTTACACAGATATGTGGGGACCACAAGACTTTAACTTTCTTTGGAATACGATAAACTGGTTCAACGGAGGTGCACATCAAGGTTACTGGATGGTGATGCCAATGACGGGTATAGTTATCGCTTCAATGCTAAATCGACCGATTGTATTTCTATCCATGCGTGGTTATAACACATGTTTTCCGCTTTTTTCCGGGCCAAACAACACACAAGGAATCGACCCCCTTGTGATTGCCCGTGTGGGGGAGGGCTCATGTGCTCATTACATTATACCGACGCTAGAACCAACTTTTACACTTCCGCGTAACCACCCACAATGGAGGTTTTTCCGACAGCCAATTGCAGAACAATGGATAAGTTTATATCAACATCGACTATCGACATTGTAAATAATTATTGATTTATGTTGTAAATAATTATTGATTTATGTTGTGAATAATTTTACAGACAAAACATTGTAAATGATTATTGATTTATGTTGTAAATAACTGTTTGTATTATATAGTAATTGATTAAATATTTATTTATATTAGTAAATAACATTATTGATTGATTATGCAAATTCTTTGGTCAGATGAGCCAAAGAAATCCTTTCTGGTGCCGATGTAATAAAGGATTTATTGTAGAACGGACATCCTAGCAAGATGGTAGTCGTGGGCGACTGTTTTATGCATGTCCTCTTTCAGTGGTAATTAATCATACGTTTGCTTAGTTATGTAAATAATTTGTTTGTTTAAAATACATTTCTTATTATTTCCTGAACATGTAACAGCCAGGTACAAAAGACTATGGGTGTCGATACTTCGCGTGGAAAGATGTATTTGAAGCACAGCACTTTAGTCAAGCCTCTTCTTCAATGCATTGCTCAAACTGCGTTGCTACAAAAAATGAGATCAAGTTGTTGAAGCAAAGAATAAAGGCGCTGGAAATGGAGTTAGAAATGGCAAGGAATCCTGAGGATCACGCTTGTCAGTCAAGTGCCCGGCTCCATGATCTTTTAACCGAAATGAATAATCTTCATATGTCGTAGATATTGTTGTTTTTAAATAATATGTTAACGTTGACGTTTAATTTTATAATAATAGTTGTTGTTTTTAAATAATTTAAGTTTAGGTGTAAACACTGATCTTGTAGTAGTTAATAAATGCAAATGAGTCAACGTCATCTTTTTTTATAACGCCATATTTTTTTTATAACGTCATATTTTTTTATAACGTCATATAGGCAATTATTAATTAACTATACACAACACAAAAACATTACAAACATTAGTTTATAAATGCAAATAAGTCAACGTCATATTTTTTTATAACGTCATATAGGCAATTATTAATCTTTTTTTATAACGTCATATCGGCAACTATTAATTAAGTATACACAACATTACTAACATTACAAAAAAATATACAAAACAAAAACATTACAAACTTAAAAAAAAAAAAAAAAAAAAAAAAAAAAAAAAAAAAAAAAAAAAACTACAAGACAAAAGTACAAAAAAATAACAAAAAAAAAACAAAAACAAGTACACCCTCCCACTAGGGGAGGGTTTGTCTAAAAAATAGACTAGTGTGTGGTCAACAAAGGCCTAAATTATACATTTTACCTGTTGACTATCTATAAAGATAGCAACCTAGTTAGTTAAAGTTTAGATTTGGTGGATGACATGTTGATTATGTCAATGAAAATGATACTATAAATAACTATAAATTGCAATCAAGTTAAATGGTCCAGATTTTTTTTGCCAGGGTGAATCTCTTTTACCCAAAAAAGTTAAATGGTCCAGATTTCTAAATAGATTAAAGTATGTCGGTTTAATTCGTAATGCCAGTATTTTGTCAATGTAACATGTTGGTTTCCTTTGCGTGTTGGACTGTTTGTTTGACTTGCATTGGATGTTACATATATGTTAAAAAAAAAAAAAAAAAAAAAAACAAGTTGGAAATGGTACATTCAAATATTGATATATCTAAGATGATTAAATTTCTTGTTACTGATACACGGGAAAAAAAAAAAAAAAAAAAAAAAAAAAAAAAAAAAAAGTACAGTAATATTTCATGTGAACAGAATGTCAAATAGTTGAGCAGATGAATCACATTACAATATTTGGCTGAAAAAGACAAATTAATCTTTTGTTGCACGAGGCCTCTTTTTATCCTTCTTTTGTCAGTAATCATTTACTACTACTACTACATGCATGGTAATAATTTGAGATATGTTTTATTGACTTTGTGTGCTTCAAGTTAACAAAATTGGCTAAAAAGAACACACACACAAAAACTACTATATATAACAACAAAACAAGATTTTTCATGTCATATGACATATGACTTTAATGTCATGATATAACATAAACTCCCAAAAATGACATGTTTTATAATATATAATGATAATGATGGTTGCACCATATGATAGATTTTAAACAAAAAAAAAAAAAAAAAAAAAAAAAAAAAAAAACTTAGCTTGAAAATCAGGCTATCAAATATATGTCGATCAGTTCCTAGTGTTTTGGTGGTCATATTTAGCGTTACTATTTGACTTAGTCGATATATAGATAAGATACTAATATAATAATAGTTAAAAAGCCAATGTTTAATACTTTAATGTGTCTAAATTCATGGTATCTTCTCATTCTTTGGTATTTATAAACCACATTTTCGCTTATCATTATCAATAAACAAGCATTATAAATATATAGTTTTACAAGATCCTTTTAGATACCACAATATATTGCTAAGCCTCATAAATACAAACCAAGTCCATATATAACCATAAACAAGTACGTCTAACAATTATATCACTTATTACAATCAACGAAAGCCATGGGGGAGGTCGAAGTGAAGATGGTAGTTTTCGACGACGGTGTTGCGGTTATCAACGTGTCGAATACAACTGTTATCGAGCCCGTTGCGACTTCAAGTACGTTTCAACTTTTTTATTTCTTGTTATTTATTGTTCACATGATTAGTTATCAACAATGTTAGTCACCATGCACCACCTTTGACCATCATACACCATTACCGTTGACCACTGTACACCGCCACCTTTGACCACCGTTAAACCGCCTCCTAAACACAATTTTGTGATAAAACACGTACATAAATCTAGATTGATTCAAACGTTAACTTTAACACAAACATTTAGTCCATCAATATTGGAAGATGACTAGGACAAAAAGCGTTAGCGTTTTTCAACCTAACGGTGTGACGGTAACGGTCGGTGGTGGCGACAAGGACGATGAAGATGATACGGTGACGGTAACGGTAACGGTAACGATGGCGGCTGGTGGTGTAAGCTGATACTTACGTGTGTGTGTAACTTGGGGAGGAGGGTTTGGTCGCATGGGTTCACATTAGGTTTAAAGTGTTACACTACTACACAACTGGGCAAATGCTACGGAAATTTGCAACGGAAAATTTCCGTAGCAAATATGCAACGGGTTTGCAACATATTTGCAATGGATTAGCAATGACACAGGAACCCGTTGCAAATCCATAGCAAAAATTAAACTATTTTCTTTTATACTTATTATTAAATATTCCGTTGTAAATTCGTCAAGTTAATTTGAAATTTGTAACGGATTTGCAACGGAATTTTTTAAAAAGTACATAAAAAAAAACTATTATTTTCTTTCATTGCAAAATTGTTGCAAAATTTCAAATAAATTATACTTATTTGCAACGGAAAATTTCTGTAGCAAATATGCAACGGATTTGCAACATATTTGCAACGGATTAGCTAAGACATAGGAACCCGTTGCAAATCCATTGCAAAATTAAACTAATTTCTTTTATGCTTATTACTATTAAATATTCCTTTGTAAATTCGATAAGTTTATTCATAATTTGTAACGGATTTGCAACGAAATTTTTTAAAAATATATAAGAAAAACTATTATTGTTTGTTTTGATTATTTTGTTTGCTTGATTGGGTTTAATCTTGGGTCACGGTTTGGAAATTGAACCCACTCGTCGATCTCAGTCTCTCTCTTGTTAGCTTGGTTTGGACTTGGTTTTGTTAGTTTGGTCCGTTTGGTTGTCTTACTTGCTACGTGTAGTCACAACCGAGACCAGATGGTCTCGGCAAGGTAAGTTATTGGCCCGTTTGGTTTCTGTGTATTACGTGTGGTTATTTGAGACTTGATGGTGATTTGATTACTCGAGCCGTAGGTTAGTAAAGGCCGAGAGTTGTTATTGACATTATGGACTTGATATTGGACTTGAAACGTAATGTTTTGACTATATGAGTGTTAGTCGAGACCTTGTGGTCTCGGTGAGACCTCGACTTGCCCATATTTGGCTTGAAATGCTTGACTTGGAACAAATTTGGGGTATGGTGACTTTTGACCCGGCCTTGTGATCTTGACTTTTGACCCGACAAATGACCATTTGCAACGGATTCCTACCGTAGTATTAGCCCTCTTGAGTTGTAGTGAGAGTTGACTAATTATTTCTATTCAAACTTAAAATCCTAATATAGGTAACACATTTATATGGGAAACATCTACAGGTAATGTATATCATACCACCTACCTCATATCATTATTGTCTGACCGTTCAATACTATAGAGTGTTTAAACCATTGGCTTCGATCCTTTAGGGGGCTTATTGGTGATTAGCCATACCATAACATAACGAATGGGGTTCCGCCTATCGGGGGTTTACACATGATGGTCTTACTGTTATTGGTACTAAAGTGGGAAAACCCATAATGCTCGATTCGTATACAAGCACTATGTGCATGGAATCATGGCGACAACTTAGTTTTAAATGTGCGATGATAGAGATATCGACTATGACTGATCTTAAAGAGAAAATTACTGTTGCAACGCCTAGTATTTCTGGAGGGTAGAAAACTTTGGATGTCAAAATTGTGGAATATGAATGGAGACCACCTCGTTGTTATAAATGCAATTTTTTTGGTCATGTGGATTCACTATGCCCAAAACGTGTGATACAGGTTGAGGATAATAATAAAACAACTCATAAAATTGAAGATGGGTTTCAACAAGTTACTAAGAGGTGCAATCATGGTTTCGTTATATGAAATCATAATTTGGATGCTAGATAAGGAGATTGAATGCATGTAGGAAAAAAAAGTAGTCGTTGTATTTACGTATGGTATGTAAATCGGTTTAGAGATGGGATGAGAATGGTTTTGCTGTTTGGTTTCCCGTGTTGAACGGTAAGAACCCGATGAATTGATTGAGATTAAGAAGCTCGGGTAATACTTAAACAAAGACAATACTTTACTGCTGTGAGGCAGTATTTGCTCAAGTGTGTGAAACTTGTGAAGTTGTGTATGTTGCCTTCTATTTATAAAGAGCCGAGTATGGTTTAGAGATAAACCCTTGAGGGATGATCAACGACTGTGAAGAAGCCAGGTGTTGATCATCTAGAGAACATAAAAGGAGGACACATGCTCAGTGTTCCGTGGCTCGTAAGGGAGAGTGCTCTGTCTTCTATTTTGTTGGTCGTGTGTACCCCACTGTGTCATGTCAGACTCTTACGTCATAACCGTTTGTGATAGTTGGGAACAGTTGTCTCATGAGCATGTACTATGCAACCTGAGAAATGTTACCAGGCTTGGTTCGACCTGGGTTTGGATAGTTCTTGTCAAGATTGACTCACAAACTCTTGTTGTTTGGACTTGATTCGAGCGTGTGTTTAGTGGGTTTGGGCCACTAATAATGATACACTATCATGTTGTATATATCGAGCAAAAACATCAATTGTTGTTGAGGGTGCTAGACAAAATAATTCAAATGTGATAAAAAAAATGCAGGGACGAGTGCTAGGTCTGATCAACCGAGTTCCACTACTAATAGATATAATGTATGGATGGTTTGCAGGATGAAAGGGTGAATATAGAACGTCTTATTACTAATGATAATCAAGAAATAGAGGATGTTGAAGCAAATAATGATGACACGACTGCATTTTTTACGGAAGGTAAGTTGACTGAGGGGCAAGCATTCCTCGACATAATGTTTAAATGATTAGTGTCGCATCTTGGAATATAAGGGGCTTGAACCGACTCCCCAACCAAGCGGAGGTTCATGAAGTAGTGAATGGAAATCAATTGTGTTCATGGTTTTTGAACACTCATTGTATTAATTAGCTTCTTATTATTTTTAATATATTCCTAAGGTAATTTTTTTCCAAAAAAATTACTGAATACTTTTCAGATATTTACTAAAAATTTGAGTATTGTGATTTTCATTTAAAATAAAAATAAAAGAAAAAATTGAAAAATGTGTGACTAAATAGGTAAAAACTTTTTTTTAAAAAAATTCTCACCAAGTAAAAAACTAAAAACCCCCCTGAATTTTTAATAGTCCCGGTTCCAACGAAATTTGGGCTCCAACATTTCATATCCCGCCTAAATTATTGAATTGGCCCCAAAAAAATTTCATTTCCCTCCTCTTGACCATCCAGGTAAACAAAAAAACACTTTTACCCACTCACATCTCATCTCAATCTCTATCACACCACAGCTGCTGCCTTTCAATCTTCTTCTATGGAGGCTGAATAAAATACCACGGACATTGTTTTGCCACACCACTACCACCGACAGTGTGTAAAGTATTGAGTAGCTATCTTTACTGTGATGTAATGCCTATCTTACTTAAAGTGCCTTTTTTAACGATTAATTTAACAATTTGTATGTTAAAGTACTAGTATAGTATATGTGCTCCTCTATAACAAATGAGTATTCAAGTATGTAGATGGTTACATGTTTTATGCAGTGGCACATTATTCAATTATCATGTGATTCGTATTAATAAGTTATTTGTTTTGTTTCATATGTTTCAGATGGTTTGCAAGCGAGATCTGAACAAGAGTATGTATGGCATTCGTGGACAGTTAAGATCTCGGAAGGAAGGCTGGATAACTATAATTTGAGTTGGCTCATATGTTAAATGAAATGGTAACTCTTCCACTTTGACTTTTGTTATGCAAAATACTCATATCATGACTTTTCTTGTCTTGGTTATGAATTGAATGTGAATGAAATTTGTTCTTCATTGCTTATAGGAACCTTCATTCTAAGTGGGTATGCCAATTATTTAATCATGTAAGTGATTGTTGGGTGTGATGACTTTGTTTATTTTGTCTCAATTTTGTATGGATCGGTAGATTTGGTAACTAGAGGTTATGGGTTTTCATTAATGTAAACACAAGTTTGCTGTTTTACATCGCCCTCTATGTGTTTGTAAAAATGTCTAAGTGAACATTTGTATTTCTAAAAGCAAACTTTGACCAAAGTTCATTTATTTTGTGTTACAAAAATATGTTAATAGGTTCATAAGTTATAAAAACTTTGAGGTGTTTGTGAAAATGTTGATGTATTTTACCTTACCATAATCTTGATTTGCTATGAAACTCTGAGGCGCTTCTATCACACTCAAGAAATATATATGTTTCTTATGGTTGCAAGTTTAATACTACCGTGTGTCCGTGTTACTTGTATGCATATATAATTTTATATTTATACTCTTATATCTCATTTTCTTGTGTATTGGTGTAGGAATCTACAATGAACTACCTACTTATGTAATTCGAAGTTGTTTATCATCAAAGGATGTCGGGAAAAGGAAAGGCGACTTTGGAAGAAAAATATGCCAATCAACATAATAAGGCAAAAAATGGTGCGAAACTTTTCAGGTTATGGGCATGATTTTCGCATCAACCTCCACCTACCCCTTAAACATTTTGTTGTTTGTTAAACTTTGTTTTTTATACAATATTTTACATGAGCTTGTACAATTGGTTTTAGTTGTTACACTTTCGTTGTTGTAATTTGTTATTTGAATATTTATATCATTACTAATTTGGGTTTGATTTGTGTATTATAAATATTTGATTTTAGATTATAGATGTTTTCCAAATTAATTCAGTGATGATTTTACGACCTGGCAATCCCGTAGCAAAATCACCTCGTTGCAAAATTATACAGTTGCAAAATATTTTTATGCTTATACGGTTGCAAAAGCCATTGTAAATAGTTTCCGTTGCATATTTGTTGCAAAAGGTATCTTTTGCAAAAAAGTCCTTTGTTTCTAACCAATTTTCTTCCGTTGCAAGGCTGTCACAAATATTTTTGCCCGTTGCAATTCCGTAGCAATTATAATTTCCATGGAGCATTTATACAACGGTCGAAATCTGTTGGAAATCCGTTGCAAATAGCCATTTGCAACGGATTCGCAACAGATTTCGACCGTTGCATTTGCCCAGTTGTGTTGTAGTGTTATAATATTTATTTTTTTGTAGTTGGTGTTATAAAATATATTTGTGTGTTTGTTCTTGTTTAGGATTTTTTGGTAACAGCTTATTATCTACGCAATAATTTGACAGTTCATTGTATTTTTCATATGTAATAAAGTTGTTTAAACTTTAAAGTGTTTGCATGGAGTCGAAATATTAAAGGGTTGTTAGGTTTCTTAAGAGGAATGATTGGTGAGTATTGGTATTGAAAAGGGTTTGTAACACCACTACCTTAGGTGGGTTTTGATAATGCTTAGTTTTAAAAGTTTGCTTCTTATTTCATAAATATTAAACTCATAAATCAAACGACTACAATGGTTATCAAATTAAAGTCATTCCTTTATACTCATAATGTCAAAATAAACGGTCCCTTATACATATCTTTAGCAATAAGCTCAATCACAACATGCTTGAGTCGAAAACATGTGCATAAACTTTGAGTAACATTCCTAGTATAAAAATTTTCTAAAGACTTAACTATTTAAATTTAACAGTAAATACATACTTTTTTATTGTTTTAAGAGCAAATTACATGCATATGGTCCTTGTAGTTTGAGTTGACTTTCAAGTATAGTTCTTTGACATTTTCCGATCCAAACAGTTCCCAACATCGAAACATTTAACACTCACGGCTCTTTGACCACACAAACGTCAAGTCTCACCGTTAAATTACCCCAGGTACCTTGCACATAAAGGTAAAATCATCTTTCCATTACTTTTTCTTTTTTTCTTTTTTTTTTAATCTTCACTTAACAATCACCTTTTCCTCTCTGACTCCTTTCACTCTTTAATACTCCGCTTTATCATCTATTTTTCTCTCCACCCTCCCATATCTCTTACGTAGTAATTTTTTGTTAACTTCATCATCTTTTTCACCAAAACTTTCGAACAAAAACCCAGTGAACACATATCACAATCAATTTGTGTAATTTACTCTTGTTTTAAAAATGAAAGTGCATACCCTTTGTCAAGTATCCACTAAACACATATCACATATCTTAAGGTGGGTTGCTCAACAGCGGCGTTTTCCACCAGATCGAGGTCGCATGAATAGGAAATTAATGAAGATGATGAATTAAGCGGGTAAAATGAGAGAGAAAGTCATAAGAGAATGTGTGCATGCATCGGTTTGTCACTTTATCTTATTTGCAGAAGGGAAAAAAAGTTTTAAAGACTATTTTACCCTCATATGTAAGGCACATGAGGAGTTTTAGCCGTCAAAACAAACGGACTACAGACGTTAGTGATAGGGACCGTGAGTGTTAAGGGTTTCGGAGTTGGTGACTGTTTGAGTCGGAAAAAGTGCTAGTTCACATATTTTGCCCTCCTCTTTCATCTTAGGCTAAGTTTAATGGTGACCCTCAAAGGACCGAAAACAATCATATGCACAAATTTTCTCACACAAGTAGATTGCATAATCGACCGAGTTTCCATTTTTTTCCCCTCGTCTAGGACGCGTCCCCTTGGGGGTGTAATGGTTGGAATGCGTCGGTGATGAGGGTCAACCAATCATCCAAACGAAGCTTTACACTCGGCCTTAGTTCATTCATTGGCGTTCAATTTTTGAATGGGAGGACGGCCCAACAGCCCATATTGAGATAGCTCTTTTATGTACTTTACTATGAGTGTGTTCAAGTCCGAATAATAGGACTCTTTTAGCCCAAATTAGCTAGGACCCTTGCTAAATATTCTTTCCATTCTCCTGATTGCACATCAAATATTCCCTCGACCATACAAGTACGTGATGCAACAAATTGGGTATTTTGATGTTACATACTTTTATAGGATTTCCCGTTTGAGAAACCACAGCTAAAATAATGTAATTGTTTTTGAATTGCCATTATGGACTTATGGTATCATCTATGCATCTCTTAGTCGTAGAGCATGGTAATGCTAAGCTACAATCCCTTTGGTTCAAGCGGTTTATGTGATTTGGTACGAGTTACAGATCAAAATAAAAAAATTCAAATGTAAACACGATCACCTGCATTGCGCTCTATTACGTTGCTTCTGCCTATTTTGAGTGTGCGCTAACCGCTAAACATCGCTTAATAATTTGTTACGTTTATGGTTTTTAATGCTTGTGTGTGTGTGTTTAGTTTTCACTAAGCTGAAGGAGAAAATTGAAGAAGCATTAAGCAGAAATGATGTCAAAGCGATCGTTCTAATAGCTAGGTAAGCTATTGAATTAACATCTACTTTTTACCATATTTCATGGTTATCTTGTGAGGTTATTAGATGTAAACGTTAAAGACTATCAACTGTTTCGATGAGATTACTAAGGAAGTTCAAATGTTTTCTTCTTAACTATGCAACATTCATGAATATTCGTTCGTTTATACTACTAGTGACAATTTTTATTTTAAGCACTTTATTTATAAGTTTCCTGCTGGCATTGCTTTTCTTTTAATTTTTAATTTTTTTTATTAATTTATTTTTTATTATTATTATTATTATTTTTTTGGCTAAATTTGACTCTCTTAATTTTTGTAGTTAAAAATGACGATTTTTATGGTGAGTTCGACATCATCAACTTCCTACAAGCACAAAAGACTGGTAAGCCATTTCTACTTATCGACCTAGTATTAATAGTCCAATTTGTTGATTAATATGGTAATTGATAACGTAACATTGTTTTCAGAAGACACATCTATTCTACCTGATGTATCTGGACTTGTGCTCAATACTATTGAAGGTCTTTTCGAGTTATCATACAACTCTGCTGTTCTTAAGTTATTTTATAAATCTGATAAACTTATGCTCTTTTGCTTACTTAGATGCCAAGAAACCTATTGTTGCCGGAATAGAAGGGTCGCTACGTGGGGTTGGATTAGAAGTTTCAATGGTTTGCAAATTTGGATTCTGTGCTTCAGCTTTTTCATTGTTCATGTTGCAAAATTGTGAAACTCCTTTTGTTTTTTGTTTTTTATTTTATTTATTTATTATTATTTTTTTTTAAACAGGGATGTCATGCGCGTATTGCCAGTCCACATACACGACTTGGTTTGCCTGAATTATTGCATGGGATTATTCCAGGAGCTGGAGGTATGATTAACAATCTAGGATAAATCTTACAGTAATTAATATTATTTTGTTCAAGGATTTGTGATATATAAAAAGTTCAAATACTTTTTTTAGGTACCCAGCGACTTCCTAGGCTTGTGGGATTGCAAAAGGCAATTGTTATGATGTTGGTGAGTTAAAAGTGCGATTTTGTATAAAGTTAATTATTGATCATGGTAGTCATTTTGTCAAGTTTTTAATTTGCATCTCTAATACTAATATAAGTATTAAATTTGTAGACATCCAAATCGATATCATCTGAGGAGGCGGAGAATCTAGGTCTCATTGATGCTATTGCATCTCCTCATGAGTTGCAAGAAGTCTCTAAGAAATGGGCATTAGACATAGCCGAAGAGTGCAAACCGTGGGTCCGGTCTCTTACCAGAACGGACAAGATTGGGTCCCAATCTGAATCACAACAGATAATCAAGGTTGCGAGAGAGCAAATTAAACAGGATATGCCGCATCACCAAGCATGCCTTGAAGTAATCGAAAAAGGCATTGTGCATGGAGCAGACCATGGTGTTCTTGAGGTATCGTATAATGGTTGGGTTGGGTTGGCTAACGGATCATGAAAAGAAATATTGTTTTTTGTACATGTTACTATGTTAGACACGAGCCGAGTTAGGCCGACCCAAAACACTTTTTTCTAAACGTTTGAGCTTTGTTGTGTCAAAGATGTTTACAACAGCAACGGTCGTACTCTTGGTGTTTCCTTCACAGATATTGATTTCTTTCTTTGACCCGTTAAAGGTATAACATTCGTACATAAGTGATTTAGTATGATACTAAAGATACAAAATTTATTTTTCTCAGGAAGACAAAGTTTTTAAGGAGCTTTTAGTAACCGAAACAGCAAAAGAACGGTTTAGAGAATGCTTTTCTCCTGCCTCAAAGGTAACATACTCTATTATGCTCGACTTAATTTTCATCACTAAGCATACTGTTTTCTTCTAGTGTAACTTTAAATCACTTATCATTTTAAAAAGATATTCACAAAGCAATCAGAAAGTGTTTGCAATCAACCCAACCAGACCCTTTTCAACCGTAACTCAAAACGTAAACCTGTTTTGTAAACGAAATAAAAAGGCTTATTTCATATGTCTGATACACCAATATGTCTTTGCAGAGGTCACGCATATAAAGAGCATATATGCAAGACTTACACGAAGAACGGAAGAACAATGTCGAATATATATGGTCTTATACTTTAAGACTTTAACAACAAATCAAAATCTTTATTGCTTTATTCAAATTTTAACAATAATTCTGTTTTCGGTTATAGAATCCAGTGTTGATGATTTGGGTATGTTGACGGTGATACTTACAAACCTCAGTTTTTTCGTATGATGGTTCCATGTTTGTTAGACGTGGTTAACACAGTTAGCGTATTTTGGCATATGGATTATGCGTTCTGGCCTGTTTTATTATTAGCTGTATTTTGGTTAACTCAACCAATTCGACCAACTATAGAAGGTATGTTCGAATTGGAAATAGTTATCATAGGTAATTAGGTATACAACTGCCCAAGTTTTAATAAAACAAACAAGCGTTTAAGCTATAAAATAGCAACAAACTTTCACTGATGTCCCATTTTAGTAACTAATACGAGTAATTGTAACAAACTTTCATAAAGTGTTTCAACATTTTGATGTGTTGTCTACCGGTGAAGTTACTATTATACACGTTTTATTATGAGAAATGCCTCCATTTTAGCTTAAATAAATAATAAAATTATGATATTTGTTGCAATTATTATGTCGTTTTGTTATTTTATTTTTAAAGGTAGGTTCGAGAATTTTTAGAGCAAATAAAAGATTAAGGTGAAAATTAGAAGATTTATTGAAGACTAATTAAGGATTAGTTAGCCTGAGATTAAACAAGATTTAAGCCCAAAAAGTTTATTAACTTTGGGTAGATCAGCCCAAGCAAAAGCCAAAAAAGGGCCATCAAGCCCAGATAAAGAAAAACCTGTCCAAAAGCTGATATAAAAACACCTGGGGCCACTCCCTCTTGCACCCAACACTATTATTTTCAAAAGGAAAGTGATTTGCACACTGTTATTTTTATTTGCACATACTAATCTGTGCAATCAGTTGTACATTTATTTTATGTTGTTGAACCATATTGTACATTTAAGTGTGCAAATAAGAAATGAAAGTGTGTCAATCAATTCATTTTTCAAAAAGAGCAACTGCAACATGGACCATTACAGCAGTTGGATTTATTTTGGTTCGAGGATTAGAGTGCAACGTGCAAGGCACCATTTGCATGTTATTGGGTTTGTTTTTGCCGAATGCTTGTACTCTTGGTTTGTAAACCCACTAATCTTGGTGGGTTTTAATTATGCTTAGTTTTGAGAGTTTGCTTCCTATTTTCATATAGCAAACCAACAAACCAAATTATAATGGTTACCAAAGTTATTTTTTCATACTCATACATTCAAACCAACATGTTTTTGGTAATAACTAAAGGCATCTTAGCCCAGCGGTATGTGAGTGGCCCATCAACCTAGAGGTTGTGGGTTCAAGTCTCGTTGGAGACATGTGAGATTGATTAGTGAGATAGGTGGTTAGGTTATAATGAATTGCCGTTATAAACAAAATAATAATAATAATAATAATAATAATAATAATAATAATAATAAGTTTAAGGTAGTAAGTTCAATCAGACGAACTGACATACCTAGTATAATTTTGTTTTTTGCATTTCTTAAGATCGGTTTATTTAAATTTTAACACTAAATACATACCATTTATTGTTTTTTTAAGTGCATACGCTTGTCAAGTATCCGCCACAGCCATACCATATTGTTTAACTTATTTTGCAAGTGCTAGTTCACATATTTTGCGCACCTATTTCATTTTTGTTCATCTCCTTCGCTATGAGTTCTTACTTTTTTTAGTTTTTCTAGCCATTTCTATATTTATACACTTTGCATAACATTCTTTCAATTTTTAGATGGGAGGACGACCCAACAACCAATAGTGAGAGTGTGAGATAGATTATATACTTACTATGAGTGTGTTTAAACCCAAAGTATAGAGGACCCTTTCAGCCCAAATCAGCTAGGCCCCATGCTATATTTTCTCTCATTCTCCCGATTGCACAACAAGTGCTCAAGTGACCATACAAGTTAGGTACAAAATGTTAATAAACCGTAAACTGAATCTACGCAAAATCGACTGCCTTCCATAATGTGATCGCATACATGACCAACTCAGCGGTTATGGTTATGGGGGTGCCAAGGATTGAATGTAGACCTTATACTTGTTAGGTGCAAAGATGCCCCATTCATTACCAACTAAGCTACGCGCCATTGACCATAATCATACAAGTGATACAACAAAATTGGTATATTGATATTACATTTTTTTGATAGATTTCCAGCTTAATATACAATTGCTAAAATAATGTAATTGTTTGTTGCTATTATGGTATCATCTGTTCATCTCTTAGTCGGAGAGCATTATTACTAAGCTACAAGCACTTTGGCTCAAACTGTTTATGTGATTTGGCACACAGCCTTCAACTTTGTTACCCAACTGCAAGTACGCCTTCATATTGTTGAGCAATAAAAATATTTACATTTAATGAAGATCTACATTTAAGTTGTGTAGTTGGAAGTTGAGGGTAAAAGAATACACATTAAATTACAACTACCTATATTCAATGAAGATTTACACCATTTTAAATAGAAACAAACATTAAATTGTTTTCAAAAGGTTAATAAAAACTACTCCATTAAGTATGTTTTTTATTCTTTCATTAAACAATAAATATGACCACCCGTGGTTCTTTATTGTGACAAGCTTAGAGTAGCCATTATAATGAAAACTGTAAGTTTAATTGGTAATTTCATGTGTTTCAGAAATTTAAATTTGTCATGTGCAATTGTGAGCCTAATGATATATGCAATGAGTTGAGGTCAATATAGATTTCATATTTGTCATATATTTAAAGAAACAATTTTAGCAATCTATTTTTCATCTAAACTAATAAAAGATTATTTTTGAATTTTTTTTTTTAAAATACATCATCGCAACGACAATAAAATTATCTATCTATATATATGCGCTTCTCTATACTTTCGACGATTTCTTTTTTTTTTTCAAAATTTCCGCCCAGAAAAATCACATGTGATTTATAAAAATCAAATCATATATGATTTTTACTAATCACATGCGATTTGTACAAATCACATATGATTTTTCTGTGCGGAAATTTTGAAAAAAAGAAATTCGCCGAAAGTATATAGAAATATATATCTATAGAAATATAATTTAATTCTTGTCGCGATGGTATGATTTTTTTTGGCGTAACGATTAATGGTTTGCGAAATAAGTGTTTAAGTTCCGCCGTTGGTCTGTTATATGTGTAGTTAGTAACTGATAAAATGAGAAATAGTTATTTTAGTAGTTCAGTGGAAAAATTAGTCGTGTCTAATAAAATTGTAGTTCTAATGTGAACCTGTTTTGATTGTTCTTTTAATGAAAGACGCAATTATCCTATTAAGGGGGAAAAAAAGAGGCGTATTTCATGTCTAACATACCAATATGTTTTTGCAGATGTCTCGACTTATGACTGAGTGTATATACAGGGTTGAATGAAGAACGTTGTTAGACATTTCTGGTCTTAGACTTTTAAAAACAAATTAAGAATATTTCATTGCTTTGTTAAAGTTTTACTACTACTGTCTCAAAATTATTGTCATGAAAAAGAAATCACCAAGTTTAATAAAAGTAGGGACATTATAATTTTCAACCACTAAAATGAAATATTCTTCCATTAGATACTTTAGTTTTTACTTAATAAGAAAAGTGGACTATTATTTTGAGACATGCTAAAAATGAAATACGGACAATAATTTTGAAACGAGGGAGTAATAAATTTGTTTTCGGTTATAGAATCTTGTATTGATGAGTTGGATTTGTGTGGGTGATAATAAAGATTCCATGTTTATTAGAGGTTAATACATTTACTCATTTAGCATACTTTGGTCTTTTGATTAGGCTATTGGGATAACAACGAAAAAATATCTAATTTCCTCGGGTTTTTTTTATTGTTTTCTTTTATTTGTATTTTGTTCATGTATAATTATCATTTTACCTTTCGATGTTAACATGGTGGTTAAAAAATATAAGAGTAAAACAATCATAAAATACACACAAAAGTCAAAATTTAAAACATTTGTGTTTTAATAGCCAAAAAGGAGATATACAAAGCAACAAAAAGGACAAGTTAGATAAAAAAATTTTTTTGTTATTATAAGCACTTTGACGTGTATTATTACTATTAGCTACATTATATTTTGTTTAGCTTAGCCAAGTATGAAAGTAGGTGTGAAGTAAATATGGTTATCATAAATATACTACTGCTCAAGTTTTAACAAAACTAACAACCCAATTGCTTCCCGCCATTTTGTTGTCAGAATTTTCCCGCCAAATCCCGTGTGTGAAAACATATGCCAACCAACCAATGTTTCAAGTTATAAATACAAACCCAATCCACAGTTTCTGAAAACCATCCCATTCCTATTTGTTTAGTTTTCTTTTCTTTCAATTTCGGGCTTGAAAAAAAAAAAATACTAACAGCTTCAAAAAAAATAATGAATATTTTCAAGCATAAGCCTGGCCGAAACTCGCACTGCACATACTCCAACCCATTAATATTTTTGTTTTTATTTTATGACACATTCAACAAACTTTTCTATTATCATTGAAATAGGTGCTCTTGGAAAGTGATGTGGTGTTGTTACTAAGACCAATGCTAATGGCTCGGTTGGTTGCCACCCCAACCGAGTACACGACCATAACCTGCCACTAGCCCAACCGAGTGCATCAAAACCCCACTCTTTTTATTGTTTCGGTTTGTCAGCCAATCGAGTAAATGTGCAAATCTCTCATGAATTTTTTGAACGTTGTGTTGCTTTTTATAGGCTAATCTGCTTGCTTTTATATAGAAAAATAGGTAAGCAAATTTATAAATTAAAAATCTCCTTTTTGAAGAAAAAATATATAAATCCCAAACACCCTTATATTATATAAAAGTAGGAGATCAATAAATAAGCAAATCCCAAAGACTCATTAGTTGTTGATAAGTTAATGGAACCTTGTTGATGTTTTGGGGAATGAAGGATGAGCGGTAGAGACGACGGGCATCGGAAATGTCACTAAGAAGACTAAGGCTGATGAGTGTGACGGCGTTGATCTCTGGTTTTCGTTGCTTTATTTTGTTGTTGATTGGCGTTGATCTCCGTTTTTCGTTGTATTATTTTCTTGTTGATTTGGTTTTGCTATTTTCATGTTTATACAATGATTAATGATATATGGTGAAAAGTGAAACCGTGGGTATATGAAGAAACGTGTCCTCCTACAAAAGTGCATTGTTTATCGTCCCATGTGCATTGTTGTAAATGTGTTGATTTTGCCTCTTTACGTTTTTTTTTTTAATTTTTTTTAAGCAATAAAATTAATGATGGTAGTGGATCTTTTGCAAAGTGTGATTGTTTTATAAAGTCTAAAAAGAAATTACAACCGTTGGATCATTATATAAAATCTAATAAAAGAGATTCTTTGCAAAGTGTAATTGTTTTATAAAGTCTAAAAAGAAATTACAACCGCTGGATCATTATATAAGATCTAATAAAAGAGAGGCAAATACATATAAGAGCATAACGGAACCTCAAATCCAAAAATAAAACACGATATCCGGTGATGTTCATCACCGTCACTACCATTGCACCGTCACCATCACCTTCAAAATCACAACTACACAACTTCTCATAAATTGATAATTCTATGGCCCATAGGATTAATTGTAGCTAATTGGCTACAATTTTGTGCAATAAATGTGGGTCCCTGATTCATTTTGTGGTCCTGATTTTTTTTTTTGATCCCTAATTCAATGCTAGTGTATTTTTTATGAAGGATTGTAGCCAAACTATCCCTTTTTTTTTTCTTCTTTTTTTGAGATGTGATTGGTTTATAGTTTTTGAAGGGGTTAGTGTTTTGTTGATACTTTTTGTGTAAGACGAAAATAAGTAAGTTATGTGTTTTTGTAGGATTTTTGTTTGGTTTCGTCTATTACTGATCATATCAGATATTTTTTAGGGGCAATTTCATATATACCCAAAACAAATACCATAATTTCATATTTCCTTAACACATGTTTTAAAAGCATTGTATTTATGCATTGAAAACTTATTATTTTGGTAAATATGAAATTATGAAGTTTCTTTTGGGTATATATGGAATTATCCCTATTTTTTACAATGTTTATCAGTTATTTTTTATATTTTTCATCAGTTCAAGTTAATATGTTTCATCAGTTTATCAATTTTCTAATAAAAACACAATGTTTATCAGTTATTTTTGATATTGTTCATAAGTTATTTTTTATAACGTTTATCAGTTATTTTTTATATTGTTCATCAGTTATTTTTTATAACGTTCATCAGTTATTTTTGATATTGTTCATCAGTTATTTTTTATAACGTTCATCAGTTATCTTTTACAATGTTCAGCAGCTTTCGAAAAAAATAACATTCATCAATTATTCTTTATAACGTTTATTAGTTATTCTTTATAACAATCATCAGTTATTTTTTTATAACGTTCATCAGTTATTTTTTATAACATTCATCGGTTATTTTTGATAATGTTCATCAATTATTTTTTATAACTAGGTCGGCGACGGTCCGCCGCGTTGCGGCGGGGCGTTGTTTTATGTCGTTGATCATTGCATGGGGTTAGAAGCATAACAATAATGGAGCAAAATACTTGTACATTTAGTTTGATTTCAAACGCTATTTCTCCTGGTTCTCATGGCTGAGTAACAAACCCACCGTACATAAGTTTTGTGCATTTACATGTACACGGTGTTGACGATTGACACAACAAAAATACCAACTATGATGGTTTAGTAAATCATGCACTCTCCTCGAATGTAAGGCAAGCTACTATGACGTTTGTTGAAATGCAACCCGTAACTCACCACAAATGAATCCAACCACTGTCAAAGATAGAAATATACCTTTGCACAATCTGCACCAATCATGTAGCTCTTAAGAGCTGCTGTCACACCAATAAAGTCCATACCCTGTATTAAAAAGGGTACACTTAAATATGAGAAGAAGCAAAGGTGGAGCATAAATAAGTACATTCAACTTCACTAAAATAAAAATAGCTACACAGATTACAACTAAAATTCGAAAATGTGCCTAGTACCTTTTTTGAGCTCGGACCTGGTGACATTGATAACGGGGTTGTTCGAGATTCTTGGCCGAACAGGATAGCCACAACCATTAACAATGGCTAGAGTAGTCCCTTGAAGATCCGTAACATGGGTTATAGGGTTGTTTCGGTCAAATTTGTTCTTGCTATATCCATGTCGTTGGGTCGTTCAAGATACACATGATCTTGGTTTTCGTCACCAACCTTCGTATTTACCAACATAATTTGCCTTCAAAACCACAAAAAAGTAGACCAAAGATCAGACACTAAAAGATAAAATGGGGCACCCAAATTTCATGTATTGGTTCAGTATATCTACAACAAATTACACTAACGTAATATTATTGGAAAATGAAACTGCAATTAGTCAATGTGACATATTGTGACGGACCTGCCCACCTGGTGAACATCCAAATGGTTGGTTACCAATGTTTTTTAGAGTGGGTCACCAAGATAATTTTTAGACCTCAAAATCATGAAACTGAAAACACATTAATAGATAAGATAATGCTTTCAAGAATGACCAAAGTCGGGAATTAATTAGACGCGTACCAATGAAGAGATAATCAAAGGAGATGATATGTGAATACCGCCACCATATATTATCAGTCAACAACCATAACCGCTATTGTAACTGAGAACCCAATTTCAGGAATCGAAACATTATGCTACATAAGAAAATTAAAAAGACATGGTAAGATTTTAGGCATGGAATATCATAACTTCACATTTAAAACCTTACCAGGTGATCCTGAATCTCTCGTATTGTTCATACACCTTTCCTATCAATATCAGTGTCTCTTATACGGTCGGTATTCCTTGGGAGCTGCAACTACGTTTTAGTTGTTTCCTACCAACATCTATTACAAAAAGACAACAGTCTGGTATAAAAATTTGTATAATTAGCGTTGTTGAGTATAATTTAGAAACGACGTACATATAATATGAGACAATGAGAAAGAGTACACAAATAAGTTCGTGAACCTTGACGGGTAAGATGATCCAATCCACTGCTGGCGTCTACAACCTTTGAAGTGGTTGCTGTTTCTTTTTGCATACCTGTAATACCGAAGGATTGCAAGAGTTCAGTATAATAAAAAAAGAAAAAGGTTTGCATAATCAAAATTTCCAACTTCAGTATCGTTATTAACAGTCGTTAAACATACACATATACATGTCATGTGTACTGTTCGAAGCAACACGAAAAGACAGCCATCCGTGTGGGCATGCTGTCATCCCTAGAAACATAATCCCCAAGAAATCTAATAGAACATGAGCCAACAAAAAAAACCCTCACCACCAGAAAACAAACTTTCACATAACACCTATCCACAAAAACGGGTCGAAATCAAAATCGGTAACACAACAAAAGCAAGTTGATGAAATCCAATAGCATCAAATCAAACATGTTTTAAGAATTAACTCAAAGGCAGATTCAAACCTCTACCTCTAATTCGAAAACATCAAATCAAAGCACAAATCAATAATTAAAACATAGAGTACATGTTAAACGGGCTAATAGCTGGCTAACCATAAATCCAGTGTGTGTGCACAAACTGCTGCAACTATTTTGTATGTCGCCGCTAATAGCTGCTACAACAACAAATTGTCAACAATGAGTACATGTTAAAGTTAAACCATTAATTGTACACCGCATCTAGCATACTTATACACCAATTGTATATATACATAGAAATTGGTAACCTAACATACCTTGAAAGGGCGACTGTTGCTTTTAAAGGCGGAGTAGTAATCTCAACAATATTCCTTGAGCCACGCATTCCAATGGTACTAAAGACTTAAATCCAGTTGCAATAGTTGATTTTCTTTTTTGCCTGTAAAATCATCAATTTTTAATATAAACGAACCAAAGATTAAAAGACCCAAATTTTTCGAAAGTAAAAAGATACAAAAAAATCAAACCCACGCTGATCTTGAACATATTTGTGCGACTACAATTTCTTCTCCTGAAACTCCTCTTCGTTTGCTTTAAAAGTTGATAAAGATGACATTTACATCTCTTCATGTGTTTGGATTTTGGTTATCGTGGTAAGGTTTTTGTATTTTGATTATGATTTGAAGAAAGAGTAAAAAAGATTTACGATTGCTGGGATTATTACTCTAATTGTGTGCGTTTTTTGGTGTGGGAGAGAGGGGTTTCTGGAATTTGATAGAAAGTGCCAGCGATTTTTATTACTGGAGAAGACAAAGGGGAACCGACTTTGTTACTGGGCCACTGAAACGGACCTTAGATTGGACCTTATCATGCTAGCAGGCTAACCATAAATCCAGCGTCAAAATGGAAATGTTGAACGGCGTCGTTTTAAACGTAAAATTATATATAGTAATGTTCAGGAGTTTTAGAAAAATAGCGTGCATTAGTTATTTTTTATAATGTTCAGGAGTTTTCACTACTAGAAAAAGAGCTATTCTTGACTCCAAATGCGAGTCAAGAAGAGGCTTTATGACGCGCAAATGCGAGTCAAGGAAAGACCCGTCATAAATCTTCATGACTCTCATTTGTGCGTCATCCCTCTATGACGCGCATTTATGACCCACGTTTTATGACTCCTTTTTGCGAGTCATAACTTAATTTTTTTTTAAAATAATTTTTTCCAGTTCCTAATTTTCTATTAAATGACAATTAAAAACCTAATAATACAAAATTAAAAATACAAATGTCAAATATCAAAGTCAATGAAACACAATATATATCGTCAAGTATAAAATAACTCCGTCAACAAGTCCCATTATCCACTTCAACAACTACAACATCCGGGTCCGACTACGGTACCCAACTAACCTATCTCCGTCATACTAGTTTGACAGTCTCACAATCGGTGAAGACACCAATGGACTCAACAACGAAGTCAGCTCCAGCCTCACCCCATGGGATGTCTTCTGGGTTCCTAAATACCACAAAAAAATGCATATTATATACTAATTTTATATGTACAACATGTCGATTTTGATGACTTTAGATGTTACCTGATGCCAAAAACAGTGACGGGCTTCTCGCCGAAGAGAAGGGTCTTCTCATCCTTGACCTTAAGCTCGTGGTGCTTCCATTGGCCATGGACGGTGTCATACTTGAACATGTATGTCTGCCAAGCACGAGACCAAAAACACAGGTCAAAACCTAAATCTGTTTTGCTTGACAACAGTTTGAGGTTTCACTATCCACTGGTACACAACCTGCAACGTAAATGCGATGTTACTGTATAAGCAAAGCACATATTCAGGACCTCGAGCCAAGAAAGGGAATACATGCTAGTCTAGAGGTTGAAGTTACCTTGGCGTTAGCGGTGCGAAATGATACGGGGCGGTCTTCCTTGGAGGCTCTGTTTATGATGAATATATAAATGAGACAACGTTTTGACATAGTTAGATAGCAGTTGTTGCCAAAGTGCAAAGATGGTTACCTAGGCGTGCCATCAGTAGCATCTTCATCTTCTGGTTTCTTGACAATCTCGCTTCTGACTTTGTTGAGCAAAGCATAGTGCAAGCCTTTAACCAAATGAGTGTGCTCAACATCACCTGCAAACACTCATAATGTCATACTGATTCAAGTAAAAAAAATGAAGACAGTGTGTTGGCTTATGTTAGCGTAAGTAATAGATATTGTTCCGTATATATCTATTACAAGACACATTTGACTAGTTGAGGGTGTTCTAAAGACAATGTGAATAAGATGGCAGTTACGGGTTTTGATGGGTATCGGCCTTGTATCTAGTGAAAAAGTTTTAATACATTTTTGAACTACTTTCGGCATTTTTCGTTTTAAGCGATTTTTAATTCACTCAGTTGACCCATAAATTATAAAACATAACCTTAATCGACCCATTCATAAGTAATCGGTCAAAATTACCACAGTAAACAACATAAAACATGGTCACTTGTCGAACATTTTAAATAAAGATAGGATGTCAGGTTGGCTTGCGTATGAAAGCAATGGGCACTTAAGTATAACATGTTAATCTAATGCAATTCCTAGGTGTGCAATTGAAAGTAAAACAACAAAAATAATAACACCTTCGTATATTTTTGAAACATAATTGAAATGCTCAGTTTAAAAACTACAATTATGCATCAAGATACTTGCTCAGTTTAAAAACTACAATGTGAAAAAGCATTTCCTGCCGTAGTAAATAAGTACCTCCAAGATACTTGCTCTTTTCAATGGAGATCTTATGGGCTTCAGCTGATCTGCAAACCAAAGAAATAAAAAAAATTAGTAACTAGTACCGAATAGAATACAATGAGGAGAAGAAGGGTTAGATACAAGAGGTCGATATTTCCGGGAGGAGCAACGGCGTGAAACGAGCCAGCTCCGAATTCAACAAGTTCGTAATCGGGGTTATGGTCTTCTCTTCGCTCTTTGGCTCTATCTCTATATTTGGCTCCTGATTCTAATGCTGCTGCTGCTGATTCTTCCACCTTCTTCTTTTCCTCTCTGAACCAAACAATCCAATTTATATAAATCAATCAATTCAATTCAATTGAAATAATAATAATAATAATAATAATAATAATAATAATAATAATAATAATAATAATAATAATAATAATAATAAATACTACCAACACCCTCAAATCGTGGGTTTGACCCACGGTTTGACCACGAATTACAAACAAACACCCTTAAAATTGATACCAAACGTGACCATATGTATTAAAATCATTAAACCCATCAATATTTTGTACCCAAGATGAAGAAAAACGTGGGGTTTGACTCGTACGTGAGTCAACCCATACGAAAAATACCTTTTCTTACCTTTTCTTTGTAGATCTATTAAATAGAGCTTAAGATATAGTGATGGTGATGATATAGGACGGCGGTGATGACAAAAAAGTGGTTAGGGGTCGTTTTTGGAGCACATGAGTTATAGAAGGTGAAAGAGGAAGTGATTTTGAGTGTTTTGGTGGTGGTGGTGAAGTCGAGGTGGCGGCGGTGTGGTGGCGTGAGGGTGGCCGGCGGCTAGACGAAAGAGAGAGAGAGATATGGTGAAGATGATGATGAAAAATGAAAAATGAAGAGGTTTAGGTTTTTATTTTTATTAGTTCAATCAAAAATTAAACCGCCAAGTGGTCCGTGTTTTTTAAAAAATTTGACATATGACACGAATTTTATGACACACAAAAATGCGAGTCAAGAATTTACAGTTTATGACAGTTTTTTATGACACACAAAAATGCGAGTCAAAGATAGACCTTTTTCTAGTAGTGTTTAGAAAAATAGCGTTCATCATTTATTTTTGATATTGTTCACCAGTTATTTTTTTATAACGTTCATCAGTTATTTTTTATAATATTCAACAGGTTTTGAAAAAATAACGTTCATCATTTATTTTTTATATTGTTCATCAGCTATTTTTAATATTGTTCATCAATTATTTTTATAATATTCATGAGTTATTTTTGATAACGTTCATCAGTTATTGTTCATTTTTAATGTGCGATATCTCAGTCATATCATATCGGATTTTGAGTGATTCAAATTTCTGGGTAAAAAATGGCAAAAAAGCTATAACTTTCGTATTTTAAGTTTTGCAAAATTCGGCTTTTAAACTAGACAAAATTAGAGCCGAAAATGCCAAAAATTTCAAAAAAACCAACACACACTTAAAAATTTGAAAAAAAGTTGTAATTTATATATGATAATGCATACCAAATTAAAGAGAATTAAATTTAAAAAATTATGGTGAAATCGGTTTTTCATAAAAGTTTGTCGTTTGAAAGTTATTTACGTTTGAAGTTTTGAGGTGGAATAAAAAACGGGTTAAAAGGACCAAAATACCTTCTAACCGAATTTAATAAGAAAAAAAAGGAAGTGGGTGGTGGACACTTGTCACATTGTGAATGACTTTCTAGCCTTTTTAATTTTCTTTACTTTGTAAAGGATCGCAACTTTGCATTGTATTGTCAAACTCATAAAATAAATGTGGTGATGTAGCAAAATTAATGGCATAAATAAAATAAATATGATTTTTGTTGAACGTATGATACCTACTGCTGCATTATCAAAAAGAAAAAAGTCAACAACCTTTTTTGATACTATAGCAACATTAATGGCACAAACAAAATAAATGCATAATTCAGATATGCACAGTAATTACAGAAAAGATGATGTTGACAATATGATGCAAAGTTAAATGGACAACTCAATAAAACACCACTTCTCTTCATCATCTTTTCATATTTCTACAAATGGAATAGCAAAAACAAGATAAAATGGAGAAAGACATCATGTACTACACTACATCCCATGAGCATTTGACCGGAAAAGCACTTGAGAGGTGCTTAGCCTTGAAGCAAAAAATCAATGAGTGCCACAATTTAGACTATTAATTTAAGTTTATTTTAGTTTTTATCGTAATGTTTTTTTAGTTGCATTGTTATCGTAATGTTTTTTATTTTACTTGAATTGTTATTGTAATGTCTTTTAATTATGAATGAAATTTTAATTTTTAAAAAAAAGTTATGGTTGTTATTGTGATCACCACTAGCATGTTATGGTTAGGTGTAGTTTTGAAGAGAGAAAGTTGATGTGGCACTGATGTAGCAGGAGATGACCACAGTATTTATGGTTGCCATTAGCATTAGCCTAAAGGTGAGGATTGACATAAAATTAGTTCCCAGATTTTCCACTACTCTTAGATTTGGAAAGTCAAATGGGACATAAGGATTTTTTTCATTTCTCGATTCTACAACTCCTTCAATAGTGTAATTCCGCTATTCTTTCTTTGGCTAGGTAACTACCAATTTCAATTTTGAAAGTAATTGATATTTTCTATGCTAAGTATAATTTATGTCATGCTTAATTTAAGTAAGATATAGGGTTGCTTGCATAAAGTATTGTACCTTTTCATTATGCCTTTTGAAAAATGAATATGGGGTTATTTAGTTATATGTAATTGTAAAATTTTACATAAATAACATTAAATTCGGTATAATTTAACAATTTTATTGTTGTTTATCAGTTTTGAAAGACTAATTTTACGTGTTTTCTTTGTAATGAAATGACCTAAACTCATCTTTTAGTGGCGGAGAGTTCCAACTTGCGTTTTTATTTCAAGCGTTGTTATTTCTTTTTTATTAAATGTGGATTTCCGTAACTTTTATATGTAAAATTTTAGATTTTAGTCTACTGTAAACACCGCTCCAATGTCTTTAAGGTTTGTTAATTAGGCATAAATGTCAAAACTCAAACTTGAAATATTATTTTGCAGGGATATATCCAAAAATGCATTGTTAACAAACAGAAGTGGAATGAGTTTGGAGGCAATTGAAAAGCACCTTCAGGTATTGTTTTTATAGTAAAACAATTGACCCATTTACTTATTAATGGGTCAGCTATATCAACAACGCAAAAGAGAAAATTGTAAAAGACATTCTCACATCGGCGGGTCAATATGGACTCGACAAGTTGATAATAAAGGTTCCTAAATGGGATAATTAAGTGGGTACAGTATGTTTCTGGTTTTTGTTACAGCTTTATCACAGACTCACAGAGGTATTGTAAGATAAAATTTTGGATTGCCACCAAGCCACCATTATTGCTAGAATCCTAACAGGCCAATGATGTATTTGGGCCACACGAGTAACAACATATTAATAGAATGACTTGTTAAGGCCCAACGGGTTCATCATTTTTGACATGTTTGAAATTAGTAACCGACTAACCGGGTAATGGAAAATATGTGGCCCCAACTAGAAATGATATCGGTGTCGAATGCTTGATCAACTTTAGCTAATTGAAAAAGTCAATTAAACTCGACTTATCAATACATAATTTTGATATATGTTGGTAACACGTAACTCTACATTATTCGGACTAGATAGAGTTTATCAAACATTATAAAGCAATAAAAATTTGAATATGACGTAAAATGCGTAATTGAATTTAGATAAAACTTTAACTTAGAGAGTTGTAACGTTTTTCTTGTGATTAAGCCAAACAATATGTCTGTCTCTCCGAAATGCAGATCCCTGCAAGTAACATGTGAAGTGAGGCTTTCGATCTTTTACTTATCTTGAAACTATATTAGTGTAACGTGTTTTTGTTGTGTACCGTCCTTATAAACATAGCTACCAAATACCTTGGGCCATGAAATATCTTTGTATGGCCTTGCCTAAAAATCTTTGCAATTGTTGTTGCATAGTTTTGAATAATTATGGCAGTCGATTGAAAGAAATAACATAAAAGTGTTACCTATAACGGGATGCACCATGCTAGCAGCAGCACCAAACCCAAGGTTCTTTTGCTCTGTATTTGGTAACAGTGATGCAATAAAGGCAAAAAAAAAAAAAAAAAAAAAAAAAAAAAAAAAAAAATACTACCACATTAGTGTAAGCAACAGACATTTCCAAAGTGCACGATCGGTTTGACCTTGTGTGACGGTGTATCATACTCATCTCATTATCATTTTAATTAACTTATACGGAGTATCTGTTATTATTCATCTAAGTTAATAAAGTCACATTGTATTTTAGAAGGAAAAATGTATACATAAGCTAAGTGATGTAAGTAATCAAAAGTTTATATCAACATTTTTAAACATCATAATAACTTTAAAAGTCAACCGGTTTCATTTAAGTAAGTTCTAACTAGAAAATAACTCAAAATCCGGTAACTCTTAAAGTAACTAAAATTTTCAGAATTTTAGATTCACAGTAAAGGTACCGAAATCATCCTCGTGTCATCTTTTACTCTGGTTATGAAGAGTAAAGATTAGATTAGCAGCCCTCCTATAGGAGCTTGTTGTGGCATCAATTTCTCTGTCTCTTTCTTTTACAAGATTTATTGCACCATTTGTTTTCATATTCTTTCCTCAACATTCTAAAACGCATCCTAGTTGCTCATTAAATCACATTAACCATTTGTTGCAGCAATTAGGCGTTCTTCTTCTTGACGTTGAATAATGGATCAAAGATGATCAAAGGTTTAGAGAATCTATTGTCACACAATGATTTCCATGTAGTAGTAATCAGTATTAGACATATTTATCTCATTTTACTGAAAATGTCAAGCAAGTTAAAATGGGTCAATAGAAGAAGGGTCAAAATATAATAACAAGTTTGGCTTTTAAAAACTATTTACGATATAATTCTTCTTTTTGTATATGATCAAAACTTCTAAATAGGATTTTAATTTTATGAAATGATTACGGTCCTGCTAATGGGATGCCTCTACTCGATATCGCTCATACCTAAAAGACTCTTCCACAAGTGATTTTTCATCTTTTGACAATTGGACATATAATAAAAAGGTTCCCATTGTTGTGGGAAACTGTATGGGATTTGATGTTAATCATACCTTCTTTCCAAACAAACAAAGTGTACTCAAAGGGCCCGTTCCAGTAAGTTTCGGATTTTTTTTTTTTTTTTTTTTTTTTTTTTTTTTTTTTTTAATTACTGGTTTGGTTGTTTAGATATGAGTTTTAAACTATCGATTTCAAAATCAGATAAACATGTGTAATATTACGGCCTATAGTATGTAGTGTTTGGATGTACTTGTGTGTTTATGTTTGAAATTGTAAGAATAGCATGTTGAGTGTTTGGCAATTATAGTTTGGGCAAATAATAAAAAAAGGTAATATACTTGCCACAATTTTATCGAATGGGTAGCGAACTATTTTTTATTTTTATTTTGAGGGTAATTTTCTTTCAAAATCATCATCTTTAGGGTATTTTGTAAAAATTTTGGACAATTTTGCCCCTCATAGCTAATACAAAAAAAATTTCCCGAAGGGCAAAATTGTCCAAAAATTTTGCAAAATACCCTAAAGATGATGAATTTAAAAGAAAATTACCCTCAAAATGGAAAAAAATAGTTCACTACCCATTCGATGAATTTGTGGCAAATATATTACCTTTTAATATCATTTGCCCATTATAGTTTCATAAAGAGTTAAGAGAATATCACCCAAAATCGGCACCTTTATTTATTTGTGTGAAACTGATTATCAAAAACTGCTTTTTTGCCCTTAATAAAAAGTTTTGGTCCCGAAAATTACTGGAACGGGCCCAACTACAAGTACGACTTCATAATGTTGAGCAATAAGAAGATGTACATTTAAGAGTTGTAGTTGGAAGTTGAGGGCCAAAGACCACACATTAAATTACAACAACCCATATCAATGAATATTTACACCATTTTAAATAAAAACACACATTAAATTGTTTTCAAAAAATTAATATAAACTACTCCATTAAACGTGTTTCTTATTCTATCTTTAAACAATAAATACAAACAACCGTGGTTCTCTATTTTGACAAGTTTAGAGTAGCCAATACAATGAAAATAAAAAGTTTTGGTTCCGAAAATTATTAGAACGGGCCCAACTACAAGTACGACTTCATAATATTTAGCAATAAGAAGATTTACATTTAAGTTGTGTAGTTGGAAGTTGAGGGCAAAAGAACACACATTAAATTACAACATCCCATATTCAATGAAGATTTACACCATTTTAAATAAAAACACACATTACATTGTTTTCAAAAAATTAATAAAAACTACTCCATTAAACGTGTTTCTTATTCTATCTTTAAACTATAAATATGAACCCCCGTGGTTCTCTATTTTGACAAGTTTAGAGTAGCCAATATAATAAAAACTGTAATTTAAGTATAAGTCTTAACTATTAAAACATTGTCATTGAAAATATTCGTCCGTGGCAATGGGCAAGGTCTTTAACGTGACACAAAAGATGACGACTTCATGCTATGCCTTAATAATATATTTTTGATGATCACCTGAAATGCATGAGAAAATACGATCAACTATAGAATAGTTGGTGAGTATAAATGTTTTATATAATAAGGGAAATACTTTTTAAACATATCCACCTGACAAGTATATATCAATCTAATCTGCTACGAGCCTCGTCCATACAAAACTTGTAACATTTTACATTCACGTATATATCCTGAGGATAAAATATTTCTAAAAATAGAAATGTCAAAGTACTTCATTGTAATAATTTGTCAAAAGGTTAAGGGTAAAACGATCACAAAATATGCACAAAAGTTAAAATTTAAAATATTTGTGTTTTATTTTAAAAAAAATGGACAAGTTAGATATTTTTTTTTCTTTTGTTATTATAAATGTATAAGCACTTTGACGTGTATTATTACTATTAGCTACACTATATTTTGTTTAGCTTAGCGCCTTAGCCAAGTATGAAAGTAGGTTTGAAGTAAATATGTATCATAAATATACTACTGCTCAAGTTGTAACAAAACTAACAACCCAATTGCCTCTCGCCATTTTGTGTCATTATTTCCCGCCAAATCCAGTGTGTGAAACTTGAGATGTGGCTCTATAGGCAATAAGCAGGGACGGAAACATGATTTTTGAGAGGGTGTTGTACAAAAGTTTTTTTATGACCGTGAGTACAAAATTTGCCCGATAAAGAATTTATTAAGTAAAATTGGGTGTTGCACGAGCTCAGAAAAAGCATATTTTATAAAAATTTACACTTTGTGACATAAAATTAGTTGTGGCTCGTGCCACACCCGGCTCATATGTGGGCCCGTCCCTAGCAACAAGTGGACTTGTCTAAATCCACACAACAAATGCCTACCAACCAATGTTTCAAGTTATAAATACAAACCCAATCCCCAGTTTCTAAAAACCATCCCATTCCTCTTTGTTTAGTTTTCTTTTCTTTCAATTTCGGGCTTGAAAAAAAAAATACTAACAGCTTCAAAAAAATAATGCATATTTTCAAGCATAAGCCTGGCCGACACTTGGACCGCACATACTCCAACCCATTAATATTTTTGCTTTTATTTTATGACACATTCAACAAATTTTTCTACTATCATTGAAATAGGTGCTCTTGGAAAGTGATGGGGTGCTGTTACTAAAGGTGAGGATTGAAATAAAATTCGTTCCCAGATTTTCCATTACTCTTAGATTTGGAAAGTCAAATGGGACTTAAGGATTTTTTTTTTTTTTTTTTTTTTTTTTTCATTTATCAATGCAAAAACTCCTTCTGTGGTGTAATTCCGCTATTCCTTCTTTTGCTAGGTGACCATAGGTTTCTAATTTTGAAAATAATTGATATTTTCTATGCTAAGTTTAATTTATGTCATGCTTAATTTAAGTAAAATTAGGGTTGCTTGCATAAAGTGTTGTACCTTTTCATTGTGCCTTTTGAAATATGAATTTGTGTTAAGATGAGGTTATTTAGTTATATGTAATTGTAAAATTTTACATAAATAACATTAAATTCAGTATAATTTAACATTTTTATTGGTGTTTATCAGTTTTGAAAGACTAATTTTACGTGTTTTCTTTGTAATGAAATGACCTAAACTCATCTTTTAGTGGCAGAGAGTTCCAACTTATGTTTTTTATTTCAAGCACTGTTACTTCTTTTTTATTAAATGTGGATTTCCGTAACTTTTATATGTAAAATGTTAGATTTTAGTGTACTATAAACACCGCTACAATGTCTTTAAGGTTTGTTAATTAGGAATAAATGTCAAAACTCAAACTTGAAATATTATTTTGCAGGGATATGTCCAAAATTTGTTAACAAACAGAAGTGGAATAAGTTTGGAGGCAATTGAAAAGCACCTTCAGGTATTGTTTTTATAGTAAAACAATTGACCCATTTACTTATGAATGGGTCAGCTATATCAACAACACAAAAGAGAAATTATAAAAGACATTCTCACGTCGGCGGGTCAATATGGACTCGACAAGTTAATAATAAAGGTTCCTAAATGGGATAATTAAGTGGGTACAATATGTTTTTGGTTTTTGTTACATCTTTATCACAGACTCACAGAGGTATTGTAAGATAAAATTTTGTATTGCCACCGGCCCACCATTATTGCTAGAATCCTAACAGGCCAATGATGTATTTGGGCCTCACGAGTAACAACATATTAATAGATGACTTGTTAAGGCCCAATGGTTTCATTTCATCATTTTTTACATGTTTGAAATTAGTAACCGACTAACCGGGTAAAGGAAAATATGTGGCCCCAACTAGAAATGATATCGGTTTCGAATGCTTGAATGCTTGATCAACTTTAGTTAATTGAAAAAGTCAGTTGAACTCGACTTATCAATACATAATTTGATATATGTTGGTAGCATGTAATTCTACATTATTTGGACTAGATAGAGTTTATCTGACATTATAAAGCAATAAAAATGTGAATATGACGTAAAATGCGTAAACGAATTTAGATAAAACTTTAACTTAGAGTGTTGTAACGTTTTTCCTATGATTAAGCCAAACAGTATGTTTCTCTCCCCGAAATCCAGATCCCTGCAAGTAACATGTAAAGTGAGGTTTTGGAAACGATCTTTTACTTATCTTGAAACTATATTAGTGTAACGTGTTTTTGTTGTGTACCGTCCTTATAAACCTAACTACCAAAGACCTTGGGTCATGAAAATTCTTTATATGGCCTTGCCTAAAAAATCTTTGCTATTGTTGCTGCATAATTTTTAATAATTGTGGCAGTCGGTTGAAAGAAATAACATAAAAGGGTTACCTATAGCGGGATGCACCATGCTAGCAGCAGCACCAAACGCAAGGTTCTTTTGCTCTGTATTTGGTAACAGTGATGCAAAAAAGGCAAAAAATACTACCACATTAGTGTAATCAACAGACATTTCCAAAGTGCATGATTGACTTTGTGTGCCAGTGTACCATAATCATTTCATTATCATTTTAATTACTTATACGGAGTATCTGTTATTATTCATCAAAGTTAATAAAGTCACATTGTAATTTAGAAGGAAAATGTATATATAAGTTAAGTGATGTAAGTAATTAAAAGTTTATATCAAGATTTTTAAACAGCATAATATATAACTTTAAAAGTCAACTGGTTTCATTTAAATAAGTTCTAACTAGGAAATAATTCAAAATCCAGCAACTCTTGAAGTGACTAGAATTTTCAGAAATTTAGATTCACGATCGCAATCATAGCGCGGTTCGATGAAACGACAAAAAGTTGCCAATCAAGAGTATATGCATAAATACTACAATGTCTGATAGATACGATATTATCTATTAGGTAAACACAAGAATTGTACACACGTTAATCAAGTCCACAAGTCCAAGTCGGACCTAGTGATGGTGAACACAACAGTTTCAAATCGTCCCCATCATCATGTAATATTTGATAAACGTAACTTGTTGCCATAACTATTGCCACATACATCCTCATGTAATGTTATCTTTTACTACCGTTATGAAGAGTAAATATTAGCAGCCCTGCGGCATCAATTTCTCCGCCTCTTTCTTTTGCAAGATTTATTGCACCATTTCTTTTTATATCCCTTCCTCAACATTCTAAAACACATCCTTGTTGCTCATTACATCATATTAACCATTTGTTGCAGCAATTAGACGTTCTTCTTCTTTAGGTTGAATAATGGATCAAGGATGATCAAAGGTTTAGAGAATTTATCGTCTACATCACACAATGATTTCCATGTAGTAGTAATCAATATTAGACATTTTATCTCATTTTAAGGAAAATTTCAAGCAAGTAAAAATGGGTCAATAGAAGAGTCAAAATATAATAACAAGTTTGTCTTCTAAAAACTATTTACGCAATTAGTTTCCTTGTCTATATATGATCAAAACGTCTACGTAAGATTTTAATTTTTATGAATTAATTACAGTCCAGCTAATGGGATGCCTCATGCCTCTACTCGAGATCGTTCATACTGAAAGACTCTTCCACAAGTGATTCTTGATCTTTTGACAGTTGGAAAATTGTACTGGATTTGCTGTTAATCATACCTTTTTTCCAAACAAACAAAGTGAACATACTTGCTTCAAAGGGCCCGTTCCAGTAAGTTTCGGCACCAAATTTTTTTACTCGTTTGGTTTTTTAGATATGAGTTTTAAACTATCGATTTCAAAATCACATAAGCAATACATAAAAGGTTAGATAGATCACTTCATATAGATTGGTTATGTTAAAAACTGATCTAAGAAAGAAAAAAGAGGGGGAAGTATAATAAATAGATCGGTTGCTTAGTTAATAACTGATCTGTTAAATTTTGAAACTAGTTAGATCAGTTCATAAGTATTAACCGATCTATTTATTGCTCACAAATTTTTAACTCCCGTGACAAGATAAAGTAACGATTCACACAAAGTTCCATCAAAAGTTTTCCCCAAACATTTTTGTTGCCCTACTTTGCCGCCTACCACACACCAACACCTTCACTAGATCTGTATTACAAACCAACACCAGCCACCATAGCTACAAACAATTTTCTCTAACTTTCACCCATCACCCTTCTCTCTTTTATCAACACCCACATGCTACCTCGGTACCTCCTCTCATTCGTCCCTCTCATTTACTTTAAAGGTTGTTTTTGATTACTTATCTTGTAACTTTTTGCTCCAATTTATAAGTTATGTGTATGTTATGTAAACGTATGTTGTCATTTTAAGTTTTTTGTTAGATTTTAAGTGTCTTGATTTAGAGTTCATAGATATCTGATAATTGATTGTGACTATATTGAGTGAATATATACGAGTGTTTATTAGGTGTTACAGTGATATTGTTATTTCAATTGTGATTATATAGAATGAAGATGAGTCCAACTAGCAATTAGTAGTTTGTATTTCAATTGTGATTATATACATTGAAGATGAGTCCAACTAGCAAATAGTGATATTTTGGTAAGTATTTGTGCTAATCATGCTGTATCAAATTGTTTCCTGTGTGCTGCAATGTTTTATGGGTGTTTTGGATTGCTATTAATCTTTTATATAATACAAGAATTACATCATTTTGGAGTGTTTTTGCAAAACCCTTCTCATTGAAAAAAAAATTGGACCAATAGGAGAGCTCGATTTTGACACATAAGCGAAATTAAGCAATATGATTGGCCAATAAAAAGTCAAAATTGAATTGATTTTGGTCAAACTTTAATAAATTTGGTGGAGAATTTGATTGATAAAAAAAACACATAAAAATATAAGTGTCAAATTTATGAAAATAAAAACTTAAGAAAAGAGGAGGTAATTAATAAAACTTTAGTGGTTGAATTTTAAATATATTAGAGTTAAGTGTAAAATTATAAGTCTCCATGTTTTTTAATAACTTTAGATAATAAACAATTAACCCCTTACACTTTATACCCCTGTACTTTATAATGTTAACTTTGTTTAAAATTACATGAGTAATAGTATTAGGTAAGTTTTTTTTTTTTTTTTTTTTTTTTTTTTTTTTTTTTTTTTTTTTAATTTCATCAATTAAAGTAAATTTAGTAAATATGCGAATTAGTTTTAATATACGTTAAATATTTTTTAAACTAACATTAGTTTTAAACTTTAATCCATTAGAATATTTTTTTAAATAAGGACTCATGTTACTATATAAAAGTTTAATTTATGTGTACACGGATTTGAAATACGGCTAAATTATTAGTAACGGGAATATAAATAACAAATGGTAAGCATGAGTTACTTTGATATGAAAATAAATATACGCGATTCTACTTATAACAACGACTCATGAAATTGTTATTTAAAACTTATATATGGATATCCATAAAAACATTTTAAAAACTTTACGGAGCATATTTTAACTTTATCAACGCTCATTATGTGCCACTAAATTCGCACATTTTGTACAACATGATATCAATAGTTAAAGTTAAATAACAATATTAACCTCAAACTCAACATCTCTGTCAGTTAAAAACGTTATACAAAGCTAATTATTAAAAAAAAAACAAAAAACAAACAAAAACACATCGGTTAGATAGTCATTCTTTAATATAGAAGGTGTTTTTTTTAAATTATAAAAAAATGCATGCATCACAATCCTTATTTGATAAGAATCACATCCTAAAAAAAAAAAAAAAAAAAAAAAAAAAAAAAACTACATAACGAAAATATAAGTATAAGAAATACCACAATTACAATACACATCGTAAATTGATAGCACGGGTTTGCAAAACTAAAAGCATATATTACTAACATCTCATGCAAGTCAAATATTATCATGTAATTTTGCTTGAATAATAAAATATAGGTTTTAATCCAAAAGTATTCTCCTAAAATAATAGGTAGATTAAAACATATATACATATGATTTTTTTATCTTTAGTCTACTAAGTAAAACTATTTGAAACATGTTAAGTGGTTTATTTTTTAATCGATAATAATACATAATCAAATCAAAATTTTAAAAACCCTGTGCATGCACAGGTATTATAACTAGTAAATGACAATGTGATTATCACTTTGTAGTGCTTCAAAAGTGGCAATTTAATTATTTGATTATCTATCTTAGTTCTTGAAATTGTTCGGAATTCTCATTGTTATTTCTATTGTAATAGACATGTGAGGCAGATGCAGACCATGTGGTCCCAGGCCTTCACATGGGAGTACGGAGTACCAATAGTAGACAAATGCGGTTGGAGGATCATCACACTGATGATGGTATAGATGGAAGTGAATCAGGTGATGAAGTATCACATACAGTGTGAGGGTCTAATATCGCCTGCACCAGGTGATCGTAGAGATTGACTTATACGCAGCCGAGTAATTGGATTTTATGAAAAGATTGCATGTTTATATTATGAAAACATAAATTGGTACTTATGTTATCATGTTTCATTTGTCCCCATTGTGTAAGTTTGATGACCAGCCTGTCATTGGGGAAGCAGGATCGGCTTCAATAGGGGCAGATGTGATCGAGCCGGTATGAATTAATGAGAGGTCATGCGAACATATTGTAAGTGTCCTTACCTTGTTTTTATGTAGAAACAAGTTTAAAAAAATTGTTTGCTTGCTTTACTAATGTTGTGCATACTGTTGTATGATTATTTTTTGAGTTTTTGGTCCAAGTACATAGTTATAAAATTCATTCTAGCTTCTGTGATGTGGGTTGATTGAAAACAAGGCATGAAAGGTCGTAACCATTTGAGTTAAGAAGCCAATATTTTGTATTTGACCATTTCCACTTGTTCCGTGTTTGGATTGCATTTTAAAGCTTGATTATTTGATTCAATTTTCCTTTCTGAATAAGCAGATTTAGTATTTAGACGTATTGGTCATTTTTAACTTGTTGTCAACCTTCTAGCATGCTGCTCATCCAAATGTGTTGACGGGAATAACTTTCACTCCCACCACTGCAACCTCGTATCCATCTGTGACATTTGATTTGGTAAGTTTATCACTTTTATTTTCATACCATGTCTACGTGAATTAGTGATACATAATGTGGCTTGAAGTAAAGTTAATTTCTTTTAAGGAAATAAAAGGCTGTAATGGGTTGAAACAGGTTGTCGTGGGCTGTTATTATTTTTGAATAGGTTGTATATAGGGTATTTATACGTTAAAATTAGTTATAATGGTTTAAATACGGTGTTTTGTAGGTGGAAGTAGTGCAAAAGTCTTTCGAAGAGCTGAAGCAAGCGAGAGCATGCTAAAGAGCTTTTGGCTAAAGAAGATAACATAAAGCAATATGAAGAAAAACTCAAATCTCATGCATTGAAAATGAACGAAGAAATGGTGAAAGAAGCGAATGCAAAGATTGCTGAGATGTTTGCGCAATATACACCAACCCTCATTTCTCGTCCCTAGTAAACAATATGTTGCATTTGGTACAAGTTTTTATACTTTCAAACTCTATAAATCTATAACTTGTAACAATGAGTTGGATATAACACTTTTGATGATGTTTATGGTATTTTGAGTAATTGGATAACTAGTTTCGGTTTGACTTGCATATTTGGAGATATTTGGTTTTAAATTGTGGTATATAACATGATAAATCTGGAATAATATGGTCAGAATTTGTTGCAACTTCGTTGCAAATAGCTTTTTGCAGCAGATTTTTACGGTTGCATTAGGCCTGTTTTGTTGTAGTGCGATCTAACTACCCTCAAAAACCAACATTAAATAAATCAGTTATTTGTTATTAACCGATCTTTATGAAATGTTAAAAAGATCGGTTTTGAACCGATCTATATATGGATCTGCTCATAAAGATCACCCTTAGATAAAGCGGTTGGTTACCGATCTATATAAGGCTTTCTAACCGATCTATATGGCTTCTTTTGTAGTAGTGGTCTGCAAGTGTAATATTACGACCTATAGTGTATAGTGTTTGGATATACTTGTGTGTTTAGATGTGTTTATGTTTGAAATTGTAAGGACAATATGTTTGAGTGTTTGGCAATTATAGTTTCATAGAGAGTTAAGAGTATAAAAAGTTCTATATCACCCAAAATCGGTAGCTTTATTTATTTGTGGGAAACTGATTATCAAAAACTGCTTTTTTGCCCTTAATAATGAGGTAGGTTCGAAGACTCAACAGGTTATGATACAGCCTTTGCGGGAGGTAAAGAATTTGCTATGGCTTATATCTAGAGATGGCAAAATGGGCGGGTCGGGCGGGCACGGGCAACGGTCTAAACGGGCTCATGTTTTACGAATCGCTTTAGACTAGACCCAAATCGATGAAATAAATTCTTCAAACGTAACACATCATTTATATTTAAAAAATTAAATATAGTATACATATAAGTTTTTTCTTTAAAAATTATTGTAATGTTCTCCAATTAATACAAAATATGTGTCCGATAATGTTTATTTTAAATTTTAAATGGGTCATACATGTCCATTTCAAAAAAATAATAATAATAAATAAATAAATAAAATGCTAAATGAGCCCAAATCTTTTACAAATTATATATATATATATATATATATATATATATATATATATATATATATAAAGAGAAAATGGTCAAAGTGAAAAAGTGAAAACTTAACTTTTGGTCAATCCCCATAATGCCCTTATTAATTAAGGAAACTTGAACAATCTAATTAATACTCTAATTAAAACACCTCATTACTTAAAAGTACAATAATTTATTCACATTGTACAATCAATTAAAAAAAACATATCTATCAAATTAAATACAACCAATTAAAACACAAACCGGGTTGACCCGGTAATTTGACCATTTTTCGACCCAACCTAGCAAGTTAACCCGGTTTAAATCTACCAATTTTTCGATCGGAGCGGTTCAACCGGTTGAACTACCCGGGTCGAACCGGGTTTCAAAACATTATCCATTACTTAAAAGTACAATGATTTATTCACATTGTACAACCAATTAAAAACATATCTACCAAATTAAATACAACCAATTAAAACACAAACCGGGTTGACCCGGGATGCTTCAAACCTGGCGGATTGACCCGGTTTAATTTGACCCGTTTTCGACCCAACCTAGCAAGTTTACCCGGTTTAAATCGACCCATTTTCGACCGGAACGGTTCAATCGGTTGAACCACCCGGGTCGAACCGGGTTTCAAAACATTATCCTTTACTTAAAAGTACAATGATTTATTAACATTGTACAACCAATTAAAAAACATATATACCAAATTAAATACAACCAATTAAAACACAAACCGGGTTGACCCGGGACGCTTCAAACCAGGCGGATTGACCCGGTTTAATTTGACCCGTTTTCGACCTAACCTATCAAGTTGACCCGGTTTAAATCGACCTATTTTTCGACCGGAACGGTTCAACCGGTTGAACCACCCGGGTCGAACCGGGTTTCAAAGCATTATTTTTCGTTTATAACCTATAAACTTTTTTTATCAATAAACTATTTGTCGTTATAAAATCCCGTTGCTATGCACGGGTACTCGTCTAGTATATATATATATATATATATATATATATATATATATATATATATATATATATATATATATATATATATATATATATATATCACAAATTGCAACCTCTACTTCTATCCTAATCGCACATTTGTCTCACCTATATTCAACATTCGAATTAAAAATGGATGAAATGAGGAAGATATGAAGCATTATCCTTTTTAAGTATAAAACCTTAGATGATTACACATTAGTCTTTAAGAACCAAAGTAAAAGCATCTAGTTAGAACTAAAGTGCTATTGTTACTAGATAGTTCAAGCATCCTTCAAATGTAGTTGAGTTGATGATATCCAACTGTATAAATGCTTGCTTGTGGCACACAACCTTCAACTTTGTTACCCAACTACAAGTACTACTTCATAATGTTAAGCAATAAGAAGATCTACATTTAAGTTGTGTAGTTGGAAGTTGAGGGCAAAAGAACACACATTAAATTTCAACTACCCATATTCAATGAAAAATAGAAACACACATTAAATTGTTTTCAAAAGGTTAATAAAAACTACTCCATTAAACCTGTTTCTTATTCTATCTTTAAACAATAAATATGAACACCCGTGGTTCTCTATTTTGACAAGTTTAGCATAGCCAATATAATGAAAATAAAAAGTTTTGGTGCCGAAAATTACTGGAACGGGCCCAACTACAAGTACGACTTTTTAATATTTAGCAATAAGAAGATTTACATTTAAGTTGTGTAGTTGGAAGTTGAGGGCAAAAGAACACATTAAATTACAACAACCCATATTCAATGAAGATTTACACCCTTTTAAATAAAAAGACACATTAAATTATTTTCAAAAAATTAATAAAAACTACTCCATTAAACGTGTTTCTTATTCTATCTTTAAACAGTAAATATGAACCCCGTGGTTCTCTATTTTGACAAGTTTAGAGTAGCCAATATAATGAAAATAAAATTTTTTATTGTAATTCTCTTTGTTTTTCACATTAATATTTTTTGTGCCTCAATAATGTAGGCCCTAAACTTCAAATTCAACCAATACTTTTAATCGCTTTTGGATGTCAACGATTCCAAGAGTTTCGCAACTAAGCTAGCCCGAAAGGGAAACACCAAAAACCTTACCCTAAAGTTGCAACCCAAAGACCGATTTTTTCTAAACAACTTTACTCAAAAGCATGCATATACTCAAAAGCGTGCATATCCTCCTCCGGATTCTTCGATCCGCCAATGAATCATACACACCAAAGTACACCTCATGATAGATGGCATGGCCAACAAAAACAGGAGCAAAACCAAAGTATACTCCAGCAATACCGTTTGTTGATGTCGTTGCCTTGTACACACCCAGCATACCGAAAAGGTCTCTCTCCGACTATTTCTCACACGTGTATCATTTGCAAGTGATGTTCTTGCGTAATCGAGGGGTAGAGCAAATTCTTTTTGTTCAACCCCTCAATTACGCAAAAACATGTCTTGCTAATGACACAAATGTTGAGAGAAAAAGTCAGAGAAAATATTCTAGTATGTTGAGCGTATACAAGGCAACAACATCGACAAACGGTATTGTTGGAGTATACTTTGGTTTTTCTCTTGCTTTTGTTGGCAGCGCCATCTATCGTGGGATCTACTTTGGTGTGTATGATTCAGTGGCGGATCAGGAATTCGGAAGAGAGTATACATGATTTTGAGTACAGTTGTTCAAGTCTTTGGGTTGCAGTTTTCGGGTCGGGTTTTTGTGAATTTAGGGTTTGGAGTTGGGGTGTTATCGGGTCGAGTTGTTGGGTTTTGAGTTTTTGAAAAGTGACCCGCAACCCAACCCAATAAAAAATGGGTTATCGGGTTCGGGTGCTTATCGGGCGCGTTAAGTCGGGTCGGGTGATTCAGGTTGTCAGGTTATAAGATAAATCCAACTCTACGTAATAAACGGATAGCTTAATTGTATGCATATATTTGATACTATATCAAATCTACTTAATCTATACTACAATATAATGTAGGGGCATTTACATATATATCCTTGAAAATTTTAAAAATTACACATATATCCTTTTGATGCATTAAAAGCATTATACTTTATGCATAAAAAACTAGTAAAAAGGATATATATGTAATTTTTGAAATTTTCAAAGATATACATGTAATTCTGCATATAATTGTATCTAACTTCAAGCCTAACTTCTAACCAAAAATTAAGATAAGGAGCTACAATCATGAGGTGACATGTGTCACTTCTCAACTAACTCCAAGCCTAACTCCTAACCAAAAATTAAAATAAGAAGCTCCAATCATAAGGTGACATGTGTCACTTCCCAACTTAAAAAATTCACCTTTATTTTTAAATTAAAATATCTTTTTATCCTTTTTTTATGATCTAATTTCACTATATCTTAACTACTTATAAAGGAGATTTGGTCAAACTCAGTCAAGGTGAAAAACTGAACTTTCAATAATACCGAAATTGCCCTTGACTATCTATTACTCCCTTGCCTAAAACCGAACCTCACTATCTCATCTCACTAAAAACACACAGCCACATCTCTCTCTCTCTCACTAAAACACATATGCTCTCATCCTCACCACCACAGAAACACCGCCACCACCAGACCCCTCCACTACCGTATGCACCTCATCAAACCCAAGTTAACCACCACCCCCACCACGAAATCCCACCACCAACAAAACACAACCACCACGACGCCACTCCACCACCGAACCTCACCACCGTAGAAACATCACCAAGACCATCCGCTGCCGCCGCCTCCACGAAAGGATATCTTTCAAGTTTTTTTTTTTTTTTTTTTTTTTTTTTTTTTTTTTTTTTTTTTTTATAGATATACGCATTTTATTAGTTGATATATCAATTTTATTTGTAGATCTATAGGTTATTTTTAAAGATCTATGTATATTAAATTTGTTGGAATTTTTTTTCGTAACAGCCTCTTTTCACCGTCGTTGTTTCACCGGAAAAAGTTGCCTCCGCCGTCGCTGTTGCCGGAAAAAAGTTGCTACAGTTGGAAATAAGTGAGTATTTTTATAAAGGTTTATTGGTTGCTTTGGTCATGAAGTTTATTTTGTATTGTTAAATGTTTTGAACGGTTTGTTTATATATATTTTTTGTAGATCCGGGGTTTCTAAAGTTTTGTCCTCCGCCAGTCGCCGGAAACATTTTTTGCCGCAATCTTTACAGCAGCTTTCGCCGGAAAATATATACTTCTATTTTTAAGATTGTTGGTAGTATTTGAGAAAATATTATTTAAGGTTTGTATAAATTTATTATATAGCATATATGTAATTATGTAATATGTTTGTGTGTATAATTTTCTTTGTGTCGTTGATCTATCATTTTATTTTGTGTGTATATATCTTTTTGTGCAGATCTAAAAGTAGTGTTTATTTGTATTTTTTGCGTAAATTATTAAAGCTTAAATTTTGTTATAGTGTAAATTAGTTATAAAGTTTATTTTGTAAATCTATAAAAAAATTCGAATTTTTTTGAAATAAAATTTTATTTTTTGAAATAAAATTTACAAAAAATTTTGAACTTTTTGAGAGTTGAAATATTTTGTGCTTTTAAACTTTTCAATTTGAAATATATTGAGATAATTTTGAAAATTAAAACCGAGCCTAACATTGGTTTGGAAAATTTTGAATTGCATTGGGAACAATTTTCCAAAAAAGGTACCCCATATGGCTTTTTCAGTATTTTGGTTCTCGAGGCTCCTAACTAAAATTTTGAATATTGTGTTGTTTGCTGACATGCTATAACCCAAACTTTTATCAAAATATCCTTGACATGTCAAAATAAGTAGTATCAAAAGTTAAATAAACCATTCAAAGTTTACGTGTCTAAAACATTGATGAAAGTAGATTAATTGCTATTACCTAAAAAGTCAGATTTGAATAAATATCATGATGATATTTTTTAAAGCATAATAATTCAATGCACATGCAAATACTGTTGTCTGTCCATACAAACAAACAAGAACAGTACATGACAAGAAAAAAAACATTGGGTAAAACAGCGGATTAAAAAATGATGCCAACATATATTTTGTAATAGATAGATGGGATTTAATTTAGAAGAATATTTAAATTAAAAGTTTTTGATTGTATTAATTTATATAACAATACGACGAAAAATAAGATGAAAACATTACCAATCCAAGTTCTATTAAAAAATGATGTCAACATATATTTTGTAATAGAACAATAACAACACATAACACGGAGTCCGTCTTAATTGCAACATGTTGCTGTACAACCATTAGATTGTTGTTGAACCACAAATAAAGAAAATGAGAGATTGTTGTTGAACCACAAATAAAGAAAATAAGTTAAATGTTAATATGTTTTAAATGTCGTTATAACGTTTTGTCTAAACAATTGTATGCTCATATACAAATACTCCCTCCGTATCAAAATAATATTCCATATTTATTTTTCGTGATATATCTAGATAATGTTCATTTTCATTTTTAAGTAAAAATTTACAATTTAGTGAAGAAATATTTTATTTGAGCGGCTGAAAATTAAATTGGCCCAACTTTTATTAAACTATGCGATTTTTTTTTTCTCCTGACAATAATTTTGAGACCGAAGGAGTAATTGTTACCTTTAAATCGAACTCGCTCAAATTGATGCACTTGTAATTTGATGAAACTATATACTGCTACCGCTAGATGCGGGTACTCGGCTAGATGCCACTACCGCTATAAGCGGATATTCGGCTAGAAACCGCTGCCGTTAGGGATGGCAAAAGCACCCGAAACTGATGGGGAAAACCGAAACCCGAACCGGTTGGATCGGGTTCGGGGGCGGGTTCGCGGGTTTGGATACGGGTTCGGGTAGGAAAATATCTCTTTTTTCGATTACGGGTTTTTAGTAATACCCGCCCATTTACCCGTATCCGTACCCGTACCCGTACCCGTTTACCCGAATTTTATACCCATTTATTGCCTCTTTATTCTTCACATTTTAATAATAGCCTAGGTAATTACAAACAAATTAATACCCACTTACCCACGCCGGACTCTTCACTTCCCACACACATTAATTCTTTATCTTCAAACTTTACAAATACTTATGGGTAATTCTAGATTTGGCCGCTTCAATTTAACACAGGTAATTAATTAATGAAGGAGATACAAAGGTAATTAATTACATTTTTATATACAGTAAGGGGGTTGGCAACCTTGCCTCACTTTGCCTCCTCTTTTAAAGAAAACAACCAATCATGGTTGTCCAACTAATATTTTGCCTAATCTTGCCTAAACACTCTTTTTTTGTGGCAATCTTGGCTAAGTTTTTGCCTAATCAAGCATTAAATGGGACAACAATTGTTAGCATTTCACTCATTTCAGTCCATTCAAAATGATCAAACACAGTCCAGTCCAAACAAAATGATATCAGCCTAACGTTATTAGCATGAAAATAAAGCCCAAGCGAAGATAGATAACCACAAGCCCAATATGGGTAAGAAGATGATATAACCAGATACTTGTCACTTTGACCGCTGGCAATGGGAATTGCCGATCGGCACCTCTTGCGGAACCCATTCTACCGCTGGGTTGCCACTACCCTAACATACATATATACATTAACATATATAGAGAAACTTGTTCAAAAGATTTTGAAGCATATGATCAAACAGTTGAATATGACACCGACGATAGTGATGAGGTAAATATATATTATGTTCACAATTCGCCATTTTCAATTTGCAGGTAAATATATGTTATTATTAGTTTGATTGGTGTTTTTTTTTATAATATATTGTAGGATACCCGTCGTTGCAACGCGGGCGAACCAATCATTCAAACTATAAAAGTACTATGATTAAGATATGATTAAACAATATATTACAACTTTTTTTTATTATTGTTTTAGTTTATTTTGATATTTTCATGTTCATGTTAAACATTACACGAAACACTTATCACAATATCGCAACTATAAATGTTTTTATATGTTGTTTGATAGATGTTAAGAATTTTTCTTAGACTTTAGTTATCGTGTAGTACAACCGTTTGCAATTATGATATGTTCACGTTCTATTTTGAACGCTACACAAAACACTCACCACAATATCACAAATCGTTAATTATGTGCCGCTAGGAACAATATCACAAATCGTTAATTATCTGCCGCTAGGAACCGTTGCTATGCGCGGGTATTCGTCTAGTTTTCTAAGATTTTGTGCTTTTTAATTCAACATCTATTTTGATATATATATTTTTTAAGTTTTTAGTTTTTAGATTTTTAGTGGGTTTATTTTATTTTGATTCAAATTTTTACAACTTTAACATTTATTTCAATTAATACAATATTGATTAGTCAAAATCATATACTTTTAGGGGGAAGTGTTTGACGGGTAAGATAATGCGATTTGCGAGGGTCTTTTTATATGCGGTAATAATGATGTTACGGAAAAGCTAGAGAAACTAAGCAAACACATACAAGTATACAACTAACGCATATACATTCGGAGTGTTGTAAAACAAATTCACTAAGCAGGTAGGGTTTTTCGGGGGATATATAGTTAGGCTAGCAATTCATTTACGGTTTTTATAATATAACTATATTTATCGCCGCAGCTCTGCGCGGGTATCCAACTAGTTAGGTATAAAGTGTCACGAGAATGTCAAAACATTGGCAGTTATGAACTGTTTCAAAGTTAGGAATGGAGCAATATTTCTTACTTGTTGCACTGTGCAATAACTTGTTAAAATGAAATATGGGACCAGTGCACCACAGCAAAAATATGTTTGCCTCATAAAATGTATTAACAACACTTTTTTAGCTCATATTTAGAGCATTATGGATCGAAACAGAGACTGTCTAAGAAAATATTTTATTTGGATCATTAATAGTGAATGACGAAAAGTCTAAAGAAGTAGTTAAAAAGATGTTGATCGAGATGTTCGCGTATTTCACCCATCTATTTTAAACACACATGCATGCATGCATGCATGCATGCCATCTGTTTTGTTGTGATAATATACACTGAAACATTTCATCCTTAGTTTTATTCTAGGAATCTTGTTTACGTCTACATGCGATCGATTGGAGTGTTCATGGAAATAAAGAGCCTGCGGGCTATTCGCAGGTACAAGTTTTGCCACACCAAAACACAAATATTCAAATGCACAAAAGGGGTTTTTTTTTTTTTTTTTTTTTTTTTTTTTTTTTTTAAGTTGAAACTCGGTCATTTGGCCGACCATCTTGGGCGTTTATTCGTTCGACGACCGATGATCAAGACCGACCCACAGTGGGGCGACCAATCAAGACCGATCAATCGATCTCAAGATGACCGACCCACTATGTTCGGCCTAAAAAAAGTAGAATTGCAAGAGAGTAAGAACTAACAAATCAACATTCTTAAACTGTAATTAAATACTATGGACTAGCCGTTGAACCAAAGTATAAAAACTAAATGGTGTAATGATACATATATGCAAGAAGCACACTTCATATCTTAGTTCATCTCATTCACTATGAGTTGTAAAGGTGTTAGCTTTTATAGTCATTTCTAAATTTATATATTTTGCATAATGCATAAAATTCATTCAATTTTTAAATGGGAGGACGGCCCAACAGCACATAATGAGATAGATCATCTATGCACTTACTGTGAGTATGTTCAAGCCCAAATTATAGAAGAAGTCTTTTAGCCCAAATCAGCTATTACCCTTGCTAAATATTCTTTCATTCTCCTGATTGCACAACAAATATTCCCTCAACCATACAAGTAATGCAACAAATTTGGTATTATGGTATCATCTATTCAACAAATTTGGTTCAAACGGTATATGTCATTTGGTACAGTAGTAACAAAAAAAAAAAAAAAAAATGCAAACACGATTTCCTGCATTGCGCTATATTACGTTGCTTCTGCCTGTTTCGAGTGTGTGCTAAACATCGCCTATTAATTCGAGTTTAGTTTTCACTAAGCTGAAGGAGAAAACTGAAGACGCAATAAGCAGAGATGATGTCAAAGCAATTGTTTTAATAGGTAAGCTGTTGAATTAACATTTACTTTTTAGTTTTTACCACATTTCATGGTTATCTTGTGAGGTTATTAGATGTAAACGTTAATGACTACCAACTGTTGGGATGAGATTACTTAGTAAGCTTAAATGTTTTCTTCTTAACCATGCAATATTCATGAATATTTGTTCGTTTATACTCCTAATGACAATTTTTATTTTAAGCATTTTATTTAATAGGTTGAATTAACATTACTAAGTACTAACAACAAGTGGTCAAAAAAAATGTAGTTTTTATTTATTAAAAATTTTAACGGCAAATTATAACTTGTTATCGATTAAAGTTGCTAGTGATAATAAGCTGGATTGTTGATATACAAATATCCATATGTGATGATTTCAACATCTAAAAAGTTTAAGTTAGAATACAATGGTCCCCATTTCCTAACTTTTCTGAAAATCATGTTACCTTTCTAGAAACAGATCATTATATTGATGTGTGAATGTGTCTATCGAACGTATCTTGGTTGGAGGACAAATTCAACTTGTTTTGCTAAATTATTTTGATCTAAATATATAATTGGCATGATTTATGTAATTATGTTAATTGAAGAGTTTGAAACCTTTTGAAAGTATGTAGATAAACATGCATGCACGTATATTCTAGACTTGTTGATGTCATGACTGATTATGATCGAGGACAAAGTAGCCGAAGCTTTGACCGTTTGGACCATATCTTAAACTTGATTTCGAAACACAGACACCTAGTAGAGTATAAAGTATCAAAAGTAAAGCAAATGCCCCCAATTTAATTTATTGTACGTCATTGGTAACACATATAGCAAAATTTCATATGTGTCTCTGGACATATATAGCAAAATAATCACATATTCACAAACATTATATTGAAACTAAAGTTTTGAAGTCCTAGCTAGCAAAATAATCACGCGGAGTCAAATTATAAACTTTTGTAAGCATCAAGAGTTCAGCATATCTCATCGTTAGTCAAATTATCTACGACTATGCATCTAGAATATGCAAAACGGCCAAAACCACAAACATGTGCGCCTTATCAGCTTATCTTATTGGGTAATTGAGATAAGAAATGAGGTTAGAACTCTTAGCTGGGGTCATCATTTAGTTTAACATTGTCGATTTGTGGTCCAAGTTTATGTTTAGATTGTTTGAGGAAATTGTCAAAAAGATAAGAACAATGTTGCATCAAACTTTTTGTCTAAAGTATTGAAATCGTTTTAGAAAGACGGTGAACTGCTAGTTATATATCTACTAATTAAATCTACCAAGCAATTTCCAAGTGATTTATATATTATTAATCATGGTGTCTAGATTATAGATGATTAGTCAGTTGTATAAATTTGTGTTACTATACTCGTATTCTTGGCTTAAAGCTACTTTGCGACTAAGGCACAAAGAACGGGGGCACCATAATCCACAGTCCACATGCAAGATCATATCGACAACCTTGGGTCAACCCAGCACAGATCCGTTCTGACTTATTCATTACTCAACTTAGGGGTGTTTCTTTTTTGCTTGTATAATCATAATCACTATTTACTATTTGGTCCCACTTGGGCCCACTAAATTTCCCTTGTATCATCTTAGTCTGTAGAGAGTGAAAACTTAACCCCTCCCCATTAAGTGGCTAAAAGGGAAGGAGGACCCACATAGACCTTAGCTAAGGAAAAAAAATAAACACCCTCTTAAAACCAACCAGCCAAATCGTCATATATATATATATATATATATATATATTAGCTACAATTTATTGTAGCTAATTGGCTATAATTTTAAAGTATAAAATGTGGGTCTCTGATTTTTTTTGTAGGTCCTGATTCTTTTCTGTAGGTTCCTGATTAATTGATAATGTAATTTTTGTGAAGGATTGTAACCAATTGGCTACAAAAATTGTAGCCAATATATCCTCATATATATATATATATATATATATATATATATATATATATATATATATATATATATATATATATAGGGAAGCTTTATTTTCAGAACCCTGTTAAGTGCGGGAACTGCGAGAACTTCAATTTTGCATTAGAAAACATGCATGTTCACATAAAACATGTATGTTTTCTTACATACACCTTAATACACATGCCTGCGTATTAGGGTGTATGTAAAAAAAACATACATGTTTTATATGAACATGCATGTTTTCTAATGCAAAATTGGAGTTCTCGCAGTTCCCGCACTTAACAGGGTTCTAAAAATAAAATCATTTTGCATTGATTTGTTGCACTTAACAGGTTTTTATATGAACATGTATGTTATGCATTTATGTGTATTAAGATGTATGTAAGAAAACATACATGTTTTATATGAACATGCATGTTTTCTAATGCAAAATTAGAGTTCTCGCAGTTCCCGCACTTAACAGGGTTCTGAAAATAAAGATACACTATATATATATATATATATATATATATATATATATATATATATATATATATATATATATATATATATATATATATATATATATATAGGGTCCCTTTCTTGCGAAAACCACTTTATCTGCGGGAACTGCGAAAACCACCCTTTTACAACTAATAATACACAATGTACATCATTTATTGCTCCATAGCATTTTGTTATTTTTTTTAATTCAAAAGGGTATAATAGTAAAAGACATTTTCATATTATTTTTTATTTTTTATATAATTCCCGTTTTTTGTGGCTCTTAAAATTCGGATTTTTTTTTTTTTTTTTTTTTTTTTTAATATATGTTATCATGTTTTCAAATAGTTATGGTGCATACATGTTTTCGGTGCATGCATGTTATTTATTTATTTATTCAAATAGGCAAAGGTGCATACATGTTTTTTTCCCAAAAAGACAAGGTACATAAATTTTTTCAATTAGTCAAAGTGCACACATGTTTTTTCCCCTTTCTAGGTGCATATACATTTTTTAATATAATAAAATTTATAACAAACCAAGCACATAAATATTATATACAAAGTTCGATATCGATTGAAATACAATTAAAATACAAAATTTTAAAGCATAAATAAATGAATCTAATTGATCTATACATGTGAGCACTACTAATATTCAACACAAATGAACATATGCGCACGAGTAGCCATCAACATTTTTTCAAAAATCAGGCATATATGCATACTTGTAGCCGTGAACATTCTTGTAATTATACCTGATACAAAGAAAAGTACAAAAATTAGCAACAATAATATTATTAAAAAGTATACATGTTCATGAGTACATGTATGTTTTAGGAAACATACTTGTTTAGCAAACACGAAGTCATTGAAAAAATAATAATTACACTAACTAAATAAAAAAATATACATGTTTTTAAAACGTACATGTTTTTAAAACGTACATGTTTTTAAAACATACATGTTTTAAGCATTCCGTTTATAAGCAATTATTTTTTAAAACATACATGTTTTGAACATGTATGCATCCATTTATTTTGAACATGTTTTGAACATATATGTGCATACTCATTGAACGTATAATAGCCATCAACACCTATGTGAACTAAATTAGATCTTTATGATCATCAGTGAACAAAATTTCATATACAAAGATAATACAAAATATGATATTTATTTCCTATTTAAAAAAGAAAAGGAAAAAAACAACAACAACAGGTTTTTGAAATAATTAATCATATCAATTTGATTCTTTAAACCACAATCGTAGTCATATCCAACGCAGTAATTATTTTCTAAAGATGTAGAAGTGGAGTAAAAAATAATACATGACCTTTTTCCATCGTTAACATATATACATACAATAAAAAAAAGCTGTATACCTTCTTGCTACAAATGGGTAATTCTTGAGGTATCCTTCAGGTGGGTGTCTTTGTAAGCATTTAACAATGGAAGTCATTTACGAATAACATCTGTGTCTTCACTAAACTTTCATAACATCTTCCCCATCTATGATCTTTGCATACCTATCATGATTATTGGAACTCATATAATGTTTCAAAAATATGATGTGATTTAAAACAGATCAAAAACACGATTAAGGGGAAAAAAACGTGAAACATACACAATCGAATTAAACTATAAAACCCACCTTCGATCATCATGACGAATCCAACTTTCATAGATTTTTTTACTTTTTTATTCTTCAAATCAGTCCCTAACCCATAGATTTAGAAACAAAACCCAAAAAAAATCACCGGGGGGTTGGGATTGGAGGTCGGGGAGACGAGGGGAGATGATGCCGCCGCCATTAGTGGTGGATCTGATCAGATCTAATTAGGGGTTAGATCGGCGGCTAGGGTTCTTGAGAAACAAAACAAAAACAAACTTGCCTTTGCTGCCTTCACCTAAACGAAACAAACATTGAATGATAGATTGCAGATCGATATTTTTTTTTATCAAAAAGAGATGATAGATTTTAATTGGCGGCTAGGGTTCTTTGGGAAAAAGAGAGATGAATAGTTAAAGAGAGAGAGAAAGATCTGAATATAATAAAAGTGTGGAAACAGTTTTTGGTAAATACGGAATAATCCTTTTTTTATGGAAAATTAAATTCCCATTTTGCCCCTCATTTAATTTTATCTATCAAATTAAGTTACATATATTTTCAAAACTGCCATTATGCATTGACATTATGTACCTTATGTATTATTAGGAGTAAAAAATGTGGTTTTCGCAGTTCTTGCATTTAAAATGGTTCTTATTTGAAAGTTATACTATATATATATATATATATATATATATATATATATATATAATCAAATAGAAAGAATAATTAAAATAAAAATGATAAAAAGTAATCACAACAACATATTTCAGATACACCTATAAAAGTGGATGCATCTTCCTTCAAATTTTCCCTATTTTTTGAAATGTGTGGCTAAAATTACTTCTTACATTTCTTATTCTAATTATTCTTCTTACTTGATCCCTTCCATATATATATATATATATATATATATATATATATATATATATATATATATATATATATATATATATATATATATATATATATGGAAAAAGAGTATATACACGTACGTAAATTGCTAGCAACACGTACGTATGAGTGCCATGACACGAGGGACCATAAAGACAAGGAACCTAAGCTTTGACATGTCATGTTTGGTTATGAAACAAGAAAACGAACTAATTTAGACATAACGAATAATGCATGTGAATTCAAATTAACTGTTTGACCAAAACCTAAAAAAACAAAACACGAAAGGGATGCATGTCAATATGGGACCTTATATAATTAATATTGGATATGATAGAGCATCGAACTTATGTTTGATACCAGCAAGAACAAAAATGATGCTAATATGCGATGAATCGATAAATGTATGTTATAAAAAAATTAGCAGCTTAACATATATAAAATCAATCAGTAGCCGATCCAGAAACAAAAAACTATAGAATAAATTATACATTTTACCTGTTGAGTATTTAGAGTGTCGACTATCTAGAAAGATAGCAACCTAGTTAGTTATAGTTTAGATTTGGTGGATGACACGTTGATTATGTCAATGAAAATGATACTATAAAGTAACTATCAATTGCAATCAAGTTAAATGGTCAAGATTTCTAAATAGATTATTGGGTTGAATTGAGTTCAACAAATTAAATATAGTTAAAGTTTGTCGGTTTACTTCGTAATGCCAGTATTTTGTCAATGTAACATGTTGGTATCCTTTGCGTGTTGGACTGTTTGTTTGACTTGCATTAGATGTTTTTGTGTTTGGGAGTTGAACATGTTACATGTTCAAAAAAAACAAGTTGGACATGGTACATTCAAATATTGATACATATCTAAGATGATTAAATTTCATGTTACTGATAGACGAAAAAGAAATTTAAAAAAATAATAATAAATAAATAAATAAAATAAGGGTAAAAGTACAGTAATATTTCATGTGAACAGAATGTCAAATACTGTTGAGCACATGAATCACATTACATTACAATATTTGGCTGAAAAAGACAAATTAATCTTTTGTTGCACGAGGCCTCTTTTTATCCTTCTTTTGTCAGTAATCATTTACTACTACATGCATGGTAATAATTTGAAATATGTTTTATTGACTTTGTGTATCTATACTACCTATAATGAAAAAATGGTCAAAAGTGAAATGTTGAGTTTTCAACAATGGTCAAATGAGAGAGAAAGTGAAATGTAATTAATACTCTTATTAAAACACCCCAATACTTAAAAGTACAATTATTTATTCACATTGCACAACCAAATTAAAGCATATCTACCAATTAAACACAACCAATTCAAGCACAAATCGGGTTGACCAGGGACGCTTCAAACCCGGCGGGTTGACCCGGTTTAATTTGACCCGTTTTCGACCCAACCTAGCAAGTTGACCTGGTTTAAATCGACCCATTTTTCGACCAAAACTGTTTAACCGGTTGAACCACCTGGGTTGAACCGGGTTTCAAAACATTATCCATTACATAAAAGTACAATGATTTATTCACATTGTACAACCAATTAAAAACATATCTTCCAAATTAAATACAACCAGTTAAAACACAAACCGGGTTGACCCGGGACGCTTCAAACCCGTTTTTCGACCGGAACGGTTCAACCAGTTGAACCAACCGGGTAGAACCGGGTTTCAAAACATTATGTTTAATTCCCAAATCTTCAAAATTTTATTATTTTTCGATTATAACCTATAAACTTTTTTTATCAATAAACTATCTGTCGCTATAAAATCCCGTTGCTATGCACGGGTACTCGTCTAGTCTATACTTATTTTAAGATTTCTTACCCAGCAAGCCAGCAATTATTTATCAACTCATTTGAATTCACATCTTTTCCATAACACTATAACAGCTTCATTAGGACGTATGGATTCTTGCATGTGCTTCAAGTTAACAAAATTGGCTAAAAAGAACACACAACAAAAAACTGCTATATATAATAATAACCCGCGCCTAGCGCAGTTGAGCACCAGCTACCTTAAAAGCCTGGGTCAAATACTTTTGCTAGATAAAGTTGATGGATACCATTAAAGCACACAGAATTAAAGTATTCATGCCAATCTACACTTTTTCATCCTACTATATATAACAACAAAACAAGATTTTTCATGTTATGACATATGACTTAGGGGGTGTTTCTTTTTCCCTTAGCTAAGGAAATGGTCCACACAAAGTATATAATAATATTTTTTTTATGTGGAGCCCACCATTTTTCCACTAGTTCCTCTATCCCCATGTGAATAGTATAAGACTCTCCTTATTAAGACCATTTAACAGTCGTGGGTTTCACATACGCCCTACGCATCCTTTAGCTAACAAAAAAAGAAACACCCCCTTGTCGATAGATAAGATTTTTCAGTTCCTAGTGTTTTGGTGGTCATATTTAGCGTTACTATTTGACTTAGTCGATATATAGATAAGATACTAATATAATAATAGTTAAAAAGCCAATGTATATGTAAAGTTGTACATGTTTAATGTGTCTAAATTCATGGTATCTTCTCATTCTTTGGTATTTATAACCCACATTTTCGCTTATCATTATCAATAAACAAGCATTATAAATATATAGCTTTACAAGATCCTTTTAGATACCACAATATATTGCTAAGCCTCATAAATACAAACCAAGTCCATATATAACCATAAACAAGTACGTCTAACAATTATATCACTTATTACGATCAACGAAAGCTATGGTGGAGGTCGAAGTGAAGATGGTAGTTTTTGACGACGGTGTTGCGGTTATCAACGTGTCGAATACAACTGTTATCAAGCCCGTCGCGACTTCAAGTACGTTTCAACTTTTGTATTTCTTGTTATATATTGTTCACATGATTATTTATCAACAATGTTAGTCACCATGCACCACCTTTGGCCATCATACATCACAACCGTTGACCACCGTACACCGCCACCTTTGACCACCGTAAACGGCCTCCCGAACACAATTTTTTTATAAAACACGTACATAAATCTTGATTGATTCAAACGTTAACTTTAACACAAACATTTAGTCCATCAATATTGGAAGATGACTAGGACAAAAGGCGTTAGCGTTTTTCAACCTAACGGTGTGACGGTGACGGTCGGTGGTGGTGACAAGGACGATGAAGATGATAACAGTGACGGTAACGATGGCGGCTGGTGGTGTAAGCTGATACGTACGTGTGTGTAATTTGGGGAGGAGGGTGTGGTCGCATGGGTTCACATTAGGTTTAAACTGTTATAATATTTATTTTTTTGTAGTTGGTGTTATAAAATATATTTGTGTGTTTGTTTTTGTTTAGGATTTTTTTGGTAACAGCTTATTATCTACGCAATAATTTGACAGTTCATTGTATTTTTCATATGTAATTATAAAGTTGTTTAAACTTTAAAGTGTTTGCATGGAGTCGAAATATTAAAGGGTTGTTTGGTTTCTTAAGAGGAATGATTGGTATTGGTATTGGTATTAGAAATTAAGGGCTAGTAAACCCCACTACCTTAGGTGGGTTTTGATGGTGCTTAGTCATAAAAGTTTGCTTCTTATTTCATGTATTAAAGTAAACCCATAAATCAAATGATTTCAATGGTTATCAAATTCATTCTTTCATATTCATACTGTCATAATAAACAATCCCTTTACATGTCTTTAGTCTTTAATAATAAGCTCAATCACAACGTACTTGAGTCGAAAATATGTGCATAAACTTTGAGTAACATCCCTAGTATAAATTTTTTTTGAAGACCGACTTATTTAAATTTAACATTAAATACATACCCTTTTATTGTTTTAAGAGCAAATTACACGTATGATCCTTGTAGTTTGAGTTGACTTTCAAGTATAGTTCTTTGACATTTTCCGATCCAAACAGTTCCCAACATCAAAACTCTTAACACTCACGGCTCTTTGACCACACAAACCTCAAGTCTCACCGTTAAATTACCCCAAGTGCCTTGCACATGAGGGTAAAATCGTCTTTCCATTACTTTTTTTTTTAATCTCCACTTAACAATCATCTTTTCCTCTCTGACTCCTTTTACTCTTTAATACATTTAAGACAAAATTACACGGATGGTCCCTGTGGTTTACACGGATTTTAAGTTTAGTCCCTAACTCAAAATAAGTACACCAGACGTCCCTAATTTTGAAACCTGTCACCCTTTTAGTCCCTAATTTGGATGGGCCGTTAGTTTATCCGTTAAGTAATTTGCACCGTTAGTCATTCGTTAATATTTTTTGCACCGTTAGTCCTTCGTTAATTTGCACCGTTAGTCCTTTGTTAAAATTAAAAAATAAATCTAAAATTAAAAAAAAAAAATTGAATAAAATTTTTTTTCGAAGAAAAATTTTTTAAAAAAAATGTTTTTTAGAAAAAATATTTAAAAAAAAATATTTTTTTCAAATAAAATTTTTAAAATTAAAAAATTCTAAAATTAAAATTTAAAAACAAAATTTGAATAAAAAAAATTTTCGAATAAAAATTTTTAAAAAAAATATTTTTTAGAAAAAATATTTTAAAAAAAAATATTTTTTTCGAATAAAAATTTTTAAAATTAAAAAATTCTAAAATAAAAAAAAAATCTAAAATTAAAAAAAAATGAATAAAATTTTTTTTCGAATATAAATTTAAAAAAAAATATATATATTTTTTAGAAAAAATATTTTAAAAAAAATATTTTTTAGAAAAAATATTTTTAGAAAAATTCAAATTTTAAAATATTCAAAAAATAAAAATATTTCTAATTTTTTTTAATTGTCTAAAAAAAATTTATTCGATATTTTTTTTTTAAATTTCGATTTTTTTTTAAATTTTTTCTAAAAAATTCCAAAAAAAATATTTTTCGAATATTTTAAGATTTTTTTTTCGATGATTATTTTTTGAATTTATTTTAAAAACTTTTTTGAATAAAAAATTAGAAAATAAAATTTTGAAAAAAATATATTTATTCGAATTTTTTTTAAATATTCAGACTAGAAAGGGGTCAAAATCGTGATTTAAAATTTACACAAAAACATTTTTTTCAAATGACAAATTTTCTTTTAGTGTACTTACATAATCACAAAAAAATGATCGAAAACGTAAAAAAGGCGAAAACCGATAAAAATATAAGAAAACATATAAAAACGTAAAAAAAACGGACGAAAACATAATAAAACGGATAAGATATAAGAAAACAGACTAATACGTAATAAAGCGGACAAAAACGTAAAGAAATGACGAAAATGTTAAAAAAACGGACGAGAACGTAAAAAATGGACGAAAACGTAAAAAGATTGACAAAAACGTTAAAAAAATGAACGAAAACGTTAAAAAAAATGGACGAGAACGTAAGAAAATGGACGTAAACGTAAAAAGATTGACAAAAACGTAAAAAATTGACGAAAACCTTATAAAAACGGACAAAAACGTAAAAAGAATGATAACGGTGCAAAATATTAATGGAGGGACTAACGGTGCAAATCATGGGTACTTTTTTAGAAAATGAGGACTAACGGTGCAAAAAATATTAACGAATGACTAACGGTGCAAATAACTTAACGGATAAACTAACGGCCATCCAAGATAGGGACTAAATGTGTGACAAGTTTCAAAAAATAGGGATGTCTGGTGTACTTATTTTGAGTTAGGGACTAAACTTGCAATCCGTGTAAACCACAGGGACCATCCGTGTAATTTTGTCTACATTTAATTTTATCATCTATTTTTCTCTCCACCCTCCCATATCTCATAATTTTTTTCTTAACTTCATCTTCTTTTTCACCAAAACTTTCGAACAAAACCCAGTGAACACATATACCATCTTGTTTAACTTATTTTGCAACTGCTAGTTCACATATTTTGCCCTCCTCTTTCATCTTGTTTAAGGACCGATGACAATCACATGCACAAATATTCTTACACAAGTAGATCGCATAATCGACCGAGTTTCCTTTTTTTCTTGTCTAGGACGCGTCCCCTTGGGGGTGTAATGGTTGGAATGCGTCGGTGATGGGGGTCGACCGATCATCCAAATGAGCCATTACACTCGGCCTTAGTTCGTTCACTATGAGTTGTTAATGTGTTAGTTTTTCTAGTCATTTACTCATTTCTAAATTTATACATTTTGCATATCATTGGCGTTCAATTTTTGAGTGGGAGGACGGCCCAACAGCCCATATAATAGATCTTTTATGTACTTTACTATGAGTTTGCTCAAGTCCCGTTTAGCCCAAATCAGCTAGGACCCTTGCAGCCTTGCTAAATATTCTTTCATTCTCCTGATTGTACATCAAATATTCCCTCGACCATACAAGTGATGCAACAAATTTGGTACTTTGATGTTACATACTTTTAAAGGATTTCCAGTTTGAGAAACCATAGCTAAAATAATGTAATTGTTTTTTGCCATTATGGTATTATCTATGCATCTCTTAGTCGTAGAGCATGGTAATGCTAAGCTATAATCCCTTTGGTTCAAACGGTTTATGTGATTTGGTACGAGTTACAAATTAAAAAAAAAAAAAAAAAATGTAAACACGATCACCTGCATTGAGTTCTATTACGTTGCTTCTGCCTATTCCGAGTGTGTGCTAACTGCTAAACATCGCCTAATAATTTGTTGCGTTTATGGTTTTTGTGTTTGTGTGTGTGTTTAGTTTTCACTAAGCTGAAGGAGAAAATTGAAGAAGCATTAAGCAGAGATGATGTCAAAGCGATCGTTCTAATAGGTAAGCTGTTGAATTAACATTTACTTTTTACCCCATTTCATGGTTATTGTATGAGGTTATTAGATGCAAGTGTTAATGACTACCGTCTACCAACTGTTTGGATGAGATTACTTAGGAAGCTTAAATGTTTTCTTCTTAACTATGCAACATTCATGAATATTCATTCGTTTATACTACTAGTGACAATTTTTATTTTAAGCACTTTATTTATAAGTTTCCTGCTGGCGTTGCTTTTCTTTTAATTTTTTTTGGCTAAATTTGACTCTCTTGATTTTTGTAAACAGAGTTGGGGGGTGGGGGGAAGCGATAATAAGCCAAACGATTACATTGTATTGATGTGATTATGATAAAAGAGATTACAGGAGAACTTATAGAAAACATAGGAAACCTAATAACTAAACGGGCCTAAACTAAACTAATCTAATACGGGCCTAATAAAACGTACTATTAATTCTAACATCCCCCCTTAAGCTGGAGCATAGATATTGATCATGCCCAGCTTGTTACAAATATGAAACCCAAAAAACAATAAGCAAAAGTCATCCTTGAAGCAATAATCCAGATCTTCAACAACCACAAAACTAATTAATCTCACTTGGGATCGAACTAAAATACGAAGCAACTGAAAGGTCACACAAATCCAAAGAACCGAAGCAACCAGTAGGTCTCAGCTAACTAAAAAAATCCCAAAAACGAAGCGACTGACAGGTCTCAACTAACCGAAATACGAAGCAACATGAACAAACATGTTCGGGTCTCAACTAACGAAAACTCAATTCGAGTCCAAAAATCCAAAATCGAAGCAACCTGAAACAAGAGATTTCTTAACATGTCTCAACTAACTAAGTAATCCAGAAAACGAAGCAACCTGAACAATGGTGACAGAACAGGTCTCAACTCTCAAACCAAATGAAGAAACGAAGCAACTTGAACCAACAATTGTCGGAATATGTCTCACCTTAAATGAAGAATCAAAGCAACCTGTCAAGGTCTCAACTAACTCAAAATTTCCAAAAGACGAAGCAACCCAAACTGAGGTCTCAACGAACCGAAAAATTCAGGAACCAAGTAACCTAAATCTAAAAGAACATAACCAAAATCAAATGGTCTCACCGGGGACCAAACTCAAAACTTTTATTAACAATAAACTAAATCATAACCCAATAACTAAGCAACTGAAACCAAAGCCCATAATCATTCATTGATTCATCATCAACACAAATCTTAATTAATCTCGTGAGAATTAACTGAAATCTTCAATAATTCGGATCAATGAGCCAAACTCCAAGATCAGAATGAATAACCATGGTCACCCACAAAACTCAAAACTGATAATCAGTTACAAGTTATCAGAACTAAAAACTAAATCAGATACTCCATATTCAAAACCCAAAGATATTCCCAAAACCAAAATCATCTCCATCATCACCAATCACAAATAATCAAAATAAGAATCCTCATAACTAATGGAAAATAACCAGCCACCCCAAAATTAAAGAACCCTAACCGAATCGAAACACAAAACTTCAGAAATCGGACCAGAGGATCTGGATGGAATTACCAAACAAACACATCTGGAAAACAAATCGCTGGCTAAAACCTCTGGATCTGAACTTGCGTGAGGAAAGGTGGCGACGCGTCGGCGGCTGATGGCGAGTTCAACTATGATGGTGGTGAGATGAATATAGCACTCTATCTGGGTGCTCCTAAACTTCAGACGTGAAGCAGTATATAAAGAAACTAAATCCTAATTTTCTAATAAATGAAATTGAAAATCTTAATTGAAACAAAACACCCTCTCTGATACCATGTAAACAGAGTTGGGGGGTGGGGGGAAGCGATAATAAGCCAAACGATTACATTGTATTGATGTGATTATGATAAAAGAGATTACAGGAGAACTTATAGAAAACATAGGAAACCTAATAACTAAACGGGCCTAAACTAAACTAATCTAATACGGGCCTAATAAAACGTACTATTAATTCTAACAATTTTTGTAGTTAAAAATGACGATTTTTATGGTGAGTTCGACATCATCAACTTCCTACAAGCACAAAAGACTGGTAAGCCATTTCTACTTATCGTCGTTACTACAACCTCGTATTAATAGTCCAATTTGTTGATTAATATGGTAATTGATAACGTAACATTGTTTTCAGGAGACTTATCTCTTCTACCTGATGTATCATTTGGACTTGTGCGCGATACCATTGAAGGTCTTTTCAAGTTATCATACAACTATGCTTTTCATAAGTTGTTGAATAAATCTGATAAACTTATGCTCTTTTGCTTACTTAGATGCCAAGAAACCTATTGTCGCTGGAATAGAAGGGTCGCTACGCGGGGTTGGATTAGAAGTTTCAATGGTTTGCAAATTTGGATTCTGTGCTTCAGCTTTTTAATTTTTCATGTTGCAAAATTGCGATTTTTTTTTTTTTTTTTTTTTTTTTTTTTTTTTAATTTATTTTTAAACAGGGATGTCATGCGCGTATTGCCAGTCCAAATACACGACTTGGTTTGCCTGAATTATTGCATGGGAGTATTCCAGGAGCTGGAGGTATGATTAACAATATATGATAAATCTTACAGTAATAAATATTATTTTGTTCAAGGATTTATGATATATAAAAACTTCAAATACTTTTTTTAGGTACCCAGCGACTTCCTAGGCTTGTGGGATTGCATAAGGCAATTTCAATGATGTTGGTGAGTTAAAAGTGCGATTTTGTATAAAGTTAATTATTTATCATGGTAGTCATTTTGTCAAGTTTTTAATTTGCATCTCTAATACTAATATAAGTATTAAATTTGTAGACATCCAAATCGATATCATCTGAGGAGGCGGAGAATCTAGGTCTCATTGATGCTATTGCATCTCCTCATGAGATGCAAGAAGTTGCTAAGAAATGGGCATTAGACATAGCCGAAGAGCGCAAACCGTGGGTCCGGTCTCTTACCAGAACAGACAAGATTGGGTCCCAATCTGAATCACAACAGATAATCAAGGTTGCGAGAGAGCAAGTTAAACAGGATAAGCCACATCACCAAGCATGCCTTGAAGTAATTGAAGAAGGCATTGTGCATGGAGCAGACCATGGTGTTCTTGAGGTATCGTATAATGGTTGGGTTGGGTAACGGATCATGAAAAGAAATATTGTTTTTTGTACATGTGTAGAAAAACGTAGTCAAATGATTTTATTACTCAAGAACAACCAAACGATTACAACCAAACTATTCTCAAATAGTAACAATAACTTGATCTCAATCAAGTGAATAACAATGAAACATAGAAATGAACTTGGTATATTTTCTGGATGATCCAACACATGAGAGAGTAGGAGATATAAATAGATCACAGACATGATTAGTCGTTTTCTTGAGTGAGACCAAGAAAACGGCTCTTGTGAAGTCAGCACAAAAGAGACAATCTCAACGGTGTATATCCAGATCCAAAATGACATCAAGCCCCTCCATGTTTGTAGCTTTATGAGACCTCTATATAACTTTGAAGAATAGACCAAACACACCCTCCAAAGTTACTCATGAACCCAGGGAGCACCAAAAAGACAAAGACTGAAAAGACAAAACATACAAAGTTAGTCCCTTAGGTTTTTACCAGATGACAGATGAGTCCTTTCTTCCAATATCCCCCCTTCATCTGATATCTGGTAAATGTCAATTAACCCAAGTTTTTTAATCAAAGCATTGTGCTGATCTGTGTCCAACCCTTTAGTGAGGACATCTGCAATTTGATTTGCAGAGTCCACCTTAACCGTTTTAATTACACCTCTTAGAATTTTTTCTCTATGTAAATCAATTTCGAGGTGTTTGGTCCTTTCATGAAACACTGGGTTGGCTGCAATCTTAATTGCAGAATTACTATCACAGTGAAGAGGAACAGGAAGAAAATTTTCAAACTTTGAATCCCTTAAAATCTTTAAAATCCAAATCACTTCACTTGTGGCTGAGGCAAGAGCTCTATACTCTGCCTCAGTTGAAGATTTTGAGAGAGTAGGTTGTTTTTTGCTTTTCCAAGAGACAAGAGTTTTATTCAAAAAAACACAGTAACCAGTAACAGACCTCCTTGTAACAATGCATTTTGCCCAGTCAGCATCAGAATAGGCCTCAAGAGACATACCTGATTCTTTAGTGATCTGAATTCCCATACCTGGAGATCCTTTGAGATATCTCAAAATTTTGAAAGCAGTTTTGAGATGGGACTGAAGAGGAGAATGCATAAACTGACTTAAACAGTGAACAGCATATGAAATATCAGGCCTTGTGTGAGTCAAGTAAATCAGTTTACCCATAAGTTTCTGATAATCAGTGATGTTATTAAGAACCGGATCATTATTAGTGGGCTCAATAGTCAAGGCAAGTTTAGATGGTAAAGGAGTTTTAGCAGGTTTGCAAGCCAACATACCATACTCAGATAACAAATCAAGACAATACTTTCTTTGATTTAAACAGATACCATTTTCAATGTCATTAACTTCAATTCCAAGAAAGTATTTTAACTTTCCCAAGTCCTTTATCATGAATTTGGACCTGAGAAAGGCCTTGAATTTCTCAATCTCAGCGACACTATTACCCGTAATAATGATATCATCAACATAAACAAGCAAAGCAAGAAAGATGCCATTATCAGATTTAGTGTAAAGAGAGTAATCAGATTTACTTTGGCTAAAGCCATTTTCAATGAGGGCAGCAGTTAATTTAGCATTCCACTGCCTAGGGGCTTGCTTTAAGCCATACAGAGACTTTTTAAGTCTACAAACCCTGGTATCATCTTTAGAAAAATAGCCCTCAGGTAATTTCATGTAAACAGTTTCCTCTAGATCACCATAAAGGAAGGCATTATTAACATCTAGTTGAAACACAGGCCAGCTATTGTGAATAGCAACAACAAGTAAACATCTAATGGTGACCATTTTAACAACAGGGGAGAAAGTTTCATCAAAGTCAACTCCTTCCTTTTGATTACAACCTTTGACAACAAGTCTAGCCTTATATCTATCCACTTCTCCATTAGACTTAAATTTGATTTTCCAAACCCATTTATTACCAATGGCTTTCCTGCCAGGTGGTAACTCGGTGATCTCATAAGTATCGTTTTTATTTAGAGCTTCCATTTCATCATTCATAGCATCAACCCAATGGGGATATTTAGATGCTTCAACAAAAGAGTTTGGTTCACTGATTTTATTAAGTTGAGTAGCAAAACAAAAATTTTCAGGGCTTAATTTGGAGTAATTGACATATTTTTCAAGCCCATATTTGACTTTAGAATCAACAACAAATTCATTGTAGTTCTTAGGAAACACAGAAGTTCTAGAAGACCTTCTCAAAGATGGAATATCCTGGGATGAAGTGTTTGGATTTTTATCCAAACTACCCTCAGAATCATTGTTGTTTTCTTCAAGTGTAGCAGCCACCTCATCCTCTCCAGCAACAATGTGTTCACCATTTTGAACATCATCCTCATTATAGAGTGAGGGGTCCATAGTGTTTTCATTGCTGCCCGGAAGAGGAGAGCAGCTACCTTCACGTCGTGATTGGAAATCACGATTCAGGCTACTCTCTTCATCACTGGGTATCTCAGGATATTCCATGTCAAAAAAGTTTAAGTGGTTTAAGTCTTGAAAAACATTCTTAGAAGTAGAGTCGGTTTTATCAGCGTTAGCCCCTTTAAAGGGAAACACATTTTCATAGAATTGAACATCTCTAGAGAATATGACATGATGCTTATCAAGACTATATAACTTATATCCTTTTTTAACATTAGAATACCCTATCAAAACACATTTCTCAGATCTGCTACTCATTTTATCAGAGTTGTTCAAGACAGTAGCATAACAAAGACAACCAAACACTCTCAAGTGATCAAGTATAGGTTTCTCATTATATATCATCTCATAAGGAGATTTCCCTTTAAGCACAGAAGAGGGGAGTCTGTTAATCAAATAAGTAGCAGTTAGAACACATTCGGACCACATTTTCAAAGGAATTCCTCCTTGAAACATAAGAGACCTAGCAACATTCAAAAGATGCCTATGCTTTCTTTCAGCAATGCCATTTTGCTGTGGAGTATAAGCACAAGAGGTCTGATGGGTTATCCCTTTATCAACACAAAGTTTATTAACAGATTGATTGACAAATTCTGTTCCATTATCACTTCTAAAGGCCTTGATTTTCTTGTTGAACTGATTTTCAATCAAATTGTAGAACATATTTATGTAATAAGGCACTTCATCCTTGGTTTTAATGAGATAAACCCAAACAGCCCTAGTGTAATCATCCACAATGGTCAGAAAATACTTATATCCTTCAGAGCTAGGAATTTTATATGGTCCCCATAAATCTAAGTGAACCAATTCACCTAAGGCACTAGAGATATGATCACTTAGTGGGAAGGGTTTTCTAGTCTGTTTAGCTCTATGACAGATTTCACACATCACATCCCTTTTAGAGTCAAATTTTAAAGAATATTTTAAGATGTTCATGACTGGTTCTGCAGGATGACCAAGCCTGCAGTGCCAGTCATGTTGAGACAAGAAGGAAGTAATAGTAGAATTAGATTGAATACCTTGATTATTGAAATAATACAAACCATCACACTGGTTACCAGTCCCCAGAACTCTTAGCTGATTCAAATCCTGATTCAAAAAATAGCATTTACTCTCATCAAATGCAACTAAAACTTTATTGTCTTTGGCAAGTTTGTGAACAGAAATTAAGGTGATACAATATTCTGGTATAACCAATACATCAAAAAGAGTTAAAGAATTGGATAGTTTGAGATTTCCAATCTTTGAAATAAAGGCTTCAGTCCCATTGGGATGTCCCACCTTTATTTTAAGATGTGAAACATCAATGACATTAACCAATTCTTTATCTGAATATGTCATGTGTTGGTTGGCACCAGAATCAATGACTTTGCTATTAAAAACTAATTTTGAATGAGCATTATTATTAGAACAGAAAAATTTATGAAAATTTTGATTAAAAACCTTGCTGTTATTATATACAGTACCTGCCATATTGGCCTGCACATTCTTTCCAGAAATGGAATTTTCTTTGATGAGAGAAATGAGAGTAGAAAGCTGTTCTTCAGTAAAACCAGAAGAACCAGAACTAGAAGATGAACCAGAACCCGAAGCAACAGAATTGTTGTTAGTAAATTTTTTGTTGTTCTGAGGTTTGTAGGTGTTACTCTTTTTAGCAAAATTGGGAGGATACCCAATCAATTTAAAACATCTTTCTTTGGTATGACCACTATACCCACAATTTTCACAAGTAATGGTGGAACCAGAACTAGTATTGGGGTTTCTCCTGTAGTCAGAAATTCTATTAAAATTAGCAGAAGCATTATTAGTCTGATTTGAAGAGACTACACTGGAGAGATTAGGTTGATTCAGAGTTCTGGAAGAGAAAGCAGAGTTATGAGGTCTGCTGGAACTTCCAGCAACAACATTCCTATGAGATTCCTCACTACTGATAATAGCATAAGCACCTTTCACATCAGGCAACGGGTCTCTAGATAAAATATTACTCCTAATTTGCATGTAAGTATCATCAAGACCCATTAGAAATTGCATAAGTTTCATCATTTGATTATGCCTTTTAAAGTCATCAGCAGCATGACAAGTGCATCTAGGAAGTTTAACCATAGCATCAAACTGTTTCCAAAGAGTACTTAATTTGTTAAAATACTCAGACACACTAGAACCATTTTGAGTTAAGGAATGTATTTTATGGTGCAAATTGAAAGTCACAGATCCATCAACTCTATCAAAAGTCTCTTTTAACTCATTCCAAACATCACTAGCATTTTTTGAAAAAATTTGCCCAAGAAACAGTTCTTCTGAGATGGAGTTCAAAATCCACCCTAACACAACCGCATTAACCCTGTCCCATTGTTTCCCCAAAATTTCGTCAGTGTGTGATCTCCTACATGTGCCATCAATGAAACCCGTTTTGTTTTTGCCCTCAAGAGCTAAAAGCATAGCACATGACCAAACATTGTAATTCTCAGTTCCTTTTAGTTTTATAGAGACAACAGTTAACGAAGCAGAGTCATTAGGGTGTAAGTGTAAAGGGTGACTTAAGTCCAATTTACTGATTAGAGTAACATTATTATCATTAACATCAGCTTCATCATCAGTAAACCCATGAACAGACATGATTCAAATAAATCAATCACACAAGATAAGGAAAGAAGTAGTTCCCAGGCTTCCTAACCACTCAAGGTGGCAGGTCAAGGGCTTTATCTACAAACAATAAAGAACAACCAGAAGCAACCAACACAAGCAATACTCAACTTCAACAATCTCTCACATCCTACTCCCCTTCACTAAACAAGAAATAAATAAAGCAGACAGAAAATAAAAAGGGAAAGTGTGAGAAGTGTTACAGAGCACTAATAGCAGCGGAATAACAACCCTACTATACTCTAGATTCACTTAGTCTAGAGATATAGCAGGAGCACAGCACCAGCCCAGAACCCAGATCCAAGAATCACCAAACCCTAATTTTAGAGATTAGGGCAGATCCAAAACTAGCACCTCCAATTACTGAATCGGCACCACCAGGATGGAATAAGCACACTCAATTGTTGTCACGAACCTTTGAGACACAGAAGCCCCAAATTACCAAACCCTAATTTCCCAAAAATTAGGCGTTTTATAAAAAAAATCTTTAGATCTGAATAAGAAAGAATCAATTTCTCAATTAACGATATTTAATTTGGTTGTAATAATGTTATCGAAGAAAACCCCTAAATTTCTTTGAAACCCTAAAAATTTTGAATGATAATCAGAACAAGTTTTTTAGAAACCTGGCTCTGATACCATGTAGAAAAACGTAGTCAAATGATTTTATTACTCAAGAACAACCAAACGATTACAACCAAACTATTCTCAAATAGTAACAATAACTTGATCTCAATCAAGTGAATAACAATGAAACATAGAAATGAACTTGGTATATTTTCTGGATGATCCAACACATGAGAGAGTAGGAGATATAAATAGATCACAGACATGATTAGTCGTTTTCTTGAGTGAGACCAAGAAAACGGCTCTTGTGAAGTCAGCACAAAAGAGACAATCTCAACGGTGTATATCCAGATCCAAAATGACATCAAGCCCCTCCATGTTTGTAGCTTTATGAGACCTCTATATAACTTTGAAGAATAGACCAAACACACCCTCCAAAGTTACTCATGAACCCAGGGAGCACCAAAAAGACAAAGACTGAAAAGACAAAACATACAAAGTTAGTCCCTTAGGTTTTTACCAGATGACAGATGAGTCCTTTCTTCCAATAACATGTTACTATGTTACACACGAGCCGGGTTAGGCCAACCAAAACACTTTTTTCTAAACGCTTTGAGCTTTGTTGTGTAAAAGATGTTTACAACAGCAACGCTCGTACTCTTGGTGTTTCCTTCACAGATATTGATTTCTTTTTTTGACCCGTTAAAGGTATAACATTTGTACATAAGTGATTTAGTATGATACGAGTACTAAAGTTATACGAAAATTATTTTTCTCAGGAAGACAAAGTTTTTAAGGAGCTCGTAGTAACCGAAACAGCAAAAGAACGGTTTAGAGAATGCTTTTCACCCCTTGCAGCCTCAAAGGTAACATACTCTATTAAATTTTGAATTCTTATATGTCGAGTATTTTTTATATGCTCGACTTAAGTTTGCAATCAACCCAACCAGACCCTTTTCAACCTTAACTCAAAACGTAAACCTGTTTTGTAAAAGAAATAAAAAGGCTTATTTCATATGTCTGATACACCAATATGTCTTTGCAGAGGTCACGAATATAAAGAGCATATATGCAAGACTTACACAAAGAACGGAAGAACATTGTCGAATATATATGGTCTTATACTTAAAGACTAACAACAAATCAAAATCTTTATTGCTTTATTCAAATTTTAACAATAATTCTGTTTTCGGTTATCGAATCCTGTGTTGATGATTTGGATTATATGTTGAGGGTGATACTTACGAACCTCAGTTTTTCCGAATGATGATTAATCCATGTTTAACAATAATTCTGTTTTCGGTTATAGAAGGTATGTTTTAATTGGAAATAGTTATCATAGGTAATTAGGTATACATCTGCCCAAGTTTTAATAAAACAAAGCGTTTAAGCTATAAAATAGCAACAAACTTTCACTGATGTCCCATTTTAGTAACTAATACGAGTAATTGTAACAAACTTTCTTAAAGTGTTTCAACATTTTGATGTGTTGTCTACCGATGAAGTTACTATTATGCACATTTTATTATGAGAAATGTCTCCATTTTAGCCTCCATAAGCACAAGCCCATAAAATGGGCCTTATAGGGGCTTATAAATAGTTAAATTATTTAAATACCTTTAAAAATATTATGAATTATCACGTAAAAGCTGAAAATATATGTGAATTTTATTTGATGTATTTTTATGTGATTTTACATTAATAATCTTCTGCTCCAACTAATTCATCAGACAGCTTTATAAAAATATAAGCCTCAACTCCAGCTCCAGCTCTAGCCCCAGCCTCAGCCCCAGTCCATTGCGCCAAACATACCCTTAAGCCCAAAAAGTTTATTAACATTGGGTAGATCAGCCCAAGTAAAAGAAAAGGCCTTGAAAAACTTGTCCAAGTGCTGATATAAAAACACGCGGGGCCACTCTCTCACGCACCCAACACTATTAATTTCAAAATTGAGGTGATTTGCACACTGTTATTTTTTATTTGCACACACTAATCTGTGCAATCAGTTGTACCTTTATTATATGTTTTTTCACCATATTGTGTGTGCAAATAAGAATTGAAAGTATGTATCAATTACTTTTCAAAAAGAGCAGCTGCAAAGTGGACCCAACTGACACTGCAATAGTTGGATTTTTTTGGTTCGAGTATTAGAGTTGTGCAGGACGCCATTGGCATGTTATTGGGTTTGTTTTGTCCAATGCTCGTACTCTTGGTTTGTAAACCCACTGGGTTTTGATAAGGCCTAGTTTTGAGAGTTTGCTTCCCATTTTCATATAACAACCCCACATACCAAACAACTATATGTTTTTGGTAATAAGCTCAATCACACGATCTGACATACTTTAGCCAAAAACATGTGCATAAACTTTGAGTGACATCCCTAGTATAATTTTGTTTTTTGCTTTTCTTAAGATCGGTTCACTTAAATTTTAACACTAAATACATACCATTTATTGTTTTTTTAAGTGCATACGCTTGTCAAAGATCTGCCTAAACCATACCATATTGTTTAACTTATTTTGCAAGTGATAGTTCACATATAACATATTTTGCGACACCTTATTTCATCTTTGTTCATCTCCTTCCCTATTTGTTAATGTGTTAGTTTTTCTAGCCATTTTTGCATAACATTCTTTCAATTTTTAGATGGGAGGAGGGCCAACAACCAATAGTGAGATATATCATTAATGTACTTACTATGATTGCACAACAAGTGCTCAAGTGGCCATACAAGTTAGGTACAAAATGTTAATAACCCGTAAACCAAATCTCCGCACAATCGACTGCCTTCCATAATGTGAGGGCATACATGACTCACTCAACGGTTGTGGTTATAGAGGTAACAAGAATTGAACGATATACCTTATACTTGTTAAGTGCAAAGATGCCTCATTCATTACCAACTAAGCTACACGCCATTGACCATGACCATACAAGTGATACAACAAAATTGGTATATTGATATTACATTTTTTTAATGGATTTCCCGCTTGATATACCATTGCTAAAAAAATGTAACTGTTTGTTGCTATTATGGTATCATGTGTTCATCTCTTAGTCGTAGAGCATTATTGCTAAGCAAAAAGCACTTTGGCTCAAACTATTTATGTGATTTGGCACAAAGCCTTCAACTTTGTTACCCAACCCAACTACAAGTACGTCTTCATAATATTGAGCAATAAAAAGATCTACATTTAATGAAGATCTACATTTAAGTTGTGTAGTTGGAAGTTGAGGGCAAAAGAACACATATTAAATTACAACTACCCATATTCAATGAAGATTTACACCATTTTAAATAGAAACACACATTAAATTGTTTTCAAAAGATTAATAAAAACTACTCCATTAAATAAATATGAACACCCGTGGTTCTTTAGTGTGACAAGTTTAGAGTAGCCAATATAATGAAAACTGTTAGATTAATTGGTAATTTCATGTGTTTTAGAAATTTAAATTTATATTAAATAACTTTATGGATATATGTGTTATATTTGAAAATTTGAAATGACGTGTGCAATTGTAAGCGTAATGATATATATGCAATACCTTTTTAGATTAAGAATGTTTAAGTCTATATACCCTGCCCGTCATGAGTTTGGTAAATGCGTAGTTGTCATGAGTCTGGTTAATTGGCGGAACTCTTTAGGGGTAGGGGAGGGTCCCGGCCCCCAAAAGTTGCGACAGCTAGTGTAAATATTATAGGTTTTAAGGGTAATTTAGCTGAAAATACAAACAAATCTCTGATTCGGCCCTTCCAAAATAAACTAGGCCTCATGCTATATTTTCTCTCATTCTCCCGATTGCACAACAAGTGCTCAAGTGATCATACAAGTTAGGTACAAAATGTTAATAACCCGTAAACCAAATCTACGCACAATCAACTGCCTTCTATAATGTTAGGGCATATATGACTCACTCAGCGGTTGTGGTTATGGGGGTGCCAAGGATTGAACGATATACCTTATACTTGTTAGGTGCAAAGATGCCCCATTCATTACAACTAAGCTACGTGCCATTGACTATGACCATACAAGTGATACAACAAAATTGGTATATTGATATTACATTTTTTTTTATGGATTTCCCGCTTTATATACCATTGCTAAAAAATGTAACTGTTTGTTGCTATTATGGTATCATCTGTTCATCTCTTAGTCGTAAAGCATTATTGCTAAGCTACAAGCACTTTGGATCAAACTTTATGTGATTTGGCACAGAGCCTTCAACTTGTTACCCAACTACAAGTACGCCTTCATAATGTTGAGCAATAAAAAGATCTACATTTAGTGAAGATCTACATTTAAGTTGTGTAGTTGAAAGTTGAGGGCAAAAGAACACACATTAAATTACAACTACCCATATTCAATGAAGATTTACACCACTTTAAATAGAAACACACATTAAACTGTTTTCAAAAGGTTGATCAAAACTACTCCATTAAACCTGTTTCTTATTCTATCTTTAAACAATAAATATGAACACCCGTGGTTCTCTATTGTGACAAGTTTAGAGTAGCCAATATAATGAAAACTGTTAGATTAATTGGTAATTTCATGTAGAAATTTAAATTTATATTAAATAACTTTATGGATATATGTGTTATATTTAAAATTTTGAAATGACATGAGCAATTGTGAGCCTAATGATATATATGCAATACCTTTTTAGATTATGAATGTTTAAGTCTATATACTCTACTCGTCATGAGTTTGGTAAATGCGTAATTGTCACGAGTCTGGTTCGTTGGCTGAACTCTTTAGGGCAGGGGAGGGTCCCGGCCCCTCCCAAACGTTGCGGCAACTAGTGTAAATATTATAAGTTTTAAGGGTAATTTAATTGAGAATACAAACAAATCTCCGATTCGGCCTCTCCAAACACCCCCACTCACAAAATAAGTGCTCAAGTTCCACCATTGGTTTGGTATATGTGTAGTTAGTAACTGCTAAAATGAGAAATAGTTATTTTAGTAGGTCAGTGGAAGAATTAGTTGTGTCTAATAAAATTGTAGTTCTAATGTGAACTTGTTTTGATTGTTCTTTTAATGAAAGGCGCAAGTATCCTAAAAAGAAAGAAGGAAAGAAGGAAAGAAAGAAAAAAAAAAAAAAAAAAAAAAAAAAAAAGGCTTATTTCATATGTCTAACATACCAATATGTTTTTGCAGATGTCTCGACTATGACTGAGCACATATGCAGGGTTGAATGAAGAACGTTGTTAGACATGTCTGGTCTTAGACTTTTAAAAACAAATTAAGAATATTTTATTGCTTTGTTCAAGTTTTAATAAATTTGTTTTCGGTTATAGAATCTTGTATTGATGAGTTGGATTTTGTGAGGGTGATAATAAAGATTCCGTGTTTATTAGAGGTTTATACATTTAGCATACTTTTGGTCTTTTGATTAGGAGCAAATTTCTTGTATCAACTCTTTCCATAACACATTATCGAAAATGAACCGCGCACAACAATTTTACAAAAATGGACTTACCCGTTAGATTAAAGACACGTGGCTCATCAATAAATCTATAACCAACCATTTTGTTTATAGCGCACAAGTTTCAACACAAACAACCACAAAAATCCAAACCCAAGCGCACAAAAATAATGTTCAAAAGTTTGCATATAATATATGTGTGCGCATGAAAATAAACCCTTTCATGTTAATATAACCACAAAAATTCAAAATGTAAGCGCACAAGCGCGTTTGGTTATGTGTGCGCTAAACAAAACTACAATTAACCACAAAACTACAAATGGAAAGCGCACACGTATCTTTTTAATTTGTGCGCATGAAAATTTCATACAAATAACCACAAAACTACAAATGTTGGCGCACAAGCGCACGCATTATATTTTTGATTTCTTTGTGCGCATGAAAAGGCACTTTGACCATGATACGACACTTGCATGTTTTAAACCCATTAAGGTAATTTGACCAAAGGTACTTTGACCATAATACCACACTTGCATGTTTTAGACTCACACAGAATTTTTAAAGTAACATGGTTAAAATTTGCAAAGATAAATTATCTTTATGAAACCCATGTCTAGATGTGAAATTACTATAATCAGTTACATTTGGACTATTCTTGTCAAGAAAGGTGTCTTTGATCAGGGCACTTGGCTACATGGTTGCACAATGTTTGACCATAATACCACACTTGATGGTTGTTTTTTAATACTTTTAAACCCAGCGCACAAGCGCACATAAGAAAACGTGCGCCATGGTTCATTTTTGATAATTTCTGAAATTTGGTTCATTTTCATAAATGGTGTTAGGAATTAGGCCATTTAGGTAATTTGGTTTTTGATTAGGCTATTGGGATAACAACGAAAAATATATCCAATTTTTTCGGGGTTTTTATTTTATTTTATTTTTTATGTTTATTTTGTTCATGTACAATTATCATTTTACCTTTCGATGTTAATATGGTAGTTAAAAAACATAAGGGTAAAACAACCACAAAAAAAATCTAAAACATTTGTGTTTTAATAGCCAAAAAAGAGATATACAAAGCAAAAAAAAGGGACAAGTTAGATAAAACTTTTTTTTTGTTATTATAAGCACTTTGACTTGTTTTATTACTATTAGCTACATTATATTTTGTTTAGCTCAGCCAAGTATGAAAGTAGGTGTGAAGTAAATATGGTTCTTATAAGGGGATGATTTGCACATCACATTTTTTTATACATTCACCACACTCTGTGCATTAACATTTTGTACCGTATGTCATAAATATACTACTGCTCAAGTTGTAACAAAACTAACAACCCAATTGCTTCCCGCCATTTTGTGTCAGAATTTCCCGCCAAAATCTAGTGTGTGAAACTTGGGATGTGGCTCTACAGGAAACAAGTGGACTTGTCTAAATCCACACAACAAATGCCTACCAACCATGTTTCAAGTTATAAATACAACCCCCATCCACAGTTTCTGAAAACCATTCCATTACTCTTTGTTTAGTTTTCTTTTCTTTCAATTTTGGGCTTGAAAAAAAAATAACAGCTTCAAAAAAATAATGCAAATATTCAAGCATAAGCCTGGCCGACACTTGGACTGCACATACTCCAATCAATTCATATTCTTGCTTTTATTTTATGACACACATTCAACAAACTTTTCTATTATCATTGAAATAGGTGCTCTTGGAAAACGATGGGGTGCTATTACTAAAGGTGAGGATTGAAATAAAATTCGTTCCCAGATTTTCCATTACTCTTAGATTTGGAAAGTCAAATGGGACCTAAGGATTTTTTTTCATTTCTCAATTCATGGTTCTAGTGGTTTTTTTAGGTTTAAGTGATGAATCCGTCCTATGAGAGGACGGATTAGGTTTTGGATCAAGGTTTGAATCCGACATAGTGATTAAGGTAACAGAATCATGAACACAGAAGGATTAATGGTGGAATGGTGTAATTTCGTTATTCCTTCTTTGTTTAGGTAACTACCGATTTCAGTTTTGAAAATAATTGATATTTTCAATGCTAAGTTTAATTTATGTCAGGTTTAATTTAAGTAAGATATAGGGTTGCTTGCATAAAGTGTTGTACCTTTTCATTATGCCTTTTGAAAAATGAATTTGTGTTTGTAAAATTTTACATAAATAACATTAAATTCAGTATAATTTAACAATTTTAATGGTGTTTATCAGTTTTGAAAGACTAATTTTACGTGTTTTCTTTGTAATGAAATGACCTAAACTCATCTTTTAGTGGCGGAGAGTTCCAACTTACGTTTTTATTTCAAGCGCTGTTATTTCTTTTTTATTAAATGTGGATTTCCGTAACTTTTATATGTAAAATTTTAGATTTTAGTGTACTATAAACACCGCTACAATGTCTTTAAGGTTTGTTAATTAGGCATAAATGTCAAAACTCAAACTTGAAATATTATTTTGCAGGGATATGTCCAAAATGTATTGTTAACAAACAGAAGTGGAATGAGTTTGGAGGCAATTGAAAAGCACCTTCAGGTATTGTTTTTATAGTAAAACAATTGACCCGTTTACTTATGAATGGGTCAGCTATATCAACAACACAAAAGAGAAAATTATAAAAGACATTCTCACGTCGGCGGGTCAATATGGACTCGACAAGTTAATAATAACGGTTCCTAAATGGGATAATTAAGTGGGTACAATATGTTTTTGGTTTTTGTTACATCTTTATCACAGACTCACAGAGGTATTGTAAGATAAAATTTTGGATTGCCACCAGCCCACCATTATTGCTAGAATCATTATCGCAAGGTTCTTTTGCTCTGTATTTGGTAACAGTGATGCAAAAAAGGCAAAAAAAATAAATAAAAATAAAATAAAATAAATACTACCACATTAGTGTAACCAAGAGACATTTAAAGTGCATGATTGACTCGGTTTGACTTTGTGTGACGGTGTACCATACTCATTTCATTATCATTTTAATTACTTATACGGAGTATATTATTCATCAAAGTTAATAAAGTCACATTGTAATTTAGAAGGAAAATGTATATATAAGTTAAGTGATGTAAGTAATTAAAAGTTTATATCAAGATTTTTAAACAGCATAATATATAACTTTAAAAGTCAACTGGTTTCATTTAAATAAGTTCTAACTAGGAAATAATTCAAAATCCAGCAACTGAAGTGACTAGAATTTTCAGAAATTTAGATTCACGATCGCAATCATACCGTGGTTCGATGAAACGACAAAAAGTTGCCAATCAAGAGTATATGCATAAATACTACAATGTCTGATAGATACGATATTATCTATTAGGTAAACACAAGAATTGTGCACACGTTAATCAAGTCCACAAGTCCAAGTCGGACCTAGTGATGGTGAACACAACAGTTTCAAATCGTCCCCATCATCATGTAATATTTGATAAACGTAACTTGTTGGCATAACTATTGCCACATACATCCTCATGTAATGTTATCTTTTACTACCGTTATGAAGAGTAAATATTAGCAGCCCTGCGGCATCAATTCCTCCGCCTCTTTCTTTTGCAAGATTTATTGCACCATTTCTTTTTATATCCCTTCCTCAACATTCTAAAACACATCCTTGTTGCTCATTACATCATATTAACCATTTGTTGCAGCAATTAGACGTTCTTCTTCTTTAGGTTGAATAATGGATGATCAAAGGTTTAGAGAATTTATCGTCTACATCACACAATGATTTCCATGTAGTAGTAATCAATATTAGACATTTTATCTCATTTTACGGAAAATTTCAAGCAAGTAAAAACGGGTCAATAGAAGAGTCAAAATATAATAACAAGTTTGTCTTTTAAAAACTATTTACACTATAAGTTTTTCTTGTCTGTATATGATCAAAACTAAATAAGATATAATTTTTATGAAATGATTACAGTCCAGCTAATGGGACTCCTCTACTCGAGATCGTTAAAAGACTCTTCCACAAGTGATTCTTGATCTTTTGGCAATTGGACGTATAACAAAAAGGTTCCCATTGTTGTGGAAAATTGTACGGGATTTGCTGTTATCATACCTTCTTTCCAAGCAAACAAAGTGAACACATCTTGCTTCAAAGGGCCCGTTCCAGTAAGTTTCGGCACTTTTTTTTTACTGGTTTGGTTGTTCAGATATGAATTTTAAACTATCGATTTCAAAATCAGATAAGCATGTGTAATATTACATCCTATAGTATATAGTGTTTGGATGTACTTGTGTGTTTATGTTTGAAATTGTAAGAATAGCATGTTTGAGTGTTTGGCAATTATAGTATCATAAAGAGTTAAGAGAATATCACCCAAAATCGGCACCTTTATTTATTTGTGTGAAACTGATTATCAAAAACTGCTTTTTTGCCCTTGATAAAAAGTTTTGGTCCCGAAAACTACTAGAACGGGCCCAACTACAAGTACGACTTCATAATGTTGAGCAATAAAAATATCAACATTTAAGTTGTGTAGTTGGAAGTTAAGGGCAAAAGAACACACATTAAATTACAATAACCCATATTCAATGAAGATTTACACCATTTTAAATAAAAACACACACTAAATTGTTTTCAAAAAATTAATAAAAACTACTCCATTAAACGTGTTTCTTATTCTATCTTTAAACAATAAATATGAACACCCGTGGTTCTCTATTTTGACAAGTTTAGAGTAGCCAATATAATGAAAATAAAAAGTTTTGGTGCCGAAAATTACTGGAACGGGCCCAACTACAAGTACGACTTCATAATATTTAGCAATAAGAATATTTACATTTAAGTTGTGTAGTTGGAAGTTGAGGGCAAAAGAACACATTAAATTACAACAACCCATATTCAATAAAGATTTACACCATTTTAAATAAGAACACACATTAATTTTTTTTCAAAAAATTAATAAAAACTACTCCATTAAACGTGTTTCTTATTCTATCTTTAAACAATAAATATGAACCCCCGTGGTTCTCTATTTTGACAAGTTTAGAGTAGCCAATATAATGAAAATAAAAAGTTTTGGTGCCGAAAATTACTGGAACAGGCCCAACTACAAGTACGACTTCATAATATTTAGCAATAAGAAGATTTACATTTAAGTTGTGTAGTTGGAAGTTGAGGGCAAAAGAACACGTTAAATTACAACAACCCATATTCAATAAAGATTTACACCATTGTAAATAAGAACACACATTAATTTTTTTTCAAAAAATTAATAAAAACTATTCCATTAAACGTGTTTCTTATTCTATCTTTAAACAATAAATATGAACCCTCGTGGTTCTCTATTTTAACAAGTTTAGAGTAGCCAATATATGAAAACTGTAAGTTTAATTGGTAAATTCATGTGTTTTAGAAATTTAAATTTATATTAAACAACTTTATGGATATATGTGTTATATTTGAAATTTTGAAATGACATATGTGCAATTGTGAGCCTAATGATATATATGCAATACCTTTTTAGATTATGAATGTTTAAATCTATATACCCTACCCGTCATGAGTTTGGTAAATGCATAGTTGTCATGAGTTTGGTATATGTGTAGTTAGTAACTGCTAAAATGAGAAATAGTTATTTTAGTAGGTCAGTGGAAGAATTACCCGTGTCTAATAAAATTGTAGTTCTAATGTGAACCTGTTTTGATTGTTCTTTTAATGAAATACACAGGTATCCTATTATTTATTAAGAGAAAAAAGAGGCTTATTTCATACATCTAACATAGCAATATGTTTTTGCAGATGTCTCGACTATGACCGAGCACATATGCAAGGTTACATGAAGAACATTGTAAGACATGTCTGTCTAAGACTATTAACAAACCTTTCTTTTATTAAAGCGATATTTTACCGTAATTCTCTTTGTTTTTCACATTAATAATTTTTTGTGCCTCAATAATGTAGGCCCTAAACTTCAAATTCAACCAATACTTTAATCGCTTTTGGATGTCAACGATTCCAAGAGTTTCGCAACTAAGCTAGCCCGAAAGGGAAACACCAAAAAGCTTACCCAAAAACTGCAACCCAAAGACCGATTTTTTCTAAACAACTTTACTCAAAAGCGTGCATATCCTCCTCTGGATTCTTCGATCCGCCAATGAATCATACACCGACTTTTTCTCACAACATGTGTGTCATTAGCAAGACATGTTTTTGCGTAATTGAGGGGTAGAGCAAAAAGAATTTGCTTTACACCTCGATTACGATTACGCAAGAACATGACTTGAAAATGATACACGTGTTGTGAGAAATAGTCGGAGAGAGAACTTTTCGGTACGCTGAGTGTGTACAAGGCAACGACATCGACAAACGGTATTGCTGGAATATACTTTGCTTTTGCTCCTGCTTTTGTTGGCAGCGCCATCTATCGTGGGATCTACTTTGATGTGTATGATTGAGTGGCGGATCCAGGAATTCGGAGGAGAGTATGCATGATTTTGAGTACAGTTGTTCAAGTCTTTGGGTTGCAGTTTTCGGGTCGGGTTTTTGTGAATTTAGGGTTGGAGTAGGGGTGTTATCGGGTCGTCGGGTTTTGAGTTTTTGAAAAGTGACCCGCAACCCAACCCGATAAAAAATGGGTTATCAGATTCGGGTGCTTATCGGGCGCGTTAAGTCAGGTCGGGTGATTCAGGTTGTCGGGTTATAAGATAAATCCAACTCTACGTAATAAACTGATAGCTTAATTGTATGCATATATTTGATACTATATCAAATCTACTTAATTAGGTATAAAGTATCATGAGAATGTCAAAACATTGGCAGTTATGAATTCGAACTGTTTCAAAGTTAGGAATGGAGCAACATTTCTTACTTGTTGCACTGTGCAATAACTTGTTAAGAAGTAGTTAAAAAGATGTTGATCGAGATGTTCGCGTATTTCACCCATCTATTTTAAACACACATGCATGCATGCATGCCATCTGTTTTGTTGTGATAATATACACTGAAACATTTCATCCTTAGTTTTATTCTAGGAATCTTGTTTACGTCTACATGCGATCGATTGGAGTGTTCATGGAAATAAAGAGCCTGCGGGCTATTCGCAGGTACAAGTTTTGCCACACCAAAACACAAATATTCAAATGCACAAAAGGTTTTTTTTTTTTTTTTTTTTTTTTTTTAAGTTGAAACTCGGTCATTTGGCCGACCATCTTGGGCTTTTATTCGTTCGACGACCGATGATCAAGACCGACCCACAGTGGGGCGACCAATCAAGACCGATCAATCGATCTCAAGAGGACAGACCCACTGTGTTCAGCCTAAAAAAATAATAGAATTGCAAGAGAGTAAGAACTAACAAATCAACATTCTTAAACTGTAATTAAATACTATGGACTAGCCGTTGAACCAAAGTATGTAAGAAGCACACTTCATATCTTAGTTCATCTCATTCACTATGATTTGTAAACGTGTTAGCTTTTATAGTCATTTCTAAATTTATATATTTTGCATAATGCATAAAATTCATTCAATTTTTAAATGGGAGGACCGCCCAACAGCACATAATGAGATAAATAATCTATGCACTTACTATGAGTATGTTCAAGCCCAGATTATAGAAGGATTCTTTTAGCCCAAATCAGCTAATACCCTTGCTAAATATTCTTTCATTTTCCTGATTGCACAACAAATATTCCCTCGACGGCTCGACCATGCATGTGATGCAACAAATTTGGTATTATGGTATCATATATTCCTCTCTTAGTAGGCAAGCATGGTAATGCTAAGCTACAAGCCCTTTGGTTCAAACGGTATATGTCATTTGGTACACTAGTTACAAATCAAAATGAAAATAATCAAATGTAAACACGATTTCCCGCATTGCTTTATATTACGTTGCTTATGCCTATTTCGAGTGTGTACTAAGTACTAACCATAAGTGGTCAAACATTAACAAGAATGTAAGTTAAAGTTGGTTCAACAATTTTTCTAATGAATGACGTACATGATGACGGTTGTCAAAAAAATGTACTCCGTAGTTTTTATTTATTAAAAACTTTAACGGCAAATTATAACTTGTTATCGATAAAGTTGCTAGGGATAATAAGTTGGATTGTTGATATACAAATATCCAAATGTGATGATTTCAACATCTAAAAAGTTTAAGTTTGAATAACATGGTCCCCATTTCCCAACTTTTCTGAAAATCATGTTACCTTTCTAGAAACAGATCATTATATTGATGTGTGAATGTGTCTATCGAACGTATCTTGGTTGGAGGACAAATTCAACTTGTTTTGCTAAATTATTTTGATCTAAATATGTAATTGGCTTGATTTATGTAATCATGTTAATTGAAGAGTTTGAAACCTTTTGAAAGTATGTAGATAAGCATGCACGCACGTATATTCTAGACTTGTTGATGTCATGACTGATCATGATCGAGGACAAAGTAGCCGAAGCTTTGACCGTTTGGACCATATCTTAAACTTGATTTCGAAACACAGACACCTAGTAGAGTATAAAGTATCAAAAGTTTTGAAGTCCTAGCTAGCAAAATAATCACGCGGAGTCAAATTATAAACTTTTGTAAGCATCAAGAGTTGAGCATATCTCATCGTTAGTCAAATTATCTACGAGTATGCATCTAGAATATGCAAAACGGCCAAAACCACAAACATGTGCACCTTATCAGCTTATCTTATTGGGTAATTGAGATAAGAAATGAGGTTAGAACTCTTAGCTGGGGTCATCATTTAGTTTAACATTGTCGATTTGTGGTCCAAGTTTATGTTTAGATTGTTTGAGGAAATTGTCAAAAAGAGAACAACAATGTTGCATCAAACTTTTTTGTCTAAAGTATTGAAAGCGTTTTAGAAAGACGGTGAACTGCTAGTTATATATATCTACTAATTAAATCTACTAAGCAATTTCCAAGTGATTTATATATTATTAATAATCATGGTGTCTAGATTATAGATGATTAGTCTGTTGTATAAATTTGTGTTACTATATATACTTGTATTCTTGGCTTAAAGCCTACTTTGCGACTAAGGCACAAAGCACCGGAGCACCAAAATCCATAGTCCACATGCAAGATCATATCGACAACCTTGGGTCAACCCAGCACAACAAAAATGATGCTAATATGCGATGAATTGATAAATGTATAGTATGTTATAAAAGAAATTAGCAAGTAACATATATAAAATCAATCAGTAGCGGCTCCAGAAACAAAAACTATAAAATAAATTATACATGTTACCTGTTGATCAGTAACTTAAATTGCAATCAAGAGGGCATCCACTATGATGGGTTTATGAAAAGGTCTAAAAAGCATGAAAAGGTTTATGTTTATTTCAACCATAGTGGACACTCATTTCATGTCTATGTGGCATGAAGAGGTCCTAATTCTTGAACCTATTTATAAATTCAATACATTTAATGCATTTGTTAAAAAAGACATTTTATGAACTTTCAAAAGTTTATACTATAGTGAATATAGGTTTATAAAATCAAAAGGTTTAAAATTTATTTATGTATTAATGTATAAACCTTTGTAAAAGGTTTTTTATAGTGGATGCTCTTGGTTAGTTATAGTTCAGATTTGGTGGATGACATTGATTATGCCAATGAAAATGATACTATAAAGACATAAAGTAACTATAAATTGCAATCAAGTTAAATGGTCTAGATTTCTAAATAGATTATTGGGTTGAATTGAGTTTAACAAATTAAATATAGTCAAAGTATGTCGGTTTACTTCGTAATGCCAGTATTTTGTCCATATATATGGTATCCTTTGCGTGTTGGACTGTTTGTTTGACTTGCATTGGATGATTTTGTGTTTGGTAGTTGAACATGTTACATGTTCAAAAAAAACAAGTTGGACATGGTACATTCAAATATTGATACATATCTAAGGAGTTTTTCTTTTTTTCTTTGGATATAGAGGTTCATAAAAAGTGTGGGTCCCTCTTCTCTTAGGGTTCGTTTGGTATGACGTAATGAAATGTTAAATGAATGAAATAAGCGACGTAATGAAATAAATGATGTAATGTAATAATTCATTATCCTTATTAATAATGTTTGGTTGGTATGATAGAACGGAATACATTCGATAAGAATAAGACAAAAATTGTCATAGTTAATAAGAAGTGTATTTAATATAGTTAGTTAATGGTGGGCTTTTATGTAATTTTGATTAAATTACGGACGTAATGAAAAAAAATGAGGGAGCCTCTATGGAATGAAAAATGATGGTTTTTGATGTAATGAGTGATTATATGTAATAAGTCATTGCATTCCGTAATTAAAAACAAACATAATTTTCTCATTCCGTCGTAATGTTCTTTTCCATTCCTACTCTTATTACCTTGCACCAAACACTATGTTAGTATCACTTATTGAGGAGGAATGCAATTTTCCCACTATAGTGATAAGACAATGTAAATGTTACGGAGTAAAAAATAAAAATAAAAAAATAAAATAAAATAAATAAAAAATAACAAGGCTAAGACCATTAAATTTCTTGTTACTGATACACGAAAAAGAAATTTAAAATAATAATAATAATAATAATAATAATAATAATAATAATAATAATAATAATAATAATAATAATAAATCTATTTTATCTAATAAAATAAACTTTTGTACAAGCCCTTCTAAGCAGCAAGCATTAAAAATTGATTTAATGAAGTGACGTGGATTTCCAAAATTAGAGTTCATAGTACAACCCTTCCTCTTCATCTATTTTCTATAACCCTTCCTCTACACGCTTCTTCTTAATTTTGTAAAGTAGTAAAACCTATCAAAACTCCCACACTCCTCTTAATTTTGCGTTTCATTTGATCCATTCAGTTACAGCTTCCTCTCCACGCTCCTCATCAATCATATCCTAAAATAATTCCACATTCAATGTTCTCTTTGTATTTGATTCACGCATAAACATCACAAACCAATTTTGACACAATCGATAATGAGTATTACCGATTCAAAAACACCACACATTAGTTTTATTTACATCCTCTCCTCAACAGGTATGATTTGCTTATTTTAATGTTTATTTGTATAGATTTTATATATTTGATGTGATTGATTACTTATTTACTCATTATTTTATCAAAACCCTAAAAAAATTGGGGAAAACTGCTTTTGTGAATTTGGGGCATTCTAATTGTATTTTTGTTATCTATTTTTGTAACAAAATTTTAATTTGTTTTAAGTTATTTTAATTCATAAAAATAATGTTTTGCATTTTAGAAAAGTGATTATGCTATCAAAACTCAAATTATATATGTTAGTGTTTTAATTTGAATGATTATTGTGAATCAAGGATATTCGATTTGAATGATATAGTAAGTAACATTATTTGTTATAGGCCCATTCTTCATATAATTTTAAGTTTGTTTATGTTTTTGGACTCTTGGAAATACGGTTTATGTTTCAACAATTGGTTCATTTACAAGTTTGTATGTCTGAGCGGTCAGAATGGTAGATATTTGAACGTAAAGCTGTTGTTATTTCCTTCTTTATTAACTTGATATTGTTAATAACGAGGTTGTTTGCTAATCGATTGCTCCTTCAATTAGGTTTATGATAGTGTGGCTACGGTTAATCATTCGGCATTTGCGTGACCAAGAGCAGTTTATGAAACGCAAGGAAATCAAAATCAAGCAGTTGAAGGTTGTTTATGTTAATACAAATATCGCCTAAAAACGTTATTTATATTTTACGATCTTTGCTAAGTTTTGTTAATGACAAAGTATGAACTTTAGCTAAGAGTAAATCATCACTTTAAGTGTTTAAGTCTTGTTTAACTAAGGTTTACATTTCCTTTAAACAAAACATTGTTTTTATTTCTTAAATTAGAAAGTGTCTTGTCACATCACATTTATTTCTTAAAATAGTAACGTCACATCACATTTAGGGCAAGCTTTGTCAATATACATTTTTGGTAAGAAAGAGTGTTTGACTAACCATATGTTTGCTTGCAAGTCTTGTGTTTGACTAGGTGTAATGAGATGTGACCTTGTTTGGTTTGGGAGATTTATTGCAAAACCAACTGCAGCCCTGACGGAACCCTGGGGGTACACGGGCGGAACCCAGAGGGTTCCGCCGTATCTGCCAGACCTGCAGAATAGTTTGCTATAAATACCAAACCATTTGTTAGTTTTAAAAGATGACTTTAGGACATATTTTCATATACTCTCTAAAACTAACTCAGTAACATTTGACTTGTGTGACTCTCTTATGTAGCAAGGGACTTCACAAGATCATTGAAGAAGTTACAAGCTTCAACTCTAAAGTTGCAAGTCTTGTTAGCTTTGTTATGTATAAGCTTTGGTAGTTTATACTTCATTTGTATCATGTATGTAGAAGTGATTGATTAGTATTTTAGGCCTGAAAATAAGTAGTGTGTCGGGAGTTGTTGTACACTTGTAAAAGAACTAACGGGAGTGGTTGTACCCTTGGTAAAGAACTTGACATCTAGCTTAGTGTCGGTAAAAGTGTAAGCGATGATGGGAGTGGTTGTACCCGTGTAAAAGAACTCGACATCTAGCTTAGTGTCGGTAAAAGTGTAAGCGACGTTGTAAAGGTTTTCTCCGCCGGTGAAAGGAGCTTGTTGATTAGTGCTTATAACTCTCGAGTTGGAAACTCGGGGCGTGGATGTAGGGCAAGGAAAAAGAGTCCTTGTAGTCGAACCACGCTAAACAATCGTGTTGTGGTTTGATCGTTTCTTTCTTTATCTTTGCTTATTACATGTTGTCTTTTAGTTAGAATCGCTAATCACATATAAAGCTTTTCAAAGAACTAAACAAGTAAAGTTGTGTTTATATCTTCAAACAAATGTAAAGCTTTTCAAAGAACTAAACAAGCAAAGTCAGGATCATCACAAGTAAAGCTTTTCAAAGTATGAAACAAGTAAAGTTAGAATTGTTATTCACATGAAAAGTTTTTCAAAGAATCAAACATATAACATTGTGTTTATATCTTTAAGCAAACGTAAAGTTTCTTTTTAAAGGGATATTCAAGCTAAAAAGGATTTAAAAAGCGGTAAACTATTCAACCCCCTTCTAGTTTTCCACAATTGGTATCAGAGCTACGTTACTCAAGATCTTTAAAATAGAATGTATTTTAAAACTTGGATCGATCCATGAATTTTGAAAATCTCAAAAAAGGGCAACCTATTCAAAACCCACCGCTATTTGAATAAGAAAACTTATTTGAATGGAAAAGTAATTTTGAAAACTATGTGAAATCAATTGATCATGATCTTTGGCATATTATGTCTTTTGGTGATTTCAAATCAAAGAAAACAAGTTTTGAAAACCAAGATAACTATCTTAAACTTGATAAAAATACTAAAGCTAAAACAATGATTTATAAAGCTTTAGTACCAAAATGAAAGAATGTATTTTTGTCAAACGGCTAATGATATTTGGAAAAATATGTTAAACTTTCATCAAGAAATATGTCAAGTCAAAGATGATCAATTTGATCTCACATATGAGTTAGAAGTCTTAGAAATATTAACATATAGACATTTAGTTGAGATAAATACATGTACTACTAGTTTAAATGTTTTAAATGAAGGTGTAAGTGAAGATGATTACTCATGTCGAGCTCTTAGTGGACTTGCTTACGATTCATGGAATAACACGGATGAAGATGAAGCTAACTATCCGGTTTGTGATTCTCAACTAGATAAAACATCAAGAAAGGTACATTTTGAAATCTAACATTTTTGCTTTGACAAATTTATCCTAGAGTTTTCTAAACTAGAAAATGAGTCTAAACGTTTATGCAACATGGACCTAAAAACTATCTTCAAGAATGAGTCTTCAAAATCTTTTAAGAATATCTTTGAAAAGGAAATCTTGCTAGAAGATAAAATGTCTAGAATTGAGAGTAATGTTGAAATTGATCTAGAATGTAAATTGTGTCTAGATTAAAAACATAAGATTAAAAAGCAAAATGAGAAAGGAAAAATATTAGTTAAATTTAATGAAAGTTCAAAATCTCTTGAAAGATTGTTGAGGAGTCAAAGGGTGTTTAAAGATAAAACCGGACTAGGATTTAACTCAAAAGCACCATCAACTAGTAAAACAAAACAAGTAAAATTTGTCAAACCTAGAAGAGAGATTTAGAGATAATTCAATCTCTAATAGAAACTCATGATATAAGGATTAAGATTATCATGCTCTATGTTTTTATATGATTATCTAACCTTCTTGGATACATGAGAAATTGAGTTTCAAAGCGTGTCGTCAAACCAAGATTTTACGCGTAATGTTTATCCTCTTGATAGCATCTCTATGCAATTTAAAAGGTACGCATTACTTCAACTTGACTTTGATTGTCTCTTGTTTCTAGCATTATGTGTTGGAATATGTGTTATTAGTATACTCTAATGTGTTTACCTGCTATTAGTAATAACTAAGATTAGATTCTATGCAACAAGGAATTTCGTCATTAGTATTAGTGGGAGATATAAGGTGTTTTGGTTCTTTAACCATCAATAGATAGACACGAGAAACTCTTGAGTGAGTCTCACTCAACTCTTGCTTACAAGTGAGCTAACTAAGAATTTCCTAAGTGTTAAAATGTTCAACACTTTTGTGATGCTTGCAAAACAAACCTTTGTTAAACAACATTCTCACACACCATACTTTGAGTCTTAAATTGTGTTTTTCTTCAATCACTCCTTTATAATAATCTCACATAAAACACACAAGGTGAAATAAATCACATTAGCATACATTAAGATGTGTGGAAGAAAATGAGTTTTCAACATCTAGGATTTACACATCAAGTGTGACACTTAGTCTCATGATGTTGTACCTCTTGGACTTTTTCAAAATAAATAGAGTTCATAGTGTCTTAAGTAAGAAAACCCAAAGAGTCGAGGAGTCGTTGAATATAACATTTAACGAGTGATCTCTTCCTTCTAAGATATCATCTTTGGTAGATGATGACTTTGTCGAAAGTCCAATGATGGCAAGACAAGTATGTTGTGCAAAACATTAAGAATAAAAGTACAAAATAACATCTTCTCACCTTGAGTCAAACATTGAATCAAACAAAATTGACATAAGTTATAAAACTTGATTTATAGGTCATAGTTGTGTCTAAACAAATTCAACAATAACAGCTTTTGGAATTTTAGAATAAAACAACTAGTGAAAAAAAAATGTTTCAAAGTAATCATGTGATTATAAGTGTCAATATTTGAAAGTCTTTTTGATTATAAAAGTAAGCTCCAAAAGCAAGGGATTTTAACTTAAAAAGACATTCCTAGTTACTCGCTTGTTCTCAATGGTTAAGTTATTGATGACTTATCAAGAATGAGGATTAGTAAATCTGTAGGTAAAACTAAACGTAGAAAAATGTTCGGAAAACTACTTGTTCTCATAACAATTAGATCCAACATTATGTTTAGCATTTTTCTATGTGCTCGAGTTAAAGAAGATCCTTAAAAAACTCTTTAGTTGAGCTTGTTTGGATACATCATAAGGTACTACACAACTAGGATTATGGTATCCCAAAAGAACGGGAATAGAAACCATAGTGTATTCCAAATGGAATTATGCCGGTAACAAGTTGATAAGAAAAGCACAAGTGGTACTTGCACTTTTATACTTCTTACCCAATGATTCTCCAAAACACGTAAGGTTCTCAAACTAGTTTCGGATGGAGAAGCACATCAATAAGCTCCGCTTGAACAAGCAAATTCGTGTCATCAACGGAATTCTTTTATCAACATTGTTATCCCTTCAACAAAGGAATCATCGACTTCGGCAACAATTCAATCCATTATGGTCTTCATAGACATATTGTGATCCATCATCATCGCCTTGGTAAGATTGCTCATTGAGGAACGTCTTAACAAATAAAGTCTTCTACGTTAACCATTCTATCAACGTTTTCACAAAACCTCTTGAATGTGAAGCATTCATCATTCCTAGGCTTAGTCAAAGACTCATAAGACCTAAAACCTTAGTTTTGAGCATTAGGATAAAACCACAAAAATCAAGACAATCCCTTTTGAATCCTTCCCTGCAGCCCCCACGGTACCCTCAGACCATATGAGCGGAACCCACTTTTTGGTTCCGCCTGGTCCGCCAAAGCTACATAATGTTTTATTTTTAATTTCAAAACCAAACACCCTCTTAACTTAATCATTCACTTTTAAACATCCATCACCTTCTCAAAAACACATAACCACACGAAATTTAGGGCTTTCAATCCAATCTCTTCAAATCCAACTAACTTTGTAAGTGTTCTAATCACAATTGCATTTTTGATTCAAGTATAACATTCTTATTTACATTCATTAACTAGAATCTTAGGGTTTATGCATAAAACTTCTTGATTCTTGAAAAACTTGGTGGCTAGCCAATCATGTCTTCCATTAGTTAAGAATTATATCCTTTTTATTGTTACTTTGATTTGCCAAACACACCAAGTGCATTGTCTTTCAAAAATCGCAATCCAAGACTAGAACATGATTCATCACCACATTGTTAAAACAAATGAAAAACATCATTAAAACATCACTTGCATACTATCTCTTGAATGCTAAAGGGGATACATAACTAATATGTATTTTCGGGTACATTCAATGGAAGACACATTCAATTAGGAGAGTGTTGGTTATCTTTTGTTTTTATAACAAAACTTGCAAGACAAAACAATTTGGGAATCAAAATGAGTCAAGATAACCAAGTCTCCACATTGTTTGCATATAGGAACATATTAGAACATCCACATTGTTAAAAGTCATTAACATATAATTTTGTGTTTTCTAGGAATCAACATGCCTCACGCAAATAAATCCGATCACAAGGAAACCCTTAAGTACATGCCCAAACACCATAGGACCAAAGGTCTCAACAAAGTTCAAGTAGAAACCTTTAAGGCACTAGAAAAACGCTATGTCCACGAAGGTAGAACCATTGATCCATCCTTTCTAGAAGGAACATCTATTCGCCAAAGCTTTGCCGCAATCAACTTTGATTGTCTCCTTGATATCGATGAGCCAATTTGTCATAGGTTCATCTTAGAATTCTATGCAACCGTAAACCTCTCCACAAATGATTTTGGTAAGATATCATTAAACTTCATAACAAATCAAATACCAAATTTCATAGATTTAAAAGACTTAGCTATCATCTTTGGTGTCCCAAATATGGGTACTTGTCTCTACACGGATAAGTGGCCTATTTCAAGCCTTGACTCGATTGAGCGTTTTCATCCATACGACATACCTCTAGCTAGTAAGGAAACTATTAAGGAACATCTCTTTGTTAAAACCTCTACCACTAGGAAGAATCGTTCGGGGAATATTGTGGATAAGGATCCTTTTGGTATGGAGGTCAATGAGCTTAAACCACACTTTAAGAAGTGGGAAGAAATCCTTAGAGCTAACGTCATAATTACCATAGGAAATAGAGATCATTTCAACACATGCCTTTGCTACATGCTCTATAGCATTTCCACCGGTCAACCATTCAACTTAGCCTACTACCTAGCCAAAAGAATGGCCGACATACCCTTAGTTGGAACTACCGCTCTTCCTTATGGAATGCTTCTTACTCGCCTCTTTAGAGCAATCTCACCCATTCCTCCTAACGATAATGGAATACGCCTTGACTATTCTCTTGTTCCTCACATCTTCGTTCCTTTAAGTGATAAACGAGTTTTCAAAGGCAAGGGCAAACGTACTCGCTCACCTACACCATCATCATCATCATCTGACATGAGCGATGACGATAGACTTCCTAACTCTATGTTACCCCCTTTAGAATACCTTCAAGAACTCCCCGTCATTGACAATGCATCCGAAGAGTTCAAGCAAATCAAAGGAATTTTCAAGTGCTTTGGAAGGTAACTAAGCAAGCTAAATAAGAAGATAGATCGGTTGTGAGAAGATTAAGGAGTGTTTGGCTTATGAATGTTTTAGAACCTTTTATGTGTTAAACTATGTGATTTGTATTGCTTTTCACGTTCTTGTTTTAATATGTTTGTCAGATTATATTTGTATGAACTTTTATGCATAATGACAATGTTTGAGGTGTTTGTCAATTTTTTATGCTTATGGCAATTCTTACTAAGTATAGTGAAATCCTCGACCTCAAGGTCAAAGTCCTATGATATGTGTGTTTACGTGTCTATTTTTTGCATTGCCTAACCAGAAATGCATTATCTTTTTAATTATAGGAGTTTTCAAAAAATTTGAAAATCGTCTCGCGGGTCAAAATCGCGGACTGCCAAATTTTTCAGCCCTGGCGGATCTGGCGGTACCCAAAATTGGGTTCTGCCAGTGTATTTTCTGGGCAACCCAGAATTGGCCCAACGGACCAGATGGAACCCAAAACAGGGTTCCGCCTGTGTATCGTGAGGGTTCCGCCAGTCACCTGCAGAATTTTTTTTGATTTTTCTTAAGTTCAAAACTTGTAAAGTGTCAAACCATTATCCTAAGTGAGAAACATCTTCCATTAACTCCAATAACCATATTAGAACAACTCTCATTCACTAAAACAATTAGAAAGCCACTTCCCCCCAAAAATTCAAATTCAAACATAACTAACCCAATGAACCCTTTTAAAGGATTCTTCAAACCATTGAAACATTTTCAACCAAATCACATCCCATAATCACAATGCATTGAGTGCATATGTTGGTCTTTCACTCCACCCTATTCCATTGGATTGACATCAAATGATGTGACATGGTCATGAAAATCACTTGAAACCTCATTCTTTGAATGGTAGAACATCAAATCCAAACACCCATTTCAACATCTTTTCCACCCTATAAATTTGAAAGTTTTGCAACAACTCAAATCACAATATCACCATCAAAACTTCTTCTCTCAAAACATCAAAAAACACACCTCTGAAATGACTAAATCCAACACATCATCCGAGTCATCAAAATCCTTCTCAAAATCCACTAGGATTAGTGTCAAACCTTGTTGCTTCAACAAAACCATCAAGTCAAGCTCATCATCATCAAGTGATGCTTCGCTTAACATTTCTTCACCTATCCAATATTTCCTTAACCTCACTACCTCAACACCATCCTCAATACATTGTAATACCAATGTAATTACCTTTCAAGATTTGCTTAATCTTGATACTCCAACACCCTCTCCAACACATTGCTACAAAAACATAGCCACCATTCCTCCAACAACTAGACCTTCAAGTGATTCAACATCACCTTCTCAACAAGCTCAACCATCAAAAACTCCATCACCTCAATCACCAACACTTACCACCAATGGAACTTTTCCATACACCACCAACATCACCACTACCCTATTTGGAAACACTCGAAGACCTATCACCTAAATCATCAAACCAACCATCCTTGTCACTCTTTGACACCATTGCTCAAATGGAAACCCAACAACAACCTAGTGAGCAACAAGATGATGAACCCCATCAACCATCATTAGTAGAACGGTTGGCTTACCGTTATGCTAGACCATCCATTTTTCCAAATGATCAAGGTCATACCCACTCACAATCATTTGTGTTTCACCCAATTTACAAAGACCTTCATGGCAATCCTTCCGGTGAACCAAGCTTCCGCCATTTTGTTCAAAATCAACAACCACAACCACAACAACAACAACAACAACAACCATCACCACAAGAATCTTCCCTACAATTTGAATCTCTACTTTCTTCTTATAAGAAAATAGAAGCATCAATATGGGAAAAACCTCCAAACCTTAATAATGAGATTGACACTCATTTAAACCACCTTCATGCCTTCAAACGTATGGTTGACTCCCAAATCAACCATATTATGGTTTTACAAACAACACTACACTCAACTAATGAAGGAAGCAAAAACACCACTCAACCATCCACCTTTTCTCCTTCAAGTTCAAACCATCTACCATCAAAAAATCAAACCACTCTTCCACCAAACTTTCCCCGCCATGATTGCAATCATTGCGAAAGAACCGCTCACATTAGTGAAGGGTGTTGAAGGGAAATTCATGAGCTATCCGAAGAAATGAGGTTTATACTAAACCACATTTTGGATCATCTACAATCCTTGTCTCACACACCTTAACCTTAGAGTCTCCAAAATGAAACAAAACCGTTTCTTTCGGAAAATGTTTCTCATTAAGGAAAATGATGATTTCCTTGTAGCTTTTTATGCTCTTAGTTTATTTTTTTTTTTGTGTTCATTTATTTTTAGAAGTAGGATGGTGTCATCCAAATTTCTTGTCTTTGACTTTTTAAGAGTCAAAATTTTACATGAAATGAATTTTATTCTACTACAAGGTTTGCATTGTTTGTTGACCATTTAGGTATAATAAGTGAACTATACATTGCTATGGTAGCATACATATATCTTGTGTTTTAGAAACTAACCTTTCTTTTTGTAGGATCATTATCCATGTTTTCCTTCCTTGATACTCTATTTAGGGGAGTAATATTCAAGGGGGAGCATGAGTGTTGCATTATTCCACTTCACAACTCTTAGTTGTGTTCTAGACATGAAATGCTTTCATGACTTGTCTTGTGCAGCAACTAATCTTTTTCTTGTAGGTTCAAAATCCATGTCTCCTCTCTTGGCACACCATTTAGGGGGAGTATTATCCAAGGGGGAGCAAGTGTATACTTCCGCTTCTCTACTCTTCTTTTTGTTTCGACAAAAAGAGGGAGAATTTAGATATAAACTTGTTTCAATTTTTCTTTTTATTTTTATCACATCATCTTAGCAAAAACTAGTTTTTATACTAACTTTATAAGACTTAACATTAAAACTAGTGACTTACTTATAAATAAAGTTTATGTTTTGTCATCAACAAAAAGGGGAAGATTGTTGATACAAATATCGCCTAAAAACGTTATTTGTATTTTACGAACTTTGCTAAGTTTTGTTAATGACAAAATATGAACTTTAGTTAAGAGTAAATCATCACTTTAAGTGTTTAAGTCTTGTTTAACTAAGGTTTACATTTTCTTTAAACAAAAAAATTATTTTTATTTCTTAAATTAGAAAGTGTCTTGTCACATCACATTTAATTCTTAAAATAGTAATGTCACATCACATTTAAGGCAAGCTTTGTCAACATACATTTATGGTAAGAAAGAGTGTTTGACTAACCATATGTTTGCTTGCAAGTCTTGTGTTTGACTAGGTGTAATGAGATGTGACCTTGTTTGGTTTGGGAGATTTATTGCAAAACCAACTGCAGCCCTGGCGGAACCCTGGGGTAGGGCTGTAAACGAACCGGACGAACACGAACGGAGCCCTGTTCATGTTCGTTCATTTAATTTTAACCGAACAAATAAACGAACACGGACGCTTAAACGGACGAATTTTCTTGTTCATGTTTGTTTATTAAGAAAATGAATTGTTCATGTTCGTTTATGTCCGTTCATTAAGACACAAAACGAACGCTAAACGAGCATAAACGATCGAACATAAATGAAAATAGACAAACAAACATAAACTTTATTGAATTCTTCACAATATATTGTTTTATAAGTAGTTGCTTTGTTTAAACAAACCAATTTTTAAATTATAAAATTAAAATATATGATATATGAACATAAATAGATAAATAAACATAAACGAACTTTAATGAACGCTTAATTGGACGTTCACGGACATAAATGAACGGACGAGACTTTTGTTCATGTTCTTTCATTTAACTAAACGAATGTAAAATACTGTTCATGTTCGTTCATTTAATAAACGAACAAACATAAACGAACTTTTTACCGAACGGTTCATGAAATGTTCACTGAACGTTAAGTTCGTTTACAGCCCTACCTGGGGGTACACGGGCGGAACCCATCTGAGGGTTCCGCCGTATCCGCCAGACCTGCAGAATAGTTTGCTATAAATACCAAACCATTTGTTAGTTTTAAAAGATGACTTTAGGACATATTTTCATATACTCTCTAAAACTAACTCAGTAACATTTGACTTGTGTGACTCTCTTATGTAGCAAGGGACTTCACAAGATCATTCAAGAAGTTACAAGCTTCAACTCTAAAGTTGCAAGTCTTGTTAGCTTTGTTATGTATAAGCTTTGGTAGTTTATACTTCATTTGTATCATGTATGTAGAAGTGACTGGTTAGTATTTTAGGCCTAAAAATAAGTAGTGTGTCGAGAGTTGTTGTACCCTTGTAAAAGAACTAACAGGAGTGGTTGTACCCTTGGTAAAGAACTCGACATCTAGCTTAGTGTCGGTAAAAGTGTAAGCGATGATGGGAGTGGTTGTACCCGTGTAAAAGAACTCGACATCTAGCTTAGTGTCGGTAAAAGTGTAAGCGACGTTGTAAAGGTTTTCTCCGCCGGTGAAAGGAGCTTGTTTATTAGTGCTTATAACTCTCGAGTTGGAAACTCGGGGCGTGGATGTAGGGCAAGGAAAAAGAGTCCTTGTAGCCGAACCACGCTAAACAATCGTGTTGTGGTTTGATCGTTTCTTTCTTTATCTTTGCTTATTACATGTTGTCTTTTAGTTAGAATCGCTAATCACATATAAAGCTTTTCAAAGAACTAAACAAGTAAAGTTGTGTTTATATCTTCAAACAAATGTAAAGCTTTTCAAAGAACTAAACAAGCAAAGTTAGGATCATCACAAGTAAAGCTTTTCAAAGTATGAAACAAGTAAAGTTAGAATTGTTATTCACATGAAAAGCTTTTCAAAGAATCAAACATATAACGTTGTGTTTATATCTTTAAGCAAACGTAAAGTTTCTTTTTAAAGGGATATTCAAGCTAAAAAGGATTTAAAAAGCGGTAAACTATTCAAACCCCCTTCTAGTTTTTCACAGTTTAATTCATATTTCCAGTATATTAATATCGAGAGTGATGTTGTTTATATAGAGTGTACTAATTTTGATGTCATAGGTACTTATTAATTCTACTCGGTTCTAAAATAAAAATCAGGCAATGATTCTACAGATTCAAAAATGGGCAATGGAAGAATCGGTAAGTACTGATTTAATTATAATATTAGGGTTTCGAATTATTAGTTACATATTGCAATTATTTGGTTTTGATTCAATTATAAGATATTTTCCATTGTTTATGTTCATATTTGATTGTGTTTTACCGGAACCTGAGAAAAAAATTGGAGGAAATCCAATCATGTGCATGATTTATGTAATCACTCATCCACTTTTTTCATGTATTAGGTTTGGTTTTGAATTTCTTATTCATTTGAAGCTTTAATCATTCATCTTTTTTGTTAGCATTTTAGGTTGTAACTTTTCATTTGGAATGATGATTGGGTTTCAAGGATGAGATAAAGGTCAAGTCTTGATTTTTATCATATGATTTTGTATCAATAATTCATATGAGATATGTGTTTACTTGACAATATGAAAGCAAGTGTTTACTGCATACACAATATTACCTTATGTGCGTTTAGAGATGTAAATATCCGACTGAAAGTTTTTTTTTTTTTTTTTTTTTTTCATGTTTTTGGTTTTTCATCCCATCTACGACCAAACGTTTTTTGATGAACGGCACAAGAGAAAGCTCAAGGAGTTTGGTAAGATTATATTGCACATGTCTCATAAAATTGCATTAAGATTTCAAAATTAAAATTTAAATATCTGTAATACTCTTATATGAGAACAAAATATAATCTCACCTTCACTTATGTCCGTAAACTTTTCTCAACATACTGAGTTTTTCTATTCTAACCGTTACATTAGTGAAGTCTGAATAAATGCTTCATTGCTAAATATGTTGGTTCATTGCAGAAAATTCCATTAAAATATGACGAGAAACACGGTTCATGGATTCTTCAGATAGATTTACCGGTAATTATCTTATATAAAATGTAATATTGTCATTTTCCATATGGGTTCCTCCAATTTTTTCACCATGTTTTTCTTGCTCGATGTAATCCATCCAACTTATGACAAAATATTTTACTTAACTGTGGAGCATAAAAAGGATGCTTAAAGAAGTGTTTGGTTAGTATACACTTGCAAGATGTGTATCATCTGAAATTAGGTAATTAGTTCTGATTATGCTCATTCTTATGGTTCTCATGAGAAATTGAATCAATATGTAGGTGATTGGAGTTGTTGTGTACCTTTTGATCATCAACTTTTGGAGCTTCGGTAAATTGGAAAGTTGGTGTGTACACACATACAGTAGCAAATCTGCATTATAGGCTCTTGATTCGAGTAAAATTCATTGTGGTAATATTTGGACAAAGAATCTGCTCCGGCCTTCTCATGATCTTCACCCCCAACAGGCTATTCTTTTCCTTTGTATTTATTTGCTTCATGATTAAGTTTAATTAGTGCCTGTTTGGAATTGCTTCTTTGAAAATGCTTATCCTCTTTTTAAATTAATCCGTAAGTATATACAATCTACTTATTTTAGTTATTATTTGATCTAAAATAAGTAGATAAAGAGTTTAGAATTTTCTTTAAACATACATATCTGTTAAATATGCAGTCCAAAACACCCTCTTAATAAAATTTAGGCATAGAGATTTGTTTATCTGTTATCGTCTTTGTTGTGCAGGCCTTTACCATTGGATATTTGGTGTTGTTGTATTATATTGAAAGAGAAAGAGGCAGACTGGTAAGTGGGTAAGTTTTGCTAAAAAGACCTGCAATATAAATGTTGAAATATTAAATATTTTAAATCTGTATGGCAATTGTAGGTTCCTTCAACTCTTGCACGCGGCTTGTGAAAACATGATTAGTGGAACACATATGTTCCAGTACATCCTTGAATGGACTGACTATTAGGTACTTCCTGACCCGTGCTTACTCATATTGCTAACTAATAAATAAATTGGTATGTGCGTGCATATTTGATGGTAAGTCATGTATGAGTATCAACCATATTATGTATCAACATGAATAAATTTTAAACCGTTTACATTTATCACTACAATGTTGAATTTTAACTCTTTGTAAATTAAAGGTTGTTATTATTCTTCATAGTATATCAGCATGAATAAAGTTTAAACCGACACCCATATAAATATTTTGTAAGAGAATATTTAATTTTTGCATGGTTATAGTAAAGGTCTAAAAATCATGTTTAAGGATCAATTTGAAGAGATGATCTTGTGTTAAAAATTTTGAGACATAAAGAGTTTGATCGCAGCTGTTGATCGGTTTGAACCAGGAAGAAAACCTCTTAAGAGGTTTTTGCGTTAGTATTTGTATTTGTTCTCACTTCCCGGAATGTGTCGTAGAGGTAGCAAAATGAACGGGTCACGTGGGTAGGGTAATGGGTTTGGGTCAAAATGGGTAGTTCTTTAGTGTGAGTTTAAATGTGTCAAACTTGCCATCTCCACAGCTCAATCATCTATTATATCATAAGTCTGCTAAAAGTAAATTTTTGGTATTTATAACGAACAAACTCATTGCTTATAGAAAAGTTCTAATGTATGGATCAGGTTTATGCATGGATTACTGCAGGTATCTATAGGTGATTTCCAACCGATTTTGACCAAGTACCAGATCTATTTATGTCTGAAACTAAAGGCAAGATGTCTTAGCAATATGGATGGAATAACTTTAGAATTACTGCATTCACGTTTTTCCTATTTGTGATCAGGTTAACATATTTATGATTATGTAAAAAAAATGATTAGTTGATCTAACATATTCCCCATTTATTGGCAAATGGGTCGTCAAAGCCTTTTCAGTATCTGTTTGTCACGAATAAATTTTTCATGTTATGGATCTATCCTTAGCTAAGTGAGGAGACTAATGTGAATGAGTACTGTAGTTGGTGCAAATTGTATTGAAGATGAAGCACATGTTTAAAAGTTCAAGTTTGGTCAAGTTTTAACACAAAACCAAGTCTTTCAATTTTAGTTGTTTCATGTTCAATGCTACTTTCAATAGATTAAGTTTGTTATGTTTTAAGCAACGTTCAGTAGCTTCACATCAAGAGTTCTATATGTAAAATTTGCATGACCTGTTGCCTCAATTATATGTAACTTCAAATTGATATCAATGAATACAACATTTCTTTTGCCAAATAAATGTAATAAATATTATAATAGATTGGCATCTCGGTTATTTTAAGGTTATTTGTATTTTTGAACTTAGAATTCAAAGATTATTTGTTGATCAGGCCTTATCAATCTAAGTGAATATATTATGATAACTAATTTGATAGTGCTATTACTTTACTACTAGGATGCTAAAATATGATCCAATTGCAACAAAGTTGCATGTAAAACAATATCAACCGAAAAGTACATGGATTTTCATTTACTATGAACTCAAGTAACATTTTGTATAATGTATAATTAGACAACGCAAAATTTAATATGTATTTATCTCATTAGCAGATTGCAATGTCTGCTAATAGACCTATTTTATTTATTCGTTGTAATTTTTTAAATTCACCAATCATAGCTTTGGGTATAATTTTAGGTTTAGGTTTTTAGGCATACAAATTATTTTATTTTTTATATTATAAACGATTATGAATCACAACCTACTTTTGCTATCATTTTCTATGAACTATTAGGTGTTCACGGAATGGACATTTGCCATTAACTTAATTAGCGCTCACATACGTCATTTGCTATTCAAGACCATCAACTTTGGAGACGAGAATGCATGGACGTTTATTATTTTAATTGTTACAAACTCAATTGTTAATCGAATAATTCACTTATCATCTCATTATTTCTCATATATATTAATGAATATGTTTACGTTCATTATTTTCTTATTTTATTCACACATATTATTTCTTACAAAAATATTTCTTTAAAATTTCCCGCAATTCGCAAGGATTGGGTTTTGAATCGATAGGCGCTCACACACATTATTTTATGTTCGAGTCAATATATTTTAGATTCGCCAACGCTATATTTGTAAATTGATGAGCGCTCACACACGTCTTTTGCTACTTAACACAATAAATTTTGGAGACCCCAAGCTTCGACGTTTGTTATTATAATTGTAACATAAGCAATTTCTTATCTTATAATGGATGCATTTTCTCATTCTTTATTTCATATTTTAAATGGAACAAATTTACGTTATTACTTTTCTTATCATTTTATTTCTCTATTTTTTTTAAAAAGTTAGCCAGTGTCAACGGGTCTTCTAAGCTAGTAAATAAATAAAATAAGAGTAAAAGTACAGTAATATTTCATGTGAACAGAATGTCAAATAGTTGAGCAGATGAATCACATTACAATATTTGGCTGAAAAAGACAAATTAATCTTTTGTTGCACGAGGCCTCTTTTTATCCTTCTTTTGTCAGTAATCATTTACTACTACTACTACATGCATGGTAATAATTTGAGATATGTTTTATTGACTTTGTGTATCTATACTCATTTTAAGTTTTCTTACCCAGCAAGCCAACAATTAATTATTACTCCTAACTCATTTGAATTCACATCTTTTCCATAACAGCCTCATTAGGACGTATGGATTCTTTACATGTGCTTCAAGTTAACAAAATTGGCTAAAAAGAACACACACACAAAAACTACTATATATAACAACAAAACAAGATTTTTCATGTCATATGACATATGACTTTAATGTCATGATATAACATAAACTCCCAAAAATGACATGTTTTAATATATAATGATAATGATGGTTGCACCATATGATAGATTTTAAACAAAACAAAAAAAAAAAAAAAAAAAAAAAAAAAAAAAAAAAAAAAAAAAAAAAACTTAGCTTGAAAATCAGGCTATCAAATATATGTCGATCAGTTCCTAGTGTTTTGGTGGTCATATTTAGCGTTACTATTTGACTTAGTCGATATATAGATAAGATACTAATATAATAATAGTTAAAAAGCCAATGTATATGTAAAGTTGTACATGTTTAATACTTTAATGTGTCTAAATTCATGGTATCTTCTCATTCTTTGGTATTTATAAACCACATTTTCGCTTATCATTATCAATAAACAAGCATTATAAATATATAGTTTTACAAGATCCTTTTAGATACCACAATATATTGCTAAGCCTCATAAATACAAACCAAGTCCATATATAACCATAAACAAGTACGTCTAACAATTATATCACTTATTACAATCAACGAAAGCCATGGGGGAGGTCGAAGTGAAGATGGTAGTTTTCGAGGACGGTGTTGCGGTTATGAACGTGTCGAATACAACTGTTATCAAGTCCGTTGCTACTTCAAGTACGTTTCAACTTTTTTATTTCTTGTTATTTATTGTTCACATTATTATTTATCAACAATGTTAGTCACCATGCACCACCTTTGATCATCATATACCACTACCGTTGACCACCGTACACTGCCACCTTTGACCACCGTAAACCGCCTCCCAAACACAATTTTGTTATAAAACACGTACATAAATCTTGATTGATTCAAACGTTAACTTTAACACAAACATTTAGTCCATCAATATTGGAAGATGACTAGGACAAAAAAGCGTTAGCGTTTTTCAACCTAACGGTGTGACGGTGACGGTCGGTGGTGGCGACAAGGACGATGAAGATGATACGGCCGTGGTGACGGTAACGATGGCAGCTAGTGGTGTAAGCTGATATGTATAGCAGTATAGTGTGTACATGTAACTTGGGGAGGAGGGTTTGGTCGCATGGGTTCACATTAGGTTTAAACTATTATAATATTTATAAAAAATTATATAATAGTGTTGTTTGTTTTTGTTTATGATTTCTTAAGTAAGGGTGGGGGGAGTGCTCCACTCACTCCCTTTCCCTTCACTCACTCACAACCAATCCCATTCCGCCACATCATCTCCCACTTTTTCCTTCACTCACTCTTCACTCACTTCATTTTTGGGGCGGCACCTTCACTCACCCTTCACTCACTTTTTTTTTTTTTTTTTTTTTTTTTTTTTTCTTTTTTAAATTCTATTAAAATTTATTTAAAAACTAAAAATTCATTAAAATAAATAAACATTACATAATAATATTAAAAACCATAAGATAACATTACATAATACTAAAAAACTAAACTTCATCGGCTTGATCGTCCACCTCGAGGTATGGTAATTGTTGAGCGTGAATATGCGCCATAAGATCAAATCGGAGACGAAAATGTGTGTTCTCATTTCGTATCTCGTCTAAGGCTTCGTCGTCATACACCGGTTCGATCGGAGGATCCCGAATATGAACGGGGGATATTGCGTTACCAGATTCATGTAGAATCATGTTGTGCAATATCACACATGTATAAACCAGTTTACTAATTCTGGCTACTGTGTACGGTCGTAAAGGTCGTCTCAATACACCCCATCTTTGCTTGAGAACACCAAATGCCCGTTCAACATCCTTTCGAGCCGACTCTTGTAGTTTTTTGAACTTTCTCTCTTGCGGGTCGGTAGGAAATTTGAACGCTTTAACAAAAGTAGACCACTCAAACGGCTCGTCTAACAATAGCGTCGACTCAATTCTTCTAGGCTCCATTTTTTTTTTTTTTTTGTATCCGTGAGTTTTTTTTTTTTTTTTTTTTTTTTTTTTTTTATACGTGTGTGTGTTTTTTTTTTTTTTTTTTGCTTGTTCTTCCTCTTGCTTCTACGTATTTAAATCAAACCAAAAAAAGAGCCGTTGGCCTATGCACGCTCCTCTCCAACGTTAACATTTCTTCTCCCCGCGTGCGTGGTATTTCCACTCAAAAACCCTCCCCGTGCGGGGTTCCCCGCGAGGCGGCGGTGTTCCCGTGCGGGGGTTCACCTTCCCCGCTCCTTCCCCGCACCCACTCCCTCTCCTCTAACAGCTTATTATCTACGCTATAATTTGACATCAGTTCATTGTATTTTTCATATGTAATAAAGTTGTTTTCATATGTAATTTGACAGTTCATTGTACTTAAGTTGTTTAAATGGTTTAAAGGGGTGTAAGGTTTCTTAAGAGGAATGGTTGGTATTGGTATTGGAAAGGGTTTGTAAACCCATTACATTAGGTGGGTTTTGATAATGCTTAGTTTTAAAAGTTTGCTTCTCATTTCGTATATCAAACTCATAAAACAAACGGCTACAATGGTTATCAAAGTCATTCCTTCATACTCATACTATCAAAAACAAACGGTCCTTTATACATGTCTTTAGTAATAAACTCAATCACAACATACTTTGGTCTAAAACATGTGCATAAATTAACTTTGAGTAAAATCTCTAGTATAAAATTTTCTAAAGACCGACTTCTTTAAATTTAACATTAAATACATACACTTGATTGTTTCAAGGCACTTGATTGTTTTAAGAACAAAAAACAAAACCTTTAGAAAGAACTTAATAATCTTTTGAATTTTTTTTTTTTCCGAATCAAACAGATCCCAACTTTGAAACTCTTAACACTCACGGCTCTTTGACCATACAAACGTCAAGTCTCACCGTTAAATTACCCCGGTGCCTTGCACATGAGGGTAAAATCGTCTTTCCATTATTTTTTTTATTATTATTTTTTTTTCACTTAACAATCATCTTTTCCTCTCTCACTTGTCTTTTAATATTTCCTTATCTATTTTTCTCTCCACCCTCCCATATCTCATAAATTTTTCTTAACTTCATCTTCTTTTTCACCAAAACTTTCAAACAAAAACCCAGTGAACACATATCACAATCAATCTGTGTAATTTACTCTTGTTTTAAAATGGAAGTGCATACCCTTTGTCAAGTATCCACTGAACAGTGAACACATATCACATATCTGAAGATTTTTGTTTTTTGTTTTATAAGACTCGGTTTTTGTTGTGATGATGTTGGTCTCCGAATTAGGAAATTGATGTAAGATGATGGTGTGTGGTTTGATGGTGATAGTTAGAAAAGTTGAAGATGATGACTTGATTTATGTTGGTAAAATGAGAGAGAAAGTCAAAAGAGAATGTGGACATGCATCGGTTTGTCTTATTTGTAGAAGGGAGAAAGAAAGTTTTAGAGATTATTTTGCCCTCATGTAAGGCACGCGAGGAGTTTTAGCCGTTAAAACAAACGGACTATAGACGTTGGTGATAGGGACCGTGAGTGTTAAGGGTTTCAGAGTTGGTGACTGTTTGAATCGGAAAAAAGTCAAAAGATTATTCTTGAAAGTCAACGCAAACCACAAGGACCATTTGCGTAATCAACTCTTGTTTTTAAAAAGAAAGTGCCATACCCTTTGTCAAGTATCCAACACCTATACCATCTTGTTTAACTTATTTTGCAAGTGCTAGTTCACATATTTTGCCCTCCTCTTTCATCTTAGGCTAAGTGTAATGGTGACCCTCATAGGACCGATGACAATCACATGCACAAATATTCTCACACAAGTAGATCGCATAATCGACCGAGTTTCCGTTTTTCTTGTCTAGGACGCGTCCCCTTGGGGTTGTAATGTGTCAGTGATGGGGGTTGACCGATCATCCAAACGAGCCGTTACAATCGTCCTTAGTTCGTTCACTATGAGTTGCTAATGTGTTAGTTTTTCTAGTCATTTACTCATTTCTAAATGTATGTATACATTTTGCATATCATTGGCGTTCAATTTTTGAATGGGAGGACGGCCCAACAGCCCATATTGAGATAGATCTTTTATGTACTTTACTATGAGTTTGTTCAAGTCCAAATAATAGGACACGTTTAGCCCAAACAGCTAGGACCCTTGCTAAATATTCTTTCATTCTCCTGATTGCACATCAAATATTCCCTCGACCATACAACTATACAAGTGATGCAACAAATTTGGTATTTTGATGTTACATACTTTTATAGGATTTCCCGTTTGAGAAACCATAGCTTAAATAATGTAATTGTTTTTTGCCATTATGGTATCATCTATGCATCTCTTAGTCGTAGAGCATGGTAATGCTAAGCTACAATCCCTTTGGTTCAAACAGTTTATGTGATTTGGTACAAGTTACAAATCAAAATAAAAAAAATCAAATGTAAACACGATCACCTGCATTGCGCTCTACTACGTTGCTTCTGCCTATTCCGAGTGTGTGCTAACTGCTAAAAATCGCCTAATAATTTGTTACGTAGTTACGTTTATGGTTATTGTGTTTGTGTGTGTGTTTAGTTTTCACTAAGCTGAAGGAGAAAATTGAAGAAGCATTAAGTAGAGATGATGTCAAAGCGATCGTTCTAATAGGTAAGCTGTTGAATTAACATTTACTTTTTACCACATTTCATGGTTATCTTGTGATGTTATTAGATACAAGCGTTAATTACTACCGTCTACAAACTGTTTGGATGAGATTACTTAGGAAGCTTAAATGTTTTCTTCTTAACTATGCAACATTCATGAATATTCGTTCGTTTATACTACTAGCGACAATTTTTATTTTAAGCACTTTATTTATAAGTTTCCTGCTGGCATTGCTTTTCTTTTAAATTTTTTTTAGCTAAATTTTACTCTCTTGATTTTTGTAGTTAAAAATGACGATTTTTATGGTGAGTTTGACATCATCAACTTCCTACAAGCACAAAAGACTGGTAAGCCATTTCTACTATAGTCCAATTTGTTGGTTAATATGGTAATTGATAACGTAACATTGTTTTCAGAAGACTTATCTCTTCTACCTGATGTATCATTTGGACTTGTGCGCGATACCATTGAAGGTCTTTTCGAGTTATCATACAACTATGCTTTTCATAAGTTGTTGAATAAATCTGATAAACTTATGCTCTTTTGCTTACTTAGATGCCAAGAAACCTATTGTTGCCGGAATAGAAGGGTCGCTACGTGGGGTTGGATTAGAAGTTTCAATGGTTTGCAAATTTGGATTCTGTGCTTCAGCTTTTTCATTGTTCATGTTGCAAAATTGTGAAAACTCCTTTTGTTTTTTGTTTTTTATTTTATTTATTTATTTATTTATTTTTTTAAACAGGGATGTCATGCGCGTATTGCCAGTCCAGATACACGCCTTGGTTTGCCTGAATTATTGCATGGGATTATTCCAGGAGCTGGAGGTATGATTAACAATCTAGGATAAATTTTACAGTAATAATTACTCGTATTATTTTGTTCAAGGATTTATGATATGTAAAAACTTCAAATACTTTTTTTAGGTACCCAGCGACTTCCTAGGCTTGTGGGATTGAAAAAGGCAATTGTTATGATATTGGTGAGTTAAAAGTGCGATGTTGTATAAAGTTAATTATTAATCATGGTAGTCATTTTGTCAAGTTTTTAATTTTCATCTCTAATACTAAGTTATATAAGTATTAAATTTGTAGACATCCAAATCGATATCATCTGAGGAGGCGGAGAATCTAGGTCTCATTGATGCTATTGCATCTCCTCATGAGTTGCAAGAAGTCTCTAAGAAATGGGCATTAGACATAGCCGAAGAGCGCAAACCGTGGGTTCGGTCTCTTACCAGAACAGACAAGATTGGGTCCCAATCTGAATCACAACAGATAATCAAGGTTGCGAGAGAGCAAGTTAAACAGGATAAGCCACGTCACCAAGCATGCCTTGAAGTAATCGAAGAAGGCATTGTGCACGGAGCATACCTTGGTGTTCTTAAGGTATCGTATAATGGGTGGGCTGGGTAACGGATCATAAAAAGAAATATTGTTTTTTGTACATGTTACTATGTTAGACACGAGCCGGATTAGGCCAACCCAAACACTTTTTTCTAAACGCTTTGAGCTTTGTTGTGTCAAAGATGTTTACAACAGCAACGCTCGTACTCTTTGTGTTTCCTTCACAGATATTGATTTCTTTTTTTGACCCGTTAAAGGTATAACATTCGTGCGTAAGTGATTTAGTATGATACTAAAGTAATACAAAATTTATTTTTCTCAGGAAGACAGAGTTTTAAGGAGCTTGTGGTAACCAAAACAGCAAAAGAACGGTTTAGAGAATGCTTTTCACCCATTGCAGCCTCAAAGGTAACATACTCTATTAAATTTTGAATTCTTATATGTCAAGTCTTTTCTATATGCTCGACTTAATTTTCATCACTATGCATTCTGTTTTCTTTTAGTGTAACTTTAAATCACTTATCATTATAAAAAGATTTTCAAAAAGCAATCAGAAAGTTTTTGCAATCAACACAACCCGACCATTTTCAACCGTAACTCAAAACGTAAACCTGTTTTGTAAACGAAATAAAAAGGCTTATTTCGTATGTCTGACAAACCAATATGTCTTTGCAGAGGTCCCGAATATAAAGAGCATATATGCAAGACTTACACGAAGATCGGAAGAACAATGTCGAATATATATATGGTCTTAGACTTAAAGACTTTAACAACAAATCAAAATCTTTATTGCTTTATTCAAATTTTAACAATCATTCTGTTTCGGTTATAGAATCATGTGTTGATGATTTGGATTATATGTTGAGGGTGATACTTACAAACCTCAGTTTTTTCGAATGATGGTTCCATGTTTGTTAGACGTGGTTAACACAGTTAGCGTATTTTGGCATATGGATTATGCGTTCTGGCCTGTTTTATTATTAGCTGTATTTGCACATACTAATCTCTGCAATCAGTTGTACTAATCTGTGAGATTGATCTGTGAGATAGGTGGTTAGGTTATAATGAATTGCCGTTATAAACAAAATAAACTAATAATAATAATAATAATAATAATAATAATAATAATAATAAGGTAGTAAGCTCAATCAGACGAACTGACGACATACCTAGTATAATTTTGTTTTTTGCTTTTCTTTATTTAAATTTTAACACCAAATGCATACCATTTATTGTTTTTTTAAGTGCATACGCTTGTCAAGTATCCGCCACAACCATACCATATTGTTTAACTTATTTTGCAAGTGCTAGTTCACATATTTTGCGCACCTATTTCATCTTTGTTCATCTCCTTCCCTATGAGTTCTTACTTTTTTTAGTTTTTCTAGCCATTTCTATATTTATACACTTTTCATAACATTCTTTCAATTTTTAGACGGGAGGACGACCCAACAACCAATAGTGAGAATGTGAGATAGATTATATACTTACTATGAGTGTGTTTAAACCCAAAGTATAGAGGACCCTTCCAGCCCAAATCAACTAGGCCTCATGCTATATTTTCTCTCATTCTCCCGATTGCACAACAAGTGCTCAAGTGACCATACAAGTTAGGTACAAAATGTTAATAAACCGTAAACCAAATCTACGCATAATCGACTGCCTTCCATAATGTGAGGCCATACATGACTCACTCAGCGGTTGTGGTTATGGGGGTGCCAAGAATTGAACGATAGACCTTATACTTGTTAAGTGCAAAGATGCCCCATTCATTACCAACTAAGCTACACGCCATTGACCATGACCATACAAGTGATACAACAAAATTGGTATATTGATATTACATTTTTTTAATGGATTTCCCGCTTGATATACCATTGCTAAAAAAATGTAACTGTTTGTTGCTATTATGGTATCTTGTGTTCATCTCTTAGTCGTAGAGCATTATTGCTAAGCAAAAAGCACTTTGGCTCAAACTGTTTATGTGATTTGGCACACAGCCTTCAACTTTGTTACCCAACCCAACTACAAGTACGCCTTCATAATGTTGAGAAGATCTACATTTAATGAAGATCTACATTTAAGTTTGTGTAGTTGGAAGTTGAGGGCAAAAGAAGACACATTAAATTACAACTACCCATATTCAATGAAGATTTACACGATTTTAAATAGAAACACACATTAAATTGTTTTCAAAAGATTAATAAAAACTACTCAATTAAATAAATATGAACACCTGTGGTTCTTTATTGTGACAAGTTTACAGTAGCCAATATAATGAAAACTGTTAGATTAATTGGTAATTTCATGTGTTTCAGAAATTTAAATTTATAAAAAATAACTTTATGGATATATGTGTTATATTTGAAATTTTGAAATGACATGTGAAATTGTGAGCCTAATGATATATATGCAATACCTTTTTAGATTATGAATGTTTAAGTCTATATACCCTACCTGTCATGAGTTTGGTAAATGCGTAGTTGTCATGAGTCTGGTTAATTGGCGGAACTCTTTAGGGTCAGGGGAGGGTCCCGGCCCCCAAAAAGTTGCGACAACTAGTGTAAATATTATAAGTTTTAAGGGTAATTTAGCTGAGAATACAAACAAATCTCCGATTCGGCCCCTCCAAAATAAACTAGGCCCCATGCTATATTTTCTCTCATTCTCCCGATTGCACAACAAGTGCTCAAGTGACCATACAAGTTAGGTACAAAATGTTAATAACCCGTAAACCAAATCTACGCACAATCGACTTCTATAATGTTAGGGCATACATGACTCACTCAGCGGTTGTGGTTATAGGGGTGCCTAGGATTGAACGATATACCTTATACTTGTTAGGTGCAAAGATGCCCCATTCATTACAACTAAGCTACGCGCCATTGACTACGACCATACAAGTGATACAACAAAATTGGTATATTGATATTACATTTTTTTATGGATTTCCCGCTTGATATACCATTGCTAAAAAATGTAACTGTTTGTTGCTATTATGGTATCATCTGTTCATCTCTTAGTCGTAGAGCATTATTGCTAAGCTACAAGCACTTTGGCTCAAATTGTTTATGTGATTTGGCATAGAGCCTTCAATTTGTTACCCAACTACAAGTACGCCATCATAATGTTGAGCAATAAAATGATCTACATTTAAGTTGTGTAGTTGGAAGTTGAGGGCAAAAGAACACACATTAAATTACAACTACCCATATTCAATAAAGATTTACACCATTTTAAATAGAAACACACATTAAACTGTTTTCAAAAGGTTGGTCACAACTACTCCATTAAACCTGTTTCTTATTCCATCTTTAAACAATAAATATGAACACCCGTGGTTCTCTATTGTGACAAGTTTATATTAGCCAATATAATTAAAACTGTTAGATTAATTGGTAATTTCATGTAGAAATTTAAATTTATATTAAATAACTTTATTGATATATGTGTTATATTTGAAATTTTGAAATGACATGAGCAATTGTGAGCCTAATGATATATATGCAATACCTTTTTAGATTATGAATGTTTAAGTCTATATACCCTACTCGTCATGAGTTTGGTAAATGCGTAGTTGTCATGAGTCTGGTTCGTTGGCTGAACTCTTTAAGGCAGGGGAGGGTCCCGGCCCCTCCCAAACGTTGTGGTAACTAGTGTAAATATTAAAGGTTTTAAGGGTAATTTAATTGAAAATACAAACAAATCTCCGATTCGGCCTCTCCAAACCACCCCCCCCCCCCCCCCCAAAAATAATAATAATAATAATAATAATAATAATAATAATAATAATAATAATAATAATAATAAGTGCTCAAGTTCCACCATTGGTTTGGTATATGTGTAGTTAGTAACTGCTAAAATGAGAAATAGTTATTTTAGTAAGTCAATGGAAGAATTAGTTGGGTCTAATAAAATTGGGGAAGTGATTTGCACACTCCCAAAAATGATTGGCACACTCAAAATGTGAGTGTGTTGACATTTATACCCTTACATTGTTTGGACTTATTCTTATCTGTAAGGGTATAAATGTCAACACACTCATAATTTGAGTGTGCCAATCATTTTTGGGAGTGTGCAAATCACTTCCCATAAAATTGTAGTTCTAATGTGAACCTGTTTTGATTGTTCTTGTTGGGAAATATGGTCAAAAGTGTTGAATGACAATTGATGGTGTCATCAAACATACTACTGTGAATTAAGGATAAAATTAATTTATGGTTTTATTTGAATTCATGAGCCATTAGTGTGATTAATAATGTGACCGTTTTTCTTGTTCTTCTTGTTGCAATTATAATATCATGACAATCATATAAAATAAAACAAACACATCAAGAGAGCATAGGCGGAAGCGTTATAACAAGATCATATAACATGTAATTAATTAATCAAATATAAATAGTAAACATACCGTAGTGATTCTAGCCCGAACAAAAATCAATTGCAATCTTCAATTCAAGAACCCTAATTAGGGTTTATGTGGATTGTAAGAATTACCCCTTACCTCTTTTGTAATTCAATCCAAGAATCAAACAAAAGTATGTCTGAATCGCGCTCTTGTACACACGTACTAATTCAAGTAAAAGTTTGTGCAAGTAAATTAAACACAAAACTTTTAAGCTTATGAAAATTGAATCCCTTGTAGGGATTGTTTGATGAATCGATTTTGGGACAAGAGAAGGAGAAAGAAAACACCTATTATGTGTGTGCAAGTTATGAGAAAACAATAACCCATGAGGTGTTTATATACTTGAGATAACTTGGAGTCCAAGGCACAAAGGAGGTGGAACTCCTTCTAGAGCATTCTTGACCTTCCAATTATTCACAAGTATTACTTTCCTAATCTTCGTCTAACGGTCGTTAGCCATTCTCCATTAAATACTAACGGTCGTTACTAGTTTTGTGTTTATTAATAATTATATATAACATTTATAAATAATTATTCTTTTACTCTTCATACGTAAAGTGTGTAATCCCACGATCTCGAGTTCGATCCTAACATACGACTACTAAAATAATGTCCATAATCTAACAGCTCCCACTTGGACATATTTTAATAGTGTAATCACATCGGTTAGCGTCTTGCAACACGCCGATGCCTCTAGTACGATCTCGAGTAAGGCTCTTGGAAAAACCTTTTAATGATTTCTCATTATTATTATCCTTTTGTTTTTAATACCATGTTAATAAGGATATGGATTAAAGTCATTCCTTAATTAACTATTCTGTTTCTCGTTGTTTATGATTGATCAAGATTACCAAATCTTCTGAACATATTCAGGGGAGATCTTGGGTGCGGCCGCATATACATCTTACCAACCCTACGAGGGGCCCAGCAGTATTAAACTCCAAAAATAAATTTGAATGAACAAATTCTATCTTTACTACAAGCAAAACCCACAAACTTTGTAACACTTTCAAAAACAACCCTTATGACTACCAGTTACGTATAGCGTTAAGTTGTTCCACAAAAATGTACTACATTCATGACACTTATCTTGCATCTCAAGTCTGAGGATAACTTCTCATGATTTACTTAATGACAAGATCCATAAAGTAACATCATGCAGTTGGGATAAGTCCTAGATTCGGTAACATTGAATATCATCTGAAATGGCATGACCACGCATCAATATACTTTAAGTATATTATACCAACCTTCAGATTTGTCTTGATTTAATAATATTCCCATATTATTAACTGACAACGGACAATTTAGAATAACATTTACTCATGGATTAAACATGTAAAAACAGGATACAATATATTATAAATTAAACATACCATGTATTTAAATTTATAATAGTTTTTTAACATCCCTTATCCAAATACTAAATAGATCAATGCATGATAACTCTTGTTGATGAATTATGTCTCAAGTAATGACATTCATACTTGTTGATAAGACATAAATCATCCAACTTTGATCTATCGGAATTTTGAGAATACTTATTTCAAGAATTCAACTATTGAAGTTCGTGTATATGCATACTCAACTATTTGATAATGCCATATTGTCTTTCATAAAATGTGTGTCATCCTTAACCACCAATTTATGATAATCAAACTTCCAAACATTTTAAAGTTTAAAGTATTCTTATTCTCTTAATGTATAATGCAACTATGCTTTTAGTAAGCACAACTAGTATATATAGTCAAGGATGAAATCCTTACCATGACTAGTATTGAGTGTCACCTTAATTTCATTAGCATTATTGTACGCAAACAACAATAATATGCTTTTAAAAACTTCCCGTAAACCTTAATATATATTGTGTAATGTTTGATGCCCTTCAAATTTTCAAGTTTATTGGCTATGACAATTTTCACAACAATTGAAAAATTGTTCATTTATAGAATTTGGAAGCTGTTCCAGATTTAGGATGTGATTCTATAATCAAACATATTCTTTTAGAATATTAAACGAGTTATCTAATAACCTTTTAATTAGATATTAATATTGCCAAATCATCTTTTAATCAAGCACGATACAACAAAACATGATGTTCATGAAAAATCTTTGAGTCATACTTAGATTTTATCCATGTTATACATATCCATTTAGAGTTTCTATATGATATATCATGTTATATTAGATTCATTTACCGCACATGTTTCAACAATAAACATTCATTTAAGGTTGTATGTCTTATTTTATAAATCTTTCAAATAAAGTTTCATTCCAAACTTAGAGTTAACTTTTAACTTATATGGAATGTTACTTTTATATGTTCCACAACATATATGATTTAAGAAATTAAACATAATACTCCCACTAGCTTTTAGGAATACTTAGAAATTATCTTATTTTAATTATAAATCAAAACATGAATTTAATAATTAAACATAAGAGTAATCTTCTAGATGCATGCATTTATCCATCCATGGATTATTGCACTTTGTACACTTCTAAAGATTTATTTGAATTCATAAACTCCTCTTGATTACTTATCGTCCTCACTCAAGTAATCACTCAAAAAAGAGTTTTGATATTCTATTGTCAATTTCATAAATATGACAATTATAATCTTTATATATTTAATGTATTTAGGAAAGAATATTCAATCACAGTTAATCGTTTAAGTGTGATTAATAATCTTGTCATAAAACATGCATTAAATACGTGCACAATATTGTCCATATGATTTCTATACATAGATTTAAACCACAAGGGTTACCTTATCTTTAAAGAAACTCATCTTCATTTTTTAGTCTAACTATTAAGATAAACCAAATTTCTAAAATTGATTATCTATATGAACAACATCATAATCATTCATATCATGTATACTTTACCCAATTTTATATTTGGTAATGTATCATAATGATTATCAGGTTTACAATAATCCTGTAAATCATAGCCCTCAGCATATTAATCAAATATCTGAGATATATTACTATTCTATGAATGATAATTCCATCATCTTGAGATTTAACCTTTAAATGTCAAACTTTATTATCATCTTGAGATTTAACATTCAAATGTCAAACTTCATCATGATATTTACTAGTGTATTTTAGAAGATTATGTATCTTGTAATTTTATCTTTTAAAGATCAAAACTCCCACTTGCTTTTGGTAATTTAAAGATTATCTTTAAATACTTAGCAAATAAAGCAACAATACAATGTTCTCTTTTGGGATATTACAAATACATATCGACAGTTCCTGACTTTACTTTGTTAATAACCTCTTCATAAGCAGTTAAACAAATTTAGAACTTCAATTTAAGAATTAATGTAATCGATTACATTCCATCATATTCCATCATACGATAATGTCTTATTAATCTTCTAGGTTGAATTTTATTAAATATGTCCAAGCCATACTCAATATTTTAACCTTGATAACTTTTGGAAGAAAAGAAGTTATAGTTATCTTTAATCAAACAATATAACAAGAGTTTGATTTTCTTAATTGAACATACCATAAACATTTGGTATTTCATTAGTATTAATATTGTAAGACAATCTAACAATTTTTAAGATAACCATATTCCTTTTGACTTGTCTATTTACCAACTAATTCATTTTAATGGTACAATAATATTTTCAAGTCAATAACATGCTTTATAACACAAGTACTTTTTACAAAGTCACTTCATGTCCATGTCTCTACAAGAAACCATAAACTGTTATAATCTCACTATACGTTATAAGTTATTTAACAATTTAATAATTTCATGTATATGTCTTAATTAAAATTTTTAAAAAAAAAAAAAAAAAAAAAAAAAAAAAAAAAAAAACATAACAAGATAACGTCTTACTTTATTATAAGTCTTGTAACAATTAAAAAACTTTATGTTTATATCTTTTCAATGAAACATAAACATGTTTAACTAAAGTAATTATGAACATCATCTCTTGGTTTCAATAGTAATTTCAAGTTAATTTATTACTTCACAATAATCTAAATAACATTATTTCTTCATTTATTTATGTCATTCCAAGAATACATAAATATTTAAATTGAAGTAGCATTAGATTACTTTATTAATTTATGTCATTCCAAGAATTCATAAATATATAAATTAAAGTAGTCTTGATATCATATTGACACATGTTCTAATAGGTATCTAATTTAGAAATTGTAAATTCTCATAGTTCAATTACATCAGTTGATCTGCTAGTAATGAAAATATGAAATTCACATTGTTGTTGCAATCTAGCTAAGCACTCACATAACATAAATTGTAACACCAAGTGTTTCTTGAATTAGATTAGTATAATTCATATTAGAACGTTATTCTCTTACCTTGCAGTCAAGAGAATCCATTAAATCATATCTTTATGAGTTATTTCTTGCACACATTAAAGATAACATTTCTCCCACTTGTGCATGGAACAACCTCATATAGTTGATAAACAACACGCCATGCATTTGTTTATGTGATCAATATGATTGTGTCATAGATTTTAGCATAACAAGTAGATGTAGAACAACAATGTCTAGTTAGGAAACATACAAGACTATCCTTAAAAGTATGAGTGCCTACACTTGGAAAGTAATTATCTTTAGCTACCAAGATGTCAAAGCTTGTAACTCCCACTGAATTAAAGATTATTACAATAATTCCTTATTCAGTAATAAGTACACAATACTCCCACTGAATTTGATAACATTGTAAATGTTTCATATCCAGTGAAAGAAAATAGTGTGCTTTTAACTTTCCTACACCTTTGAATGTCCATACGTAACAATTACTTATGTGCTAAAGAGTGTATTCTACTACGTAAATGATGGACTAACCACCAAATGCTATTAACTTGAAAAATTGGGCATGCAATTTCTTCCTTAACAGGTCTACCATCCTACAATGTATGTAGCACCTTTAGAATAGTCAAAACAACTAGTTTGTCTTTAAATATTTTGCAGTAATTAGTCTATCCTCTAATTATAATAACTCATAAAATGTCATACATAATTTTCTGTTAACCAAATATCATATTTGTTACTAAGAATTTGATCACCGAATGAGGATGATAAAATCCCTATGAAAAATATTCGCAATTTTCTTAACTTATTAAAAAATTTGTTATGAGTTATATTAGAATTTAGACATATCTAATATTCCTATTATCCTTTCTCATTCATGAAAAGAAATAGGATTGTGTCTCACTCTTCTTTCATAGAAAGGAGACTTCATTTGTCTTTTAAGTAAATTATTCTTAATCAAACATTTGTTTGAAACACAGAACGAGATCAATTTACCAAAGCCCAAAGTGTGTTTACGGTTTGAACGTTGCATTAATACATTAAAATGAATTACAAAATTCAATTTCAGTATTTTCAATAATTAGATCTTTAAGAAAATAAAATACCCATTGGTAAATATTCATATAAACCGTAGTATTTTCTTAAAGCTAGGATCCAAATTGACATAATACTATTAGATCAGTTGATCTGCTAGTAATGATAGTATTCAACAAGGTAATTGTCGAACAATAATTGTCAATATCATATTGCAATTCCTAGATTTATGGGATTTACAATCACAAAACATTTGTATTGTAAGCATGTTTGATCCCCATCTTAATGCCTTGAGTCCAAGATCTCACTTCCTACTCAATTTAAGTCGTCTAACTTAAAAACTGCAAACTCACAAATCCATCACATCAGTTGATCTGCTAGTAATGAATTTATGAAATTTACCTCTCCATTGCAATCTCGCCAAGTTCTCACATGACGTAAATTACAACTTCAAGTGTTCTTAATTAGATGGCATTCGACTTAATTTTATAAGGGTATTAAATTTTGACGTGTAATCAAAATAATGTATGAAGAAACATGCATACAACTTCATAACATTGGTTTTATAAAACATTTTTATTACCAATTTACTAAGAGTAAAACGAAAAAGTTTTGATTGAGGTATCAGGTTCACCAATTAAAAAATTACCAACAATTATCATCCACTTATATCATACTTTTGCATAAGCCCTAAGGCTTAGTATTTCGGATAATCATTGTGGAATTGTGGTGAATTCACCCTTAAGATGACAGTGTACGTAATATAGTGATATAGGTAAGTCGAGAGTCGGCAACCAAGCAGTTGTAGAGAACCGGTAGGTGCATGAGCTTTAAAAACCCCTCTCTACAAGTACATTGGATGGAAACCTTCGGTCCGCCTTTCGCACACTATGTACAAAAACATCAATCAACCAATTCTTTGAAATTTACTCTTAAAACCAAAACAATTTCACCATTTATTAAGTCCGTATTATTTTTCTATTCAAAAAATTACCCTTTTCGTTTATAAACATGTATAACATAATAATAAACAAAAACAAGTAATATAAAATAAAAAACAAAACAACTAAATAAATATATACATAACATAATAATTAAATATGTATAAAACATGTAGCCACATGCAAATCTTATTCAATAGTCCTATTAATAATCAAGTCTAGGTGTATAACGTATTTATTCAATCAAGGCTTTCTTCTTCTAGGAAAAAGAGCCACATACATCGATAAATCGATTGCGTAAGTCAAAACTAAACAAATTCCACATAGCACATAATTGATTACTTAATATTGGAGTCTTCCCAAATTCGACATCTATTAATAAATTTTCAGAACCCTGTTAAGTGCGGGAACTGCGAAAACTCTCTTTGAGCCGTTGGATTGTTTAATCAATGGATGAGATGATATGTGCCATTAGTTTCATTAAAGGAAAGATTAGGAAAACTTTGTAAATGACTGTAGGGTATTATAGTCATATCAAATTAATGTTTTCAATACACTATAATTCATTTGAAAAGTAAATCTGTAACTTTAACTGATTAGATCCAAAAATTTAGGAGAAGTTTCTATCAAAACCCTAACCACGCTCTCTAACCCTCATTATTCATAGCCACCATATCTCTTCTTATCAGTTATCACCGAAATAAATCACGAACAACCACTATGACCCATCTTTTTATCATACCTGCAATCGCTTGTTTATCAACAATTGATCTAATGTTCGAGTTTCGTATATAAATCAGAAGGTAAATTGTTTTTTCACAATCACTATGACTCATTTTGGCTTTAATATACTAGATAAAATAATAGAAAAATCACGCTTCATTGCTTACTGTCACCAATCATGTATATGTCGAATGTTCTTAATTCAAATATAGATTTTTTATTCATCATGACAATAATTGTTTTGTGGTTGTAGATATTTTTTGTTACAGATTTTAATTAAATTATGCCTATATAATAGCAACTTATTTTATTAGTATTGATTTTTATTGTTCTTAAACTACGTAATTCATATCTAGGTTCATGTTTTTGTTTGTAGGTGTCGACATATGTGTTTAGTTATCTAATCCGATTCAAACATTTTAGGCCATGCTTGTGTAAAACATATATGTTTTTAGTAAATTTTGAAATAAATCAGAAGCTAGATTTACATTCTTGAATGGGTTTTGAAAAGATACATATATGTGATGAGTGTGTAAATACTCATCATTTTTAGTCAAATCTGAGCTGCAAAACGATCAAAAATACTCAAAAACGCACCAAAATGCGAACAAAATCCCAAAGATCGTATTTTATATGTTTCTTATGCAAAACGAGTAAAAACAAACGAAAAATGAACAAAAGTTACATATTTGGCAGTTTCAGTCCCCCGACTTTTAAAATTTTACAAAACTAGTCCCTGGTCAATTATTTTCAAAGAAAAGTCAACTCTTGATCTTTAAAAGTCAAAATAAAATCAGAATGATCTTTGGGTAAAGAGTTTTGGAAAAAGTACACAATTGGTCCTTATACTTTGGTGAATTGGCAATTTTAACCCCCGGTACTTCATACTTGGAAAAGTTGCATTTTTGGTCCTTAGGTTTACCTAACTTGACAGGATTGACCCTTGGAAAAAGTTTGTGAGATTGACGTGAATAATCCTCGAAGTTTCAACTCATTGCAAAATAGTCCTTGTGAAACCTTAAGTATAACACCAAACGGACCCTTTTGATATTATTACAACAAACCAAGCCTTGATCCACCATTTACCTTTGGCCCAAGTTAAATCCAATCCTCCCATGGCCCAATACCCAAGCCCTTCACCTAAACCCTAAAACGTTTTATTAAACGTGCACCTCCCTTCTTCCTTTTGGTCAAACGCAGGTAATAAAAAAAAAAAAAAAAGAGCACCATCTCTCATCTTCTTCCAAAATCACGTGAAGCCTCAACCATCACCATCCACCCATCACCATCCCCTTTGTCCTTCTACCCATCTCCCAATCCCACTAACCATACCCAAATCCCTACCTACCCATTCCACCCTGGCTATCCTCAATATCCACAACAAATGGGCGCCAAAACTGACTTGAAGGGCTGAGATGACTCTCATTTTAATCAATGGCTGTGAAGGCTCAATAGAAACACAGCAAGAAGAGGACAAGAAAAAGGAAGACCCTTTATTTTATTTTTAGTATAAATGTCTTATGTAAGCCATTGTACATGGCAGTTAGGTTGTAGGATTTAGTATAATTTAGTCTTTTAAAAATTCAAGTTTTTAGTTTAAGTTTAAGTTTTTATTGTACCCAAGTTTTCTTTACAAGATTAATGCAAGTTTAATTTTCGAAAATTGTTTACTTTCAGCTCGTTTGCATTAGCTTATTATAAAGCTTCCTCGTTTGTTCTATTTCATTTATTGATGTTTGATAATGATAGCTTGTCACCTGATTGTTCCTATTGCAGCCCACTATGGTTTTATTTTGTATTGAAAGCGAAAAATAGTTTAACATCAGGGGTGTTTGGCATAAGTCATTCCTCTAGTTAAGAACTAATTTGACCTATTCCCAAGTATAGATTAGCTAAATTTAAGTGTTTTTAGCAGTTTTTGAGAAAAGATTTTTAGTTCTTGGTAGTTTTAAAGATTGCAAGCGTGTTTTCCCATTTTTTATTTGAACTATAGTATACTGGTTGCTTAGGCTAGGTTCTCGATTTCAGCTTATTAGGTGTTTTTATTTCTTCATTTAGTGCTACATAGGTTTATGCAATTGTTCAAATTCTGGTGCTTAACTTTTGTAATCAACAAAACCATTTTAACCCATCAGCAGTCGAAACAAGTCCTTTTTGCCTTCAATTTTAGATAAACTTAAGTATGTTCTAGCTTTCCATTTTTAATGTTTAAATAGTCAGTAGCTTAAACTCTTCGTAGTGTAGCTTATTTTTGCAATGGAGCTCGTGACATGGCTTATTTGTGGGCTGCAACTTGCTCCCTTGAACCTGCTGACCTGCTGCTCAGTTGCAAGCAGCCCCCGGCGACCCCTATTTTGGATCCAACTCTTGGTTTATTAGCGTAGGAATTAGGAGTTGAAATTGGGTACTTAGAGAGTTTACTAGCTTGTCATTTTTTTGGTATTTTTGTTTCAATTTTAGAAATTTTCGTGCGTCTTGTGCATTAGCTCGAAGTGCCCCCCTTAGGCTTCTTTAGGTAGACTAGTTCGAATTTGCTTATAACTGTTTAGTGCTTATGTGCCCCATTTATTGTTTATGTATTGCTTATTTGTACTCCGCTTAGCTTATTTAGGTTTCCCCATTAGTTAGCCTTATCTTTTATTCCCTTTGGTCAGCTTCTATTAGCTTATATGTAGTTTCCTTAGTTTCAATGTTCCTTTCATAAGCTTGTTACCCAACTGTTGTCCATCTTCATTTTTTAAACTGCTTAATTATTGCTTTTTACAAATGATTGTAGTTAATAGAAGGGTTTGTTTGCATATTCTTAATATAGTTGTTCAAAAATTTTGAAAAGAAAAAAAATGTCTTGCAAAAAAGTGGTTGCCAGGAGTCGAACCTGGCACCTCTAAGTCACCACAGACACACAAACAGACCTCAATACCATCTGTGCTAGTAATACCTTTGTTAATATGTCATCTATTTATTTATTTAATATAGCTAGGTTATTTGCTTATTTAGTTTTCAGCTTATGCTTTGCTTAATTACTGCTTATTTGTAATTTCTTTTTGTACTTTTTATTTTTCCTAACCTCATTTTAGTATACTCCCTTCGTCCCTTATTAAATGTCCTATTTGAATTTTCAAAGTCTTTATTTCTCAACTTTGACCTTAAATATTTTTGTTTGTGTAATATACTATTTGATACAAAATATATGAATAAATTAAGTTTTAAATGTATTTTCATTGCGCATAAATTTTATCAAATAATATATAACACAAGTAAAAATATTTAAGGTCAAAGTTGATAAATAAAGACTTGAAAAGTCAAACATGGACATTTAATAAGGGACGGAGGGAGTAATAAACTTCCCTAAAAATTTTCATAATTTTCTAAATTGTTTTACTATTTTTCTTGCATTTACTTTATTACTTTAGTTTTTAATTCATTATAAAAAATATAAAAGTCCAAAAAAATTATTTTTCTTTTTCAAAAATTTTCTTTTATCATTATTATTGTAGAAAAATTAATTTCATGCCCGTAGGACTAGCCGTGCTCAGATTTCACTTTTATTTTTGCGCGTTGACATTATTTTTTTAAACGCGCGTTTTTAGTTTATTTGCTTACGTTATTGTTCTACAACGCCAAATAATCAAAACTATTCCTTACAAGCACTTTAATCTCCAAATTTCACGATATTGTCAATTCACACCTCGTTGGGACACGACCCGGGTAATCACTTACCCGGTATCTCATATATATATTGTATTCACGAGTTTTCGCAAGTTAATCTTTTCCTAAAGGTTAATTTACGAATTCCACTTACGTCTACCTTATATATTAATTTGATACGCGCAAAAACGCAACATCAATATGTTTACGTATAAAACATATATGTTTAAGTATAAAACATATATGTTTTGTGTTTGGATTATATGTTTTCATACATAAAAAAATTGGTCTTCTATTTATTTGTATTTTCTTGTTTAAGCTTGTGCATGTGTGTTATGTTATCTTGATTTTTATTTAAAAGTATCTAATTTTGCCTATTATTTTTTCTAGGCGTGACAATATGTTCTTCGAAGGTGTGCACATATATTTTAACGAATTTGATGACAAACTGGAAGTACATATATGTTCTTGGAAGGCGTGCATGTATGTTCTTGGAAGACGTGCACTCATGTTCGAAAGAATCTGATGAGAAACTTCAAACACATATGTTTTGTGCACATACGTTCTTAGAAGGCGTGCGTATGTATATTCAAAATGATACATTTGATTTGTATTTCATTTGATATAAAAATTTGTGTATCATATTATGTTCTTGGTTTGTAATTTAAATCTAATGGTTACGACTATAATTTATGTTTTTAGTTTTTGTTTAAGAAGTTTATAGAATATAACGCAGAAACACATGTGCAACTACATTTTTAGTAAAATTCATTTGAAGTTTAAACTCTTGTACAATAAAAATATATGTAAATTTACATTATTTAAAAGAAACACATATGCACCTTGACTTTGTAGAAACATGCATGCGAAGAAAAAAAAAAAAAAAAGAAAAAAAAGAAAAAAAAAGAGATATTTAAAAACGGGATTAAATAAAAAAAATCTAAAAAATATAGAAATTGTCTTTTACTATAATACCCTTTTGATTAAATAATAATCTTTTATATTTAAAAAAATCTCATTGGTTTAGATGAGTTCTCGCAGTTCTCGCACTTAACAGAGTTCTGAAAATAAAGCTCCCCTATATATATATATATATATATATATATATATATATATATATATATATATATATATATATATATATATATATATATAAGGGGCCATTCATTTGAGAAAATCTAATTTTTGTGAGAACGCGAGAACTAATCCTACCCACTCATTTTATCCTCCTTAAACTTTGATCTAATGGCTATTATTAGCTAACTATTTTTTTTGAAAAATTTCAAAAAAAATTTCGAAAAAATTTCAAAAAATTTTCAAAAAAATTTCGAAAATTTTTTTGAAAAATTTTCAAAAAATTTTAAAAAAATTTTTTGAAAAATTTTCAAAAAATATTTTGAAAAATTTTCGAAATTCTTTTTTTCACATGTGACAGACAAAAAAATATTTACATGCGACGAAATTTTTTTTTCACATGTGACAAAAAATTTATTCACACGTGACAAAAAAAATTTCGTGAAAATTTTAAAATTTTTTTTCACATGTGACGAATTTTTTTTTTCACATGTGACGGAATTTTTTTTTCACATATTACGAATATTTTTTTCACACGTGACAAAAAATTTCGTGAAAATTTCCAAATTCTTTTTCATATGTGACGAAATTTTTTTTTCACATGTGCCGGAATTTTTTTTTACATGTGACGAAAAAAAAAATTTACATGCGACGAAAAAAAAATTTCACATGCGACGAATTTTTTTTTTCACACGTGACAAAAAATTTCGTGAAAATTTTCAATTTTTTTTTCAACATGTGACGAAAAAAATTTTCAAAAATTTTTTTTTTGGAAAATAATTCGGAAAATATTTTTTTTCGAAAAATTTTTTGGAAAAAAAATTTTTGGAAAAAAAATATTCGAAATTTTCGATTTTTTTTTTTTCGAAAAAAATTTATCTAAAAATTTTTTTTTCCAAAAAAATTTATCTAAAATTTTTTTTTTCGAAAAAATGTTTTACGAAAAAATTCGAAAAAAAATTTTCGAAAATTTTCGAATTTTTTTTTTTTTTAATTTTTCAAAATTTTTTAAGAAATTTTCAAAAAGTTTATTAACTAATATTATCCATTAGATTAAAGTTAAAGGAGGATAAAATGAGTGGGTATGATTACTTCTCGCGTTCTCACAAAATTTAGGTTTCCCATTTGAACGCTTCACTATATATATATATATATATATATATATATATATATATATATATATATATATATTTATATATATATATATATATATATCCAATTTAAACTATTTAAATTATCACACAATAAAATCAATGCAAATATGCACTTTTTCATGGATTATGCTTAACAATTACCATATTGCACCAAGATCGTTTACTAAAACGCATAACCAATTACATGACATCCTAGGGTTTATAATCATATTAAAAAATCAAAACCAAAACCCTAAAACCCTAACAGTTCTAAATCGACCCATAAAAAAAGTTAGGGTTAGGAATCAAAAAACCCTAAAAACATGTAACTAAACGAATCAAGATTCAATTTTTATGCGTTTGGATAATTAATTACACATTATAACGGCTCTAGATGCCACTGTTGGAATTATAATATCATGACAATCATATAAATTAAACCAAACACATCAAGAGAGCGTATGCAGAAGCGTTATAACAAGATCATATAACGTGTAATTAATTAATCAAATATAAATAGTAAACATACCGTAGTGATTCTAGCCCGAACAAGAATCAATTGCAATTTTCAATTCAAGAACCCTAATTAGGGTTTATGTGGATTGTAAGAATTACCCCTTACCTCTTTTGTAATTCAATCCAAGAATCAAACAAAAGTATGTTTGAATCGCGTTCTTGTACACACGTACTAATTCAAGTAAAAGTTTATGCAAGTAAATTAAACACAAAACTTTTAAGCTTATGAAAATTGAATCCCTTGTAGGGATTGTTTGATGAATCGATTTTGGGACAAGAGAAAGAGAAAGAAAACACATATTATGTGTGTACAAGTTATGAGAAAACAATAACCAATGAGGTGTTTATATATTTGAGATAACTTGGAGTCCAAGGCACAAAGGAGGTGGAACTCCTTCTATAACATTCTTGACCTTCCAATTATTCACAAGTATTACTTTCTTAATCTTCGTCTAACGGTCGTTAGTCATTCTCCGTTAAATACTAACGGTCGTTACTAGTTTTGTGTTTATTAATAATTATATATAACATTTATAAATAATTATTTTTTTACTCTTCATACGTAAAGTGTGCAATCCCACGATCTCGAGTTCGATTCTAACATACGAATACTAAAATAATGTCCATAATCTAACATTTCTCCCCTTATAAATGAGAGCTTTTCTCATTTGTCTAAATTCACCGAAAAATACGCATCTCATCATTCCTCTCTTTTTGTGTTACCATTCATATTTCTTGTGTATCTGGATTGTAATAGAGGGAAGACACGGTTTTGGTTCACCTTGATAACTCGTTTGTGCTAACGGGGTTATCCGTTGTTGTTGTATCCTTGGAGATAGACGTTCACGATTCTCAAGCACCGTAGAGAGGACGAATCTGTTTTAAGGAAACTATGTTCATAACAGGCCTCAACATTTTTCTTGTTTTTGTTCTTTGAGTCTATACACGCAAAAGGTTTACGGTATCATTCTCTACACTTTATCTTTTGTTGTTATTATTAACATATTATTTATTTGTCTCTAGTAGCAATATACATAATATATACAACAGTTCTTTTAATGAAAGACGCAAGTATCCTATTAAGAGAAAAAAAGAGGCTTATTTCATATGTCTAACATACCAATATGCTTTTGCAGATGTCTCGAGTGTGACTGAGTGCATATGCAGGGTTGAATAAAGAACGTTGTTAGACATGTCGGTCTTAGACTTTAAAAAAAAAATTAAGAATATTTTATTGCTTTGTTCAAGTTTTAATAAATTTGTTTTCGGTTATAGAATCTTGTATTGATGAGTTGGATTTGTGAGGTGATAATAAAGATTCCATGTTTATTAGAGGTTAATACATTTACTCATTTAGCATACTTTGGTCTTTTGATTAGGCTATTGGGATAACAACGAAAACATATCTAATTTCTTCGGTTTTTTTTTTTTTTTTTTTTTTTTTTTTAATGCAAACATTGCAAATTTCGACCTTTATTTGTATTCTGTTCATGTACAATTATCATTTTACCTTTCGATGTTAATATGGTGGTAAAAAAACATAAAGGTAAAACAAGCACAAAAGTCAAAATTTAAAACATTTATGTTTTAATAGCCAAAAAGAAGATATACAAAGCAACAAAAACGGACAAGTTAGATAAAACTTTTTTCGTTATTATAAGCACTTTGACCTTTTTTATTACTATTAGCTACAATATATTTTGTTTAGCTCAGCCAAGAGTGAAAGTAGGTGTGAAAGTAAATATGGTTCTCATAAATATACTACTGCTCAAGTTGTAAAAAAACAAACAACCTAATTGCTTCCCGCCATTTTATGTCAGAATTTCCCGCCAAATCAAGCGTGTGAAACTTGAGATGTGGCTCTACAAGCAACAAGTGGACTTGTCTAAATCCACACAACAAATGCCTACCAACCATGTTTCAAGTTATAAATACAAACCCTATCCACAGTTTTTGAAAACCATTCCATTACTCTTTGTTTAGTTTTCTTTTCTTTAAATTTTGGGCTTGAAAAAAAAATAACAGCTTCAAAAAAATAATGCATATTTTCAAGCATAACCCTGGCCGACACTCGGACCGCACATACTCCAACCCATTAATATTTTTGCTTTTATTTTATGACACACATTCAACAAACTTTTCTACTATCATTGAAATAGGTGCTCTTGGAAAGTGATGTGGTGTTGTTACTAAGGCCAATGCTAATGGCTCGGTTGGTTGCCACCCCAACCGAGCACACGACCATAACCTGCCACTAGCCCAACCGAGTGCATCAAAACCCCACTCTTTTTATTGTTTCGGTTTGTCAGCCAATCGAGTAAATGTGCAAATCTCTCATGAATTATTTTGAACGTTGTGTTGCTTTTTATAGGCTAATCGGCTTGTTTTTATATAGAAAAATAGGTAAGCAAATTTAAAAATTAAAAATCTCCTTTTTGAAGAAAAAATATATAAATCCCAAACACCCTTATACTATATAAAAGTAGCAGATCAATAAATAAGCAAATCCCAAAGACTCATTAGTTGTTGATAAGTTAATGGAACCTTGTTGATGTTTTGGGGAATGAAGGATGAGCGGTAGAGACGACGGGCATCGGAAATGTCACTAAGAAGACTAAGGCTGATGAGTGTGACGGCAATGATCTCTGGTTTTCGTTGCTTTATTTTGTTGTTGATTGGCGTTGATCTCTGTTTTTCGTTGTATTATTTTCTTGTTGATTTGGTTTTGCTATTTTCATGTTTATACAATGATATATGGTGAAAAGTGAAACCGTGGGTATATGAAGAAACGTGTCCTCCTACAAAAGTGCATTGTTTATCGTCCCATGTGCATTGTTGTAAATGTGTTGATTTTGCCTCTTTACGTTTTTTTTTTAATTTTTTTAAGCAATAAAATTAGTGATGGTAGCGGATCTTTTGCAAAGTGTGATTGTTTTATAAACTCTAAAAAGTAATTACAACCGTTGGATCATTATATAAGATCTAATAAAAGAGAGGCAAATACATATAAGGGCATAACGGTCATTCTATCCCGTCTTTATTTCTCATCAGAACCCAACCTCAAATCCAAAAATAAAACACGATCTCCGGTGATGTTCATCACCGTCACTACCATTGCACTGTCACCATCACCTTCAAAATCACAACAACTACACAACTTCTCATAAATTGATAATTCTATGGCCCATAGGATTAATTGTAGCTAATTGGCTATAATTTTGTGCTATAAATGTGGGTCCCTGATTTATTTTGTGGTCCTGATTTTTTTTGGGGGTCTCTGATTCAATGCTAGTGTATTTTTTATGAAGGATTGTAGCCAATTGGCTACAAAAATTGTAGCCAAACTATCCTTTTTTTTTTCTTTTTTTTTGAAATGTGATTGGTTTATAGTTTTTGAAGGGTTAGTGTTTTGTTGATACTTTTTGTGTAAGACGAAAATAAGTAACTTATGTGTTTTTGTAGGATTTTTGTTTGGTTTCGTCTATTACTGATCATATCAGATATTTTTCAGGGGCAATTCCATATATACCCAAAACAAATACCATAATTCCATATTTTCTAAACACATGCTTTGAAAGCGTTGTATTTAGGCATTGAAAAAATTTTATTTGAGTAAATATGAAATTATGAAGTTTCTTTTGGGTATATGTAGAATTATCCCTATTTTTTACAATGTTTATCAGTTATTTTTTATATTGTTCATCAGTTCAAGTTAATATGTTTCATAAGTTCATCAATTTTCTAATAAAAACACAATGTTTATCAGTTCATCAGTTATTTTTGATATTGTTCATAAGTTATTTTTTATAACGTTTATCAGTTATTTTTTATATTGTTCATCAGTTATTTTTTATAACGTTCATCAGTTATTTTTGATATTGTTCATCAGTTATTTTTTATAACGTTCATCAGTTATCTTTTACAATGTTCAACAACTTTCGAAAAAAATAACGTTCATCAATTATTTTTTATAACGTTTATCAGTTATTCTTTATAACAATCATCAGTTATTTTTTATAACGTTCATCAGTTATTTTTTATAACATTCATCGGTTATTTATGATAATGTTCATCAGTTATTTTTTATAATGTTCAGGAGGTTTAGAAAAATAGTGTGCATTAGTTATTTTTTATAATGTTCAGGAGTTTTAGAAAAATAGCGTTCATCATTTATTTTTGATATTGTTCACCAGTTATTTTTTTTATAACGTTCATCAGTTATTTTTTATAATGTTCAACAGGTTTTGAAAAAATAACGTTCATAATTTATTTTTGATATTGTTCATCAATTATTTTTTATAACGTTCATGAGTTATTTTTGATAACGTTCATCAGTTATTGTTCATTTTTAATGTGCGATATCTCAGTCATATCATATCGGATTTTGAGTGATTCAAATTTCTGGGTAAAAAATGGCAAAAAAGCTATAACTTTCGTGTTTTAAGTTTTGCAAAATTCGGCTTTTAAACTAGACAAAATTAGAGCCGAAAATGCCAAAAATTTCAAAAACACCAACACACAATAAAAAAGTTGAAAAAAAGTTGTAATTTATATATGATATTGCATACCAAATTAAAGAGAATTAAATTTAAAAAATTATGGTGAAATCGGTTTTTCATAAAAGTTTGTCGTTTGAAAATTATTTACGTTTGAAGTTTTAGGTGGAATAAAAAATGGGTTAAAAGGAACAAAATACCTCCTAACCGAATTTAGTAAGAAAAAAAAGGAAGTGGGTGGTGGACACTTGTCACATTGTGAATGACTTTCTACCTTTTTTAATTTTCTTTACTTTGTAAAGGATCGCAACTTTGAGCTGATATGACAAAATACATGAAAGATGAAGGACTTAAGAAGACAAAGTAAAGAATGAAGACAATGCAAAAGACAAGGGACTTGCTTTATAAATAAGTTTTTACAATTTAGTCCTTCGTAGTATTTTGTAACCCTAATCCTCTAGTATATAAAGAGGACAAGGGACGTAGATTTAGTGTGCACAGAGAAAAAGATGTAGACGTCTAAGAAAAGTGTGTGTGTGTGTGTCTAGGCGTCAATTTCCTACAATGGACGCCTAGGGTTTGTAAGTTAGTAGTTGTTAGAGATGATGACGAAGAAACCTTGTTTCAATAATAATGATGTTTGTTTATTCCGCGGCGTATCATATGTTTATCATTATTATTGTTAACCCTAGTGCTCAAAACGATCCATGAAGTATAATAAATTCCACAATTGGTATCAGAGCTTGGGGAGCTCGTTACCTAGGGATTCACAAGGTTTTTAGTCGAAGAATGAAGAAGAAAATCGAATTTTGTTTCAATTTTCGTAACTTTCTGCAGGTCAGTTTTCAAACGGCGATATCTCCTTCGTTAACCGTTGGATCGGGCTAAAATTTTTACTGGAGCTTCTCTATAAATCAAGGAAGATTTCCACCAGAGGGATCTTCAATCTGAGCTTTTATGTGGAAGTTCTGATGTGTCGAAAACTGCTGCAGATAAAGGGTTTGTAATTCGATTTTTAGGGTTTTCTTTATATCAACTTCTTTGATTTCGGTTTCTATTGAATTAATTCATCATAGAAGTTGGTTATACGATGTTTGGTGTTTATAATTCTTGAAGGAAAGCAGTTATGGAGGTGTATGAGTGATTTTTGGTGATTTTAGGGTTTTCGCGACACTTTGAAGTGTTGTCTTTATTCACTAAACCCTAATATGCTCATGAACTTTGATCGCTATGCTGCTATGCTACTGCTAGTATTATCTTCATTTAAGTTGTGTAGTTGGAAGTTGAAGGCAAAAGAACACACATTAAATTACAACAACCCATATTCAATGAAGATTTACACCATTTTATATAAAAACACACACTAAATTGTTTTCAAAAAATTAATAAAAACTACTCCATTTAACGTGTTTCTTATTCTATCTTTAAACAATAAATATGAACACCCGTGGTTCTCTATTTTGACAAGTTTAGAGTAGCCAATATAATGAAAATAAAAAGTTTTGGTGCCGAAAATTACTGGAACGGGCCCAACTACAAGTACGACTTCATAATATTTAGCAATAAGAAGATTTACATTTAAGTTGTGTAGTTGGAAGTTGAGGGCAAAAGAACACATTAAATTACAACAACCTATATTCAATGAAGATTTACACCCTTTTAAATAAAAAGACACATTAAATTGTTTTAAAAAAATTAATAAAAACTAATCCATTAAACGTGTTTCTTATTCTATCTTTAAACGGTAAATATGAACCCCCGTGGTTCTTTATTTTGACAAGTTTAGAGTAGCCAATATAATGAAAATAATTTTTTTTCCCACAATTCTCTTTGTTTTTCACATTAATAATTTTTTGTGCCTCAATAATGTAGGCCCTAAACTTCAAATTCAACCAATACTTTTAATCGCTTTTGGATGTCAACGATTCCAAGAGTTTCGCAACTAAGCTAGCCCGAAAGGGAAACACCAAAAACCTTACCCGAAAACTGCAACCCAAAGACCGATTTTTTCTAAACAATTTTACTCAAAAGCGTGCATATCCTCCTCTGGATTCTTCGATCCACCAATGAATCATACACACCAAAGTACACCTCATGATAGATGGCGTTGCCAACAAAAGTAGGAGCAAAACCAAAGGATACTCTAGCAATACCGTTTGTTGATGTCGTTGCCTTGTACACACCCAGCATACCGAAAAGGTCTCTCTCCGACTATTTCTCACACGTGTATCATTTGCAAGTGATGTTCTTGTGTAATCGAGGGGTAGAGCAAATTCTTTTTGTTCTACCCCTCAATTACGCAAAAACATGTCTTGCTAATGACACAAATGTTGTGAGAAAAAGTCAGAGAAAATATTCTGGTATGTTGAGCGTGTACAAGGAAACAACATCGACAAACGGTATTGTTGGAGTATACTTTGGTTTTTCTCCTGCTTTTGTTGGCAGGGCCATCTATCGTGGGATCTACTTTGGTGTGTCTGATTCAGTGGCGGATCCAGGAATTCGGAGAGTATGCATGATTTTGAGTACAGTTGTTCAGGTCTTTGGGTTGCAGTTTTCGGGTCGGGTTTTTGTGAATTTAGGGTTTGGAGTTGGGGTGTTATCGGGTCGAGTTGTTGGGTTTTGAGTTTTTGAAAAGTGACCCGCAACCTAACCCGATAAAAAATGGGTTATCGGGCGCGTTAAGTCGGGTCTGGTGATTCAGGTTGCCGGGTTATAAGATAAATCCAACTCTACGTTATAAACGGATAGCTTAATTGTATGCATATATTTGATACTATATCAAATCTACTTAATCTATACTACTATATAATGTATCTAACTTCAAGCCTAACTCCTAACAAAAAATTAAGATAAGGAGCTCCAATCATGAGGTGACATGTGTCACTTCTCAACTAACTCCAAGCCTAACTCCTAACCAAAAATTAAAATAAGAAGCTCCAATCATGAGGTAACATGTGTCACTTCCCAACTTAAAATTCACATTTATTTTCAAATTAAAATATCTTTTTATCCTTTTTTTTATGATCTAATTTCACCATATTTTTTAAAATTTTGTGCTCTTTAATTCAACATCTATTTTGATATATTTTTTTAAGTTTTTAGATTTTTAGTGAGGTTATTTTATTTTGATTCAAATTTTTACAACTTTAACCTTTATTTCAATTAATACAATATTGATTCGTCAAAATCATACATACTTTTAGGGGGAAGTGTTTGACAGGTAAGATAATGCGATTTGCGAGGGTCTTTCTATATGCGGGAATAATGAAGTTACGGGAAAACTACAGAAACCAAGCAAACACATACAAGTATACAACTAACGCATATACATTTGGAGTGTTGTAAAAAAAATTCACTAAGCAGGTAGGGAATTTCGGGGGATATATAGTTAGGCTAGCAATTCATTTACTGTTTTTATAATATAACTATATTTATTGCCGCAGCTCTGCGCGGGTATCCAACTAGTTAAGTATAAAGTGTCACGAGAATGTCAAAACATTGGCAGTTATGTACTGTTTCAAAGTTAGGAATGGAGCAACATTTCTTACTTGTTGCACTGTGCAATAACTTGTTAAAATGAAATATGGGACCAGTGCACCACAACAAAAATATGTCTGCCTCATAAAATGTATTAACAACACTTTTTTAGCTCATATTTAGAGCATTATATTATGGATCCAAACAGGGACTGTCTAAGAAAATAATATTTTATTTGGATCATTAATAGTTAGTGAATGACGAAAAATCTAAAGAAGTAGTAAAAAAGATGTTAGATCGAGATGTTCGCGTATTTCACCCATCTACTTTAAACACACATGCATGCATGCATGCCATCTGTTTTGTTGTGATAATATACACCGAAACATTTCATCCTTAGTTTCATTCTAGGAATCTTGTTTACGTCTACATGCGATCGATTGGAGTGTTCATGGAAATAAAGAGCCTGCGGGCTATTCGCAGGTACAAGTTTTGCCATACCAAAACACAAATATTCAAATGCACAAAAGGGTTTTTTTTTTTTTTTTTTTTTTTTTTTTTTTTTTTTTTAAGTTGAAACTCGGTCATTTGGCCGACCATCTTGGGCTTTTATTCGTTTCGACGACCGATGATCAAGACCGACCCACAGTGGGGCGACCAATCAAGACCGATCAATCGATCTCAAGAGGACCGACCCACTGTGTTCAGCCTAAAAAAAAGTAGAATTGCAAGAGAGTAAGAACTAACAAATCAACATTCTTAAACTGTAATTAAATACTATGGACTAGCCGTTGAACCAAAGTATGCAAGAGGCACACTTCATATCTTAGTTCATCTCATTCACTATGATTTGTAAAGGTGTTAGCTTTTATAGTCATTTCTAAATTTATATATTTTGCATAATGCATAAAATTCATTCAATTTTTAAATGGGAGGACGGCCCAACAGCACATAATGAGATAGATCATCTATGTACTTACTATGGGTATGTTCAAGCCCAAATTATAGAAGGATTCTTTTAGCCCAAATCAGCTAATACCCTTGCTAAATATTTCCTGATTGCACAACAAATATTCCCTCGACGGCTCGACCATGCAAGTGATGCAACAAATTTGGTATTATGGTATCATATATTCCTCTCTTAGTAGGCAAGCATGGTAATGCTAAGCTACAAGCCCTTTGGTTCAAACGGTATATGTTATTTGGTTCACTAGTTACAAATCAAAATGAAAAAAAAATCAAATGTAAACACGATTTCCTGCATTGCGTTATATTACGTTGCTTCAGCCTATTTCGAGTGTGTGCTAAACATCGCCTATTAATTTGTGTTTAGTTTTCACTAAGCTGAAGGAGAAAACTGAAGAAGCAATAAGCAGAGATGATGTCAAAGCAATTGTTTTAATAGGTAAGCTGTTGAATTAACATTTAAGGGTGTGTTTGATTACCACTTAATGAGATGATTAAGCACTGAATAGTGAAAACTGAATCGGTTAGAATGTTTGGTCGATAATAATTAGTCCACTGAATCACGAATGATGCGCTGAGCCATTTAGGTTGATATGACATACAAAATCATTCAGTGGGCCTCTTCCTCCAAGTACCCTTGATATTTCTTTTCATGTGTTTCATCCATCCACGTGGTCTTCTCCTCGATGTATTCAATTTGAAAAACAATTACTAGTAATATTTTATGTTAAAATACTTTATACTTTTTTAATATATGAATTTCAATGATTTTGAACTGGGCAAAGTTGGTATATATTTCGTTGGTTTTGAAAGCTACATACGTATGCTAATAAAAATGAAATATTGGGTAGACTTAAATTATTAAGTTTAATAGTAAATTTATTCTTTGTATATTTAAGTTATAAAAAAAATACGAGTAACAATATTTTCACATAACATATAGTATTAAATTAGTTCCGAGACTAAAATGGTAATTTTTTCATATTTAGAAGAGACACTCAAAAATTTATCAAACAGTTATTTGCATTCAGAAACATGTTCATTCAGCACCTTTGAATTATTTAAAAGCTTAGATTCATCCAGTGCTAAATTATTTAGTTTTATCAAACAGCCCCTTACTTTTTAGTTTTTACAACATTTCATGGTTATCGTGTGAGGTTATTAGATGTAAACGTTAATGACTACCAACTGTTTGAATGAGATTACTTACAAGCTTAAACTGCTTTCTTCCTAACCATGCAATATTCATGAATATTTGTTCGTTTATACTCCTAATGACAATTTTTATTTTAAGCACTTTATTTAATAGGTTGAATTAACATTACTAAGTACTAACAAGTGGTCAAAAAAATGTAGTTTTTATTTATTAAAAACTTTAACGGCAAATTATAACTTGTTATCGATTAAAGTTGCTAGTGATAATAAGTTGGATTGTTGATATACAAATATCCATATGTGATCATTTCAAAATCGAAAAAGTTTAAGTTAGAATACAATGGTCCCCATTTCCTAACTTTTCTGAAAATTATGTTACCTTTCCAGAAATAGATCATTATATTGATTTGTTTATCGAACGTATCGTGGTTGGAGGACAAATTCAACTTGTTTTGCTAAATTATTTTGATCTAAATATATAATTGGCTTGATTCATGATAATTGAATAGTTTGAAGCTTTTTAAGAGTATGACAAATTTCTTCAAAAAGCATTATACTTGGCACAAATGTTACTTCCGTGTACTGAACATTTTTTTTCTCATATGGTACTGAACTTTTATTTTTTGGACTTTTTGAGGTACTTTGTGACGTTTTTACCCTTCAAATTATTAAAAATCTAGAGGCAAAAAATATCACAAAGTACCTCAAAAAGTCCAGAAACAAAAGTTCGGTACCGGAAAAAAATTTGTTCACTACATGAAAGTCATATTTGTTGCAAGTATAATACATTAATATGTTATTTGCCCTTAAAAGTATGTATAAGCATAAAGAGTATACATGCACGTAAATTCTAGACGTACTTGTTGATGGTCATGACTCATGAGTACAAAGTCCAAAATATGACCATTTGGAAACTAGTAGAGTATAAAAAGCAAAAGCAAATGCCCCCAATTTAATTTATTGTCATTGGTAACACATAGATTTTTTTATAGAATCTAGCTGCAGCTAAAGTTGAAAATACTTAACAAACTAAAATAGTAATGTAGTAAAGTTAGCAGAAAATATCATATGTGTCTCTGGACATATATAGCAAAATAAGCACATATTCACAAACATCATATTGAACCTAATGTTTTGAAGTCCTAGCTAGCAAAATAATCACGCGAAGTCAAATTATAAACTTTTGTAAGCATCAAGAATTCAGCGTATCTCATCCTTAGTCCAAATTATCTGCTGACATTACGCATCTAGAATGAGCAAAACAACAAACATGTGCACCTTATCAGCTTATCTTATTGGGTAAGTTAAGAAATGAGGTTATAACTCTTAGCTGGGGTCATCATTTAGTTTAACATAGTCGATTTGTGGTCCAAGTTTATTGTTTAGATTTGTGGTCAAAAAGAGAAGAACAATGTTGCATCAAACTTTTTGTCTAAAGTATTGAAATCGTTTTAGAAAGAGGATGAACTGCTAGTTATATATCTACTAATTCAATCTACCAAGCAATTTCCAAGTGATTTATATATTATTAATCATGGTGTCTAGATTATAGATGATTAGTCTGTTGTATAAATTTGTGTTACTATATATACTTGTATTCTTGGCTTAAAGCCTACTTTGCGACTAAGGCACAAAGCACCGGAGCACCAAAATCCATAGTCCACATGCAAGATCATATCGACAACCTTGGGTCAACCCAGCACGTACAGATCTGTTTTGATTCATTACTCAACTTAATTACCAACCAGCCAAATCGTCATACATATAAGGAAAAAGAGTATATACACGTACGTAAATTGCTAGCAACACGTACGTATGAGCACCATGACACGAGGGACCATAAAGACAAGGAACCTAAGCTTTGACATGTCATGTTTGGTTATGAAACAAGAAAATTAACTAATTTAGACATAACGAATAATGTGTGAATTCAAATTAACTGTTTGACCAAAACCTAAAAAAACAAAACACGAAAGGGATGCATGTCAATATGGGACCTTATATAATTAATATTGGATATGACGATAGAGCATCGAACTTATGTTTGATATATTCCAGCAAGCTAGAACAAAAATGATGCTAATATGCGACGAATCGATAAATGTATGTTATAAAAAAATTAGCAGCTTAACATATATAAAATCAATCAGTAGCCGATTCAGAAACAAAAACTATAAAATAAATTATACATTTTACCTGTTGAGTATTTAGAGTGTCGACTATCTAGAAAGATAGCAACCTAGTTAGTTAAAGTTTAGATTTGGTGGATGACATGTTGATTATGTCAATGAAAATGATACTATAATTAGTAACTATAAATTGCAATCAAGTTAAATGGTCCAGATTTCTAAATAGATTAAAGTATGTCGGTTTAATTCGTAATGCCAGTATTTTGTCAATGTAACATGTTGGTTTCCTTTGCGTGTTGGACTGTTTGTTTGACTTGCATTGGATGTTACATATATGTTAAAAAAAAAAAAAAAAAAAAAAAAAAAAAAAAAAAAAAGTTGGAAATGGTACATTCAAATATTGATATATCTAAGATGATTACATTTCATGTTACTGATACACGAAAAAGAAATTTAAAAAAAAAAAAATAAATAAATAAATAAAATAAGAGTAAAAGTACAGTAATGTTTCATGTGAACAGAATGTCAAATAGTTGAGCAGATGAATCACATTACAATATTTGGCTGAAAAAGACAAATTAATCTTTTGTTGCACGAGGCCTCTTTTTATCCTTCTTTTGTCAGTAATCATTTACTACTATTACTACATGCATGGTAATAATTTGAGATATGTTTTATTGACTTTGTGTATCTATACTCATTTTAAATTTTCTTACCCAGCAAGCCAACAATTAATTATTACTCCTAACTCATTTGAATTCACATCTTTTCCATAACAGCCTCATTAGGACGTATGGATTCTTTACATGTGCTTCAAGTTAACAAAATTGGCTAAAAAGAACACACACACAAAAACTACTATATATAACAACAAAACAAGATTTTTCATGTCATATGACATATGACTTTAATGTCATGATATAACATAAACTCCCAAAAATGACATGTTTTAATATATAATGATAATGATGGTTGCACCATATGATAGATTTTGACTAACAAGGAAAAGAAACTTAGCTTGAAAATCAGGCTATCAAATATATGTCGATCAGTTCCTAGTGTTTTGGTGGTCATATTTTGCGTTACTATTTGACTTAGCCGATATATAGATAAGATACTAATATAATAATAGTTAAAAAGCCAATGTATATGTAAAGTTGTGCATGTTTAATGCGTCTAAATTCATGGTATCTTCTCATTCTTTGGTATTTATAACCCACATTTTGGCTTATCATTATCAATAAACAAGCATTATAAATTTATAGTTTTACAAGATCATTCTAGATACAACAATACATCTATAACCATAAACAAATACGTCTAACAATTATATCACTTATTACAATCAACGAAAGCCATGGGGGAGGTCGAAGTGAAGATGGTAGTTTTCGGCGACGGTGTTGCGGTTATCAACGTGTCGAATAAAACTGTTATCGAGCCCGTTGCGACTTCAAGTACGTTTCAACTTTTTTATTTCTTGTTATTTATTGTTTAGTTACATGATTAGCTATCAACAATGTTAGTCACCATGCACCACCTTTGGCCACCGTACGTAAACCGCCTCCCAAACACAAATTTGTTATAAAACACGTACATAAATCTAGATTGATGCAAAGTGAAATTGATTCAACGTTAACTTTAACACAAACATTTAGTCCCTCAATATTGGAAGATGACTAGGACAAAAAAAACGTTAGCGATTTTCAACCTAACGGTGTGACAGTGACGGTCGGTGGTGGCGACAAGGACGATGAAGATGATACGGTGACGGTAATGATGGCGGCTGGTGGTGTAAGCTGATACGTACGTGTGTGTGTAACTTGGGGAGGAGGGTTTGGTCGCATGGGTTCACATTAGGTTTAAACTATTATAATATTTATTTTGTTGTACTTGGTGTTATAAAATATAATAGTGTTGTTTGTTTTTGTTTATGATTTCTTAAGTAACAGCTTATTATCTACGCAAATAATTTGACAGTTCATTGTATTTTTCATATGTGATAAAGTTGTTTAAACTTTAAAGTGTTGCATGGAGTCGAAATATTAAAGGGGTGTTTGGTTTCTTAAGAGGAATGATTGGTATTGGTATTGGTATTGGTATAGGAAATTAAGGGTTAGTAAACCCCACTACCTTAGGTGGGTTTTGATAATGCTTAGTCATAAAAGTTTGCTTCTTATTTCATATATTAAAGTAAACCCATAAATCAAATGATTTCAATGGTTATCAAATTCATTTTTTCATATTCATACTGTCATAACAAACAGTCCCTTTACATGTCTTTAGTCTTTAGTAATAAGCTCAATCACAACATACTTGAGTCGAAAACATGTGCATAAACTTTGAGTAACATCCCTAGTATAAATTTTTTTGAAGACCGACTTATTTAAATTTAACATTAAATACATACCCTTTATTGTTTTCAGAGCAAATTACACGAATGGTCTTTATGGTTTGCGTTGAAAGAACTTTCAAGTATAGTCTTTTGCTTTTTTTCCCCGAATCAAACGGATCCCAACTTCAAAACTCTTAACACTCACGGCTATTTGACCACCCAGACGTCAAGTCTTACCGTTATATTACTAATTACCCTGGTGCCTTGCACATGATGGTAAAATAGTCTTTCCATTACTTTTTTTTCCCACTTAACAATCATCTTTTCCTCTCACTCCTACTCTTTAATATTTCAATATCTGTTTTTCTCTCACCCTCCCATATCTCGTAATTTTTTCTTAACTTCATCTTCTTTTTCACCATAACTTTCAAACAAAAACCTAGTGAACACATATCACAATCAATCTGTGTAATTTACTCTTGTTTTTAAAATGAAAGTGCATACCCTTTGTCAAGTATCCACTAAACACATATCGCATATCTGTAGGTGGGTTGCTCAACAGCTATACGTTTCCACAATATCCAGTGACATTTTTTTTTTGTTAAACTCGGTTTTTGTTATGAATTGATTTAAGATTTTAAGTGGGTAAAATGAGAGTGAAAGTCAAAAGAGAATGTGTACATGCATCGGTTTGTCTTATTATAAAAGGGAAAAATAAAGTTTTAAAGACTATTTTACCTTCATGTGTAAGGCACATGAGGAGTTTTAGCCGTTAAAACAAACGGACTACAGACGTTAGTCATAGGGACCGTGACTGTTAAGGGTTTCAGAGTTGGTGATTGTTTGAGTCGGAAAAAAGTCAAAAGACTATTCTTGAAAGTCAATGCAAACCGCAAGGACCATTTGTGTAATTTACTCTTGTTTTAAAAAAGAAACTGCCATACCGTTTGTCAAGTATCCAACACCTATACCATCTTGTTTAACTTATTTTGTAAATTGCTAGTTCACATATTTTGCCCTCCTCTTTCATCTTAGGCTAAGTGTAATGGTGACCCTCACAGGACCGATGACAATCACATGCACAAATAATCACACAAGTAGATTGTATAATCTACTGAGTTTCCTCTTTTCCTTGTCTAGACGCGTCCCCTTGGGGATGTGATGTCGACCGATCATCCAAATGAACCATTACACTCGGCCTTAGTTTGTTCACTATGAGTTGTTAATGTGTTAGTTTTTCTAGTCATTTACTCATTTCTAAATTTATAAATTTTTGCATATCATGGCGTTCAATTTTTGAATGGGAGGACTGCCCAACAGCCCATATTGAGATAGATCTTTTATGTACTTTACTACTTTGTTCAAGTCCAAATAATAGGACTCGTTTAGCCCAAATCAGCTAGGACCCTTGCTAAATATTCTTTCATTCTCCTGATTGTACATCAAATATTCCCTCGACTGCAACAAATTTGGTATTTTGATGTTACATACTTTTATAGGATTTCCCGTTTGAGAAACCATAGCTAAAGTAATGTAATTGTTTTTTGCCATTATGGTATCATCTATGCATCTCTTAGTCGTAGAGCATGGTATTGGTAATGCTAAGCTATAATCCCTTTGGTTCAAACGGTTTATGTGATTTGGTACGAGTTACAAATTAAAAAAAAAAAAAAAAAAAAAATGTAAACACGATCACCTGCATTGTTCTATGTTGGAATATATGAATCATAATACTAATATAAACATATAAACATCAAAGAGTACGCAGTGGAATAGATCAAATACAAATAATAAATTAACCGAATATAAATGGAAGCGTACCTCTTGATTACTAGCAAGAACAAGAACTTATAAACCCTAGGAGAGGGCTTATATGGATCGACTAGGGCAAGTCACAAGGCAAGATCACCGTTAGCAAAAGTATGCTAACACTTCGTTCTCACACACACATACTAATAGCGTTTCAACGGAAATGCTAGATTCGCTTTTACACGAAAAGATTAAACTATTGGTCCTATCAATCAAATGATCAATTAGACACAAAGAAATAGAAGGAAGAAGAGATTTGGTTGCTATGGAACCAAGGGATGAGAAGAATGAATGAGAGGAGGTCTCATTATATAGCATTCAAGAAACTTGGAGAAAAAGCCAACCCCTAACCCTAAGGAGAGGGTGGGCGGCCATGGGTCACAAAGCCCAACCCGAACCGAACTTTCACTCTTTTCCAAATCAAGTCCTTTATGTTTCGTCCAACGGTCGTTAGTTACCGTTAAGTTTATATTTCGTGTATTTAATAATTATTCGTCACTAAAACAATAATTATTAATTAATTGAAACTCATACGTAAAATGTGCAATCCTGAAGTCTCGAGTTCAAGTCCGGTCATGATATATTAATTTATTATTCGTTAAAACTAACAGCTCCCACTCAGATATAGATTAATGTAACAATGATAATGGTTAGTCTAGCATAACATGCCAATGTCCCCAGAACGATCTCGAGTATGGTTTTCCTGGAAAAACCACATTTGATGATTCATCATCATACTTATCCTTTTGATTCTAATACTATGTTAATATTGATATGGATCAAAGTCATTCCATAATTAACTAATGTTTCTCGTTATTTATGATCAAGCAAGATTACCAATTCATCTGAACGCATTTCAGATAGACCTTGGGCATGGCCATGCAAACATCTTGTTAATCCTACGAGCGGCCAAACAGTATTAAACTTCAAAACAAATTTGAATGAACCAAATCCCGTATTGACTACAAGCGTAAGCTATGAACTTTGCATCACCTCTGAAAATAATCCTTATAACTACCAGTTACGGATAGCGTTAGATTATCTCACAGAAAATGAGCTACATCCACAGTAGTTACCTGGTATCTCAAGTCTGAGGATAAATATTCATGATTTACTCTAATGACAACATCTATAAGTACAATCATGTAATTGGGATTTTGTCCTATATCCAATTTATCCATTATTGAATATCATGTGAAATTGGCATGTCTACGCATCAATATATTTTAATATATTATACCAAAACTCAGATTTGTCTTAGTTCAATGATACTCCCATATCATTAATTGACAACGGACTATTTAGAATAACATTAAAGTTATTCATGGATTAAACATGCAAATATAGGATACAATATTTATGAATAGAAATAAACATAACACAATACTTCATTTCATTCGAATAATTATTGCTTACAATATCCTTTATCCATATACTAACCACAGATTTACATGAAACTACTAGCTAAACGAAGTCCAATGCCATTAGCATGATGAGTAAGCTTTTTCTTAGATAAAGCCTTCGTAAATGGATCAGCTAGATTGTTATCTGTATGAATTTTGAGTAAATTGATTTCACCTATATCGACTAGTTCTCGAACATAGTGATATCTTCTAGGAAAATGTCTGGTGCCCTTCATAACTCCAAGTTCATTGGCGAATGTAACTGCAGCAGAGTTGTCACAATACATATTAATAGGTAATTCAATTGACGGCATAATACCAAGCCTCGAAATGAATTTCCTAATCCAAACAGCTTTCATTGCAGCTTCCTATGCAGCAATATACCCAGCTTCTGTACCAGACATCGCAATAGTTGTCTGCTTTTTGCTCTTCCAGTCAACTGCTCCTCCATTAATAACAAAGACATAACTCGTCTGAGACTTCGTATCATCTTTATCAGTTTCAAAGGACGCATCACAGTAACCTGTAACATCAAGTTCTGCTTCTGGATTTCCCCATACACTAGAAACATATCTTTAGTATTCCTTAAATACTTAAGAATGCTTTTAACAGCGTGCCAGTGCTTTCCACCTGGATTCTATTGATAACGACTGGTCATATTTTGTGCAAATGCCACATCAGGTCTTGTGCATCTAACTGCATACATGATAGATCCTACTGCTGAAGCATATGGAACTTTCTTCATGAGTGCAACCTCTTTAGGTGTTGAAGTACACAGTTTGCTACTTAAGCCATGTTCTACTTGCATTGGCAAATATCCTTTCTTGGAATTTTGCATATTAAATCTCTTCAATACTTTATCAATGTAAGCACTTTGACTTAATCCAATCAACCGCTTTGATCTATCTCTGTAGATCTTGATTCCAAGGATGAATACTGCTTCTCCTAAATCCTTCATAGAAAAACATCTACCAAGATAAGCTTTAACTTCGTTTAAACTTGGTATATGATTTCCTAATATTAATATGTCATCGACATATAGGATAAGGAAAGTAACATTACTCCCACTAGCTTTCTGGTATACACATGGCTCATCAAGATTCTGACTAAATCCAAAACTTTTGATTTCTGCGTCAAATCTCTTATTCCATTGACGTGATGCTTGCTTTAATCCATAAATGGATCTTTTAAGTTTGCATACATGGTTTGGAAATTTTGGATTCATAAACCCCTCAGGCTGCGCCATATAGATGTCTTCATCTAGGCGACCATTCAAGAAGGCGGTTTTGACATCCATTTGCCATATCTCATGGTCATAGTAGGCAACTATGGCTAAGAGAATCCTAATAGCTCTAATGTCAGCTACAGGAGAAAAGGTCTCCTTATAGTCAACACCAAATGTTTGAGTATAACCTGTAGCTACCAAACGAGCCTTATAGGTGTGTACAATGCCATCCATGTCCGTTTTCATTTTGTAGAGCCATTTACTTCCAACTATCTTAGCATTTGGAGGTAAGTCTACTTCTTCCCAGACTTCATTGTCTTTCATGGACTGCATTTCCCCATTCATAGCACTCTTCCATTTCTCCTTTTCAGGACCATTTATGGCAGCCTTATAACTAGTAGGTTCATTAAGATCCCCTAGTATAGTTTCCTCACATTCTACGTTAAGACATAGACGTTTGGGTGCTATCACAGTTCTTGAAGATCTGCGAATGGGTACCACTTCCACTTCAGGTGGAGGACCTAAACTTTCAGGTTCCACAGGAAGTGCGCTAGTGTTTTCAGAAGGTGATGTATCTTCATCTTCTAGATCATAAACTCTCCCACTGAATTCTTGAGATATGAGATTCTTTTCAAAGAAATCTCCATACCTAGCCACAATGACTTTATTGTCTGGTGGAAAGTAAAAGTAGTAACCCATCGTTTCCTTTGGGTATCCTACGAAGATACACTTAACAGATCTCTGTTGGAGTTTATCTGGTGAATCACGTTTAACAAACACGTCACAACCCCAGACCTTTAAGTAAGAAAAGTTGGGAGCTTTTCCTGTCCATAATTCATATGGAGTCTTATCAACCTTCTTTGTTGGAACCATATTCAGTATGCGAATAGCAGTTTCAAGGGCATAATCCCAAAAGGATAAGGGTAGAGATGCAAGATTAAACATTGATAGTACCATGTCTAGCAAAGTACGATTTCTCCTTTTAGATACACCATTTTGCTGTGGAGTATAAGGAGCCGTGAGATGCTGGACTATGCCACACTCAGTTAGATAATCTTTAAACTCTTGGCTTAAATATTCACCGCCTCTATCGGATCGAAGTGCCTTAATCTTCTTACCGAGTTGTAATTCTACTTCACTTTTAAAAGCCTTGAAGGTATTAAAGACCTCATGTTTATGTTTAAGTAAATAAACATAACCATAACGACTATAATCATCCGTGAAGGTTATGAAGTAGGTAGCACCACGTTTTGACACATGTCTAAGTGGACCACACACATCAGTGTGTATTAATCCAAGTAGATCTGTAGCCCTTTCCACTTGAGGTGAAAAAGGTTTCCTTGTCATCTTCCCAGATATGCAGGACTCGCATTTATCAAATGAATCATCATTGATCTTATGCAAAAGCCCATCATGTTGCAGCTTTTCCATGCGATCCTTGCCTATATGAGCAAGACGACAGTGCCAAAGATAAGATGAATCCAAGTTAGACTTGATTCTCTTATTGCTAATGCTATACATAGAATTATTTCTATTGGACATGGAATTTTCCATATCAATTTCAAACACACCATTTATTGGAATTGCATTAAAGTAAAAAAAACATTATTTAAAGAAACATATATTCCATTATTAATAAATGTGTGAACAAAACCATTATCCAATAACGAGGAAACTGAAATGACACCCCTAACAATAGAGGGTGCAAAATGACAATTATTCAATACTAGTATCATTCCCGAAGGTAAAACTAAATCGAAAGTCTCTATGGCTTCAACTGCTGCACGTACACCATTTCCTACGTACAAGTACCTTTCTCCATAGGCCAGCTTCCTTGCTCCTCTAAGTCCCTGCGACGTATTACAGATGTGAGTACCACATCCTGTATCATAGATCCAGGAATTATTCTTACGAGGAAAAGAAAATAACTCAATCATAAACATACCTGAAGTGCTTGCGACGTTACCAGGCATTTTACCTTTGTTGAGGCGCAACTCCTCTAGTAACAATGGACAGTTCCGCTTCCAATGACGAGGAGTGTTGCAGTAGTGACAAATAGCCAAATCCTTATTGAAATTTTCCTTCTTCTTAGCAGGAGGAGGATTTTGCTTCTTAGGCTTCTGTTGGTGAGTCGCAACTTGTTTGCCTTTACCATTACCATTGCCTTTACCCTTGAAGTTCGCATTTTGTGGTTTGTTGGGTTTCTTCTTGGTGATCCTACCACCCTGTATCGCCATTACAGCTGGTGTAGGTGCCTTCTTATTTAGGCCTTTCTCATAATCAATAAGCATTGCATGAACTTCACTAACTGTCTTCCCCTTGCAATGCATATTATAGTTGCGTACAAACTCACTATACAAATCGTGATTAAGGGATCGCAAGATGAGACCAATACATACGCTTTCCTGATATCCGCAGCCAAGTCGCTCCAATTGGTCCATATAATGTTTCATGGACAAAAAATGGGCACTCACGGATTTTCCTGCTTCCTGCTTACAATTGTGGAGAGATTCAATTAAGTCATATAATTCTGCAGCTGACGGTTTCTTAAACATTCGTCTAAGTTCATTGATCATGTCCGTGGGACCAAAAGGCTCAAATCGCTTTTGCAATTGATGTCCATCCCAGCTAACATGAGACAAGCCACATCATTGTGCTTCTCATATTCAATGTTGTATGCATCCTTTTGTGCTTGGGTTGCATCCGCAGCAGGTTCAGTAGGAAGAGGTTCACCAAGATAATCATATCTTTTGGCCATCCTTAAGGTGATTCTTAAGGATCGATACCAATCATTGAAATTTTCACCAGTCAACTTGTCTCGATCAATCATTTGCTTGAACACAGAACTCATGTTGCTCATATTAGTGTTTTCGGGTGTAGCCATTTCTACAGAAAAAATTCAAAAGTTAGTACTTTCGATAATAAAATTTCAAGAAAATTAAATACCCTTGGTTCATAATCATATAACCATTTAATTTTACAATGAAAAACTAGGATCCAAATTGACATAGGTTCATCACATCAGTTGATCTGCTAGTGATGACGGTATTCAATAAGGTACGAGACGTGTCCCAATTGCCAATATTCAATTGCAATTCCTAGAAAGGATGGGATTTACATATTTGCCAACCGCAGTTGCAATAATGTAATCATGTTTTATCCCCATCTTATGCCTTGAGTGATCAGAACCCGCTATCAACTCAATTAAGTTAACCAACTTAAGAAACAGCAAACTTACATAATTACACCACACCACTTGATCTGCTAGTGATGAAATCATGTAATTTGCCCCTCCATTGCAATCCAGCCAGGTTACGCGCTGACGTAGATCCAATTTTAGGTGTTTCCGTTTCATTGGATGACATATAACTTAAATTTAAGGGTAGTAAATTTGATGTGTGTAATCAAAATATATGTACAAAGATGTCATGCATTCATCTTGTAGCATATGTTTCATGTAAAAAAACTTTTGCTCATTAGTTTCTTTACGAGCTTAAATCTCCAAAGTTTTGATTGAGGCGTTGAGAAACATACAACTTTGCATTAAGTGTTTCGTAGTTATCATGGATGTTAGATAAAACTAAATTTGACTCACAGGCGAGCGGCAAGCCAGAATGGAGGCTCACTAAGGCCGTAATTTAATGCTAAGCCATCCTTATACCCACTTTATAGTTTGTCAAAATAGTTTCACCTTACAACCACTTAATACAGTCGCGATCAATCAACCAAAAGTTCAAGATTTATATATAAGCTCAAAACAAGATTTCACCATTATTAAGTCCGTTTAATATTTTATTTATGAAATTACCCTTTGTTACTATCATGTCACAAAACATATAAAACAAAAGTAATAAATAAAATAAACAAACAACAACAATAATGATCATGCAAATCAAAATCAATTTTAAAACACACAATTGATTTAATATACGATTAATAAGGTCTTCCCTAATTTTATAATTAACTAAATTTTAGTAATCTTTATTCATAATATTTACTAAATCATCACATCAATTATAATCAAATCGTATAAATAAGCATGAAATTAAACAATCATAAATCCATAACAACACATGCATGGTTTGTCATGAATGCCCACATTGCACATATTATAACAATAATCATGTCAATCAAGGAACGCAACCAAACGGCATATCACAAATATCCATTTATATACACATAAATTACATGCAACCTTGGGTTTCTACTTGGTTTTTATCACATAATTCATTAAACCCTGATTTCTTTTTTAAATAAAAAAAAAATCGACATTTATAAAAAAAAAAATAATAATAAATAAATAAATAAATAAAATCGAAAATAAAAAAATAAAATATAGGGTTTATGAAGAATATAAAAACATAAGAGCACCAAGCATGTGATTAATCAAACGATTCAATTTTTATGTGTTTCGGTAATTCATTATAATGTATTAACGGCTCTTGATGCAACTATTGGAATATATGAATCATAATACTAATATAAACATATAAACATCAAAGAGTACGCAGCGGAATAGATCAAATACAAATAATAAATTAACCGAATATAAATGGAAGCGTACCTCTTGATTACTAGCAAGAACAAGAACTTATAAACCCTAGGAGAGGGCTTATATGGATCGACTAGGGCAAGTCACAAGGCAAGAACACCGTTAGCAAAAGTATGCTAACACTTCATTCTCTCACACACGTATTAATAGCGTTTCAACGGAAATGCTAGATTCGCTTTTACACGAAAAGATTAAACTATTGGTCCTATAAATCAAAGGATCGATTAGACACAAAGAAATAGAAGGAAGAAGAGATTTGGTTGCTATGGAACCAAGGGATGAGAATAATGAATGAGAGGAGGTCTCATTATATAGCATTTAAGAAACTTGAAGCAAAAGCCAACCCCTAACCCTAAGGAGAGGGTGGCCGGCCATGGGTCACAAAGCCCAACCCGAACCGAACTTTCACTCTTTTCCAAATCAAGTCCTTCATGTTTCGTCCAACGGTCGTTAGTTACCGTTAAGTTTATATTTCGTGTATTTAATAATTATTCGTCACTAAAACAATAATTATTAATTAATTGAAACTCATACGTAAAGTGTGCAATCCCGAAGTCTTGAGTTCGAGTCCGGTCATGATATATTAATTTATTATCCGTTAAAACTAACATGCTATATTATGTTGCTTCTGCCTATTCCGAGTGTGTGCTGACCGCTAAACATCGCCTAATAATTTGTTACGTACTTACGTTTATGGTTTTTGTGTTTGTGTGTGTTTAGTTTTCACTAAGCTGAGGGAGAAAATTGAAGAAGCATTAAGCAGAGATGATGTCAAAGCGATTGTTCTAATAGGTAAGCTGTTGAATTAACATTTACTTTTTACCCCATTTCATGGTTATCATGTGAGGTTATTAGATGTAAACGTTAATGACTACCAACTGTTTATACTACTAGTGACAATTTTTATTTTAAGCACTTCATTTATAAGTTTCCTGCTGCCGTTGCTTTTTTTATTTTTTATTTTATTTTATATTTTTTTTTGGCTAATTTTGACTCTCTTAATTTTTGTAGTTAAAAATGACGATTTTTATGGTGAGTTCGACATCATCAACTTCCTACAAGCACAAAAGACTGGTAAGCCATTTCTACTTATTGTGTTACTACAACCTAGTATTAATAGTCCAATTTGTTGATTAATATGGTAATTGTTAACGTAAAATTGTTTTCAGGAAACTTATCTCTTCTACCTGATGTATCATTTGGACTTGTGCACAATACCATTGAAGGTCTTTTCGAGTTATCATACAACTATGCTTTGTTGTATAAATGATAAATCTGATAAACTTATGCTCTTTTGCTTACTTAGATGCCAAGAAACCTATTGTTGCTGGAATAGAAGGGTCGCTACGCGGGGTTGGATTAGAAGTTTCAATGGTTTGCAAATTTCGATTATGTGCTTCAGCTTTTTCATTTTTCATGTTGCGAAATTGTAAAACTTTTTTTTTTTTTTTTTTTTTTTTTTTTTTTTTTTTTTTTTTTTAAATAGGGATGTCATGCGCGTATTGCCAGTCCAAATACACGACTTGGTTTGCCTGAATTATTACATGGGATTATTCCAGGAGCTGGAGGTATGATTAACAATCTAGGATAAATCTTACAGTAATAATTACTCGTATTATTTTGTTCAAGGATTTATGATATGTAAAAACTTCAAATACTTTTTTTAGGTACCCAGCGACTTCCTAGGCTTGTGGGATTGCAAAAGGCAATTGCTATGATGTTGGTGAGTTAAAAGTGCGATTTCGTATAAAGTTAATTATTTATCATGGTAGCCATTTTGTCAAGTTTTTAATTTGCATCTCTAATACTAAGTTATATAAGTATTAAATTTGTAGACATCCAAATCGATATCATCTGAGGAGGCGGAGAATCTAGGTCTCATTGATGCTATTGCATCTCCTCATGAGTTGCAAGAAGTCTCTAAGAAATGGGCATTAGACATAGCCGAAGAGCGCAAACCGTGGGTCCGGTCTCTTACCAGAACAGACAAGATTGGGTCCCAATCTGAATCACAACAGATAATCAAGGTTGCGAGAGAGCAAGTTAAACAGGATATGCCGCATCACCAAGCATGCCTTGAAGTAATCGAAAAAGGCATTGTGCATGGAGTAGACCATGGTGTTCTTGAGGTATCGTATAATGTTTGGGTTGGGTTGGGTAACGGATCATGAAAACAAATATTGTTTTTTTGTACATGTTACTATGTTAGACACGAGCCGGGTTAGGCCGACCCAAAAAACTTTTTTCTAAACGCTTTGAGCTTTGTTGTGTCAAAGATGTTTACAACAGCAACGCTCGTACTCTTTGTGTTTCCTTCACAGATATTGATTTCTTTTTTTGACCCGTTAAAGGTATAACATTCGTACATAAGTGATGCAGTATGATACTAAAGTTATGCAAAATTTATTTTTCTCAGGAAGACAAAGTTTTTAAGGAGCTTGTAGTAACCAAAACAGCAAAAGAAAAGTTTAGAGAATGCTTTTCACCCCTTGCAGCCTCAAAGGTTGACTTAATTTTCATCACTACGCATTCTGTTTTCTTTTGGTGTAACTTAAAATCACTTATCATTATAAAAAGATATTCAAAAACCAATCAGAAAGGTTTTGCAATCACCACAACCCGGGCATTTTCAACCGTAACTCAAAACGTAAACCTGTTTTGTAAAAGAAATAAAAAGGCTTATTTCATATGTCTGATACACCAATATGTCTTTGGCTCTTTGCAGAGGTCCCGAATATAAAGACCATATATGCAAGACTTACACGAAGAACGGAAGAACAATGTCGAATATATATGGTCTTATACTTTAAGACTTTAACAACAAATCAAAATCTTTATTGCTTTATTCAAATTTTAACAATAATTCTGTTTTCGGTTATAGAATCCAGTGTTGATGATTTGGGTATGTTGAGGGTGATACTTACGAACCTCAGTTTTTCCGAATGATGATTAATCCATGTTTAACAATAATTCTGTTTTCGGTTATAGAAGGTATGTTTGAATTGGAAATAGTTATCAACTTATCATAGGTAATTAGGTATACATCTGCCCAAGTTTTAATAAAACAAAGCGTTTAAGACTTTAAGCTATAAAATAGCAACAAACTTTCACTGATGTCCCATTTTAGTAACTAATACGAGTAATTGTAACAAACTTTCATAAAGTGTTTCAACATTTTGATGTGTTGTCTACCGATGAAATTACTATTATACACGTTTTATTTTGAGAAATGCCTCCATTTTAGCTTAAATAAATAATATAATTATGACTTTTGTTGTAAGTATTATATCGTTTTGTATTTTATTTAAAGGTATGTTCGAGAATTTTTAGAGCAAGTAAAAGACTAAGGTGAAAATTAGAAGATTTATTGAAGACTAATTAAGGATTAGTTAGCCTGAGATTAAACAAGATTTAAGCCCAAAAAGTTTATTAACTTTGGGTAGAGCAGCTCAAGCAAAAGCCAAAAAAAAGGCCATGAAGCCCAGATAAAAACACGCGGGGCCACTCACGCACCCAACATTATTATTTTCAAAATGGAGGTGATTTGCACATTTCATTTTTTATTTGCACACACTAATCTTTGTAATCAGTTGTACATTTATTATATGTTGTTGAACCATGAACCATATTGTACGTTTGAGTGTGCAAATAAGAAATGAAAGTGTGTCAATCAATTCATTTTTCAAAAAGAGCAACTGCAACGTGGACCCCAAATGACATTGCAACAGTTGGATTTATTTTGTTTCGAGGATTAGAGTGCAATGTGAAGGGTACCCTTTGCATGTTATTGGGTTTGTTTTTGCCCCAACGCTCGTACTCTTGGTTTGTAAACCCACTAATCTTGGTGGGTTTCAATAATGCCTAGTTTTGAGAGTTTGCTTCCTATTTTCATATAGCAAACCCACAAACCAAACAACCATAATGGTTATCAAATTTATTCTTTCATACCCATACTCTCAAGTCTCAAACTAACATGTTTTTGGTAATAAGCTCAATCATACGAACCGACATACTTGAGCCAGAAACATGTGCATAAACTTTGAGTGACATCACTAGTATAATTTTGTTGTTTGCTTTTCTTAAGATCGGTTTATTTAAATTTTAACACTAAATACATACCATTTATTTTTTTTAAGTGCATACGCTTGTCAAAGATCCGCCACAGCCATACTATATTGTTTAACTTATTTTGCAAGTGCTAGTTCACATATTTTGCACACCTATTTCATCTTTGTTCATCTCCTTACTTATAAGTTGTTACTGTGTTAGTTTTTCTAGCCATTTCTATATTCATACACTTTGCATAACATTCTTTCGATTTTTAGATGGGAGGAGGGCCCAACAACCAATAGTGAGTATATCATTAATGTACTTACTATGAGTGTGTTTAAGCCCAAAGTATAGAGGACCCTTTTAGGCTTTTAGCCCAAAACAGCTAGGCCCCACGCTATATTTTGTCTCATTCTCCCGATTGCACAACAAGTGCTCAAGTGACCATACAAGTTAGGTACAAAATGTTAATAACCTGTAAACCAAATCTACGCACAATCGACTGCCTTCCGTAATGTGAGGGCATACACGACTCACTCAGCGGTTGTGGTTATAGGGTAACAAGAATTGAACGATAGACCTTATACTTGTTAAGTGCAAAGATGCCTCATTCATTACCAACTAAGCTACACGCCATTGACCATGACCATACAAGTGATACAACAAAATTGGTATATTGATATTACATTTTTTTTATGGATTTCGTGCTTGATATACCATTGCTAAAAAAATGTAACTTTCTGTTGCTATTATGGTATCATGTATTCATCTCTTAGTCGTAGAGCATTATTGCTAAGCAACAAGCACTTTGGCTCAAACTGTTTATGTGATTTGGCACACCGCCTTCAACTTTATTACCCAACCCAACTACAAGTACGCCTTCATAATGTTGAGCAATAAAAAGATCAACAATTAATGAAAATCTACATTTAAGTTGTGTAGTTGGAAGTTGAGGGTAAAAGAACACACATTAAATTACAACTACCTATGTTCAATGAAGATTTAAAACCATTTTAAATAGAAACACACATTATATTGTTTTCAAAAGATTAATAAAAACTACTCCATTAAACATGTTTCTTCTTTTATCTTTAACCAATAAATATGAACACCCGTGGTTCTTTATTGTGACAAGTTTAGAGTAGCCAATATAATGAAAACTGTTAGATTAATTGGTAATTTCATGTGTTTTAGAAATTTAAATTTATATCAAATAACTTTATGGATATATGTGTGTTATTTGAAAATTTGAAAAGACATGTGCAATTGTGAGCCTAATGATATATGTCAAAAGTTCTTTATAGATCCAACTTTTACCATAGAATTAATCAAGCAATCTTAACCACTCATTTTTTTTTATCAAAATAAAAAAATAAACTTCCACCCTTTTTTTAAAACTTAAATATTTCGCAAACCGTAAATCGTCAAGCTACAAAAAAAATACCATTGCGACGACAATTAAATTATCTTTCTATAGATGTGCATTGTTATATACTTTCGACGAACTTTTTTTTCGCTTAGAAAAATCATATATGATTCATAAGAATCATATATGATTCGAAGAATCGAATCATATATGATTTTTTACGAATCATGTATGATTTTTACGAATTATATATGATTTTTACTGGGCGAAAAAAAAGTTCGTCGAAAGTATATAACAATGCATTTCTATACAAAGATCATTTAATTCTCGTCGCGATGGTATTTTTTTTGTAGCTTGAAGATTTACCGTTTGTAAGATATGTTATTTTGAAAAAAAAGGTGGAAAATATAAATGAGTGACTATGATTGGTTGATAGGTTTTATGACATGTATGGGTTTTTTATGGATCTCAACTCAATGATATACATGCAATACCTTTTTAGATTATGAATGTTTAAGTCTATATACCCTACCCCGTCATGAGTTTGGTAAATGCGTAGTTGTCATGAGTCTGGTTAATTGGTGGAACTCTTTAGGGGCAGGGGAGGGTCCCGACCCCCAAAAGTTGCAACAACTAGTGTAAATATTATAGGTTTTAAGGGTAATTTAGCTGAGAATACAAACAAATCTCCGATTCGGCCCCTCCAAAATAAACTAGGCCACATGCTATATTTTCTCTCATTCTCCCGATTGCACAACAAGTGCTCAAGTGACCATACAAGTTAGGTACAAAATGTTAATAACCTGTAAACCAAATCTACGCACAATCGACTGCCTTATATAATGTTAAGGCATACATGACTCACCCAGCGGTTGTGGTTATGGGGGTGCCAAGGATTGAGCGATATACTTTATACTTGTTAGGTGCAAAGATGCCCCATTCATTACAACTAAGCTACGCGCCATTGACTATGACCACACAAGTGATACAACAAAATTGGTATATTGATATTACATTTTTTTTTATGGATTTCCCGCTTGATATACCATTGCTAAAAAAATGTAAATGTTTGTTGCTATTATGGTATCATCTGTTCATCTCTTAGTCGTAGAGCATTATTGCTAAGCTACAAGCACTTTGGCTCAAACTGTTTATGTGATTTGGCACATAGCTTTCAACTTGTTACCCAACTACAAGTACGCCTCTCATAATGTTGAGCAATAAAAAGTTGTGTAGTTGGAAGTTGAGGGCAAAAGAACACACATTAAATTACAACTACCCATATTCAATGAAGATTTACACCATTTTAAATAGAAACACACATTAAACTATTTTCAAAAGGTTGATCAAAACTACTCCATTAAATCTGTTTCTTATTTTATCTTTAAACAATAAATATGAACACCCCTTGGTTCTCTATTGTGACAAGTTTAGAGTAGCCAATATAATGACAACTGTTAATTAATTGGTAATTTCATGTAGAAATTTAAATTTAAATTAAAGAACTTTATGGATATATGTGTTATATTTGAAATTTTGAAATTAAATGAGCAATATGCAATGCGTTTTTAGATTATGAATGTTTAAGTCTATATACCCTACTCGTCATGAGTTTGGTAAATGCGTAGTTGTCATGAGTCTGGTTCGTTGGCTGAACTCTTTAGGGGAGGGGAGGGTCCCGGCCCCTCCCAAACGTTGCGGCAACTAGTGTAAATATTATAGGTTTTAAGAGTAATTTAGTTGAGAATACAAAAAAATCTCCGATTCGGCGTCCACCATTGGTTTGAAATATGTGTAGTTAGTAACTCCTAAAATGAGAAATAATTATTTTAGTAGGTCAGTGGAAGAATTAGTTGTGTCTAATAAAATTTAAAATTGTAGTTCTAATGTGAACCTGTTTTGATTGTTCCTTTAATGAAAGACGCAAGTACCCTATTAAGAGAAAAAAAGAGGCTTATTTCATATGTCTAACATACCAATATGTTTTTGCAGATTTCTCGACTATGTCTGAGCGCATATGCAAGGTTGAATGAAGAACGTTGTTAGACATGTATGGTCTTAGCCTTTTAAAAACAAATTAAGAATATTTTATTGCTTTGTTCAAGTTTTAATAAATTTGTTTTCGGTTATTGAATCTTGTATTGATGAGTTGGATTTGTGAGGGTGATAATAAAGATTCCATGTTTATTAGAGGTTTATACATTTAGCATACCTTTGCTCTTTTGATTAGGCTATTGGGATAACAACGAAAAAATATCCAATTTCTTCGGGGTTTATTTTATTTTATTATGTGTATTTTGTTCATGTATAATTATCATTTTGCCTTTCCATGTTAACATGGTGGTTAAAAAAACATAAGGGTAAAACAACCATTAAATATGTACAAAAGTCAAAATTTAAAACATTTGTGTTTTAATAGCCAAAAAGAAGACATACAAAGCAACAAAAACGGACAAGTTAGATAAAACTTTTTTTGTTATTATAAGCACTTTGACGTGTATTATTACTATTAGCTACAGTATATTTTGTTTAGCTTAGCCAAGTATGAAAGTAGGTTCTGAAGTAAATATGGTTATCATAAATATACTACTGCTCAAGTTTTTAACAAAACAACCCAATTGCTTCCCGCCATTTTGTGTCAGAATTTCCCGCCAAATCTAGTGTGTGAAACTTGGGATGTGGCTCTACAAGCAACAAGTGGACTTGTCTAAATCCACACAACAAATGCCTACCAACCATGTTTCAAGTTATAAATACAACCCCAATCCACAGTTTTTGAAAACCATTCCATTACTCTTTTTTTAGTTTTCTTTTCTTTCAATTTTGGGCTTGAAAAAAAAAATAACAGCTTCAAAAAAATAATGCATATTTTCAAGCATAAGCCTGGCCGACACTCGGACTGCACATACTCCAACCCATTAATATTTTTGCTTTTGTTTTATGACACACATTCAACAAACTTTTCTATTATCATTGAAATAGGTGCTCTTGGAAAGCGATGTGGTGTTATAACTAGGGGTGGCAATTTGCGCCTGGATTCAAAAAAATGGGTTAATTTTGACTACTTTGTAAAAGATTTGGTCATATTTAGCCCCATTCTTTTTTTGAAATGGGCACATATAGCTCATTTAAATTTTAAATGGGCACTAATGGGCACATATTTTTTTCTCAATCGGAGAACATTACGATCGTTTTTAAAGAAAAACTTGTACAATGATATAATTAAGTTTTTAAATATAAATAAAATATTACATTTAAGGAATTTATTTCGTCATTTTAAATCTTTTATAAAGCAATTTGTATAACATGTGCCCGTTTAGCCCGTGCTCGTTTAAGCCCGTGCCCGCCCGCCCCGCCCCGCCCGTTTTGCCACCTCTAGTTATAACTAAAGATGAAGATTGAAATAAAATTCGTTCCAAGATTTTCTACTACTCTTATATTTGGAAAGTCAAATGGGACCTAAGGATTTTTTTCATTTCTCGATTCTACAACTCCTTCTACAGTGTAATTCCGCTATGGCGCTATTCCTTCTTTGGCTAGGTAACTACCAATTTCAATTTTGAAAATAATTGATATTTTCTATGCTAAGTTTAATTTATGTCATGCTTAATTTTTGTAAGATATAGGGTTGCTTGCATAAAGTATTGTACCTTTTCATTATGTCTTTTGAAAAATGAATTTGTGTTAAGATGAGGTTATTTAGTTATATGTAATTGTAAAATTTTACATAAATAACATTAAATTCAGTATACATTTAGCAATTTTAATGGTGTTTATTAGTTTTGAAAGACTAATTTTACGTATTTTCTTTGTAATGAAATGACCTAAACTCATCTTTTAGTGGCGGAGAGTTCCAACTAACGTTTTTACTTCAAGCGCTGTTATTTCTTTTTTATTAAATGTGGATTTCCGTAACTTTTATATGTAAGATTTTAGATTTTAGTGTACTATAAACACCGCTACCGCTACAATGTAGGTTCGTTAATTAGGCATAAATGTCAAAACTCAAACGTGAAATATTATTTTGCAGGGATGTATCCAAAATGCATTGTTAACCAACAAAAGTGGAATGAGTTTGGAGGCAATTGAAACCCATCTTAAGGTATTGTTTTTATAGTAAAACCATTGACCCATTTACTTATGAATCAGTCAGTTATACCAAACTTATCTTATATATGTACTCATCCATACCATCTATTTAAAATGAAATCTGATTTTTAAAAGTATTTTAATATTTCACATATTTTTTATAATTTAAATATCTCTTAAACCGTTAATCGTTAAGCGCAAATAATTACACAAATCGCGACGAGCATTTAATTATCTTTCTATAGACGAGCACTTTGATATGCTTCCGCTGATTTTTTTTTCCATTATTGAAATTTACATGAAAAATCAAATGTGATATTACTGTTAAACTACATACGATATACAATATCACATGTGATATTAGTGTTAAATCACGTATAATTTTTTCATGCAAATATCAGTAATGAAAAAAAGTAAAAAAAAAAAAAAAAAAAAAAAAAAAAAAAAAAGCACGAAAAAACAATTTTGTCAAAAGTATATCGAAGTCCGTATCTATAGAAAAATAATTTAATTCTCGTCGTAAGGATATATTTTTTTTTCGTTTGATGATTAACGGTTTGAAAGATATTAATATTTGAAAAAAAAAAATAGAAGTGGGTTTTTAAAATTGAGAAATTAATCTCATCCATTAGATCAAATAAAGATAAAGGGTGAAGATTAATCCTTTGGTATGTAAAAAAATATGATTCTCAAATGATCTTAATTCAATAATTGAATGTTTAAAGTTCAAAGTTTAAACTTAAAACATAATACTATAAAGTTATTTTAAATTTATTAGCAAAATGGTGTGACTCGAAATCAAAATGTTGCCCATCATGGACGTAATAAAGTAGTTAGGATTGAATGAAGAAAAATTTGTTGCGGTTCATGGAGGATGATTAGTTATTTTATTTTTCACAAGACATATTGTAATAGAAATATATTATTGACACGACTGTCACTTATGCTCTAAGTTACATAATAATGCTCAGATAAAAAAAGATAATGTGAGGGTATCGAGATTATGCTCTAAGTCAGCATTTTAATCTGTATTTGCACAAGTGTTTTTCAGGTCTACTTTGCATAACCAATCGAGTTCTGTATTGCAGAATTTTCTGTCTACTCTTCAACACAATTGAGTTATCTATAGTTGTAAATTTTATTTCTATTTTTTAATATTGTTGTTTTTAATTTCATTAGGTATCCATCCAAAAATTCCGGAATTGAAATTATTGTAATTCGTCCCCGCATTACCAAAGATTTAAAGTTTAAAAGTGGTAAGTTGTTCGGGCGCATCGAAGTACAAGATAAGCATGGATTGTTCGGGACAAGGAAGGAGATGGCAAGTGTGTTAATGATAATGGTTGGCCCAGTTCCGTTGAGGAGATCTAAGATGGTCGTACTGAAAGAGGGCTCACTCGTGATCGAAGCAAAGTTGGTTGATGTTACATGTGGGAAAGTTGTTTTGACTGATAGTCACGAATTCCCTTCAAAACTCAAAAGTGACAGCATATATAATATTCGGTTGCTTTTGAGATCCTAAAAGTCAACTGGAAATACCAAAATTAGTGTACGTCTTTGTATTCTTGTTGAAATATGTGCTCTCGGAACACGACAAGCAGCATTGCTGTTAGATGCCAACTTTACTTTTTTTTAAGCTTAGATTAATTTTGTCATTTTTTTTACGTTATCCATTCCTTAAACTTGTAAAAAGGATAAAAGTGTCTTTGGGTAGCCTCAAGTAGTCAAGTATATCCCGGTTGAAAATCTTCTACCAACGCATCTAGTTTGAACATTTCAAATGGCACGCGTTTATCAACTTTTTCATGTCAACAAAAAGAGAAAAAGGATAAGATTGTGCACGTACCATGCAAGAGTTGTTTACGAAAGGCTTGATGAAAGAGAATCTGAACCAAGGTGAATTGGCTGGGAAATCGAGTACAAGAACAACTGATGCTAAGTCATACTACCAGATAGGTAGAAAGGTTCCGAGTAAAGTTATATTGACGGCAATGCAGCATGATGTTGGTTTAAGCTCATTGGAAATATTCGCAAATGATATATTGATGTATCGATGGATTTAAGTTGTTTAGATAGTTAGCTAAGTACATAAACTTAAGTACACTTGTTTATCAAATCTGCTGCAACACTCTTTGTCCCAGTTCAAAGCAATACAAAAAAAACCAAATAAGAGAGATTAAAAAGTAGAATTGCAAGTAAGAGAGTAAGAACAAACTAATCGACATTCTTAAACTGTAATCAAATACTATGGTAGCTCACTATACTAACTAGTTAGTTTTAGCTAACAATAACTAGCCGTTGATCCAAAGAAAAAAAACTGATGGTGTAATGATACAAATATGCAAGAAACTTCATATTACAAGTCTTTTCCAGGTCTTGGTCTCAAATCACTGTTTCCAACGTTAGACGGGACTTTCAAATTTGGGTGAGTTTGGTTATTTTGAGATGCCGCTGCCTTTGGAAAACCGTTAACGAAAGGTGGCTGTAGTGTGTTTGTAGTAGAGCTTTCGACTGGTTTGACTTGACTTTGACTTCTGAAATCACTTCTGGCCAATGAAGAACATTGTGTTTCTGCAATGTGGAACCAAGTTAGTATCAAATCGTTATGTACAGAAGCTATTAAGGAGTGTTTGGATGTGTGGTTTTCAAGTGATCATCTCAGACTTGAAAATAATTAGTTTTGCACTAGTTCACGTTAAGGGGTGTTTGGAAGTGCATTTGAAGTGATTATTGCCACTTAGCAAATTCTTTTAGATGTTCAAGAAAACGAATATGGTTCATTTCTAAAGGTATGAAAAGCATAAAGAAGTAGGAACTTACCTTTTAATTCACCAAAAGTGATGAGTTTGTTAAGACAATCTCGAAACGTTGTCAATACTATCTTCTCTTGCTCAGCATAAGTTTCGTTAATCACTTGACCATTCGGCAACTGATCAGCCCCATGGTCCCTTAATCCATTTATATTGGTAGAATCCACGAACATGGTGTCGCCTTCATCACACATCAAGGCTAGGGTCCCAGGAGACATTGGCCTCGCTTTCGTACCATCAGTCTGACCATCTGAACCTGACTCCTCCGGACCTGGTTTGTCGACCCGGGCCCCACTTAAAGATGATGAGTGGGAGCTTTCACCATTATTGTTAGTCTCCATCTTATCCTTCGCATTTTTTTCATCTGAAATTTTTAAATATATAATCAGTAATTATTTAGTACTGGTCAAATAGGCAAATGCTTTTATTTATAGTGCGATTCTAAAGGTTATTCATATTAAAAACGTTCTTTAGACAACTTTCGGCCCGTTTTACCTCATTTGACCCACTCATCTTACAGCTAAACTTTCTGCCTTGAACCTTTTGAATAAGCTAAAATTTTTAATGCAAATTGAACTATCTGTTAACTTAGTACTGATTCTTGAATAAGTAAGCTATAATCATATACCTGAAAGCAACCGCGCAGCTTCGTGTGCATACACCACCAAAACGGAACAAAGCTCATTTGTATCTTGCGAACGGACAAGATCCGCTAAAAGAGACCTGCAACCAAGATGGACTAGTTGGTTTAAAAGTACACAAAGGTTAATGGAGTTGGCCATTTCGACCCATTTATGTGTGGAAGATTCATCTCAAACGAGTCTATTAGGTAAACTTGAAAACAACAATATATATATATAGAGAGGCATAGAGAGTAAAGAGTATATACCGATAGATTGGAGAGCCTACAGGTGCATTGTTAGCAACTCGAGCACCGGGAACCGAAGGCCATGTAGACATAGGAGCCGAACCTTTGACATGATTTATCTGATTGCACAACAATAAAACAAGAAAGAGCTTCAACATAATGAATAATGTGAACACAAAGTCAACTGTTTCGCCAATAACTATAAACACTAAAACAATAATCACTAAACAAACGTATAACCCTCGTGTAGCAGCAAATCTAGATTAATACTCTGGAGCAAAAATGTAATATATATTTCAAGGGAAAGAATTCCCAAGTGATAGAAGGGATAATTACCTGTTGAAACTGTGCAGCATTGTGAAAAGACGAATCTCTTGATGCGGGTGACCCACCAAAGAAAAATTCTTGGGGTTTTCTTTTTCTACCCACCAGTGGTGCCCCGTAACCGGAGGCTCCAACAGCTCCGGTGATGGCAGCATTGGTGCGGGCAGCATTTGCGGCTTGTTGAAAATAAGCGACGTCCTGAATGGGATCACGAAAAATAGCCTGTCTTTCTTGACTTCCTTCAAAATTCTTGCAGTCCATGCACTTACAGTTCTCGGAGCAAAGAATATTCGCTTGGAAACACTCGCAATATCTCTTCAAGCATCCGGATTTTTTGCAATGGCATCCTTTGTTGTGTTTTGCTACAACTTCCCCTGTCTCTTCCTGCATAAACGAGTCACAACAGATTGGGATCATAATTGGTCACAACGAGTTTTATGTAAACAGTATTTAACTATTTTATAGTTGGATATTAAAGTTGAAGATGGCTCGCTCACCCTATTATCACGTTTTCCATGAGGACTTTGGGCAATTTTAGGCCTGAATGCCTGTGGATTACGTTCTAGAGTAGATTCAATAGCGCCTCTCCGAGCAGGCTCGTTATCAACGTTGTTTTGACAGTTGACACAATTGCAACCATCACAATAAACCCCCGAAGCGAAACATTCACAATATCTGACCAAAAAAATGAAATATCATTATATCAATATGCTTTAAGCCTATAAGCTTTTATAAATTACAAAGATAAATTACTACTATCTCATAAATCAAACTGATTCTTCCTCTGAGAAATCGAAATAACAAATTCAGTGACACTATACCCAAACCCTAGAAACTGAGTATTTACGTATTAAAAGCATTTTATCAACGTTTACCCAATCCCGTCTTCCACGAGGTGTGGAGGAGGTGAGATGTAGACAGCCTTACCCCTACCCGAAGTAGAGAGGCTGCTTCCAGAGGACCTCCGGCCTTTTTGCAGGGAGTGAGGATCGAACCCTTGACCTTTGTGTCCAAAGGAGAGGGGTTTTCCAACTGATCCAACCCTACTATAAGATTTAAGACGCATTAAAAGCATGATAGCAAAAAATCATTATTAAGACACACTGCCAAACACCACCTAAACCTTTAAATCGCAATAATCACTTTACAAACGCCCACCCAAACACCCTTTTTTACATGTAAAGTATATATGTACTTAAGCTTTGCCACTATATTATTTTTTCTTTTACCGTGTCGATAATTAAATCCTATGTAAAGCTTTGAAAAATGAATCCTATATCATGTATATATATAGTATTAAAACTGGATATAAATTAAAATATATGTCTTTTACTAATCGACTCTAGTGTATCATCACGAAAATGAAGTTTAGCAATACTCACAATTAACTAACACTAATCACTTCAAAGTTCGGTTTATAAACTTCGTGCACATTATTGGAATCAGCAATATCAGACGTTATCACGATGACCTATATTTTAAGTTATGCTTTATGTAATGAAAATGAAGAGAAAACAGTACTTACAATTTCAAGCATCGTGAGTGTTTACAATTGCACTGCTTTTGCTTTTTTGGAGTACTTTCTTTTCCTTCGACATTCGGTCTTGGTGGGGCCTTTGGGGACTCAGGTTGCCTGAAATGACAAAATATAGGGTTCTCGACCGTTACTAATTGCAGTTTCCGTTTGATGCATATATATTGTGCCAATTATTGCATGTAACAGCACCAAGCGGAGATAATAAATTCTCCTAAAAATAGAATCAGACTGAACAAGCTAGAAAACTTGATTGACATTAGAATTCTTATAATTGAAAATCTGTTTCTAGAAATTTGGCTGCCGCATTTTGAAACTGAATATCGGTAATCAGTTTCTAGTGTTTCGGTAATCAGCATGTGCTTGTGAGCATTTGGTTATCTATGAGTAGAAAATACTCATGGTTCGACACTAGCTACAAAATCACTTATATAAACTGATACACTTAGTAGTTAGTAATTATAACATAATCAAAAGTAATTAATATAACTTCTAGCACAAGCACTACCAAACATTCTCCCTCGTGCTCATGTTTTATCACAGCTCATTATTGGACTCTGATTATTCAGTAATCAAAGACGAAACGCGCATCTAAACACCCCTATAAGTAACATAATTTCAATCCTACATCGAAATATTACAACTTTGGTTGTCTTATAACACGAAACATAACAAAAAGAGTTACACAAACATAGTAAAAACATCATATAACTGTTTTTAATGACATAACAAGTAGCACTTTTCGTATCATATATCCGACATTTTATGCATTCAAATTTAAACTCGATACTTTTCAAAGTCAATATTGACAAAACAAACTTCGCTAACACCATTTACAAAGCCAATGTTCATAACTTAACATCCATATCACTCATGACTCGAAACTCGCATTCTAAACACAAACTCAAACATAAACAACAACAACAACAAGCAACAAATCCATAAACTAAACAATCCAAACACTTACATCTGACCCAACACTTGTTGTTGCTGAGGTGGCGGCAAGACCACCACCGGAGGCGGCGCCGGAGCCACCGCCGGCGCCGGAGCATTATTAAAATCCAGCTGCCGGACAAGATTCTTTCCTGCCGGAAAATCCATCTTCACCCAACACTTTTTTGGAGGGAAAACTTACCTTTTTTTATATAATCTTTTCAAGATTTTTATAAAAAAAATTAACTCAAATTCAAAAAAGATTCAATTTTTAAACACCCTTTTAACCAAATAACAAAACCCAGAAACAATTTAAAAAAAAAAAAACCTTAAAAATCAAATCTTTTTTATAAAATTTTCACTCAAACAGCTCAGATTCAATCCTTAAAATCTCAAAAATTAATCAACGAAATCAAAATCTAAAAAATACCCATTATCAGAAATTAAACAAGGAACAAAACCCACAAATTATTTATGAAAATTTTGAGATTTGATTTGAGACGATAAATTGTGTTTTTGTGTTTGTGTTTGTGTTTGTTCCTCCTCCCACTCTTTGAAGGTTTTGAAATTCAATTTTTATAAAATTTAATATATACGGTTAGATTAAAAAGATTGGAATTATGATCTAATGGTTGAAATTGAAAGTTAGATTTAACGGTTGTGATGTGTAATGAAATTTGGTATTGATTTTGGGCCGTTGGATTGAAAAGATGTAAATGGAAATATCTTTATTATTGGGCTTGACCCGCGGGAGAAGAAACTAAGGGGTGCTTCCCAGGGGTTAAAGGGGTGGGGAATGAGTAAGATATTTAAAAGGGCCCATATCATTTAATATATGGTGCTTGGTTAAGGAATGCAAAGGTATTGATTACCTCATAGTAGATAATCAACTATTATAGAGTAAATTAGGGGTAAGGTATTGATTACCCGCCTCACTCATTCATTTGCATTGTCTTTCCCTTTCCCTTTCCCCACTTTGAACCAAGCGGACCCCTGCTTGGTTCAAAGTGGGGAAAGGTAAAGGGAAAGGAAAAAGAAATGCAAAGGATTGAGTGAGGTGGGTAATCAATACCTTACCCCTCAATTTACTCTATAATGTTGATTACCCACTATGGGGTAATCAATACCTTTGCACAACCCTAACCAAACACCTAATTTGAGTGAGGTGGGCCATTTTGAATTCCTTACACATTCCCCACCACCTCTTAACCCCCTTACCAAGCACCCTAATAAGATAACTTAGAAAAATTATGTTATGAAAATATTTAAATTTAATGTTCAAAAAAAAGAAAATATTTAAATTTTGGGGTTTATGTCGTTTTTAATCAAAGGTTGCAAAAATCGCAAATCAGTAGTTAGGCGGTCGACCACCTTGTAGCTTGTAATCGGTATAGGCGGGATTAATCGGTGATTAATCAGATTGGCATTACTAACAAATTTTAGTTATTTCCGACAAGTTTTATGTATTTGCGGTGAGTTTTAGGTATTTCCGGCAAGATATTTTCTAAAAAACAGCTTGTAATGTAATTAAACAGTTGCTATAAGTGATCAAAATAAGTTTACAGTGAGTTTTGGGTACTTATGTCATGAAAACTTAATAAGATATAAGTTAGTAAAGTTATGTTATGAAAATGTGCTACTTGCATATTTAAATTTTGGGATTTATGTAACATTTTGGAATATGTCGTTTTGAAGTAACTAGCGTTTAACTTTTTTTTAACATAATTTTTGTTTGAGAACAAGTAATTAGCATTTGTAATCTTTTAAAAAGGTAATTTTTTTCGCAGAAGGATAATAAATTTTAGGCTAATTCCCAGATAAGGTAACCCACTATCGAAATTACCGAAATTGATATTCAACTTTCAGAACTCTTTCAAAAATGGTAAGTTTTATATTTTATAAGTTGATATACTGATAAAATGGTAATTTTTACATTTTTAAAGTTATATCAACCGAGTTTAAATGATTTCTTAACCAAGTTGAATATGACTATATATGATTGTGTACAATTTATCGACAAACTAGCTTCTAGACCCGTGGATTTATGGGAATTTTAAAGAAATTATGTATTAAATAGTTTTTAAATTTTTGGGATTTATGTAACATTTAGGAATATGTCGTTTTGAAGCAACTAGCGTTTAACATTTTTGTTAACATAATTTTGTTTGAGAACAAGTAATTAGCATTTGTAATCTTTTAAAAGGTAATTTTTTTCACAGAAGGATAATAAACTTTAGGCTAATTTCTCGCTTAAGGTAACCCACTATCAAAATTACCGAAATTGATATTCAACTTGCAGAACTCTTTCAAAAATGGTAACTTTTATATTTTAAAAGTTGATATACTGATAAAATGGTAATTTTTACATTTTTAAAGTTATATCAACCGAGTTTAAATGATTTCTTAACCACCAAATTGAATATGATTACGTACGATTTATCAACAAACTAGCTTCTAGACACGTGGATTTATGAGAATTTTTAAAGAAATTATGTATTAAATAGTTAAGTCTGTAAATAAAGTAAGAAATAATGTAAAACAGGTTCCATTATTTTTAAAGTAATAATAAGTAGTATGTCAATGATACGATAAACAAATTGGTTTGTAACTATTAAGAAAATGAGTGTGCATGTAATTTCTTCTCTAACTGATAGATAGTCTTGGAAAGCAAAGTTATGCAGTTAACGTCAAACACTTAAAAGGTCCATTTTCATTCCATGAGCACTTAAATATGAAGAAAAAAAACCCACAATACCAAGTATGTATTACACACCGAACTCATATACCTCATTTTGTGAATTTACAATTTTGACACCTTTTGCTTCACCAATAATTTTGTCCAGCGGTTGACAAAAAAAAATGAAACAATGTTAAGTATGTTTACATTTTCATAGCATTTTTTATTCTTTTGTCCATTAAATAATGATATATGAACAGATATGCGTATACAGACAATAGTTTATTGATCCGTGAAAATCATAGGGTAAAAAGGTAAACAATGAAATCGTTTGAGAATATACTGAAGACGGATTGTTAATCGATGAATTACAAATTGTTAGGATTTCATGAGTAAAATATATGTTTTGTCAAGGTTATATCATCATAATGTAATTACAAGTCATGCTTATATATGTTAAAGGAATTGAGTTAGCATTTTATAATGATTCAAAAAGTATTAATTTCATATATCATCTTACTTTAATGATTAATTTCATATATACCTAATGTGCAAGCATTGAATGCATAATGTGTAATGTTTTTAAAGCATGTTTAGGTATATATGAAATTTCCAAATTTAAAAAGGGGAGATATAAAATTGCCTCATTCAAAAAAACAGTAAAACCAATAAATCAATGAAAAGTACCTCAAAGAAAATATGTCCAATTACACCAATAGACATGAATTCCTTTCATTCATTACAAATATACACCAGTAGCAAAAGTATTCTTCAAATGCAAATGTTCAAAGTTTCAAACATTCGTGGAGAAAATCTTATATTGTAGACTTATTATTTTATTGCATCTTGACAGTTATTACTAACCTTCGTGGAGAAAAGCATAACAAATCATTTAAGAGCATAAGGTACCAAGGCGCCATGGCTTGCGTTTTGACCACCAACCGAGAAATCACCATGGCGCACCACACCGGGGTTGGCGCCATGGCCACTCGCGCCGTGGTGGCCAGCCCACGCGGTGGATTTTCTGTTTTTATTTTATTGAAAAAACTGACCGTTGGAGGTACAAATGTTATCGGTTTTTTTTTTTTTTTTTTTTTTTTTTTCATTTAATACATTAAAACATTAAATTTAAACCCCTTAAAAACCTTATAAACACCCCTTATTATTTCATACTTCACACACACTTCTAATACTAGTCATTCAGACCCGTGCGTTGCACACGGGCTCTATCTAATTGGTCATAGTGTAATGTGTGGTATTTATTTTCGTCATTAGGTTTGTAATGTGATGGTATCACAACTTTTGTAAGCATCGCATGAATTTAAGATGAATGAGTTTAATTAGTTGTTTGGTGATTTATATATTTAGACCGAGTCATTCATACCCGTGCGATGCACACGGGCTTAATCCAAATGTTCGTTAATGTATTGTTCAACACTAATTTTCGTCATTACATGGGATGTAAATAAGTGTTTATAGCCTAATCTTTGACACTTATTTTCGTCATTATATATCTAAGTTGTGATAGTATCACACCTTTTCTAAGCATGACACACATTTAAATAGTTTATTGACATTAAAAGAGTATATTAAAAGAGTATATGTGAAGAGACTTTTTTCAAGATGCTACATTTAAAAGAGTCTATTCACATCTAATTTTTTAATATATATAAGTTACATACTAAATGTCAAAGGGAGGTTAAACGCATACGGTTTTTTCAAAATAAATGTAACCCTTATATAAAATCGTAACAAAATGGATATTCTATATATTTTGAGATCTAACTTGTGACAATGAATTATCCTTTTGGTTTATCAGATCAAATACGATAGCTCCACATTACTACGCTTAGTTACTCGAACTTTATTTTATCCACAAAACCATTTAAGTTTCAATATTTTTTTATTGTTGTGAAAATCGGTCCAATATTGTTAGTATATTTAATTTCTAGCATATTGCATATATAAATATATTTGAAAACATCAATCTCAACATATAATTTTTCTACTTTTAATAACTAATATAACAATTTCATTTTGCCAAATTTGTTTGTCATTCTACAAATGAAACTAAAATCATATTAACATAATCAATTAATCTCCATAGTGATATTAACACACCGCAAGACAAAAAACTTCATTAAGAGCAAAAATATTAAAATGAACCAACAAAGTGTAGTAATAATTATTGATTAAAAATTGAATGCTCGTCACATTATTTTCAAGAAACTTACTTGCTAACGAATCAATAGTATTAGCCCGTTTATCGGTATTACATGAAGTAAATTATTGCATGTTTAATTTGTAACGTACAATTAATATGAATGCTAAGTATTCATCCCACCGATGGCCGTGACATTGTTCTTGTTTTTGTTGTTGTTGTCTTTGTCGTTGTTTTTCATTGGCCTTTTGCATATTTTGTTCTAGATACAATTTATGTGAATTCTCGATCTCTTTCTTTAATGATTCTTGACGTGCTACAAAAAACAATTAGATATAGTTGATCGTTAGTAACTTAAATACAGTTAATCAATATATTGCATTTTCGATCAAAGTAAAAATGTTCGTGCATGTTTCACTTAATTGATAAGACAACGATGTGTAGGATCTCTTAAACCATTAGAGAAGATGATGTTACTACCAAACCTCCTAAGCACCATCTTTATGTCCTACATTGTTACACATACAAAACACACGTGAAATTTACATGAAACAATATAAATCAATATGCTAAATAAGTAAGACGTTATGATGCTTACTTTACCACCATAATAAGTTGTAGCCTAATGTGCACGCGGTGTGGAGGAAGTTGTGGTTTGTTTTGTGTGATTTTTGACACATTATATAATTGATAAAATATTTATAACTCATTGACGGGAAGGTAAAAAGACTAACCACTAATTGGTGTGTTTAATTTATGCATTCATGGCACCAAACACTTCATCTCCTATGTACTTATCCTTATGCATGACTATTAAATCAATGTACTAACACATGAAGCATTCACATTTCACTTTCAATTCATGAGCCATTTATTATGACCACTTACATTTATAAGGCTACTTAAGCTTTTAGTATATAAGATAAGATACTACCAATTTCCAACTTTCTTTCAATTATGGATCCAAACAATCCCAACGACCCTTATTACGACCCTTTTGATGTTTATTTTAAAGATGACCGGGGGCGATATCTTCGGGGATATGTAGCGTATGAAGAATTTGTAGCTTTGTGTGATCAAGATGCCGGGGGATCGGGATCGGGTGAAAGAGAACAAGGACATACATACCACGTGAATGAGAAGAGGCGGAACAACGTTTAATCGACGAATATTTTAGCGATGATGAGAGTGATCCTAAATATACCAAAGAGAATTTTAGGCGAAGGTATCGTATGAGTTCTAGACTTTTTAATAAAATTCTCAACGCTATTTTAAGTTATGATGTTCATCCTCTTCCCGAGTACTTTAATTTTTTTAGACAACGTTACGATGCATGTGGTCGTTTAAGTATTGGTCCTCTTTTGAAGTGCACATCCGCCAATTGGCGTACGACAATGCTCCTGATGCATTTGATGAGTACTTGCAAATTGGTGAACGTTGTTCACGACAATGTTTAGAGAACTTTACTAAATACATACATATTTTATACCATGAAAAGTATTTAAGAAATCCCACTTCAGAGGACGTTGAAAAATATATGCATTGCATGAAGAAAAACATAGACTCCTGGGAGTGCTTGGAGTATTGATTATATGCATTGGAATTGGAAAAATTGCCCAAAGGCCTTACAAGCTCAATTTAAAAGACGTGATCATAAATACCCAACTATTATGTTAGAAGCGGTTGCAAATCAAAGATTATGGATTTGGCATGCATATTTTGGGGTTCCGGGGGCAAATAATGATCTTAATGTGTTATATGGTTCCCCGTTATTTGATGATGAACTTGCCGGTAAAGCTCCGGAAAGTCCATTTGAAGTTAACGGACATACATATAAGAAAGGTTATTATTTAGCCAACGATATTTATCCGGCATGGTCCGTGTTTGTCAAAACGTTTAGTGTTGCAAGGTCTGAAAAATATTTGAACTTCAAAAGGGTTCAGAAATGGCAAGAAAAGATATTGAACGAGCTTTCGGAGTCCTACAAGGTCATTGGGGAATTATACGACAACCCGCATGTACTTGGCATATCAACACCTTGAAACTAATCATGTATTGTTGTATAATGTTACATAACATGATATTGGAAGACGAAGGATTCTAAGTGAATTTAAGAGATACATTTGTTGATCCAACTCCGAACATGCCAGAGACTTGGATGGAAAGATGTGATTTACATGTTAGAAAAAATAAAGAAGTTTAAGATAGAAAAATTCACGACGAGTTTCGACAAGACCTTGTGGAGCATTTATGGAACTTTCATAATTAGTTAGTAATTTTTATTTCTATGTTTATGTGCTAAGTTTCTATTTTTATGCAATTTTTTTTAATGTAATGTGAGTTTTTTTATGTAATGTGTTTTTTTAATTAATGAAGTTTATTTTAGTTAATATTGTGTATGTTTTATTTTATGTAAAATATATAAAAAAAAATGGCCGACAAGGGTTACAGCCAGAATGTGGTGCCGTGGGATTTCTGATGCCATGGAGATTTTTGCTGATGTGGCAGCACTTTTTACCCACGGCACCACATCCACGGCTTGACGATACCCAATGCTCTAAGCGATAATGTTATATCATAAGAATATCCAAACAACCATTTTTTGGTGCATGATCCATCATCATCGAACTGCACATCATGCTTGTACCCCATTTTCATCTTGTCCTTGTGGCTTGCAATGGTACTTTCTTCAACTATAGAAACATAGAAAAAGCTTCAACAAAATTTATAAGAAACCAAGTCAAAATAGAATCCAACCAATCCAATATGCATTCATAAGCAACAATTGATACCAAGGCTGTCAAGATCGCGATCCCGGGTGGGATCGTTTTGTCTTTGTAAGATCAAGATCGTAAGATCGGATCGCGATCATATCAATTTGTCATAGTTTGTAAACAAATGATAAACAAGTTAAACTGTTTTACATTTCTACTCAACGTCAAAGATAAATTCATATAATATCCTCTTGAAAATGACAAAGTTCAAATTTCAAACACCAAAGTAATAGTAAAACACAAAAAAATCAAGTTTCAATCGTTGCATTAACGATTTAGTTGAATAATATTGCATAACATGTGTCCTAAATGTCTCAAAACATACGAGCCATCTACATGATTTTAAGGAAACAAACATTTCATTAGTGGCATTCCAAAACATACCCTTTGATTACTTTAATCACAATGAAGTAAAGTAAATTGAATTATTGAACACTTTTAGACTATAATCTATTTAGAAAAATAGAAAACTAGGTATAAACTATAATCTATTTAGAAAATGAAACAATAGTGGTTTTACTTATTAGACATTAGTAAATCACACATTTGTTTTTTGGCTTAAGCAAGTGAGATGGACTTAAAAGATAGAAAAAGTGAACTCAGATCGTATGACGATCTTACGATCTTACGTGCGATCCTACGATCTTACTTACGATCCTACGATATATGTGATCCTACTACGATCTTACATGGTTTTAACTAGTGAACACGTAAACTCGTACGATCCTACGAGTTTACACGCGATCTTGAAAACCTTGATTGATACAATACTAACCTTCGTGATCAACAATTCAACAGCAAATTCGCGTTCTATAGTCCAGCCGGCCCCTTGTTTTGCGCCATATGCTAAAATGCATCATGTGCATTATGTAAGCATGATTTATCTGTAGTTGCTACCAATGGATCCTTTTCATCAATTGATGCATGATTGTATTGTGTTGTCATATAAGCCTTGCCTCTATTGTGTTCATTACCTGTAAAGTCACTACAATTCCAATTATCTAATGACCAGATGCTTCATCAATCTCATATGTGTATAGGTTTTAGCTTTCGATGTCATTTTCAGTGTCCACGACTCTCACTGCATTCTCAAGTCCATCTGCACAAGTAAAAATCATATCGTATATCTAAAATCTTATTAATTTTTTTAGTGTCAAACTACAACTCTTTTGTGTCTTTCAAATAGCTATGGTCCAATATGAATCTATGTATGGAATAAAAGTTTCATATTAAGATATATCGTCAGTTAAACCAGTTAGAGATTAAAAATGACCCATTTGACCATTTATACCTAAAAACCTTTTGTTAATATGATACTGAGTCAAAATCTCCATCATCAACTCCATATGGTTGTAAAAAGGGGTTACTATACAGTTCGTGTAAATCCAGACAAAGAACACTTAGTATATAAGTTGTTTTTTATCCAATAAAATGTTATAGTCCATGAGTACAATATTACTAAACATATATAATTACAAAAACCAAAACCCAAAACAATAATACAAAATATCGTTAGAGGATCATTTAACATTTTGCAGATGTTAACGTCTTTGAATGAAACACATTACACATTGAACTTAGTGTGTTCAGAGTACACATTTTCTTAAAATATGTCCATACTACATTTCTTTATCGTGTTAAGATATGCCAGATTCTAAAAAATCTTACCAATCTGTACTACATTTCATTTTAGATTTATCTCGCAATATGGACCACATTTGTTTTTTTTTTCTTTCTAAAAACCTATTGTCAGCTTCTGTTATATCGTAATCTATTATGCCGTAATATTTTCAAAACAAATTTCTAGCAAATCTACATATAGTTTGATTGTAAATAAGCAATGTAAATAAAGATAACCGCAAGTACATATTTAGATAGTTTATTGAGGGACTACTAATCAATGATATCCATTTTCATACAGAACCATTATCTTTTGTGACAAAAATACATTTCAAATCATCAAATGGACTACTTAGTATTTCCTAAAAGCTAATAACATAAAAACAGTTTGTAACAATAGTGACCATGCTTGATATGTTTAGTTATTCATCAAGTATTTATCTAAACAACTAAATATGGGCTACTAAAATAGTTTTATAGCAGCTAAACACCCATGTATAAACTTCAATAAAAGCGAATTATAACCTTATAAATTTAGGATATGTAGATTAAAATAAATACTATTACTTTTCAAGGGCTAACATTGAGATTTTGTGAGCCACTAAGCTACTGCAAGACAGTGAAACATCGTTTTACCTTTGAAAATGCTTTTTGTCTACGTTTGTGTAACTCGGGATAAACATCTTTTAGAGCAATTGACGTTTTTACCATGGAATCTACTTCGACAAACTTCAACTTCTTACTCAAAATGATACATCTTCTATGTTGTCGAAGTGCTCCTGCAACACATAATGATAGGAGTTCCGTTATGATCATAATGATTCCATGGTCAAAGTGATATGAGTTCCCGTTATAGCTCAGAAACCACATATAAGCTTAAACAAACACCCCCATACAACCACATTATCCTTTGTTCATGTCCAGTCAAAATCAAGCAGTAGTATTTTCCTTTATTCAAGCGGATGGCGAAAGAGCTATAAGACATATTGATCAAATCATAAAGTAAAACAAACAACGACAAGAATCAATTGGACTAGCAAACATTTTTTGTTCATGGCAACAATAGTGGATGACCAAACCAACATATTAATTCAGAACAACATACGAAACTTTTTTTTTCTAACTCTTGATACCATGTTGAAACCGGAGGAAATCATGAAAATATATCATTGAGACTCAATAAACTATAAAGATTACAAGAGATTAAATAGCGACTAACATAAACAAAACCTAGCAACTAGATAGGGGGCTTGCTGGCCTTTATTATCTAAGATCCCCCACTAGTCCAACCACAGGCAACCGAGTCCCCCCAACCAAATCAACGCTATGGTTTGCTACCTAAATGAATTTTCAATTTGGTTTGTGTTTGTGTGTTTTTTATTTATTTTTGTGGGGTATATTTTTTGTTGTGGTTGCGACCGCCTTACTACTTGTTTATGATCGAGTGTAGTCTTGGAGAAAGAAAGCTGAGTTGACGCTGATGTGGAAGGGGTGACCACAGAAAATTGTAGTCACCATTAACATTAGTCTAATACAAGTATTCAACTATGTGTTAATACTTAATCACCACCAAATGGCTTAGTGGTAAGGTCCTTTTTTCTCTCACAAGAGTTCAAAAGTTCAAAAATCACTACACTTAGGTAGGGGTGCAAACGAGCCGAGCGAAGCTCGAGCTTGACAAGGCTCGAACTCGGATCGAAAAAAAAAAAAACCCTAGGCACAAGCTCGGCTCGATAGCTCGTCAAGCTTTAACCATCCAGGCTTGAGCTCGGCTCGATTCAGTTTCGAGCAAAGCTCGAGTATATGTATATGAATACATGATTACACATTTACACCCCTATCCCAACTCCTAAACAAGTTGATTAAGGAGTTGAGACCCAATGAAGAAAACCATAAAAGGACCCTCCAAAAGGGACATACACGTGAACCAAAGTAAGTCCTTCTAATTAGGTTAATATTCAAATTAACCCTCATTTATTTAAAGCTCAAGAAAGCTCGATAAAAACTCTAGCCAAGCTATCAAAAGCTCGAGTTCGGCGCATTATATGTTTCGAGCCAATATATTGAGCTTGAGCTCGGCTTGGGCTTGCTAAAAGCTCGACTCGATTGAGCCAAGCTCGAAATCGAGCTCGAGTTGCTTGATAAAAGCTCGGCTTGCTTGCACTCCTACACCTAGGTGTGACTATGGAAGGGCCGGATCTCGAGATTAACCAAGTAAGACTGCGTACATCTAAACCCAAAAAACTGATTCTTCCGGCTACCTTATACACGGATAACATCATATGTTTACCGTTTAACTATGTGTTAGGACTTGAAAAATATAAACTCCGTACATGTTTCCATTATTTAGATTAGACGAGTACTCGTGGATAGCAACAAGATTTTATAGCGACATATTTATAAACAAAAAACAATAAAAGTTTGAGGATTTGAGAATTAAACATAATGTTTTCAAACCCGATTCGACCCATAAATTAATTTTCAAACTTTAGCTAGTTCTTTCGTGTTTTACAACTCATTTCATACACTATAATATTTTCAATCTTACAAATGGAACACATTCAAATATTAAATGAAAAAAGTGCACACATAGATGTTCCCTAAATTAGTTTGAAAGTCAATTAATACTTTTCAAATGCCACAAGCTTTTAAGCGTGTTCAATTTTCATGTTTGACCAAATTAAGTTTTTCATTTTCCAAAATTGACCATTTTTGCATTATACATAGTATATAGTATAGAAAATAGCATATTTTTTCCTAAAGATAATTATCATATTCTATTGGATCATTAACATAAAATAAACCCCGTATTCAATCGAATAAAACCTACCACACATCCTGAGTCTAATTCGACTCCCCTTTTCATCAAAATTAAAATTCAATGGCTTTAGTGATTGAAGATAAAAATTCGAGCCCAACTTTAGGTAATCTAAATTATTTTAGTCATTATAATAGGTTGAATTCATCATGATGATATTTTTTATTTTTGTGTGAGTTTTAGTCGTTAATGATAATGATATCATGTTCATTCTCGATATTACGTTAGAAACTAGTATGAGATTGTTATTGTTACAAAGATACATAAGGATCTCTGCTTTGTGTATCTGATGATTGGAATGTTTGTTTACAATATTCTTTAAATTGATGCTACATATGTCACAATACTAATTATAGCGACTACTCATTCTTTTTAACAGTGTTTGATCAGGAGGAAACCTTGTATGACACAGACAAGAAAACCATGGCGGTTTATCTTCCACAAGACGTAATATTGTTTCAGATAGTAACAAGGGTTCCAACAAAATCTGTAATCCGTTTTAAGTGTGTCTCCAAACAATGGAACTCGGTTCTAATGTCAAATAGGTTTAAAGAGATGCACAACCGCAACCATTTAGAAGACCACCATCTAAAAGACCAAAAACTTTTCTTTTTATCTGAAAAAGCAGGAGGTACGTTCTTCACCATCGACTGTGAATCACCACCTAAGAATGCTCCTTGCAGCCGCCCTTTATCACCATTCGAAGCCAGTCCTCCTACACGTATAGATATACTAACATCTTGTCATGGGCTGTTATGTTTACGCATAATAATGAATGATTATCAATATTCTTATACTATTATGTTGTGGAATCCTTTGACAACTGAGTATAAGAAGCTGTCTAAACCATCCAATGCTGATCACATGGAATGCTACAATTTTAAAGGAAGTGGAAATGGATTGTATTACAGCTCTTGTGAAGATGACTACAAGCTTCTACTCGTAACTCAATATAGCAATGCTTACATATACTCTTTAAGATCTGACTCATGGAGAAAGTTACACAATAAGCCCCCCTTTCAAGTAATAGGTCATTATTGGAGACCAGGTTTTTGCTTGAACGGAAATCTCTATTTTCTGTCATTCCACGAAGCTCTAGGTCCAATTAGGTTTAACACAACAGCTGAAACGTTCCATAAGATAGAAACCCCCCCTGTGTATGATAAACCAGACTCCAGCACCTTTACTGTTCACAGAGGGTCCATTCATTTTTGTGTCAAGTACGACACCGGACGAACTGGTTTCTTGAAGAACACCTGTATCGATTTCTGGAAGTATAATGCAGATGCAGATATCTGGAGTAAGGTGGTAACCTATCAGCTCATGCCCAACTCTGATATTCGCAGTTTGTATCCAGTGCACTTGATGAGCAACGGAAACTGGCTCATGAAAAATAGAGATGGTCTTTGTCAAGTAGATCTCAAGAAGAAAAAGTATACTAAAGATAAAGACGGCCACAAGAGCAAAGGCAAAAATAAAAGCAAAGGCAATTACCATGACGAATACAACTTGTTGTATTATTGCGACGTTAAAGTTTGGCCTCAAAAAGTTATATACACGGAGACGTTTGTGTCACCTAATCTGTATGTGAAGTAGCATGTATCATCATCATACTCTTTAATGATTATTCTTCTGTTTGTTTGTTTCCGTGTGGCAAACACACGTGTTTTTTCTACGTCTTGCAAAAAAAAAAAAAAAAAAAAAAAAAAAAAAAAAAAAAATCAAGACTGGTCTGTTTGATTAGCTCATTATGTTGGAAGAATTTAATCCATTAATCTTTGTTAAGTTTAGTATGAAGAGTAACAGCTTGTTATTCCTGTGTTGGGCTGCAAGTCGACACCGTACAAGCAAGAAGAAACAATGGCAGTTATTTAAGAATAAAGTTAGTTAAGGTAGTTATATGTGAAGGGACACAATGGTTTGTAAACCGGTTTAGTGAAACAACACAACCCTTCACAAACACCTTTAGATGTGTCGATTAGATAGGTATAAATATATGTACATGTAAACAATTATTTGTTAACCCACGTTATTCAATGTATACATATTTATGTGTTTATCAGAATGGGTTCAACCATTTCCCAACAATCTTCCTTGTTTCTTTCGTTATTGATTCTTGATTGATGATGGCATGATGTTTGTTTGATCATAACGATCCAGGAATTCAGACCTGTAGAACAAATTAAAGTTCATTTTTTAATCTTATGTTAAAGTTTTAAATATATGCCTCCTTAAGTCAGGTAGTTGCGATTAAATGTGACTTAGTGAGCAAACCAAAAGCTCCTTAATGTGCTAAATTGTGCTTATTAAGCTAGATTAACCTATGTCTATGATTACTACACAACAATGATCAGTGTATCACTGTATCCTATTATAATAGTATATAATCGGTTTGTCGGGGTGTCGAACAGGAACGATGTCCATGTGAGATTATGTCGTTAAATTAAAACTCTATATAACATATTAAAGCGAGTAAAATGGGGGCGTCTTAGTTCCGAGCAAACGTATTATATTGCTGATTAACCAATAAAATGCAGAAACTAATAAATCACAAGATGTAAAACGAAGATTGCATGCAATAAGAATGTAGAGTGTTCACCTAGTTTTCATTTACTTATGTCTTAATCATGACTCGATTAGTGCCATGTTTAGGGTTGAACCACAGCACCATTAAGTCTCGAGAAGACTACTGAGTCAGTTGTAGACTATCAAACGATAAAATTGTCTTGGTTCATACCAACTATGCGTCACCTATATAGTTGTAAATCACATGTAATTTGTGACATCACACATGATTTTACAAAGAACAATTCACATGTGATTTTTTCAGAGCGTAAATTTCAACATTAAAAAAGGATACAAAAAAAAGTTCTACGAAAGTATATCGAAAGGCCCGTATACTAAAAAAAAATTAAAAAAAATAAATAAATAAAAAATAATCTTATCACGATGGTGTATTTTTTGTCGCTTAATGATTTTACCTTTTGGAAGATAATTTGTTTTTAATAAAAGTGTGCTAAGTGTTTTTTTTTATGAAAAAATAAATGACTATAATTTGTTCATCTGATCTTTAGAAAATTTGTAATTTATGTGGATCTCAACTTTCTTGATAATATATAAAATGCATGCACAATCTTGATGCAATGCCATTCTGTCAATTGCGATTATGCCAAACGATTTCCTTTCTTTTTATATGAAAACGCACTAGCATATCATTTACAGGAACAAAATATTATGACTAAGAACATGGAAGAATTAAACTTACTTGTAATAAGTCGGATTAGTAATTAAATAAAAAAATAGTGTTACTTGTTGCCTTTTGAAAATATTACTGGAAAAGTTTTACAACTAATTTACTGTGAATATTATAATAGTCGATATTGGCTATTTTTTTTTTTTTTTTTTTTTTTTTTTTTGGGTAAAGGGGTAAAGAGCCCCGGTAAAATATATTACTCCAAAAATACGAATAAAAACATAGAATGAGGGTGAAATCCCTCATCTCAACCAATAAAAGGCAAGACAAACACACAATTATGCTTCAAACCTAAACCAATCATAAGAGGGGCTTACCAAACTTATGAACTAAACACAAAGAGAGAAAATTACTTCTTAGCACAACCACGAAGATTGATATCAAATTGATCACAAAAATCTTGCATCTGTTTAAGTAAGTCAAAGACATGATCCTCGTATCCATCAAAGCAATCGATATCATCTTCTAAGAATCCTCCTCCACCAGTCGAAGACATATATCTAGAAGCCTCGTCATCAGTGTGACAACTGGCAAAATAGGGAGCCGTTTTAAAACCCGCATTACAATAAAAAATATAAATTTGGAATTTTTGAAAGTTTATTGTGACGATATATTTTACGAACGTTGGTACGTGATTTTTAATCGTACGATAATTATGAGATTTGGTTATTTATTTACGGTTTGGTTTGATTCGGTCGTGATGATTTATTTTGAGATCGTTATTTTTGGCACTACATTGACTCCGGCACTAGGTTAACCTAACAATTTTAATTATGTTTTATTGTTGGATCGGATATTATTATTTTGGAACGGGTTTGGTTTGAGAAAGTCATTTGGTTATTTGAGTTTCGGGTTTAGTCCGTGTATTGACACCGGGCTACTAAATCCCCTACACCCACTATTATTATTATCATTAATATTAAAAAGTTTATTTTTTTTGAGTAAATAACATGAATCGTCCTTGTGGCTTGCGTATTTCATAAGCCAACACAACCATCACCAACATCTCACCAACTCTCTCTCTCTCTTCTTTTTAACACAACACCACCGCCACCCTTATTCCACCGTAGCGCCGCCACCGCCACCCTCACACTAAAACAACACCACCATCTTCACCATCTTTTCGAGATCTATCTTTTGGTACCAATCACGCGCTCTAACTCCCACGTTAACACCTATTTCAAATTTAATCCTCACGAGTTCATCACCACTTTTTATTATTTCTTGAAGATCTATTCGATTTGGCTTTGGTTTTGAAGGTAGGTCGAGTTTTTGACTCGAGTTGTGGGTTTGAGCCGCGACCTTGGGTCACGGTTTCATTATCTTTTCGGGTTTATGATTTTTGAGACATGAATCAAATGGGTTTTTGATAATAATGAGTTAAATGGAGGTTTGGTATCCGGGTTTATGCTTTTTGATGGGTCGAGAACCGGCCGAGAGCTTATGCTCTCGGTTTGGGTAGTTTTTGGGTCGATTTCTTGACCTTTGATGTATATATTTGATCTTAGGTTCTTGTTTTGTGATGTTTGGTTGCTCTCGGTTATGATTGGTCGACCATTTTGGGTCGTTTGGTTTCTTGGCCGACACCCCCTAGGGGCTGTTTTGGTTCGGTTGAGCTCAAGGAGCTAGCCGAGACTCATGAGTCTCGGGTGTGGCTCCCGTTTCATGTTTTGAGCACACGTTGACCCGGATTGACTTGGTAACTCAACCCGTTGCTTACTTGGTTTTCGGACAATATGTTACTTGTGATTTATTATTTATATTTTGTTGTGATTGTGATGTTGGGCGTTGGTATATTATTCGGACTTGATGTGGTATTTCTCGATTGCGAGTTATTATGGGAGTTGTGTTGACGAGTATGGAATTGGGGACCGATTGTGAGACGGTCAATTAGATGACGGAGATAGGATAGTTGGGTGCCGTAGTCGGACCCTCATGTTGTAGCACGTGGATATGGGATTGTTTTGGACGGAGATGATTTATTTATTGTGACTTGATGCTTATTATTTGGACTTGGACTATGAGCCGAGAGTCATGACTCATACATGTGACCAAATTCTATGACTCGATAAATATTTAAAAGTCGATATTAAAAATATACTCGTAATAATATTATTGAGAATATAATCGTTTATATACGTATATAGACGTGTTAAACGTATATATATATATATATATATATATATATATATATATATATATATATATATATATATATATATATATATATATATATATATATATATATATATGCGTATATTAATAATAAAACGATCACGAGTAAACGTTATAATAATATAACGATAGTTATTATGCTATGCAAATAGTGTAATAAATGTCGGACTATTGTTATAAATAATAACTATATAATTAATGGCGAAATAATAAGTCGGGTAAATAATAATTAAAAATGTGATTTTGTTTATAAATTAGAAACTTATCGAGTTATACGAATTGTGGTTCTTTAAAGTCTAAGTGGGCTTTATATTGTGACTTTTGTGTTGTCACGGATATATGACGATTAATATAAACATTTTATATATCAAGTGACTTATTCTAGATCGAGTTATTTGACGATATAAAATGAGAATATTAATGGGCATCGTATCCCACGACGCCCATAGGATGTGGTATATGTTTTAGGGTAATAAATTACTATATGTCTCGTGGAATTTGGCCGATTCAACGATATATATAGGGAATTTATTGGACTACGATATATATCAAATAGAATCTTTTGTGCAATGTGCTTTAGGTTGGGTATAATTTTGGAACGATATATTACGTAAATAAATATGCGAGATTATCAAATCGACGGATTTAATAAGCTTCAATAGTTATTTAAATAATATGTTGGGCTAACATTAGACCTATAGTTGGTTTATTATTTTGTTTGTTGTGGCTTTTTGGTTTGAGTTGTGTCGACCCTCCACCCATATGGATACCAAACGTCGAATTTCAAATGAATATGAAGTTAATTCGAGAAATGGATATTTTTGGAAAGTAAAATGGAATACGTTCGGGAATGGGAATATTTGATTTTGAGGAAATGATTTCTGAACGAGTTTGATATTGTTAGGAAGTGCCGAGTCTGTTTTATGTGGACTATTATCGCTTTGTTTATTTTAAAACTTGCTATGCTTATAGAACTAGGTAGGATTTAGCGAGGCCTAGTCCCGAACTAGGTAAGCTATTGATTTGGTTATAGAGCGAGGCCTAGTCCTGAACTAGGTACGCTATTGTTTGGTTGTTGAGCGAGGCCTAGTCCCGAACTAGGTAAGCTATTGGATTGATTTTAGAGTGAGGTCTAGACTTGAGCTAGGTAAGCTATTGATTGGATTGATTTGAGCTATAGCGTGCACCTATAGGGTTGATTATTTTGGTTGGATTATTTCGGTTGGATGATTGAGGCCTAGTCTAGCTAGCAAGCGTTTTGCGTATATGTCCACTATATTGAATTATGAATCTAAACCTATGATCTCACCAGCGAAAGCTGACTTTTAGCACGTTTTCTCAGGTAATTAAGTGATGCTCTATGGATGCTTGGGATTGGAGGCTTGGCATTTGGCACCGGTTATGGATCTATATTTCTAAAACTCTGATAACTATTGTGGACCTATATTTATTTCTTTTGGGCCTGACTTTGGATGATTTTGGGATAAATGTAAACTTTAAAACCCCGCGTGGTTGTATTTTTATTATGTTTACTTTATCTCGTTCTTTCATGACTTTGAATGGATACCAATCCCCGTAGCACCCCGAAAGCTTGTTGAGTCTTCCGCTGTACCAAATTTTGGGGGTGTTACAGATTGGTATCAGAGCCAAGGTTATAGAGAACTAGGTAAATAGACACCTAAACTATAACCGATTTTTATAGAAAACGATCCTCGACCATTGCCCGCCAGCCCGCCAAGCCGAAGCATCATTGTTTATTATTGAGGTATTATGAGATTATTGAGATGATTATAGATTTGGGATTTCTTGAGATGATTTGAGGTTTTGAGGTTTATTGATTTAGTGATATGATGGCGTTTTGAGGAATTATATGTGTTTTGAGGAATTATATGGCTTAATTGTTTTGAGAATGGTTTTAGTAATGCGGTATTTTAAATCTTTCTTGATTATATACGATTTGGAATTATATGATGATTATTGGATATGGTATTTTGAGTTCGCGGTTTAGCTGTTTTGAAACACTTACACCTACCCTACGCCGTTGTCACAGACTATGGCCTTCCATACGCCTGATGTTGTTGAGGATATTCTTACTACACCGGTATTGCCAGCACAGTTCACCATGGCTCCTGATGACCCTTACCAGGTTGCCATGCATTCAGCTACTATGACACCGACAGGTTCTACTTCAGCACCACCTGCTGCATCTATGCAGGGACCCTCATCTTCTCTAGGGCTCCCTGGTACATCGAGGCAGCTTACTCTTCATCAGGCTTTGGCTCGTGTGGCTCCACGTTTTGCCCACCGAGCTACAGCACGTATGTCGGTACGCCCTACTTCACCACCTTTACAGATTGATGCTCACACTCTTCTGTCTGAGGCGCCACCTGCATCATTGCGTCGTCATCCTAGATCACCTACCCCTTCACCACATGGTTCACCTATTAGGAGACGACGATTGATGATGTACTCTTCCGATGAGGAGGAGGAGGAGTACGAGGGTGAGGATGAGGCTGATGACCCTCAGGAGGCTGAGCAGGGTGATGATGATGACCCTGAGGAGGAGGATGACCCTCAGGAGGAGGAGATGCCTGATGATGATGATTTGATTGTGCCGCCAGCTCAGGCTGAGGAGCCTGATTCACCTATACATCCGATTGAGCCTGATTCACCTGATCATCCGTTTTTGGTTGAGTTGCCACCTGGTAGTCCCGTTGAGTCGGATGCACCTTCTGAGGTTTCTGCTGAGCATGCAGAGTTAGGTGAGATTAGTAGGTTATGGGCTCAGATTACGGCTCTTGGTGAGAGAGTTACTCATATGTCTGAGCGGATTGATAGAGTGACCGTTGAGTTCATTGGGCAGTTGAGGGTTGACATGGTTATGGCTGAGAGGAGAGTTACTGAGATGAGGAGAGTTTTGATGGAGGTTCACGAGCATATCGAGAGTTTACAACGAGGTTTTGTTACAACTCGAGAGGCCGACCGCAAGCTATGGCAAAGGAATGCCGAGCTGGAGAAGGAGGTGGCTGACCTCAAGAGAGACCGAGACACCCATAGTGTGGAGTTAGGATCATTATGGAGGGATCTTGATGGCTTGAGGCAGGAGTTGAGGAACCTCCGCCAGCAGCGTGGCTAGACGTTTAAGCTATGTTATCTTGTTGCTTTCTTAACCGAGGAGTGTTCGGTTAGAAAAGCTAGTTATCTATTTTGATGTATTTCCGTTGATTACTCGTCTCGTTGGAACGATTGTTATCTTTGTATTTTCGGTAGTTGGAACAATGTTGGATCTTTATTGTATGGTTGATGGTTATTATTTTATGGTATTATGTGGTTGTTGGATATTATGGAAATTGAGTTCCTATGCGCCTTATTGATGTCTGGTGGTGTATTGTTGATATTCTTTCCATGACTTGGCTTCGTTGATTTAATTCTTGTTGAGCATATGATCAGTTCTATCGGAGACTCACGAACTTGTATGATGTTTCAGATCAATGGCCCCACGAAGAAACCCTGTTAGAGCTACCAGAACTGGGCCGGCAACGACTACCCCTGGTCGTCGAGGATGCCGTCCTACTCGAAATGTTGAGACCCCTACTCCTGATAACCTGGACACTACTAACCGCAACAACAGGAATCAAAATATTGATGTCCAGGGAGACAATGATCATGTTCCACTTAATGCACCTACTGTGGATCAAGCAATGATCAATCAACTTGTGGAGCAACGAGTTGCTGAGCTACTAGCTGAGTCGAATCATTCCAACAATTCTGCTGGAACATTTCCACCTGTTCGTGCTAACGGATGTCACTACAAGGAGTTTAAGATTTGTGGACCTATTGAGTTTGGTGGAACTGAAGGAGTGGTTTACTTGGTTAGGTGGATTGAGAAGACTGAGTCAGTGTTTAATGTCAGTGGTTGTGCGGAGAATGCGAAGGTAAAGTTTGCTTCTTTTACTTTCAAGGATGAAGCTTTAACTTGGTGGAACAATTACCGTAACTCGGTAGGGAGTGATGTGGCTTATGCTATGACTTGGGAGCAATTTAAGTCTTTGTTGATTCAGACTTACTGCCCAAGGAATGAGATTAAGAAGCTGGAGATTGAGTTCTGGAACCACAAGGTTAAAGGTACCAATATGGCAACTTACAATCGCCGATATCGAGAGTTGGCCTTACTTTGTCCCGATATGGTTAGGACTGAGACCCAAAAGATTGAGAGGTATACCGATGGTTTGCCGGTAGCTACAAGGAACAATGTGATTTCTGCTAAGACTGCAAACATTCATGAGGCTATCACTATCGCTCAACAATTGATGGACTCTTTGGCATTGGAAGAAGCTGAGAAGGATAAGAATGGAAAGAGGAAGAGGGATGATCACTCTAAGGGTAATGATCGTCGAAACAAGCGACAAACAACTACTAGAGCTTATGCTATGGGAGATGGAGATAAAAAGAACTACAATGGAGATGCACCCAAATGTAACCGATGTTACAAGCATCACTCTGGTCGATGTACTGTGATGTGCAAGAATTGCTCTAAGATGGGACACATAGCTAAGGATTGTAGAGCTCGACCACTTGCTATGGTTCAAGCTACTCCTGAAACTATGAGCAAGGAAAATGTTACTTGCTATGGATGTGGAAAGAAGGGACATTAACGGAATGAGTGTAGGGAATCGTGGAATCGAGGAAATCAAGGATCGGGTGGTACTGGGTACAATAATGGAAACCGTGGAGCTGGAGGTAATCGTGGACGACAAGATAATGGGGACCAACGTGTGGAAGCTGGAGCTGCTCATGGGATAGTGTATGCACTTGGGAACGAGAGAGGAGAAGATCCGAACGTCGTTACTGGTACGTTCCTTCTCAATAATCGTTATGCTTCCATACTATTTGATACTGGTGCCGATAAGAGTTTTGTGTCCACTAAGTTTGCACCCTTACTAGAGAAACCCCCGATGGCCTTAGGAATTGGTTATGATGTAGAATTAGCTAATGGGAACATAGAGAGGATTAGGACTATCATTCGCGGTTGCACGTTAAACTTTCTGAATCGTCCTTTCAACATAGATCTTCTACCCGTCACATTAGGAAGTTTTGATGTCATTATTGATATGGATTGGTTGTCGAAATATCGTGCTCATATAATTTGCGATGAGAAGATTGTGCGTGTGCCATACGGCAAGGAGATTCTGAACATACCAGGAGATAGAAAGGATTTGAGAGGCCCATCTAGATTAGCGGTCATATCTTGCACTAAGTTACCAAAGCTAATGGAAAAGGGAAGTTACCTTTTCTTAGCCCAAATTTCTGAGAAAGGAGAGAAGGAGAAAAAGGAAAGGTGCATTGGAGATGTACCTATAGTTCGTGATTTTTCGGATGTGTTTCCCGATGACTTGCCGGGAATTCCGCCTACTAGACAAGTGGAATTTCAGATTGAGTTGATACATGGTGTTGCACCTGTAGCACAAGCGCCTTATCGTCTTGCACCTACTGAATTGGAAGAGTTGTCGAAACAATTAGCGGAGTTAGCAGAAAAAGGATTCATAAGACCAAGTTCTTCACCTTGGGGAGCCCCGGTTTTATTTGTAAAGAAGAAGGATGGATCGTTTCGCATGTGTATTGATTATCGAGAGTTGAACAAGTTAACGGTGAAGAATAGATACCCGTTACCGAGGATCGATGAATTGTTCGATCAGCTTCAAGGATCGAGTGTGTATTCGAAGATCGATCTGAGATCGGGATATCATCAACTTCGAGTTCGCGAGGAGGATATTCCGAAAACGGATTTCAGAACCCGTTACGGGCATTACGAGTTTCAGGTGATGCCGTTTGGGTTGACTAACGCACCGGCGGTATTCATGGATCTCATGAATCGGGTGTGTAAGCCTTACTTACATAAGTTTGTGATTGTGTTCATCGATGACATTCTGATTTATTCGAAAAGTGAGAAGGAGCATGAGGAGCATCTAAGACTTATCTTAGAATTGCTCAGGAAGGAGAAACTGTATGCCAAGTTTTCGAAATGTGAATTTTGGATTCCGACGGTACAATTTCTAGGTCATGTGATTGATAGACAAGGAGTTCATGTGGATCCTGCTAAGATTGAAGCGATTAAAGATTGGGCTGCACCTACGACCCCAACAGAAGTTCATCAATTTTTGGGATTAGCCGGTTATTACCGAAGATTCATTGAGGGATTTTCGAAGATAGCAAAACCGTTGACCAAATTGACTCAAAAGAGTGTTAAGTATGAATGGGGAGATAAGGAAGAGGAAGCCTTTCAATTACTTAAGGAAATGTTGTGTAGTGCTCCTATCTTGGCGTTACCCGAAGGTAACGAGGACTTTGTCATCTATTGTGATGCTTCTCATAAAGGTTTAGGAGCTGTGTTAATGCAACGAGAGAAAGTGATAGCTTATACTTCCCGACAGCTCAAGAAGCATGAGAAGAACTACACCACCCATGATTTGGAGTTAGGTGTTGTGGTTTTTGCTTTGAGGATATGGAGACATTACTTGTATGGAACCAAGTGCGTAGTGTTTACTTACCACAAAAGTCTGCAACATATTTTGAACCAAAAAGAGCTTAACATGAGGCAGCGACGTTGGATTGAGTTGCTAAGCGATTATGATTGTGAAATTCGCTACCATCCGGGTAAAGCAAACGTTGTTGCTGATGCTCTTAGTCGAAAGGAGAGAATTCCACCGTTACGAGTGAGGTCATTAGGAATGACTATCGTATCGCCATTACCATCTCAAATATTAGAAGCTCAAACGGAAGCGTTGAAAGCAGAGAATCGGTCTGCTGAGAATATATTTGGGATGGCAGAAAATGAGAAGGGATTTGTTAGACGTTCTGATGGAGTATTATGTTTTGGAGAGCGAAGTTGGGTACCATTGTATGGAGGAATTCGAGAGTTAATTATGCATGAGTCGCATAAGTCAAGATACTCTATTCATCCTGGGTCTGACAAGATGTACCAGGATTTGAAAAAGTTATATTGGTGGCCAAATATGAAGGTAGATATAGCGTTGTATGTTAGCAAGTGTTTGACTTGCTCTAAGGTTAAAGCCGAACATCAAAGACCGTCAGGATTATTGACGCAGCCAGAACTCCCGGTTTGGAAGTGGGAGCGGATTACGATGGACTTTATTACCAAATTACCAAAGACAGCTAGCGGTTGTGACGCTATATGGGTAATTGTGGATCGTTTGACTAAGTCTGCTCATTTCCTGGCGATTAGTGAAGATGATAGTGTGGATAAACTTGCGAGATTGTATGTGAAGGAGATTGTTTCTCGTCATGGAGTTCCGATATCGATAATTTTGGATCGCGACAGCCGTTTCACGTCAGCATTGTGGCGATCACTTCAAACCGCTTTGGGGACGAGACTTGATATGAGTACTGCATATCACCCCCAAACCGATGGTCAAAGTGAGAGAACTATTCAGACTTTGGAGGATATGCTTCGTGCATGCATCATAGACTTTGGTAAAGGCTGGGAGAGATATCTACCCCTTGCGGAGTTCTCCTACAACAATAGCTACCACACAAGTCTTAAGGCTGCACCATTCGAAGCTTTGTATGGTCGTAAATGTCGTTCACCTATTGGTTGGGCAGAAGTTGGAGATAGCCAACTCACAGGCCCTGAGCTTATTTTGGAAACCACTGAGAAAGTAACGCAAATTCGAGATCGACTGCAAGCAGCTAGAGATAGGCAGAAAAGCTACGCCGATCAGAGGCGTAAACCCCTAGAATTCCAGGTTGGAGACAAAGTGATGTTGAAAGTCTCGCCTTGGAAGGGTGTGATACGTTTTGGGAAACGTAGGAAACTTAATCCCCGCTACATTGGACCATTTCTTATTTTGGAAAGAATTGGCCCCGTAGCTTATCGTTTGGAATTACCAATGGAATTGAGTAAAGTTCATGATGTGTTTCATGTTAGCAATCTGAAGAAATGTCTTTCAGAGGAAACACCAGTTATACCAATCAAGGATATTCGTGTGGATAAGAGTTTGAATTTTGTGAAAGAGCCGATTGAGATAATGGATAGAGAGATCAAACGACTCAAGAGGAGTCGTATTCCGCTCATCAAAGTTCGTTGGAATTCGCGGCACGGACCGGAATTCACGTGGGAACGTGAGGATGAGTTTCGAAAGAGATATCCAAAGCTTTTTACTTCGTAGATGGTTTGTTCCGAGAGAAACCCGGGACGGGTTTCTTCTGAGGCTGGGAGGATGTGACAACTGGCAAAATAGGGAGCCGTTTTAAAACCCGCATTACATTAAAAATTATAAATTTGGAATTTTTGAAAGTTTATTGTGACGAGATATTTTACGAACGTTGGTACGTGATTTTTAATCGTACGATAATTATGAGATTTGGTTATTTATTTACGGTTTGGTTTGATTCGGTCGTGATGATTTATTTTGAGATCGTTATTTTTGGCACTACATTGACTCCGGCACTAGGTTAACCTAACAATTTTAATTATGTTTTATTGTTGGATCGGATATTATTATTTTGGAACGGGTTTGGTTTGAGAAAGTCATTTGGTTATTTGAGTTTCGGGTTTAGTCCGTGTATTGACACCGGGCTACTAAATCCCCTACACCCACTATTATTATTATCATTAATATTAAAAAGTTTATTTTTTTTGAGTAAATAACATGAATCGTCCTTGTGGCCTGCGTATTTCATAAGCCAACACAACCATCACCAACATCTCACCAACTCTCTCTCTCTTCTTTTTAACACAACACCGCCGCCACCCTTATTCCACCGTAGCGCCGCCACCGCCACCCTCACACTAAAAACAACACCACCATCTTCACCATCTTTTCGAGATCTATCTTTTGGTACCAATCACGCGCTCTAACTCCCACGTTAACACCTATTTCAAATGTAATCCTCACGAGTTCATCACCACTTTTTATTATTTCTTGAAGATCTATTCGATTTGGCTTTGGTTTTGAAGGTAGGTTGAGTTTTTGACTCGAGTTGTGGGTTTGAGCCGCGACCTTGGGTCACGGTTTTCATTATCTTTTCGGGTTTATGATTTTTGAGACATGAATCAAATGGGTTTTTGATAATAATGAGTTAAATGGAGGTTTGGTATCCGGGTTTATGCTTCTTGATGGGTCGAGAACCGGCCGAGAGCTTATGCTCTCGGTTTGGGTAGTTTTTGGGTCGATTTCTTGACCTTTGATGTATATATTTGATCTTGGGTTCTTGTTTTGTGATGTTTGGTTGCTCTCGGTTATGATTGGTCGACCATTTTGGGTCGTTTGGTTTCTTGGCCGACACCCCCTAGGGGCTGTTTTGGTTCGGTTGAGCTCAAGGAGCTAGCCGAGACTCATGAGTCTCGGGTGTGGCTCCCGTTTCATGTTTTGAGCACACGTTGACCCGGGTTGAATTGGTAACTCAACCCGTTGCTTACTTGGTTTTCGGACAATATGTTACTTGTGATTTATTATTTATATTTTGTTGTGATTGTGATGTTGGGCGTTGGTATATTATTCGGACTTGATGTGGTATTTCTCGATTGCGAGTTATTATTGGAGTTGTGTTGACGAGTATGGAATTGGGGACTGATTGTGAGACGGTCTATTAGATGACGGAGATAGGATAGTTGGGTGCCATAGTCGGACCCTCATGTTGTAGCACGTGGATATGGGATTGTTTTGGACGGAGATGATTTATTTATTGTGACTTGATGCTTATTATTTGGACTTGGACTATGAGCCGAGAGTCATGACTCGGACATGTGACCAAATTCTATGACTCGATAAATATTTAAAAGTCGATATTAAAAATATACTCGTAATAATATTATTGAGAATATAATCGTTTATATACGTATATAGACGTGTTAAACGTATATATATATATATATATATATATATATATATATATATATATATATATATATATATATATATAAATGCGTATATTAATAATAAAACGATCACGAGTAAACGTTATAATAATATAACGATAGTTATTATGCTATGCAAATAGTGTAATAAATGTCGGACTATTGTTATAAATAATAACTATATAATTAATGGCGAAATAATAAGTCGGGTAAATAATAATTAAAAATGTGATTTTGTTTATAAATTAGAAACTTATCGAGTTATACGAATTGTGGTTCTTTAAAGTCTAAGTGGGCTTTATATTGTGACTTTTGTGTTGTCACGGATATATGACGATTAATATAAACATTTTATATATCAAGTGACTTATTCTAGATCGAGTTATTTGATGATATAAAATGAGAATATTAATGGGCATCGTATCCCACGACGCCCATAGGATGTGGTATATGTTTTAGGGTAATAAATTACTATATGTCTCATGGAATTTGGCCGATTCAACGATATATATAGGGAATTTATTGGACTACGATATATATCAAATAGAATCTTTTGTGCAATGTGCTTTAGGTTGGGTATAATTTTGGAACGATGTATTACGTAAATAAATATGGGAGATTATCAAATCGACGGATTTAATAAGCTTCAATAGTTATTTAAATAATATGTTGGGCTAACATTAGACCTATAGTTGGTTTATTATTTTGTTTGTTGTGGCTTTTTGGTTTGAGTTGTGTCGACCCTCCACCCATATGGTTACCAAACGTCGAATTTCAAATGAATATGAAGTCAATTCGAGAAATGGATATTTTTGGAAAGTAAAATGGAATACGTTCGGGAATGGGAATATTTGATTTTGAGGAAATGATTTCTGAACGAGTTTGATATTGTTAGGAAGTGCCGAGTCTGTAGTCGCCGTTACGTGAGTTGCTTGAGATTACTTACGTCTTTCTTCTATCGATTTCTTTTGAGGTTTTGATGGACTTGAGGTGAGTCATAGCCCCACTTTTACTCTTGAACTTTGTTTTCAATACTTGGGGTGAGAAACGTGCAAATGTTTTATGTGGACTATTATCGCTTTGTTTATTTTAAAACTTGCTATGCTTATAGAACTAGGTAGGATTTAGCGAGGCCTAGTCCCGAACTAGGTAAGCTATTGATTTGGTTATAGAGCGAGGCCTAGTCCCGAACTAGGTAAGCTATTGTTTGGTTGTTGAGCGAGGCCTAGTCCCGAACTAGGTAAGCTATTGGATTGATTTTAGAGCGAGGCCTAGACTTGAGCTAGGTAAGCTATTGATTGGATTGATTTGAGCTATAGTGTGCACCTATAGGGTTGATTATTTTGGTTGGATTATTTCGGTTGGATGATTGAGGCCTAGTCTAGCTAGCAAGCGTTTTGCGTATATGTCCACTATATTGAATTATGAATCTAAACCTATGATCTCACCAGCGAAAGCTGACTTTTAGCACGTTTTCTCAGGTAATTAAGTGATGCTCTATGGATGCTTGGGATTGGAGGCTTGGCATTTGGCACCGGTTATGGATCTATATTTCTAAAACTCTGATAACTATTGTGGACCTATATTTATTTCTTTTGGGCCTGACTTTGGATGATTTTGGGATAAATGTAAACTTTAAAACCCCGCGTGGTTGTATTTTTATTATGTTTACTTTATATCGTTCTTTCATGACTTTGAATGGATACCAATCCCCGCATCATCTCATCTCATTATCTTTTGTATTTTCTAATTTCAAAGTTAAGTTTTTCAGTTGTAATTTGAAAAATTCAAGTTTAATGAAAGTTTGATTTTAGTTAATTCAAATATCTGTTTAAGCTGTTTACTTTTTATAAATTCAACTCTCTTTTATTGCTTATAAAAAGTCTAGTGAAGGTGTAGTTTAAAAACATCAAACTCAGAAAGTCAAAAAAAATGAAAATGGTGGAAAGAAAAGAAAAGGAGCAGTTGCAGAATAGGAATGAAGAGGTTTAGAGCTAAAGGGAGCAATAGGTTGTGATTTGTGTTAAATCTCAGATTGACTCCTAACTTGGATGTCAAGTAAGTTTTTGTTGAACCACACTTATGTTAAAATATTTGTTGCCTGCTAGTTTGTGATTAATTGTCACTTAATTCTGTTTATTTGGAACCATGTTAGATTAGTATAACCTCAGTAGTTGTGTTTATGTTTTAAATCTTGCATTTCATTTGAAAATTCTTGAATTCAGTAGGTATAGGGTTGTTTGGATCAAGGTAGTCGACTGATCATTTGCCATATTCTGTGGTCACAAACTATTAGGACTTGATTCTAAGGTATAATTAGAGTGGTTGATGCTTAGTAATAGGAGTTTTCTAGTTAAGAAGTCAAAATTACTTTCAACTTACAATGAAAGTTTAACTGTCAAACATTTTTGCACCCAAATCTCCCAATCAGTTATAAAAGTGCATAAGCTCAGCTAATTTAGTCTTATTTCAGTCTAATAAATCACTTTCAGTGACTTAGAATCAGTAGAATCTCAGTTTAGTCAATTTTTGCAAAAAATTCCAAAAGTCAAAGTTCACATTATCCTGAAAATCCAAAATTTCCAAGAATTATTATGAATTTTGTGTTAGGTTTTAAGTTCTGAAATTTCTTGAGTACTATGTGTCACAGCTGAACTTTGAAATCCAAGTGGTGTTTTATTTTTGTGATTTTTCTAAGTGTGTCCCACAGCCCACCAATAGTAGATAGGAACCGAACTGTCTCACGACGTTCTAAACCCAACTCACGTACCACTTGAATCGGCGAACAACCGAACCCTTGGGACCTTCTTCAACCTTGATTCCTGACGTGAACGGCCGCTTTCTTGGAACTAATTCATAGGCGCTTGAAATTCGTTATAGAACTAACACTATATATTCCTGACGTGAACGGCCGTTGAGCGAAACTCTTGGCATCCTCCTCTTATGAGGGGATAGGAGTGAAAGAATCATTATAAAACTACGAGGTCGCCCCCACTTCTTAGAGCTCTCTTGCTACCCAAGAAGAGAATTGTCCAGTTATGGCGAGGAATAGGTCTCTATCCAGATGATAGATTGAAGAAGAAAGCGATGTGTGCCCTGCCTTTCCTCGAAAGGTACTTGGACGAGAATGAAGAAGATCATCCTCGCTCGTAGATAAAGAAAGGAAAAAGACTGAGATGGAGCATGCTCATGACAAGATCCCGAACTCCGGGCTCCCCTGTACCCATTTTTGACCCAAAATCCAATTGACCATAACTTGTTCAATTCTGGGATATTGGGGGTGTTCTTGGGTGTTTTGGACAGCCCCCTGGTTAGTATCTAGGAGTTAGGAGTTAGGTTTCCTCTTAGAGCTTATTAAGTGCTTATAATTAAGCCCTTTTTTGGCTTATGTAACCACTGCTGCTGCAATTTTATTGTTGTTGTCCTTAGTGTTTGTTCTTGGTGTTCTGTTTGTTCTCATTGGAGTTCTTGTTTATGTTATAGTTGTTTATAAGTATTGTTAGGATTATTGTTGTTATCATTGCTTAAGTCGTGCCCACTTTAGATCATTGAGCTTATTTAAATGCTTGGTCTGCTTTTGCCTATTCGTTGTTCTTGTTGACTGCTTGTCCGAATTTCCTAATTTGTTGTTAATCTTGTAGATGTTGTTGTTATTTGTTGTTGTTACGAGCCTTAGTCTTGTTTAAAAGTGTTTGGTTAGTTGTGCAATAATCAGTTACAAGAAGGATACATAGATTTTTAAATCGTAATTTTCAAAGTCGTTCTTGATATTTGGAACTAAGTTGGAAATTTGAATCTGGATTTGGAAGAGTTGTTAGTCAAAAGGGTGTTTGAGTGTTACTGTTTGGGAAAGTAATCTAAAAAGAAAACTAAAAAAATATAAATTTGGTGTAAAAAAAAAAAGATAGGCCTGGGTTTCGAACCCCTGACCTCAGGCATACAACAAACATACAACACAACTCCTTTCCACACGCTCTGGGGCACCAGTTCCATCAGAGTTTCCCCTTTCAAATCTTTTATCACTAAATTTTCCTAATAAGTCGTATGGACTGTTAGCTTATTACAGCTTATTTGACACAGCTTATTCAAGTTTAGAATTTTTCCTAGGATTGTAATAGTACAAAATAATTTCCAGCAAAATTTCAGATTTTTCTCATTGTTAAATTATTTATTAGAATTTAATTTAGGAAAATTAGTATTTAACTCATAATAATTAGAATTTTATTTGAAAAATTAATTTTCTTTTTTCAAAAATTTTCTTTTATCTTTTAGTGTGTAAGAAAATTAATTAGAACCCCGTAGGACGTTTGGAACATAAAATTCGCGTTTTATCTTGCGCTCTCGCATTATTTTTAACTAAGGTTCGCGTTTTTTTAATTTGTTTGACGTTTTAGGATTCCCGATACCTAGTTATGTTTTCCTGTAGTGTTTTAGGTATTTCTTAGTTTGTTAGTTGCCTTAGATTAATTTATTTTTACTTTCGTTCGTTAAATTTCAATTTCGTTAATTTAACGTATCATAAAACCAAATAACCTTTCCAATCATACAAGATTTTAATCCAATCTCATTCGAAGTTTTCCATTCACACCTCGTTGGGGTACGACCCGGGAAATCACTTCCCGGTCTCACAACTTGAATATCACTTTCACAAGTTTTGCGAGGTAATCGTTTTCCTAAGCGGTTTACTCGTATTACTTCACGTTTATTTGTCTCACGACAAAGTAAACTTCACGTTTGTTGATATTTTGATAAATTGTTGTTTACACACACCAAAATACAACGAATCACCCCCCCCCCCCCCCCCCCCCCAACTAAACGCACCCTCTGTTCCCGAGTTTATTTTTTTTTTGGAGTGAAAAAGAAAGGTTTGGGATGATAGTAAAAAAGAAATTATGTTCTTGAGATTTTTTAGGAGAGAAAAAGAAAGTAAAGGATGGTAATTGGGATGATATGGAATGAAATTACACTCTGTTCCCGAGTATAAAACAGAAATAAGAGAGATGGAGAAGGAAAAAAGAGAGAAGTAAAGAAGAGAGGAATAAGAAATTATTTTTTTATCTTATGTTCCTTAGTTGGAAAGAAAAGTGAATGATGCAACAAATAAAAGCTTTAAAAATCAACTTCACACCTTTTCATCATAATTTGGGAAGTAAAGTAGGATAATAATTTTGATGTAATTTACTATCTTTTACTTTCATCTCCCATCCTAAAAAATCTCAGGAACACATTTTTTTTTTTATTATCATCCCAAACATTTCCCTTTCACTTCAGAAAATAAACTCGGGAACAAAGTGCTAATTATAAAGTTTTTTTTGTTTTTTTGTTTTTGTTTTTTTTTTTTTTTTTTTTTTTTTTGTTTTTTTTTTTTTTTTTTCAAACTCAGGAATACATAATAAAAAATTATTTCTTATACATGAAGGCATACGTACAAACAGCAGGGTAAGATTTATAAATTCAATGTAAGCGTTTGTTAGTTCGAGTCTTGTAAGGATATTGTTTTGTGAGTGTGAAAGAATTTTTATTTTGGAAATTATGACATTACATTTTTATTAAATTAACATAATTGTTAAATAATCAGATAACAAAAGCACAGTTACTAAATATTAAAAGATTTCATGAATTTTCTCTTTTTCAATTCATAGAAGTATGACTAAAGATATATAAACTCGAGGAAAATTCAAATGCATACTCTTATTTTGGTACATACCAATGGACAAATCCCAACCATCCATCTAGTTTTATCTAATGGTGGGGATTAACCTAAAATTAAATGGGGAAACATAAGTCCATGTTTTTTTCTTTGTCTTTTTTATTATTCATTTCTTTCTTTCTTTTTTTTCTTTTTTTTTTTATTTCTTTTTTTTCATGTTCATGGGATTTTTGTTTTTTTTTTGTTTCTTTTTTGTGGGTGTCCTTTTTTTCACGATTTTTTTTTCTTTCTTTTTTCTTTTTTTCTTCTTTTTTTTTTCTTTTTTTCTAATTCAAGTTCTTTTTTCTAATAAACGTTTTTTTCGCTTTCATACATTTTCGTCTGTTTTCATACGTTTTCGTCCGTTTTCATACGTTTTTGTCTGTTTTCGTAGGTTTTCGCCCGTTTTCATATATTTTCGCCCGTTTTCGTCCGTTTTCATACGTTTTTGTCAGTTTTCTTACGTTTTTGGCCGCTTTCTTACGTTTTCGCCCGTTAACGTCTGTTTTCATACGTTTTCATATGTTGTCTTACATTTTCGTTCGTTTTCATACGTTTTCGTCAATTTTCATACGTTTTCGTTCATTTAAATACGTTTTCGTCCATTTTCTTTCGTTTTCGTCCATTTTTCATACGTCTTCGTCCGTTTTCAGACGTGTTTTTACACTTTCATACGTTTTTGTTCGTTCTCATACATATTCGTCCGTTTTCTTACGTTTTTGTTCGTTTTCATTCGTTTTCATACATATTAGTCCGTTTCTTACGTTTTCGTTCGTTTTCATACATATTCGTCCGTTTTCTTACGTTTTCGTTCGTTTTCATACGTTTTCGTTCGTTTTCATCCGTTTTCTTTCGTTTTCGTCCATTTTTCAAATGTTTTTGTCCTTTTCATACATGTTATTACACTTTCATACATTTTCGTTCATTTTCGTCCGTTTTTTCATTCGTTTCCGTCCCTTTTTTCATTCGTTTTCGTCCGTTTTTAAATATTTTTGGCAATTTTCAGACATTTTCATATGTTTCTAAATATCACAAGTGATATTCTGAATATCACAAATTATATTCTGAATATCACAAGTGATATTCTGTGATATTCTAAATATCACAAATTATTTTCTGAATATCACAAGTGATATTCTGTGATATTTAGAATATCATAAGTGATTTTTTGAATATCACAAGTGATTTTCTGAATATGCAGAATATCACAAGTGATACTATGAGTACCACAAATGATATTCCGGATATCATAAGTAATATTCTGTGATATATTACTGGTGATACTACATGTATGACACTTTTCACTTTTCACATTACCATATTAAACTAAATACCACTCAAAACAAATCCAAAGTAGTAGAAAAGATGGTGATGATGGTGAAACTTTTCCCTTGTTTGGACAAGTATGTCTATTATGATCAGTTAAACTACAAATATTACAACCCTTCTTTTGGTTCTTACTTTTCTCAATAGCTTTTTCACGTCCACCCTTAATATGGTCATTCTTATGTCCTTTAGGAAGATTCTTTATACCCATAAAATCTTGAACAATATCACAAACTTTTCAGGGTGGAAGACTTGGCAAATCAGTCTCAACTTTTGACTTTAGCTCTCTCAGGTTGTCTACAAAAGAAGTCTAGTATCATAGACAGCTTATCAGTAATTACAACAATAAGAAACAGATTATCAAACATATCACTGGTGATACTACACATATATCAAACATATCATTGGTGATACTACACATATATAAAGCATATCACTAGTGATACTACACATATATCAAACATATCACTGGTGATACTACACATATATCAAACATATCACTAGTGATACTACATATATATCAAACATATCACTAGTGATACTACACATATACCATCGGCAAAAACATTTATTGTGTTTGTCTATTACAGTGAAAGGCACAAAAACCATCTTATACATAAAAAATACGTAATTAATACCTTGGTGTAAAATCCAATAATGATCTTCATTATATACTCAACATTAAACTCAGAAACAACACGAAAAATGCCAAGAACTCCATAAGCTTTTTCGGTATTAGTCCATTTTTTTTAGAATATTTGTGATTTTCTGAATATCACTTATGATATTCTGAATAGCACTTGTGATTTTCTTATGTTATCGTCCGTTTTCATACTTCGTCCGTTTTCATATGTATTAGTCAATTTTTTTTCCTTTTTCGTCTGTTTTTATACGTTTCTGAATATCACAATTGATATTCAGAATATCACTTGTGTTTTTTCTGAATATCAATGGTGATATTTTAAATATCACTTGTGATTTTCTGAATATCTATCACTTGTGATTTTCTGAATATCACTTACAATTTTCATGTTACAAAACATTTGTTGAATATCACTTGTCAAATTTAGAAAATCACTTATGATATTCAGAATATCACTTGTGATACTCTGAATATCACAGAGTATTACTTATGATATCCGGAATATCATTTGTGGTACTCATAGTATCACTTGTGATATTCTGCATATCACAGAAAATCACTTGTAATATTCAGAATATCACTTGTGATATTCTGAATATCACAGAATATCACAGAATATCAATTGTGATATTCTGAATATCACAGAATATCACTTTGATATTCAGAGTATAACTTGTGATATTTAGAATATCACAGAATATCACTTGTGATATTCATAATATAAATTTGTGATATTCAGAATATCACTTGTGATATTTAGAAACATATGAAAACGTATGAAAATTGCCAAAAACATTTAAAAACGGACGAAAACGAATGAAAAAAATGGATGAAAACGTAAGAAAATGAACAAAAATGTATGAAAACGAAAGAAAACGTATGAAAGTGTAAAAACATGTATGAAAAGGACAAAAACGTTTGAAAAATGGACGAAAACGAAAGAAAACGGATGAAAACGGACGAAAACATAAGAAAATGGACGAATATGTATGAAAACGGACGAAAACGTATGAAAGCGTAAAAACACGTCTGAAAACGGATGAAGACGTATGAAAAATGGACGAAAACGAAAGAAAATGGACGAAAATGTATTAAAACGAACGAAAACGTATGAAAACGAACGAAAATGTAAGAAAACATATGAAAACTTATGAAAACAGACGTTAACGGGTGAAAACGTAAGAAAGCCGACGAAAACGTATGAAAACGGACAAAAACGTATGAAAACGGGCAAACATATATGAAAACGGGTGAAAATGTACAAAAAGAGACAAAAACGTATGAAAACGAACGAAAACGTATGAAAACAGACGAAAATGTATGAAAACGAAAAAAACGTAAAAAAACGTTTATTAGAAAAAAGAACGTGAATTAAAATAAATAAATAAATAAATAAATAAATAAAGGACAAAAAAAAAATGTAACAAAAAAAAACCTTGAAGCGTTAAAAAAAAGACAAAACAAAAAAAATGAATAATAAAAAAAGACAAAAAGAAAAAGAAAAAGGAAAAAAAAAACATGGACTTATGTTTCCCAATTTAATCTTAGGTTAATCTACACCATTAGTAGATTAATCTCCACCATTAGATAAAAATGGATGGTGGGGATTTGTTCATTAGTATGCACCAAAATAAGAGTATGCAAAATAAAATGCCTCATATAAACTCTCGAACATGTTTCCATTATTTAGATACTATATATTCTTTCCTAAAGATAATTACTATATTTTATTGGACCATTAACATAAAATAAAGCCCATAATCAATCCTATAAAACCTACCGCACATCCAGAGTCTAATTCGATTCCCCTTTTCCACAAACTTAAATTTCAATGGCTTTAATGATTGAGGATAAGAATTCGAGCCCACCTTCAGGTAATTTAAATTGAGTCTTTTATACACGTTTTTGTTGTTATTATTTGATTCATAACTAGGTTGGCGACGGACCGCCGCGTTGCGGCGTTGTTTCACGTCGTCGATCATTGCATGGTATTATTATTTTTTAAATAGAAAGTGGGCCGGTGAAAAGAATGAATTTCATAATAACAATATTAACAAAAAAAAAAAAAAGGTAAAATTTGGAGATAATTGTTAGCATACATGACCAAATACTGCATTTCAAAGGTAGCTAAATTGTTTTCTCATACATTGAAATTTGCAAAACTTAATAACAACGAATTAGTAAAATCAATCAATTGTCAACTGATATACGTCTGCCAAATATATACATACTTTAGTTTGTGAACATACGGACCCCGCCGTTCAAGCTTTGATGTAGACAATCTCCAGTCGTACGAAGCGGCTAAAATAGCATTTGCCTCGATCCCAAGCTCAATGCACCATTTAACCCATTAAGGACATGTATGATAAAGGAAGACAGGAGACGAAAGACAAAAAGTAAAAGGAAATTCGCAGAAAAGTAATCAATGGTGGCTTCACTTGCCTGTGTAGCCAGATATATTGAAGATAATTCATCTCGTAGAACTGATAAAAACAGTTGTAACTGCTTTCTTTCGGAAACAATTGCGTAGCCTGAGCTCATTTTCATAATCCGTCCACAGTGGCTTTAGTGCATGCCTCAGCACTCGATATTCGGACTATTGCTTGGACTATAGCTCCAATATCCTGCCAAAAGTAACGTTTATTTGAAATTGACACTGAAAAGGGGAACAAAAAAGAAAACCTTGGATTTCTGCATTGCGTTTGCGGCTTCAGGTGCTGGTGTTCTTGATTGTTGTGGTCCCTTACAACACCCCCTTTATACCATGAAAACTATTCATACAGCAAAAAAGAAGCAAGAATAAAGAAATATTATGAATAAAATGTATAGTAGAGGGAAAATGCGTTTAAAGATTTTAACTCACTTTGATTTGTATCACGTGTAAGTACATTGATACCATCATTCACACCTGTAATAATCAATATACGTCAAAAACTACTCCAAAACATCCTCTAAATCCGAGATTCAACAATTTTCTGTTAATATTTATTACAATTTTTACTTACATGTGGATTTTACATTGTCAAGCAATCCTTGGATCTGACATCCTGTTTGAAAATCTTGCTTCACAGAATAATGTATGCCTGCAAGTCTGCAACGTACAGCCTGGTACACATGAAAAGGAAAGATATTGTGGTTAGTTTTTGTCGTCATATAACCGATGCAGAAAATTCTGAACATACGACGCCATACACACAAATCTACATACGGACACACGTGTGATCATACATACATACACACACAGATACATGTACGCGTAAGTAAATATGATTTAGCATATAGTACCGTGATAAAGTACTATGCTTTCTAAGTTCTACACAGTACATACACATTAAAGTCTCGATGACCTATACAAATATTTCTTAAAATTTTCCAATTACATCAGCGAAGTATCGGTATTTTTCTAATTCCGGGTTGCCCAGCGAAGATACGGGTCGAATACCACCCAATGCCCTATGATTAGCTCGGATTCGCAAGAAAAAACAATATATGGGCAGAAACGACAATAGTTTTCTTGTAAATGACCATTAATGTAACAAAAAAATATACATACCTTCAAACCCACAACCTTCATATTCAAACACACAATAACAATAGTTTAGAGAATTGTTTTGGTTGTAAGTTATATTATGCTTTCTATCTTAATGATTGCACTTCCAGCCAAATAACTTTACTTGTAATCACTTCAATTAACGAAACACAACAAAAAGTTCACTATTTTTCAAAGTTGTTACGATTTTTTAACATATTGTACCTGGTATGCATTTCCTGTACTTTGGTCCATATGTTTTTGGTTTCGAGAAAGTGGCTTCTTGTTCCTCTAAAATCAATGTTAAATAAGCTGGCTGTATTTGGGAGAAGTGCAGTTTTCCAGTTGAGTGTTAGGAAAAGTACACGTCGGCAAGTTTAAGGTTCCGTCTCATGTCTGCAACTAAAACTGACCTTAACCCAACCATAGGGTCCAATGGGTTGGTTTGGTTGTCGTGTTGTTAGCAAGTCGCCACAATAATCTGTGAATAACAAATTTGCATAAAAGTGACGCCCACTTAAAGAAAAAAATGGCAGGAAGCTTATATAGAGAAAGTACAGTAACGAAGATGCAAACCTAGTATGGTCCGTTCTTTTTAGATGAGTTGCTCCCAATGTTGCATCATTTGTGCAGCATCCTGTATCATTTAGTTGAAACATAAACGCAGATAAAAATTAACAAATCATATTCTATAATCAGTATTTCATGTTTCATACTACTATGTAATCAAAAATTAACTGCATTCAACATTTATGGATTACATGGTTAATTTTTGCGTTACCACCTTGAAATCCAAACTTTCCAACCATTTTTGAAACCGACGTTATCCCTGCACAATTTAACCATGTAAGTTTCACCCACGAAAGAATCACAATGTACACAGTAAGCCCATGTACTACATCAATGCAGCTTATTTGACATGATTTCTACAATGTGAACCGGTAATTTTAATTAGTTGTAGACTCAATATTGGAGTATAAGTTGTTACTCTTTAACACATAACTGGTTTGTCATACCAATGAAAATGTTCATGTTCATCTTCATCTTCAAACCTGAAAATCGTAACCCTTTTACATTAAATTATTCCAAATTCCTGATTGAAAGAATAAAACACAATGAATTAAAAAAAGGAAAAAAGGAAACGGCAATAACATAAAACCACCAAAAGCAGCAACCTTTACCATGACTGATTCTTACCTATTGGCTCTAATCACAGCACAGCTTGGAAGTGTCCCAGTCTGATAAGGAAAGTGATGGCGGATTTGGAAGATGTTGGATAGTTATGGAAGACAGTGGAGGTTTATCCGTATAAAAAAAAGGAAACCATACATTGGATCGGGCCGCAGGTAGCAGGCCAAAAAAAAGTGCGGGGAGCCCATACACATGACACGACGTCGTTGCAAACCACATTTAATATATACAAGTTGTTGTTCCTGTCATATCAGGAAACCGTAAACATAACTTACATGGATTAGGCCGAATTACTATAGAGAATGCATCAATCATAAATGGAATGACACAATTTCTGCAACAAAGGTGAAACTATTTCATAAGATTATAACTTTATAAGTTTCTGAAATTTCATGGCATAGTGCTAGAAGTGAGCTGAATTCTCTATAAAAGGCCAAAAAAGCTTTTCATGACAAATTGATAATGTGTCGATGCTGATTAAGCCTAATATCCGTAGAACATGCATCTATTACATCTGGAATTGAGACAGATTCTCCAACAAAAGGCACCGTGTTTCATACCGATGTAGCTTCAATCATGTGAATAATAGGACTATCACATTACAGCAAAGTTTTACATGTAACAAAAGATGCAGATACATCCAACTGATAAAAATCTAAAGAGAGTCGATGAAACCATTTGTATCTAAAAAAAGAGCAACAAAGCAAATCTAAGCAGTTAGGAAAACTCACCACAAACGCAGTCTTCTCAAGCAATTCATCAAACACTTGGTAGGCACCAAATCTACCAAAGATATTAACAACAAAAGTGAATCCCAAAATCATAACTAAACCCTTAGATTCATATGATATGAGTTAGAAAAGCATACCTTCTAAGCGAAAGATTCTAGTTAGTCTCATCCACAAATCGGAGTACCCCCCCCCCCCCCCCCCCCCCCAATCCTCAGCCATCGCACCACCACATAAGCAACCGACCATCGCATAACTTTTTTGCTGTTTTTCACACACAGAGAGATAGAGAGGAGGTTGGAAGAAGATGGATGATTATTCTAGAACTGAACATCCGTATGAAAAGAGGATGAAGCTTCCTGAAATTTGTACCACACAGAAAATGGACCGGAAGAAACAGGATTGGGCAAGAAGATGCAGGCCGAAAAAAAGGGGGAGCCCAATGAGATGACACGACGTCGTTTCAAACCACATTTAATATATATATTAATAGCTATAATCACACAATCTTTTCACTTTCATTAGATTTGTGCTCCGTTATTATATTTTTTTTAACAACATGCATGTTGCATATACTACTTATTAATATATGACGCATCCTTGTATACTTGATATTTGTCTACAATTTTTTTTTTTTTTTTTTTTTGATTTATGATGCTATATAAGTGGAACTTGGTTTTGTTTAACAAATTAACGCTGTAGATCACAATTCTAATAGTTGTATGATGCAGATAAGAAAACTATGGTGGTTTATCTTCCACAAGACGTAATATTGTTTCAGATAATAACACGGGTTCCACCAAAATCTGTATTCCGTTTTAAGTGTGTTTCCAATCAATGGAACTCGATCCTGATGTCAGATAGGTTCAGACAGATGCACAGTCGCAACCTTCTAAAAGACCCCCATCTGAAAGACCAAAAACTCTTCTTTTATTCTATAGAAGCAGCAATGTTCTTCACCATCGACTGTGAATCGCCGCCTGATAATGCTCCAAGCAGCCGCCCTTTACCACAATTCATAGCCAGTCCTCCTGAATATATAGGTATACTAACATCTTTTCATGGGCTGATATGTTTAGGCATAGCAAAGAATATTGATCCTCAATACTCTGATATTATTTTGTGGAATCCTTTGACAACTGAGTATAAGAGGTTGTCTAAACCATCCAATCCTGATCACATGGAATGCTACAATCGTTATGGAAAAGGACACGCATTGTACTACAGTTCTTGTGATGACGACTACAAGCTTCTAGTTGTAACAGATCAGTCTGGCAATGTTTACATATACTCTTTGAAATCTGACTCATGGAGAAAGTTAGACAGGAAGGCCCCCTTTGAAGATTATTGGAGACCAGGTTTTTGCTTGAACGAAAATATCTATTTTCTCCGCGTATCAACTAATGATTCCATCAGGTTTGACACAACAGCTGAGAGGTTCCATAATATAAGAACTCCCCCTTTTTATAATGATGATAATAAACCATACTCCACCATTACTGTTTACAAAGGGTCCATTCATTTATGTGTCAAGTGCGACATTTGGCGAGCTGATATCTTGAATAGCACCTGTATCGAGCTGTGGAAGTTTAATGCAGATGAAGATATCTGGAGTAAGGTGGTAACCTATCAGCTCATGACCACCTGTCCTATTCGCTGTTTGTATCCAGTGCACTTGATGAGCAACGGAAACTGGCTCATGATGGATGGAGGTCGTATCTGTCAAGTAGATCTCAAGAAGAAGAAGAAGAATACTAAAGACAAAAACAGTCACAAGAGCAAAGTCAAAAATAAAAGCAAAGGAAATTGCTATGACGAATACAATTTGTTGTGTTCTACCGACAGTAGGGGTTTATGGCCTCAAGACTTCAGATACACTGAGACGTTTGTGTCACCTAACCAGTATATGAAGTAGCATCTATCATCATCATACTCTTTCAATATGATTATCCTTCTATGTGCGTCTTTTAAATTAAAATGCTGACCACTATGTGTAAGAACGGTCTTAAACTATTTTGTCATATGGCAGTGAGCATAATTAGTATAATAATGAAATGGAACATCATCATTATCACTAATAATTCATACATAATTAACGCTGCCAAGAACCATGTCAATTTACGGATTAATGTTCTGTGTCGTGCATAATGAATCGTTTAAAAATTTATAAACCATTGGGGCATTGGGCTAATGGCATGGCAACACTTCCCCTTTCCCACTACAAACGTCTAGCTAACCGGTTAAAGAATTACTATTGGAGAAATAAGTTATGGGTTGAATCTCGTTATAAGTAGTCATATCGCGCCCACTCTTTCGAAGGTGTGAGGACCACACCTGTAATATAACCGAACCATAAGGACGAGGTTTTCAAATCAATCTTTACTTAATTTGGACTCTGATATAACATGAATGACTGATATCTATGTGGCAAAATGGATCGCATGTAAGTGACGGTACACCCCTTCCCCTCCTTTTTTTTTTTTTGTTAACCATGATTTCCGACCTTTTAGCCGACTAATCCACGGGGTTTGAACACTCCTTCACACAGCCTCAAACCAGGTAAAGCTCTCCATTTTCAGAAGGTTGGCGTGGCCACATAAGGTTGTTGGTGTGGCCCATCCCTCATGCAGTCATCCTGAATTGAATATCCACATTGAGCTAAATCCATTACTTCCAAATTCTAACACCAAAACCAGTTAACAAGATAAAACCATACAAATTATAGTATACCTACCTTGCACCTTCTGAGAAAAAAACAGCGCCATGTAAAAGAACAAACACAATTAGTAAGATAAAATAAAAATCATAAAAACGACACAATAGGCTTCAGAAAAACTCAAAAAGAAAGACATTCTAATCCAAGTCAACTAATTTTTGCAGGTCACTTCACAAACAACAAGGAAGACACAAAATCTGGCACATTTGGTGCTTCAACTTACAAAGAAAGAGGAGTGCAGCTCTATGGACCGCTCATCGGGCCTGATAGGTGATGATAGCATATAAAAAAATGATGACATAGTTAAATGAAAAAAAGAAATAAAATTTTGATTAAAAGCGATGATGATTTTAATTTTCATAAGCAGGGGTTCATCGGTTCGGTTTTCGGGTTTGTGGGTTATATGGTTCGAGTTCATCGGTTTGAAATTTTTTTATATCAAAATCAAAACCAACCAAACCAATTATAGAACGGATAAAACCAAACCATCACCAAACAAGAATTCGATTTGTTTCAGTTAAAACCAAGAAAACCAAATTCATGTAAACTTCATAATATAATCAGAAAGTCATAAATAAAGACTTAAAAGTTCAAATAATATTAACAAATCAAAAGTTCTTATAAAGTGCTCTAGCAAATCAACAAAACTTAACGAAATTAAAATGAAGGTACTAGTAGATGATACGATATAGGAGCTTGATTGTTCATCTTTTTTTATTAACGCTCTGTTCTCAAGTCAAATTTTAAAAGAATAAAAGGGGATGGGATGGGAAGGGGAAAGTAGGGAATGACACAGTGAAGAAAGTGGTTATTTTTATTTATGTTCTTGAGTTTCTATTTTAAGTTGGAAGGAAAGGAATAAAATCTACCCATATTACCAATATACCCTCAAAACATAATTTAATCTATCACATTTATTAGTTGTATCCACCGAGAGTTGCAACCTGATATGATGTCGACACAATCCTAATGTAGTTTGTAACTTTGTGTGACGAATTGGCCATAAGAACTGAAATCTGCATGATTCTTTATTCGAGGTGTTATTAAACTGAAAATATGTAGTTTGTAATTTTGCATCTTGAGCTGTTTGAGTAAGCTTATTGTCTGGGTTTTATTTCTCTTATATAAGATGATTCCTTTATGTCTACTTTAATAGACGAATATTATAATTATGATTATTGGGATCATTACATGTTAGTCATATGTTACCCGTTCTTCATAAGATCGTTGTTATAGTATTCTACAGATTTATTCTTATTCGATATGTAAATATCTTTTTATCGAGCCCATTTTAAGATTCAAAGATTTTTTTTTGCTGACTTTTTTTTTGCCTTTTAAAGAATGCATGAAAAAAGTTGTGCTACTTTCTAGTGTACTAAGTAGAATTGTACAATATATAAGGGCTATACCCGTTCCCTCCTGATCATCCCAAATATGGGAAGATTACAAATACACAGAAAAGTCCATCCCTTCCCACTTTCCCGTACCCTACCTTTCCATCTTAAAAGAACACAAGAACGCCCCTTTTTTTAATTTTTCTTCCCATCCCCTTTCATTACTTAAAAAAAAAAAAAAAAAAAAAAAAAAAAAAAAAAAAAAAAAAACTCGAGAACAGAGCGTAAGAGATGTTCTATGAAATAATGTTAGGAGTATATGATACGACATATGAAATTTTTAGGATAGTTTTTTAGAATTTTTTTTAAAGATATTTTGAAATTTATTATTATTTGTTTGAATGATAGGATAGGAACTATGTGTATAATTTAATTTTTAAGGCATGAGTGTATATAGGTTTTTTCAGTTTGGTTTGATTTGGTTATACTTTATCAAATCATACATCAACCCAAATACTGATTAAATACTTTTATTCAGTTTCAAACCAAATATACACCAAAAAAAATTATGATTCAATTTTATTTGGTTTCAGTCTGTTTTATTTTACAATTTACTCGTTGTCAAACCAAACACTAAACACCTATATATAAAGTGGGTTTGTTAACTTTTAAAAACTGAAGGGGTTGTTTTTGTAACTTAAACAACAACAACAAATATCTATATAGCACACCAAATAAAACCAAACTTAGATTCTCCTATAAAGATCATTGTTGCAAAAACCAAAGTACTACTAGAATATCACACGTGGCGCATGATAGCATGAGTGGTAAAAAGTGTTAGGGCGCATTATAGCAAAAACCACCAACCAACACCACCTTGATAAATACGCTAGAGAAAAGAACCTTCTCGAACTGATTATATCAGAAGAACAGCTGTTTTGCTTGTACGGAATTTGATTTAATTTTTTAATATATATAGCTGTTTTAGGTATGATTAGATTTACTACTTGTTTGATTAGATAGACGCCAAGATATATAGTGTAGTACCACTTATTTAGGGGGTGTTTGTTTTCGGCTTATATAGCTGGCTTATGGCTTATTTGATTTTGGGCTTATGTTTCATAAGCTCACTTTCTGTGGCTTATTTTGAAACTTGTGAGATTGTATAAACTTATCATGACATGATAAGTTTATTTAAGCAAGAAAATCTCAAAATAAGCCACAAATAGTGAGCTTAGGAAACATAAGCCGAAAACCAAATAAGCCATAAGCCGGCTATATAAGCCGAAACAAACACCCCTTAGGTAGGCTGGCTTATTATGGCTTATGTGGTTTTTGGCTTATGTTTCGTAACCTCACTTTTTGTGGTAACTTTTTTTCGGCTTATATAAACTTATTATGACATGATATGCTTAGGGGGTGATTGTTTCGGCTTATATAGCCGGCTTATGTCTTATTTAGTTTTGGCCTTTGGGCTTATGTTTCGTAACCTCACTTTTTTGTAGCTAATTTTGCAACTTTTTTGGATTATATAAGCTTATTATGATATAATAAATATGTATAAGTAGAAAAGTTTCAAAATAAGCCACAAAAGTGAGCTTATGAAACATAAGCTGAAAACCAAATAAGCCATAATCCGGCTATATAAGCCGAAACAAACACCCCCTAAACTTATTTAACGGGCTTATGGCTTATGTGGTTTTCAGCTTATGTTTTGTAAACTCATTTTTAGTGGCTTATTTTGAAACTTTTCGGCTTATTTCATCTCATAATAAGTTGATATAAGCCTAAAAGTTTCAAACAAAAAGTGAGCTTACGAAATCGTACCCCATGTATGAGAATGTTCTGTTCACCAACCAAATGGTTGTGGGTCATGTCCTGCTTACGACTTTGTGAGATTGATTTGTTGTGTATATATTGTCACATAATTAGTTGTCGTCCTAAAAAAAAAAAAAAAAAAAAAAAAAAAAAAAAAAAAAAAAAAAACCCGGAAATCCCGCTATATAAGCTTAAACAAACACCACCTTAAACAGTGGTGACGAACACCTTTTAGGTTTTGTGTCAATGCTCCTATTTGAAAAGCTCAAAAAAGAAGTGTTTAACTTTTACGTCGTCATAATTAGAGCTCCGTCTATTTTACCAAACGCGTCACTTTACTGCGATCAAGTTATTGAGTTTTAGTTAGGTAGTAGATGCTTTTACGTATTTGGATGGAAGTTGATAGTTTATCCTTTGATTAGTTGTTTTGGATTTTATTTAGCTTAGTTGAAATAAGCTAAGAAGTAAAGAGAGATACTACCTTATGTAGCGTTGTTGTGTGTTGATAAGCTATTTTTGTAAACGAGCTATTGCAAGGGGCAGATATATGTTATTCTCATTGTAGTTATCTTAAAACAGGACATGTTAAATGCTAAATACATAGAATTGCGAGAGGATTAGAGTCTTCCACATAGTGTACGAGTTTCTCAGATCTTGGGCCTTAAACTTTATGTGGTGTTAGAGGTAGTAGAGTTAATGATAAAAGCATCACAAGGTTTGGATGTTTCCTTTAGAATAAACGCATTACGATTAGGATGGCTGTTGTTCTGGTTATTTGACTGTTTAAGGGGGTGTTTGGCTTAGTTAATTTTGATGGGCTTATGAGCTCATCAGACTTTTAATAAGCTAATCACCCCATTGAATAATCTAAGACGAACGCCCTATCCATAATCAGGGGTCCGGAATTGGGGATTGTCATGTTCAGTTATTGATCAAGAAATATAGAGTCAATTGGGCAACGTTGGTCTAAGACATACCTCTTAAACGTAAACGGATTTACTGTTTACTAACGTGTTTCACCTTAATTTGCTATCTACTCTAACATAAAATTTAAGAGGTCTCTTGCTCATGGCATTTCCTAGCTTAGTTTTTCTATATGAGGCTTAATTTTAAAGGGTCGATTGGTATAGCTGACATTTTTAATGGTGTGATGACAGTGGTCTTGGAGGTCTCAAAGTTGGGCAATCCAGAATCGAGTTTGAACGGATTCTGGCATGCGGGTACAACCACACGGTTCTCCCTCTATGTACAAGCGGATGCCGTCTAGGGACGGTACAAATTCAGTTGATTCAGAAGATGATTCTGGTAAATCTCTTACTATTATTTATCATGATTCTGGTATATCTCTTGCAACTTGGGTGTTTATAATGCTGAAAATGTTGCATTGTTTGTTCAGAGTTTTTGCAGGATGAAATGGTCCAAGAATCAACGGATTCACCTTCAGGAAATTCTCTGCCTTATGTACTTGTGGCATCCATTGTCTCGTTTTTATTTGGTTACCATCTTGGGTTCGTTCTTGATCTAGACATCTCTTGTTATTAGTTAGAGTCTTTGAAATATGTAAACAAGTTTTCATTATGTGCAGGGTAGTGAATGAACCACTTGAAAGCATTTCCCATGATCTTGGTTTCAATGGGAATAGCCTAGCAGAAGGTATCTTTTTTGTTTTCACAGAATATGTAAACTTTAAGCTATCTGCATTTAAACTATAGCTTATTAGCTTCTGTGTGTGGTAAATGAAGGTCTGGTGGTCAGTACGTGTCTTGGTGGCGCATTCATTGGTTCCCTGTTCAGTGGTTGGATTGCTGATGAGTTTGGGCGACGCAGGACTTTTCAGCTGTGTGCTTTGCCTATGATCATCGGTGCAGCTTGCAGGTAATAATATTTACGAGAAGGAAAATGTTTGACTTGGCACGTTGAAATGTTCGACTGTTTCTTAACAAACTTTTGACCATTCTTCAAATGTCTAATGTGCGAAAAACTAGTACACCTTAATTAAGTTACTTTATTATCTATATCAGTTTATCTTACCTTTTCATCTATGCATACGAAGTCATATATAAAGATACTAACAAATTCTTTTTCAGTGCAACAACCAGCACTTTGACAGGGATGCTGGTTGGGAGGTTCATTGTTGGAATCGGGCTGGGTATTGGTCCTCCTGTCGCTTCTCTCTATATCACTGAGGTCAAGTAGCACTACTTCTAGTTCGGATATGGGTGTGCATAAGGGTCTGACGGGTCTGCAAGCGGGTCAAGATGGGTGGATCTTGGAATTAATTGTCCTGGAACACTCGGGCAAAAAAAAAAAAAAAAAAAAAAAAAAAAGAATTGTCTTGAAGATAAATAATGTTCCAAATATAATACAGAGTTCTTATTGTTTTAGTAATGATCGAATTATTCAAACATGTTTTCTTAAAAAATGATTTAGGAGTTCTTACGCCGTAAAAATACATTTTGACGACTTTCAAGTTTGACACATTGACCCGTTTCCTATTTAGCTAACCTTAGTTTTCTGAATTCTACCCTTTCGACCCGTTAGATATGAAACACAAACCAGTCTACCCATTTGTGAGCAAATGGGCTGAAATATATTTGTTGTGAATGCTGGCAGGTTTCGCCTCCTTCTGTGCGTGGTACCTATGGAAGCTTCATTCAGATTTCAACATGTTTAGGGCTAATGGGGGCCCTCTTGATAGGGATCCCTGTTAAAAGTATCCCAGGCTGGTAAGAAAATAATTCGAATCTACCATGTCTCTGCATTTTTATAGGTTTTCTGTATTTTGCCGACTATATTTTTATATCTATCATTCGGATCTATGTGCTCAGGTGGCGTATATGCTTTTGGTTATCTACAATTCCATCTACGGTACTTGCTGTTGCAATGATATTCTGTGCAGAAAGTCCACATTGGCTTTATAAGGTTTGTTCTCATCTTTATTTACTACTTTATCAGAAAGGAAACGGGTAATTCTTGTATAAGTCGTTAATTATTACTGTAATTCTTGTATGCAATACAGAAAGGTAGAAATGCCGAAGCAGAGGTGGAGTTCCAGAAACTTCTAGGACCTGCAAACGTCAGATCAGCAATGGCAGAGCTCTTAAAGTCAGACAGAGGGGATGAAAATGACACCGTTACGATTTCAGAACTGATTTCCGGGCGCCATTCTAGAGGTAACTATAAATTTTGGGGACCTTAATTAGGGTTCACAGGCATGCACATACTTCTATGTTTTACCTCAGGCTACCCGCACAGCTTGATTTCCCTTCCAACACTGCAAAATGCCTTGTTATTCACGTGCTCCTTTTGCAGTTGTTTTTATTGGATCCACCCTGTTTGCTTTACAACAGCTGTCAGGAATAAATGCTGTGTTTTACTTCTCTTCAACTGTATTTAGAAGTGCGGGAGTTTCATCAAACGTTGCGAACGCCTTTGTGGGGATCGTCAATCTATTAGGTAATAAACTCTCCCTCCCTCCCTCCACGCACCTCCTCTATTATCAGCATTACACCATTTCTGACTTCAGAAATAAATACTCGTTCAGGTTCTTTCATTGCATTGCTATTGATGGATAAACTTGGGAGGAAGGTTCTCCTTTTATGGAGCTTCTTTGGCATGGTAATTTTTGTACACCACTTTTCCTACATGTTTTATGCATAGTTGTTTTATTTGTGATGTAAAATTCCAACAAATCTGGACTCACATTGCCTCATTCATTTTTGTGCCTCGTCCCTTTTTGTTGTTTTAGGCTATATCTACAGTCTTTCAAGTAATTGCAGCAGGCTTATTTGCATCAACATCTGCATCTCTTTACCTCTCTGTCGGTGGCATGTTAATGTAAGGCCCCTTTATGTTTTACACTCATTTATGATCCAAATGATCATAATGATTAATGTTGACAAATTTGTACATTTTCTGCATGTTATAAATATTGAAAACATTAAAAAATGATTACAAAAACCATTATCACTATTCTTGTCCAATGTTTATCAGCAAATAAGTTGTAAGCACTTAAATGCGATTTGGATGACTTTGAACCATAATGACTTGTTCAATCTCTTCTGTTAGTTATCACATAAACGAGTTAAAAAGAATGCTCCATCAGCTTCATAAGCTTCATCCTGTTATAACTTATAATTGAAAAATGTAACATGTCGAAAACTAAATTTCCCCATTATGCAGGTTTGTGTTTTCATTTGCTATTGGAGCTGGTCCTGTTCCTGGTCTCCTGCTCTCAGAAATCTTTCCAAGCCGAATAAGAGCAAAAGCCATGGCCTTTTGTATGTCAGTTCATTGGGTAATGCTGTCAAACTCCTAAATATCTTCACATGTAGTTATCTAGTGGTAGCAAGATGGGTGGGTTGGGTAATGCACTGAAACGTGCCTTTTTTAGTAGGTGTCGAAATGAACTCTTAGTCGTTAGGTTGACCCGCAAACACCCTTGTCCATTTTTTGTGATATTTATATCATTAAGTTATTAAAATAATAGTAAAAATATCTGAATATAATATTCAAGAGGTTCTGAAGTTGTAATGTTGTATCCATGAATTAGACTTTTAAAGATTTTCGACCCATTTGACCCAATTTACATCTCAAGTAAATTTTTAGTTCGGCCCATTTGAGATAATCACATCCCAAATTGACCCATTCACAAGTAAATGTGTTATAGTTGCCGTGTGTAAGAAAATTTAATTGTAAAAGCGTTCTTTAAACTGACTCTGACTTGTTGGCGTTGTTTGACCAATAACTAGGTGTTCAACTTCATGGTGGGATTACTATTCCTGCGTTTGCTTGAGCTTATGGGCCCACAGCTGCTGTACTCAATGTTGGGTACGTTTTGCTTGGTGGGGGTGGCATTTGTAAAGAAACATGTGATGGAAACAAAAGGAAAAACACTTCAAGAAATCGAGATCGCTCTTTTACCGCAAGTATAAAGACCAAAGTGGACTGCTTTATTTTATATGCTGATATAAGAGTAAATGTAGATTGGTTGTAATGCTGTTTACTACAAGAGGAGGTTACTTCAATTGTAGTTGTTCGGTTAGATGTTAATGTTGCTGGGATGATGTTGTATATAAACTGACCAGCATGTGTGATACTAGAATCAAGCTCTAATAGGTCTTACATGACAACCTCTGTGTGTGTAATACTTGAATCAAACTCAAATCGATCTTGCTCGTGATACTTCTTTTTCATCATATAATAAATATCTGCCAATTGCGACTATTAAACTTGCACAAAGTAAATTGGTCCGAGGAGGCGACCAGGCATGTGTATTGTGTGTGGGGAACACTTTTGATTCACTGAGAACTGGTAATCGGACTTGGTACTAGTTCCGTCATCAAAACTATCGTCCAGAGTTTATCTTGCTCTTTAATTTACAGCATTCTTGTGTTATCTTTTACAGCAAATGAATTGATGCTTGTTTAGTTACAGAAAATGTAGAAAAAATGTTCTGCAGGTTTTAAAGTAAAAATAAAGGTGTCTTCTATTTTGTAGTTATAACTTAAGAAACAGAAATTTGTTGTTTTCCTCGTTGGTTATCTGTTATAACCCAGTTATCGGTCAATCTAATTCCGAGCTATTGGCAACCAAAAGGGAAGCCATATCAGATTCTACTGAAACCAGCTTACATTCAATTCGCTTCATGTTTTTCACATACAAGAAGGTTATTAGTCTGGTCTCATCCAAATGTAACTGAATCTTTCAATTTACTCTTAGGCTTTTATATTTACATAATGTCACATATTTTAACTACATTCAAAAGACCGAACAAATATACATTTCGGAAGTTTCAAGTCTATGCTTTTTAGCTTCAACTCCAAAAAATATTATCAACAAGCACAATAATAAAATCTGAATTAGCTCAAAGATCAATTATACCAATTTTTTTGGTTTTTTTTTTTTTTTTTTTTTTTTTTTTTTTTTTTTTTTTTTTTTTTTTTTTTTTTAGCGCGTGGTTGGTCCGGTATAGGCACATGAGTAATGGGTGAAAGAAATAACCTAAGCCGACGATTAGGTTGAATAAGAGTAGACATTGGATTTGTTGTACTTTTCTTTAGTATTCGAGGAAGTTGCCATTTATTCAACTAAGGTTTTAGTCGAATAAATTTAGTCATTATACTTGGTTAAACTAATTTGACATGCAAATAACTACAAATTTCTTCTAAAAAAAGAAGAATTAGTACACAAGTATGTTTTTCAAAAGTAATTGGAGTAGAGAAGCTAGTAGCCCGCGTGTTCAAACTTGTACTTAGCATGTAAAGTGTAAACGTAAGTCTTTATTTTGTATAATGGTGTGCGAGAAAATTCAGTTATAGCTAAAAACTGTACAATGACATAAATATAGAGGTTAATACTTATGTCTTGTAGCTTCTGCAAATGCAAAATCGGGTTTCATCACACACACGCACTCGCACGCACACAAAAACAAAATTGTAAAGTTCCCAAACATACATTCTTCTTATTATTATTATTTCTGAGAGAAAGTATTTAAATTATGGTACTAAACTACTAATATAGAACTCGCAAAATTGGTAAACCTGTTGGTTTCCAAGTTCTTTAATTAAATCCTTTCACACCGCATACATCTTCACTTGAGATTTACAAAGAATTATAACAGCAATAATTTATAGTAAATTAATTTTACCTGAATCACCAATAGCCACACTTTCTTAAGAAAACCGAATTGAAAAATCACCACCGCTTCCAGTTGTAACATCAAACTCATCAAAATCCGAGTCTGAACCCAAGTCTCGGCGATCACCCCATTCCTCAGACCCAGACGAGAAGTAATCTGTGCCATGGTTCGAAAGTGGAACTCTCAGCTCGGACACAGGAACAGGCAACGGTTCCTCATTTAAATACTTATCATGGAGCAGTTCCATTGCTGTGGCCCGAGCCGCTGGATCATAGCAAAGCAGTTTTTTTACTAATGAAATCTCGTCTTGGGATCGGTTAGGAAGACATGAAGCTAACCCGCTCGGGTTCTCCACTTTTTCAAAGTTAATTATTTGGTAATCGGGAAGCTGTGCACAACCGGGCCAAATTTCCTCGTTTAAGTTACCCAAAACTTCATAGATTCTGCTTATTTGATCGATATCTGAAGTTCCTGGAAAAAGTGGTTGTAAAGTGAAAAGCTCGGCAATGACGCATCCAAGAGACCATAAATCAACTTCTGCTCCGTAATTTGTGGACCCAAAAAGAAGCTCGGGTGCTCTAAACCACCGGGTCCCGGCACAGGATGTTAGAGGTCCAGATTCAGTCCCACCATCATTGTTTTCATACGAATAGTTACCTTTCAAAAAATCATCTTCTACATCACTTGTGGTGCATGTAGCAAGACAAGATGTATCCGCATCAGGAAAATTTGTTTCTCTATCAGTTTCATCAAACGGATCATTAGATTTGAACACAACCGACGGTCCAGATTCCTCTATGGTCCCGAGAGGTACTTCCATAGGATTTGAAAGATTTTCTTGGTTAGTATTTTCTGGTTCTGGAAGAGTATTCTGGTGTTGAAATACAGATGATTCTTGGGTTTGCAGCTGTGTGTTATCGTGAAATGAATCAAATCCTGGTGCTATGCGTATCCTTGCCTACGGGAATGAAACATCAAAAATACAAGTGGATTAATAAAACAATGTGTATCCATTTCAAGTAAAGCATAAACACAAATAATGTATTCCAGCGAGACAAATAAAAGCAAGTGACTTGTAAAGAATCGGGTCAAAAGTCTTAAAGCTAACTTGGTTCCTATATGAAACTAATGATCAACAATTTGTTACATAACCAAGTGAAAACTCAGCGGGTGGATCCTAAATTTTTGACCTTTAGCTTCTACTCCAAGACTATCACAAACAACATAATGAATGACGACCATAACTCACATGAACTTTGAATAAAAAAGTCTTAGCTTCTACTCCCCACCCGCTATTATCAATAAAAGCCTCTTTCAGCTTAGTTCTATTTATATCAAAATATTTTTAAATTTCTGAATTCAGAAATATTTTAGACAAAATCGAACATAAAAACCTTACCATATTGCAAAATGCAGTCTAGGCAATGACAAGAAATATGACTGATGACGATCACCCCTAGGCCTAATTCTGCCAATCCTATAAAGTATAGACTAATAACATCGATCAGCAGGAGAAAGGATCATTAATCACAGCAATAATGCGGTTTCCTATAAGCACGGAAAATTATTCAAGTTGCACAATCAGAATCTAAAACTATTGCATCGGAAATTATTGGTTGTGTTTGGGATTGCAACTATTTATTCCTTTTCAAGTGATAAGATAAGCTGTTTGATATAAGTGACTGTCAAACTGATTATTCTATGCTGCCTATTTCACCTACACATAATCAAATTATAAGCAGTATGGATAAGCAAATCCTAATCACTTTAAAACTGCTACATAGATGTTTAAAATTCCTTGTTTAAACTGCTTATTGTTATTGCAGTTCTAATAGCAGTTTTGAGCACTTGAATAGAAGCAAACTGCTTAATTGCTTATGATTATCAGCTCATTTGAAGGTGAAATAAGTAGTTCCGGAGTTGCTTTGCATGAGATAAATCATTCAAAAAAGTTACATACATATATGCTTGTTTTGTTTCAAGCAACTTATAGTGTTTGGAGGGAGAAAACTGTCTATGCTTAGGTTCTTATCGTAACTCGTAAGTGAAAAAAGCTGTTTTCAATAAGAAATTTAAGAGGCTTTGGGGGTGTTCGCAATTCATATTCTTAGGCTATTGCTCTTATAACCAAGTATTTTCTTTTCAGCAGACTATATACAAATAAGTACACGCATAAGCTGTTTACATAAGCAACCCCAAACATTCCGTTGTCCAAACTACTTATCTAATCCTGATTGTCGGACGCTCAAACAACTACTCACCTCCTAACCACATTTCATTACACTTAACCAAATCCAAACATTATCTCGCGCATTACATCTTGTTACAACACAACATCTACCTACTCTTATCAGTTATCTGAATTTCTAACATATGAAACCGCAATAAACATATATCACATCAATCATCTCCACAAACATATAGACCATGTTTGACAAAATTGGCAATAGCTGCAAGCTGTATCAGTATCAGTTAGTATCGTTTGTTAACATAGTTATAACTCTGATTATAAAGTGTAAAATGACGTAAAAAGCTAAACACTTATTTTATTAGCGTTTCAAAGAGGAGTGTTTACACAAAATCCAAAATCTAAAAAGCTCTTAAGCAAACAAGCATTATATTCTAAACGCTAAACCCTCCTAAACACTCTAAAAAGCTTGTCGCGAAGCGACAAGCTTTTTAGAGCATTTAGACGCCTTTACCTTTTCGCTTTAGAACATAACGCTTATTTTGTTTGGCAACGAGCGTTTAGATTTTGGATTTCGTGTAAACGCCCCTATTTGAAATGCTAATAAAAGAAGCGTTTAGCTTTTACGTCATTTTACACTTTATAATCAGAGTTATAACTATGTTAACAAACGATACTAACTGATACTCCTTGCAGCTATTGCTAGTTTTGCCAAACATAGTCTATACGTTCGTGTAGATAAAAACAACCATTCATCCGTTACGTCATTTCACATTTTATAATTACAACCTGTCCAAAATCCGCTAACTTAAGCACACCATCCTCCCCAATCAAAAAATTACTCGGCTTCAAATCGCGATGAATAACCGAACTCCGATGACACGCATCAACCGCAAGCAATATCTGCACAATCCATCTCTTAACCTCACCAACACTCCACCCACCCATCCCTCCCCCATCCCTAACCTCCCTCCCAACCACCTTAATCACCTTCTCCAAATCAGTAACCAAATACTCTAGCACTAACACCACGTCCTCATCAGCCGAGCTGAAAAACTCGTGCAAAACGACGACGTTTGGGGAGTGGTGTAATGTTTGAAGAGCTTCGATCTCGCGGAAGGCGGATTGAGAGTGGTGGACTTCTTTTAAGGCGACGGGGAGGTTGTCGGAGAGGCGAGTGGCTTTGTAGATGTCGGAGTAGGTGCCGGAGCCGATTAAGGAGTGGATTTTGTATTTGGATGTGATTTCGGACCGGGTGTGGATGCTCCAGCTTTTGGTTGGTGGTGGTGGTGGATGATCCATTGGTGGTTGAGTTTTAGGGTTAGGGTTTTGGATTTGGGGAAGATGATGATGTGGATGTGGATGTGGAAGCGGAAGTGGAAGTGGAAGTGGAAGTGTTTTGCACACTTTGGAACTAGGTTGAGCAAAACAAATCAAAACCGAACTGAATCGAAAACCGAGCCGAACCGGTCGGACCGAAACCAAACTGACTTTACTTGGTTCAGTTTTGGTTTTATATTTACGGTTCGATTCAATTCTGCTCGGGCCAAAACTGAGGAAAACATACTTAGCCATAGGGCTGAGCAAATTCATCACCCGAACGGACAAATCGATGAAACCGGACCGAACCGAACCGACCTTTTCGGTTTGGTTTCAGTTTTTGTCGTTTTTTCTGTTCGAATTCCAAAACCCGCCCGATTCTAGTTGGATCGGTTTCGGTTTTGATATCTATTTCTCGGTTTTAGTTTTTGCCTTTTTCAGCTTTCGGTTCGGGTCGGGTTTGACACGATGCTCGCCCCTACTTAGACCATCTAAACGAACGGACCGGCACCAAACCGAAATCGACTGAGTCACTTCGTTACGATTCTCGATTCATGTTTTTTACAAAAAATCAGTTTTTGGTTAGGTACCATTTGAATCAATTGGATTCAGTTTTGACCCGATACTCAACCTTACTTGGGGACATATATGTAAATATAAGGTGCGTTTAGTGGGGGAAACACCTTTGTTTTTTACAAGAATAATTCTACATCCACTCACAATTTACACAAAAAAATCCACTCGCTGACGTGTCAGCGAGTTGATTGGTTGGTTTTTTGTGGCCCACAAAAAACCAACCAATCAACTCGCTGACACGTCAGCGAGTGGATTTTTTTGTGTAAATTGTGAGTGGGTGTAGCACACCTCTTTTTACAAAATGTTTTGTGAAAAACAAGGAAAAAAAAGATCGCGTTCAAATTAACGGTTTCTAACAAAATATTTTGTAAAACACAAAATTCGTTATTTCCTAACTTAACAAGGAAAACTAAAAAACAAATTGTAGTTGTTTCCTTTGTAACTCACAAAGTCACAACCCTCATTCCCCTTCTTCAAAATAGAAAATACAAACATCAAATAAACGCATTTTCTATAGATTCAAGTATTTTGGGGTGATAAATTGCCCTTCCAAATTTTACAAAACTAGAGAGAAAGGAATATATTTTTTTCTCCAACCAAACACACCTGAAATGTTTTGACTGCTTGTATATTAAAGTGTGCAAATCAATAATCCATATGTTGAAATCATCTTATTTTCAAAGGCGGCAAGTTTTTGACTCAATATAATTGATGTTTTTATAATCGTTTCTGACTTGCACCATGCATTAAGTTTTAAATAGAGTAAAAGAGAAAAAACAGGAAAGGGAAACTTGGTTTGAATGTTCTCTGTAATAGAGAGAAAAAAAAAATAGTAATCTTAGCCTATGTCTTTGAGTTGGAAGAAGGGAAGAAAAACTTGTTCAAATTAAATTTATATATTTTTACAAGTCAAAACTTTTAGAAAATTTCATATTAGTGTTTGCACCAAATATACAAACTTTCTTTTTCCTTTTCCTTTTCCTCCTAATTAGTTTTCTTTTCTTAAAACGACTTTCAAAACACCCCAAAAAACAAAATTAAAAAAAAATAAAAAAATTAAAAAAATAATAATAAATAAAATCTTAGTTAATCCAAACATAGAAAGAGAAATTATTGAACAAAAAATATAAAGTTTGACAAGTCAAACCAGTAAAAAAACTAAAAATACGATGCAAAAAACCATAAAAAAAATTGTATTGTCTTGTTAATAAAGTGAGTAAACTATCGAAAACAAATTGAAAATCATAAAATATAAAATTTAACAACAAAGTAGTAAAAGACAAAAAAAAAAAAAAAAAAAAAAAAAAAAAAAAAAAAAAAAAAACGAAACAAACAACTATAAACACCTATCTTGTTCAGTCAATAAAATAGATAAAAAGGATGTACTCGTATAAGGGGTAATTTACAATATTAGTGTCGTGACACAAATTGAAACCTTTGTTACTTGTTTGTATATGTATTAGTCTCTCTTTCCATTGGATAAAAGCTTTGTTGTAGTGTGTCCTAATCATTATTGTCTTGCGTTGGCCGTTGTGTCTAGTTTCCACTCTCGTGTTCTAGGTTGTTTTTGTGTTTTGTATTTGTTTGGTTTTGCACTTCTATACTTTGTCTTATTTTAATGAAATTATGATGCCATTTTTTTAAAAAAAAGATAGATCATGTTGGCTCTAACGTAGGATTGTATTGTTCAAAAAAAAAATAATAATAACAAATAAGGTGAGCACACACTTAAAACGTATATGTCAAAACGTTATAACATGTTTCCTACTCCATAGAGGGCAATTATAAGGCTAGGTGTAATGGTGGGTGATGCACCAGCCACCAGCACCATCAAACTCCACCACATGTGAAGACCATCACCTCCCCTGTATGGGGTCCTCACATTTTGGCGCTGGTTTGGTGATCTGCACTATCAAACGTTTTGCATTTTTTTTTTTTTGTGTATATTTTGTGATATGTATATATATAGTGAGATATTTTTATATGTTTGATTTAATGGTGATCGTTACACTGTATTGAATAACGATGTGACACTGATGTAGAAAGTAGGTTTGGTGACCAATACATTTAATAAAATGATGTTCACTTAAACTGCATACTTGAAACCAATTTAATGCTACATCCGTCTCAAAACAAGTGTTCAGTTTGAATTTTTGTTCAACTTTGATCGTGACTATTTATTTATTTTTATTTTTTTATTTGAATGAATTGAATTTTAAATCTATTTTTATTGATATAATTTTTATTATTTATTATATAATACAAAAAAAAAATTTAAAATTAAAAATAAAATAAAATAAATAATACTTTAAAATTTAAACATGGACACTTTACTTTTGGGCGGCCTACATATTTCTTGTGTGTATATCCAAACATATCAAGTGACTCATCAAAAGTACACCAGACACTTTATTGTTTGTTAAAAACCTACCAATAAACTAAACTTATAAATGTCATTAACTAAAATATATGAATGAATTTGATTTTAAATGTATTTTCATCAATTATTATATAATGCAAAAAGATATTAAAAATTAAAAAAAAAATTAAAAATACTTTAAAAAATTAAGCTTGACATTTTATTTTAGGAGTGACTACATAACACATCAAGGGACCCATCAAAGGTACACCATACACTTTATTTCTGTAAAAAACCTACCAATAAACTGAACTCATAAATGCCCTTGACCAAATATGCTCAGTTACATTAAATGAGATACGACCAACATAAGCTACTCTTCTTCACTCATTTAAGACATGCATGTCTAGAATTCGATTATAACAATGCAAACACGAAATGTCATCACAAAACTACATTATCTCGACAAACTCCACAGTTTTCGTTTTTGCCTATTTGTAATAGCCAAAAAAATGTTAAAAATAACTAGACTAACATTGAATATTTGAACATCGAGGTCATTTGTTATCAAGCACACAATAAAGTTGCAAATCTGAGTTTGTTTTCCTATAAGACGGAAGAGTTTCCACAATTTCGATATTCCACAAAACTTTTTCGTTCGTTTTTGGCCTATGCGGATTATCGTGTGTAATAGCATTTCTCCATGGAGGTAATCCTCCAATCGGCCGCAAAAAAGTACCAGCACGTGTTTTGAGTCGTGCTTGAAAACCATCACGTACGGGTTCCCAATCAACGCTCCCATCCAAATCCGGTTTTAAATCCGTTTGCATTACCTTTTTACCCTTTACGCCTTGGAGAAATGGATTATTAGAAGCCATTAGGTATTTTCCGTAACAGCTTTTGAAACGTATGTGATTATCTCCCGTTGGAAATACTTGCCATTCGGCCTTTTCTGATGTTCCGTCACGGTCTTGAAAAACTGTTTCCTCGTCGTCGTCTGCTAACATGTATTTGTCTTTCATGCTTCGTAGACGAATTGATTTCGCTTTTTTAAACAATTCCATCTCTATTTTGATACAATCATGAAAAGATGCTGCAAAAATGTTTATTTGTATCTTATGCAAATATTGTTCAAGAAAATCTTTAACCAAATAACTAGTTTTGCAAATGGGTGGTAATTGAGAAAACTTGAAAAAAAAAATAATAATAATAAGAAATATGGGTGACTCTAGATTTTCTAGTTTTGACTTTAGATTTTCTAATATTGACTTTGACTTCTTTTGTTTTCTAAATTGGTCCCTGAAATTAGATAAATTTACATATTTATAAGCTCAAGGCGAAAATCACGAAATCGTAGGATGGTGTTTGGGATTGCTTTTTTAAGTCTTTATCTGCTTATTTTTAAGCAGATAAACAGTTTTGAGTGTTTGGATAGTTACGGGTTGCTTGCTTGTTTTACCGTAATATAAACATTACGAAAAACAACCCCATGCACCCGCTAATTAAAATTATTTAACTGCAGCAGCAGCAAAAACACCAAATAATCAAACTACATAAGCTAGAGCTAACAACATTCACACATAAATCCTTCAAAATAAAAACCGGCAACCGGAAAATAGACAAACATACATCAAAAGCTAGTTCTAACACGAAAAACCCTTAAGCAGCACAGCCACCACACATAATCCCCCTGTTATCACCAAGCAAAAGTCCGTATAAGGTACAAATTTCAAAGGTATAAGATACTATATGATGCAATTAAACTAGCTAAAAAGAAAACGAGTCAAATTTGTTAAAACTCGCCAAAATGTACTTTTAGTGCTTACAGTTTTTTGAGTCCTTTTATTTTGAAACATCATAGATTAATAGGACCATTGTAATAGGAGTCAAATGTGTCAAATTGGTACTCACGATAGTTTTATTTAGAAACATTAAACTTTTATAAAATGAAAAACTTAAACTAGATAAGAAATTTGCAGTGTAGTACTTACATGATCGAGCAACCAGAGCTTTTACGCCTTCTCTGCCTCATCACCTCTTTCCTCCTTGGAGGTTGAAGAACAACCTTAATGGCCGTATCAAAAACGGCTTTCACATTCTAATAATCATTCAACAAAACCAACAAAAACATATTACTTAACGTTCAAGTGTAGAAATTAGAATAGGGTGAAAATATCATAATTTGAAGTGTTTGTTTGATTTTTTTACCTGTTGAGTTTTTGAGCTGCATTCGATATAAGCAGCTGCACCAATCTGTTTCCTCAGCTCCTCACCCTAACAAACAGAAAAAACTTAATAAATGACTGTACTGGTTTTTCGGATCGAGACAGAACTTAAAGATTAAAGATTTCGTACCTGGGCGGATGTTATAACATTAGAACCATAATGATCAGATGAATATCCCTTATCGTCGCGAAGATCTTAAGATAAATACCAAAAAACGAGCTCAATAAGTACTTCTGTTCAAGAATCGTGATAAAAAGATGAAGGAAATGCAAATATGATCTAATTGTAGATTGTAAACTGTACCTAATTTTGTCCCAACGAGTACTACTGGAACATTTGGTGCAAATCGTCGAAGTTCCGGCATCCACTGTATAATAGTCAACAAGACATTTCTTAAAATGAAGTTATTACATTTTTGTGTCCAACTTCCACCATACCAAAAAGTCAAAATTTTACTTTGTAATGTCTAATTTCTAGTACTAATGTAGCAGATTTGGTGCTCTCAAACATTTTTTATGGACGTGATACATTTTGTAAACTTACATAATTATCATTTTTGTCTCAATAATGAAAAAAATTTATCCATTTTGAGGTTAAAAACCAGCCTGTTTGACTCTAGAAGGTCAAAGCAGATACTGAATTTGTGGATTTCAAAGGATTTTAACTAGATAATGGATCGGAGGTTTTTTTTTTTTTTTTTTTTTTTTTTTTTTTTTTTTTTTTTTTTTTTTTTTTTTTTTTTCTCCCAACATAAAGATAGTCTAGATAGACGTCTTAAGAAATTATTTCTCTGCAATGACAACAAATCTTATCGCTTATGCTGGTCCGTTTCACTTTAACTTTAATCACATAAGTAATAGATAAAAAAAGGTTTGAACTTGTTATCGGGTTTCATCCTTTTCAAGATTTAGCAAACTACTCACAAAATAAAGAGGATGTGGTTCACCTTATATTGGTTTTGAAATTCAAAGCTAGTTCTTTCGGCTTTAAAAAGTTAAATATCGATCCTAGTTTTAAGAACATGGTACATAAAAAGATTTCAACTTGATTATGGGGTTTGTTTCTTTTTCAAGATTCAAGAATCAAAAGCCAAAAAAGGGATGATAGTGAATGTTATTCGGTACAAATTCAACCAAAGTTTTACTTTAAAATCTGACCTAAAATAAAGGAAGATTTGAAAACTAAAAAAAGGAGAGAGCACTAAAGAAAGTGTACCTTTTTGAGGACATTTTCATAACTTGCCCTACTGATTAAAGAGAAAGCTAACACAAATATGTCTGCTCCTCTGTAGCTTAGTGGCCTTAATCTGCTATAATCTTCCTGACCTTTAAATCACCAAAAAGAAAACAGTCAAACGGAACTGAGTGATCATTAACACATAACATTAGTCGTTGAGCAAATCTATGACATAAAGATAGCATGTTGGAGTACAAACTAAATGTAATAACTGCCATCCTAAATCAGTGTGTTAAAAATTTGTGCGAGTAACTTCAAAGGATTGAACTAAATTAGTATGTCATTTGGGAATAGGACCGAAACTCTTTAGTGAAACACTAATATTTCATGTTCAAAAACTCAAATAGCATTAAGTATCGACAATAACATAGCAAGACGAAATCATGAAAGATTTAAAAGATAGAATGTTTATGAAAATACCAGCAGTGTCCCATAATCCCAAGTTGACGATGTTTCCATCCACGGCCACATTAGCACTGAAATTGTCAAAAACTGTTGGGATATAATCCTGCAAGCAAAAACCTAATCTTTAGTACAAAAATCTAAATATTAACATACACCCATGTGTAATTAACCTACAAATTATAATTAGCAAAAAACAAAGGTATGGGGGTATAGTACTGTAGTAAGTTGTACAAATTGGTGTAGCCTAAATATGGAAGGTCAAAATATAAATAGTGACCAGTACAAAAATACAATCTTTGGTACAAAATTACAATCTTTGGTACAAAACTGTAAAATTTTACATAGACCCCATATGTCATAAACATTTAAAATAAAACCACAAATTAGATGTAAAAACTAAGGGGGTGTTTGTATTAGCTTATTTAGCCGGCTTATGGGCTTATTTGATTTTAGAAAAGTCAATAAATTCACTTTCTAGAGCTTTTCAACTCGAGATTATTCAAGTTTAGAAGCTCATAAGCACCAAAAGTGAGCTTATTGGCTATTCCAAAATCAAATAAGTCCATAAGCCAGCAAAATAAGCTAACACAAACACCCCCTAAAGAAACTAAACCAACAAACTATAACTAGCTAACCCTTTACCCAAAAAAATGTATAAGCTTATAGCCTTATAGTGACTTGTACTATGTGCAACAGATGTTGTACAATAAGCTAAACAAACATCCAAATCATCTCAAACCAAGACAAGATTAATAAATAAATTAAGCCCACAAATCATAGTTAGCAAAAACAATGGTCATGCACCTCTAGTAACTTGCACTTCATGCAATAGAAGTTTTACAAAATAAACTTAACATACAAAGTATATATGCATTTAACAAACACTTACAGTGGGAAACTTGTTACTTGTGTAACAAATGAGCATGCAAGTTTTGCCAACAGCTCCATCACCAACAGTGACACATTTTATAAACTTAGAAACACTCATTTTTTTTCTGTGTTTTTTTGTTTAGCTTATGCAAACCTTAAATAGTGTTCTTGAAAAGTGAAGAAGAAGCTTCACAGGTCAAACACACACACTGACAAGAGTGAAGTGGTGAAGTGGTGTTTTTTTTGTTTAGTATATTGGCAAGAGAGAGGGGGTACCTTGTTTCAAGATTTATTATTGATTTACCTCGTGAAAATAAGTGTCTTTGTGTATTTAATATTGTTTACCTACTTTAACTTGTCAAGTTTAGAATAATGTGTAGTTTGTTACTCGTATATGAGATAAGCTTTGATTGTTTTTGTGAGCCTATTTATGAAGACGTGTGTTACATGTCTCAAACATTACCTTGGCACTACGGTTTACTGGGATGGAATCATGATGGGTCCTGGAAGTCTTGGGAGTTCACTTACTAAATTTTGTAGTGTAACGTTAATTTTTGTAAAAAGTTTTGATTTTTTATAAATGCATCCGGTTAAAAAAAAGTGTGTTTTCGTTTGTACAAATTTACGTAAATGCATCTAATCAAATTGTATCATAATTTTCTCCCTATGTATAATTTTTCTATCTCAAAATAAATGTTCATTTCATGGTTTATTTTGAGACGTTTCAAAATAAATGTTCATATTACATTTTAACAAATTAAAAAAAAAATGTGGATGAATATTTATTTTGAAATATAATGAGTAGTAAATTGAAAAGAGTGTTAGACTATGTCTTTTTGCATTTTGTACTTGTTCTTTTATCTATTTGAAAATGAAAATATAATTTGTTTTGATTATGTGAGACTTTTCATAATTGTGAATTAGTAGGCTATGCATCAAAATAATTGTTGCAATATTTATTAGATGGAATAGTAAGGAGTAACTATCTATCATATCACACAATAATCAGTCTCTTATTTTTCATTAAAGACGATAACTAAACGTCAAATAATGATTATTAAATGTTTACTTTTGTAGAATAGCATTATGTAGCATTTGGTTTTATGTGTGAATCGACTATGGCCGTAGGTTTGATAATAAAATACTGATATGAGTATGAATTTTGGTGTTATTCACTCTGGGTTCTCTTAATTGCTCTAGCTGCTGGCAAAGGCCGACCCGGCCAGAGTGGAGAACGAATGGCTCGATCAGGTATCGAATGATTCCAAGTGTTTTATTGTTTGGTTTGATCGTTGGTTTAGATTTCAACGTTTCCTTTCAAAAATGTTACTCGTTTCAGGGCAGACTAAGAGGGTTTTCAGGGGTGCACGAGAACTTTATGGGTTTATCTCGCGTAATGTACAAGTTTTTTAAAAGTTGTGATTTTTAAAAAATGAACATGCTCCTAACTTTCTTTAATCTTGTGAAATGCACCTGATGACATCTAGGTCCCCCACTACTCAATTTATATTCTCACCAGTTATGTAGCTCCAGTAATGAATAACATCTTGTACATTTATATAGTTTATCAAAATCCGCAACATGTAAAATTGTTTTATGATATCGAAATTATTATTATTGGTCGTGTGAATATTATTTTAAAATACTAAACACGTTACACACCCCATGCATGCGTATCGTTTCTTTTGTCCTATACTCTAGTTTTGTTTTTATATCCTAAAATCCTACGTAGTAACAATTAACTACATATGAAAATAGTTCAAAACAAAGAAAAAAAATACTCCTGTCTCAAAATTAGTATCATGAGACAAAAATTGGTTTAATAAAAGTAGAGGTCATTTAATTTTCAATCATTCTAATAAAATATTTCTTACTAAATTTTTTAGTTTTTACTTAAAAAATAAAATGTACAATTATTTTAAAACATCTCGAAAAGAAAATGTTAGACTATTATTTTGAGACGGATGAAGCACTTATTAATATAATGATGGTTGTGATATGTACACATACATTTTTACTTCATACACATAAATTTACATATAAATTTAGTATGACCATTAGATCATATAACTAAAATTTATATGTAAGTAAAAATATATGTATACATATCAGTACCTATAACGATTTTTCTTATCGAATAAACTATTACAAGGCTGGTATATTATTGCATTCGAAGTGAGAATTTGAAGAAAATGTTTAAAACAAAAGCAAGTTGTGTTGACTTTCTTCTAAGTAAGTAGGTCAGTCAAATCTCGATGGCCAACTTGTACTTTCATCATCACTAGCAAGTAAAACATTGTTTCACTGTAGAAGTACTTGGACATGACATAAGTTTTGATACAAAATAACCATGGCTTATTTGCTAATACCAAGTGCTTATAAAAATGTTGGGCATGATACGCGAACACAGGGTGTGTTGCGCCTTCTTCTTGAAATCCACTGCTTCAGTCGATCTTGAACCCCAAGAACTTTTCGCCGCCTCTTCATGTTGTTTGCTCCTTCATTCTCCTCATCGACCTTTCTCTTTGTCACTTTAATTTTGTCGTCTTTGAGAGTTTTCTCATCTTCTACATATGGCTTATGTTGCTGAACAGCCACTCGTCTCTTTGGAGGAGTCACTTTTGCTGGAATTGACCTTTTTCCATCATCAGCTCAAGCCTTATTCGGAACACATTGCTTCTTTGAATGATCTTAAACCTTAACAATTTTTGTTCCTTGTTGAATCGTCATGTTTTTCACTCCTTTATTCTCTTCCCGGCCCTCTATATTTGCCACATTACTTATGTCTTTGGTATTTTTCTCATTTAAAACATGTAGCTCATCATGTTGTCCACGAGCCACTCGACTCTTTAGAGTAGTCGATCTTGCTGGAATATACAACTTCTTCTCAACACAAGCGGACACCTTATCTTGATTTGAATCCAGTGAATCTAACTCAACCACATTGTATGCTAGTTTCAGTTGCTTTCCTTGCCTCTTTGGTACGTTTTCGTGCTCCTTGTTAATTAGTTTGAGTTGCTTTCCTTGTCCCCTAGATGCGTTTTCCATCTTCTTGTCATTGTCATCATCAATTCCATCAAAGATAGTAGACAAATCTATTTGTGGATCAGTTGTTATAGCCGAAGTAAATGCGTACTCATCAAAAGGAGGACAAGAGAGGCCTTCCCATTCACTTAAACACGAGTCTTCAACGCCTTCATCAGCAACTACCATATTCTCTTTAACATCGACCATCCCCCCATTAAACGTATGCTTACACAAATCTTTAACTTCTACCTCATTATACTTGCAAGAGAATAATTCTTCAGCAATCTCGGGCCGCTTAATCTTGAACTCATTTGGGAGATCATAAGCAGCCACCTTGATAGTTTCTTCTATGACCTCGAATATATCAACACCCGTTTTCGCTATGTATTCCCTTAACTGATCCATGCTTAATTCTTTCATGATTTTAACTAATGCAAGTTATGCAACTGGCCAAATAATGAAAAACTTCAATATTGCAGCACACAAAAGAATTTAACCAATAATATAAAAAACCCTACACAGTTTCATTAGATTCTTATTCCTTTATAGTATGATGGTCAATAGGGTTTTGAACAAATAATTATTGAAAGTAGTAAATTAAACAAAGACTTACATTAGATTTTGATCGTCGCTAGCTTTGTTGTCGTACGATAGGTTTTCTTAAACTATTTGGGTTATGGTGGAATAATTCATGCATACGGAGTACGTATATTTTATTATGGCGGTGTGTTAAAGCTCTGTATATCTTTAATTATCAAAAATACTGAATATTGCTGATTTTTTACGCATTTTTAAACTAGGTATGATTAGTTGGCAAATAATCTAATATACACCCTAAAAATATAATTATAATGCAAAACATGTCAATATTATAAATGAAGACTAAAAATAGTTACAATCTCTTTGCTTCTTATTTCTTTTTGCGTTAAAAAGGAAATAACAAATAATGTATCATAAAAAATAGTGAAAATTACTGAAGTACCCCTGCCACACCATGTGTGTCTCAATTTACCCATACTTTTTGTGTTTCTCAATTCTACCCTAACATGTCAAGTTTATTTTTACGCGACATGTTAGAGACGTACGTGGCATTCATATATTGTTTCTGGAATCCGAAAGAAAAACAAATAAAAAACATGTCACGTAGAAATATAAACGACATATATATATACACGACATGTACCAATTGAAAAGCTACTGTGTAAGTTGAAAGGATTTTAAAACAAAAAAATAAAAACTTACAAAAAACACCCTTTAACTTTTTGATAATTACAACTTTTTTATATAATAAAGTTTATTTATCAAATATATATCAAATTTGTTAATGAAAAAAATATCGTTACGAAGAGCTCTGAATTACAAACAAAACGAGCAAAATATTGATATGCTTTTGACATACGTACGATTTTATAAAATTTCGAAATACCGTTTAAAGGTTTTCAAAAATTATACCGTTTTTAATTTATGAATATTTACGTTTATATTTCCCAACGATATTCATATTTCATATAATTGTACGTCTTTGTCCCTTGTGGTTTAAGCGTATGTTTTAAAAGTTTATAAAATCGTACGATATTCATATTTCATAGAATTGTACGATATTCATATTTCATAGAATCACAAGATTTTATAAACTTTTAAAACATACGCTTAAACCACAAGGGACAAAGACGTACAATTCTATGAAATATGAATATCGTTGGGAAATGTAAACATAAATATTCATAAATTAAAAACGGTATAATTTTCTAAACCTATAAACGGTATTTCAAAATTTTATAAAATCGTACGTATGTCAAAAGCATATCAATATTGGGTTCGTTTTGTTCGTAATTCAGAGCTCTTCGTAACAATATTTTTTTCTTTAACAAATTTGATATATATTTGCTAAATATTTGACAAATAAAGTTTGTTATATAAAAAAGTTGTAATATCAAAAAGTTAAAGGGTGTTTTTTGTAAGTTTTTAATTTTTTGTTTTAAAATCCTTTCAACTTGCACAGTAGCTTTTCAATTGGTACATGTCGTGTATGTATATATATATATATATATATATATATATATATATATATATATATATATATATATATATATATATATATATGTCGTTTATATTTCTACGCGACATATGTTTTGTTTGTTTTTTTTTCTTTCAGATTCCAGAAACAATATATGAATGCCTCGTACGTCTCTAACATGTCGCGTAAAAAAAACTTAACATATTGGTGTAGATTTGAGAAACACAAAAAGTATGGGTAGATTGAGACACACATGGTGTCGCAGGGGTACTGCAGTAATTTTCGCTAAAAAATACCTTATAAAGAAAAGGTAGTAAATGACTTCATATTGGAATTCTTGATTTTAGCAAAAGACTTTCTTATAAAAACATATTGACTTCCCTAATACGAATAATGAAAAATGCTAATAATGTATAAATGAGTTCTATGAAATGGAGGCCCTAGAAATAAATGGCTCTGTGCACTCGCACAGGTTGCACACCTTTAACACCGGGCCTGCAAATATATACAGGGATGAAACCTTGGGGTTTTTGCGGGTGCTCAGGACCCCTATGAATTTTTTCGATGTAATGTTAACTTTTGTAAAAAATATCAATTTTTCTAAAATGCATCTTAAATGCACTCGATCTATCAAAATGTGTTCCTATATTATGGTTTCAAAAAATTTGTGCACCCAGTCATTTTTTATCCTGGTTCCGGTCCATCGATGTTATATATGATTATGAAAAGTTTTAGAGATCATTTGCATTAATCACAATGTATTGGAAATGTTTTAAGGGCCATTAAAATATATGAGTATGTATGACATTTAGTGACTTAGTGCGTAGGATGCAGCAGAAAGTGTGTGAAGTAATAAGGCATGTCCCAATGTATATAGTAGTTATAGTCTATGTCCTAAATGCAACCTAATTCACTATAACCTTAACTCTGATACCAATCTATCACAACCCCAAAATCAGGTCGCAGCAGAAAGGTATCACGGGTGTGACTTCATAATACAAAGTTACAGTTATATCAAACAACCTACATGAGCCGTTTGAAAATACACATTTTATATCATCGATAAGGTTTTACGGGAAAATGTTTCATGAATTAAACATCTTAAAAGTAGTACAATATATCTTCGAAATGATGAGATCGAAAATGTGACTCTAGTAATGTTGCTCCAGATGCTAACCATGCAACACATCTAAGGACCTGAGAACATATATACTAAAAAGTCAACACAAAGTTGGCGAGTTCATAGATTTTAATAAAAGCATATATCAAAGTGTGGATCACAAAGTTTTTAGTATATGGCAATTATAACAAATACAATGTCATAAGTAAAAGGAATTACTATTGCCCTAACCCCGAAGCCTTAACGTTTCTAGTATTGTGCCTCTACAAGTGTTCCTTTCAGTGAACACTTAAATTTCTCAAATGATTATGCGTCCGTTTGATATACCAGTCAAGTAGGACAACTACCCGGACGGGGGTTCAACCCAATATATCTATTCGCAACATTAACGCTTACCACGTAATTAACGGTTCATGATAGTGGAGACTTAATAGAAAGTTAGGTAACTTAGGAAATACATAAATGTTTAAGTACTTGCATCCGAGAAAAGTAATTGAACGTGTAATAAGTAAAACGAGTAATGTGTTCAATTAAGTGAACATTTGTTTGAGTACAACAAGTAAAGTATTTGAATAAAAAATTATGTATTTAAGTAAAACGAGTAATGTATTTCAGTAGATGAGTATGTAATCTCACCCCAAAGTATTTGAAAACAAGTAAATGTGGTGCTATGAAACTCACCTCAAGCAAAGTAATACAATATGGAATAGTGAGCACGGAGATCGGGGAGCGATAGCTCTAACCGCGACCTAAATTGATAATATGTCTTAGGTTGTGCAATGATATGCCGTGTGTGCATTTTCATAAAATATTATATCACCCGTATATGTTTGCATAAAGGTTTAGTAGTTAAATATAGTTACGTCGAAGTTTGCTACTAATAGTGGTATTATACACTTTGAAATATTCATCAAGTATCTCTAGTAATTATACTATATTTACTTCGTTAATAAATATTTTGAAAAGTTTCTGACTCAATAAATATGTATATATAAGACGCTACAACTTTGATTCAGTCCGTTTTAGTTCGTTTGGACATTAAGACATTCAAAAATGACTCCAAAGTTGAAAATTCTGCACTCTAGTTTAAATGGAAAAGCTGTCAAAATAGTATATTCCGACCAAAATTTCAACGAGCCGTAACTCCTTCAATATAACTCCGTTTTTAAAGTTTTATTTATCCTTGCAAAGGTATTTAAGTATACTATCGTATTTTAAAGCCTTGGCTACCCGGTTTTGACATTTAAAGTCAGATTTTACCTCATAAAGTGTGTCAACAACTAATTTTTTACAAAAATAATTTTAGTTGTCAAAACTTTAAACTAGCGTAACTTACTTGTTTTAAGTCCATTTTTATCCGTTCAATCACCCACGTCTTCGTTATAAAGTCTATTTTCTAATGCTTTTTATTAAACCTTATAAAAACTAAGTTATTTTTCTTTATTTAACAAAATAGGACAGCCATATATATATATATATATATATATATATATATATATATATATATATATATATATATATATATATATATATATATATATATATATATATATATATATATAGTTAGGATCAAATAAGAAGATTACTTAAAATAAGAAGGAATAAGAAGAACTATGACCATAAATCCGAGATGCACCGACCTAAATTAGATGCATCCCTATAATCTTAGATGCATTATAACGCACCATAGTGTGTTTTCTAGCTTTTAATCAGATGCATATACGTATATTAGATGCATTTCATGATTTCTCTTGTTTTTTGTTCTTCTGCACGTGTCAAAATCATGAAAATCAATTTGCACCATCTATACATCAAATTAACTTTCAAAACTCAAGATGTTGCATCTATATAAATAGAAATGCATCTATTGCAAGTCGTTGCGTCTCAAATGCGTGATTTTGGTCACTTCTCACCACTTCTTATTTTAATTTACTTCTTACTGGATCCCTACTATATATATATATATATATATATATATATATATATATATATATATATATATATATATATATATATATATATATATGTGTGTGTGTGTGTGTGTGTGTGTGTGTGTGTGTGTTAAAGAACCATATTTTTCTAATTTCCAACACTTATATCAACTCAATCACAACTCCAAAACTATCATAATCCCTTCCACTGATTTATAACAAGAACATAAACATGATAAATAACAAATAAGCCAAACGGGCTGCGCATTTGACTTTTTACATATTTTACATCAAAATAAGCCGGAGAGGCCGAGCATTGGACCTTTGACAACATTTTACATTAAAATAAGCCAAAGAGGGCATTGGACTACTTACACATTTTACAATAAAATAAGCCGAAGAGGCCACGCATTTGACTTTTTACATATTTTACATTAAAATATGTCGAAGAGGCCGCGCATTGAAGTTTTTACATATTTTATATTAAAATAAGACGAAGAGGCCGCGCATTGGACTTTTTACTAGTAACATAATTCTTGCAACAGTAATATCCATCGAATAAGTCGGGGTTTAGCATAACATAATATTTTACTTTTGATCTAGCCATATAGTCATATTATCTTGATCGGGCCATATAGATCAAGTGTAATAGCGGTGGTGCTAACCTTCTTTACAACGCCACATCATCCATTTTCTCATCATCTTGACCTCGCAAAGGTCATGAATTTTCTTACCATATACTTGTAGGGGATAAACAGAATAAACAAACACAATCGGATATTGTTAATATCTGAAAGGCGTGTGAACACTTTCAGATCGAATCAATTTGGTGGTTCCCCCGAATTATTCAATCGGATACAATTCAGAGTGTTGAGGCAACATGATCAAGAATCTCTTTATGTTTTAATGATGACAAATAAACTATCAAAACACATAAAATAACAGACGTTAGCCAAAATTCCCCGGAGCTCATATCTGCTCCTGGCGCGCTGCCCGCGCGTCAACGCGTGGGCGACGCGCCAGGCCACTGTATGGCTCCCGGGCGAATTTTGAAAGTCGGCTTTCCCCTTACCCAACAAATGTGGATCTTTCAATACAGGTATGAATATGTTATGTGCTTAATTGAGAACACTCGAAACGAGTTTTGAGACTTGAAAGATCCTACTTTTAAAACACCCATTTACGGGAAAACACCAACTCATGTTTTATAACTATCGTCTCTAGCCAAGGATTTTCTAAACTTAGGGAGCTTATATATATTTCACGTGACATCGTGTTGAAGCATCCATATGCTCATATCCCGTGCTTACGTCTTCTCTAATTACGTAACGGGTTTACTCCCTTATTGGTCAAACTAAGTCAAATGTCACTTTGTGTAAACACATCCTTTCCCACTTGAGTTATGCTTTACATCAAGGCAAAGCACTTAACTTGTTTGAACCAAGGTATTAGTTGAGAAAGTCGAGTCATGGAAAGTCACGAGATATGAACCTATGGATTCTCGACGTTGTGTTACTTGAACTTATAAGTAACCTATGATTTTCTCAACTTATAATCTTAATTGTCTAAACCTTTTCTTCTTAATGACAATTAGATTGCTTATTAATCTTCTCTTAATCTCATTTCTACAAAAGACAAATCCAATCATATCCAAATCAAATATTCTCTTACACAATCTCTTACACTCTTTCATATTCCCTTGCACACTCTACATCTCAACCATCCATTCCCTTACAACACATCTTAACCCTTCATTTTCAACACATGGGAATTGTTTGAATTCCAAAGGATGCTTCTTTGATCCTAACCATTGAATTCAAATTACAACACATCTCAACCATTCACCTCACCCTCCTCTCTATACCATCACATGTGTTTAATCTAAGCCATCCATTTCAAACCAAAACCATCTCAACCATTGATTCACCCTTCCCCCCAAGCAAAGCATATTCCTTTGGAATATCCATTCTCAATCCAAACCTAGGCTCCTTTGATCCTAGCCATCTATTTCAAATCATCACATCTCAACCATCCATATTCAACACATGCCAAATAATTTGAAAACCAAAGGAGGCTCCCTTTGATCCTAGCCATCCAATTCAAACCATCTCATCTCAACCCTCCATCTCATTCACCCCCCCCCCCCCAAGCAATGGAATATACCTTGGCGTATTCTTTCTCTCTTTTCTATGCCATGTGAGGAATAACACTTCTACCCCTTCCAAATTACCCTATCTACACTTTATACCTTTGGTAATTTATTTTCTCATAAACACTTCACAAAACATTTTCTAAATCGGCTATTTGAGTTGGTAAACCTTAGATTGATTAATGTTAAGCTTTAGTGTAAAGTACAATTGGGGGTTTAGCAAGGTAAGGTTTTTATAAAGCCAACACCCAAAGCTTTGGGAAAATTTTCCCTAGGTGTCTGGCGCGCCACCCACGCGTCAACGCGTGGGTAGCGCGCCGGCCTCGGTAAAATTTTCCCAAGTTGGGTTTTTGGCTATAAATACCATGCCTTGCCTCTTGTATTCCTCACCCCTTGCCATTATTCTTTCTCTCTAAACACTCTCAAATCTCTCTATCTCTAATCTCTAATCTTGTGTTCTTGATTTTCACATTAACATCTTTGAAAGAACACATCTCTTTGCAAGGGAAGAATCACAAGAACCTAATCCACTCTTGTGATTGTGTCGAGGGTCTTCTTATCTGTACCCTTTCTACTAGAATCGAGTCAATAGGTTAGGTTAGGGCTTGATTAAACAAACACTTAATCATTCATTCAATTGTTTGTAAGGTAAGTCTTGTGTCTTGGTGACCAAGCCTAGATCATTGGGGATCTAGTTGGGGTTTGATACTTCCGGTGGGAAGTCTTGGTAGTGATCTTTGTGATTGTAACACCCCCAAAATTTGATACAGCGGAAGACTCAACAAGCTTTCGGGGTGCTACGGGGATTGGTATCCATTCAAAGTCATGAAAGAACGAGATAAAGTAAACATAAGAAAAACACAACCAAAACGGGGTTTAAAGTTTACATTTATCCCAACATTCATTCAGAGTCAGGCCCAAAGGAAATAAATGTAGGTCCACAATAGTTTATCAGAGTTTTAGAAAATAGATCCATAACCGGTGCCATTGTCAAGCCTCCAATCCAAGCATCCATAGAGCATCACTTAATTTCCTGAGAAAACGTGCTAAAAGTCAGCTTTCGCTGGTGAGATCATAGGTTTAAATTCATCTAACAATATAGTGGACATATACGCAAAACGCTTGCTAGCTAGACTAAGGATTCGCTAAAAGCCTGCGGATACCCTCCGCTCCAACATAACACACGGATACCCTCCGTTCTAACATAGATATTCGGGTAACCCCCGCAATATCAATAAATACTTGGATAACCTCCGAAGTATTAATAACCTATAGGTGCACACTACAGTATCTAAATAAGCCAACCTTGAATAGTACACACGACCCGTGTGACTAAAGCTGACAATAACCACATAAGTCAACCTTGAATAGTACACATAAAATGTGACTAAAGCTGACAAAACATCCTAGTCTATACGCATAGCAAGTTTAGAAAGAATATAGAAGCGATAATAGTCCACATAAAATAATTTGCACGTTTCTCACCCCAAGTATTGAAAACATAGTTCAAGAAAAAGTGGGGCTATGACTCACCTCAAGTCCAGAAAATAGCAAGAAGAAGTCGGTAGAAATAAGACGTATAGTAACTCAAAAGACGGCAACTACGGACTCGGTACGACCTAACATTATCAACTCGTTCAGAAATCATTTCCTCAAAATCAAATATTCCCAAACCCGAACGTATTCCATTATACTTCCGAAAATCCATTTCTCGTATAAATCTCGTATTAGTTTGGAGTTTGGCGTTTGGTATCCATACGGGTGGTGGGTCGACACAACTCAAACCAAGAAGTCACAACAAAAAGGATAATAAAATCATCTATAAGTCTAATATTAGTCCAATATATTATTTAAATAAATCATCGAAGTTTATCAAATCCGTCGATTTGGTAATCCCCCATATTTATTTACTTAATATACCATTCTAAGATTACACCCGAATCCTAGGTCTCACATTGCACATAAAGTACTATATGGTATATATCAAAGTTTAATAAATTCTCTAATTATGCCGTTAAATTTACCAAATTCGTCAATTTGGCAACCTCACGGGATACTTAGTAATTTATTATTCTCGTACACATACCACAACCTATGGGCGTCGTAGGATACGATGCCCATTAATATACTCAATTTAAATAACTAAATAGCTCTTATTTAACCCGTCGATTAAATAAGTTACGTAGTTATCGAAAGTGAATGTATTAATCGTCATATATCCGTGACAACACGAACGTCACAATTAATAAACCACTTGGACTCAAGTGACCACGACCCCGCATAACTCGATAGTTTCCTTTATTTATTTAAAAGAAATTATTTTATTTAATATTTATTTAACGTCAAGATTTCATCGTTATTTATAGTCGTTTAATTATAATAACGCTCCCGACATTTATTACACCACTTTCATAGTATAATATTTATCGTTACGTTATTGTAATAATATTACTCGTGATCATTTTATTATTAATATACGCACTTGTATAAATATATATACGTTTTCACGTTTATATATTTATATTATTAATAATATTATTACGAGTTTTATTATTTACGTTTGATTATAAATATTTATCGAGTCATACGAAATGGTCACATGTCCGAGTCATCACTCTCGGCTCATTGTCCAAGTCCAAAATAAAAATAATAATCAAGTCAAACCAAGTAATCAATCTCCGTCCAACAATACCCAAATCACGTGCTACAACAATAGGGTCCGACTATGGCACCCGACTAACCTATCTCCGTCATTCTAGTCCGACCGTCTCACAATCGGTCCCCATTTCATACTCGTCAACACAACTCTAACATCAATATAAATCATGATACCCTTTTATTTTCGGCTCCAAAGTAACGACTATAGTACCAAAATACCAATAGCAATATATCCCAACAACAACAACAACTAAAATAACAACAAGAAGTAACAGTAGTTACAACAATAACAATAACATGGAACAATAACAAGAAAACATCAAAATATATGTGTTCCGGGTCGATTTTACCAAGTCAAACCCGTGGCCGAGAGACTCCACTTGAGTCTCGGCTCAAAAATAAACCCCAAGGGTCATACCCGAGACCACCGTGGTCTCGGCTAGCTCATCCGAGCTCGACCCAAAACTAAACCGACCCCAAGGGTCACGGCACACAAGAACAACAACACGCAACCAAGCATCAAGCTCCAATATAATCGGCTACTCTCGCTAAAATGACCATGAGACTAAAACCACCAAGAAAACCACATGGGCTTAAAATAATCACCAAGCCGAGAGCCATAGCTCTCGGTTTCACTTCGACCTCAAAAGATAGACACCAAACCCGGATACCAAACTCATTTCAATAACCAAAAATATTATTTCCCAAACATTTTAATTCGATACCCATCAAAATCTTCCGTGTTTCCACGGATTTAGTACCATATCGAGGCACCCAAGGTGCCAAAACGAGTCTACTCACCTTGTAGAACCTCAAATCTCACGGATCTAAAGAAACAAGCAAAATACTTCACGAATTTAATTGATTTCAAGATGTTTTTATGGGTTTGGAGGCGCGTGTTTGTGTAGATCTAATAGAATAGGTGATGGGGATTCGTTTTATGGTAGCAGTGTGGTGAGGAGACCGGCGGTGTGGCGGTGGTGTGGCCGGAATAGTGGCGGTGGCTAGGTTTAGATTTAAGAGAGATAGAGAGATGAAGAAGATAGAGATGGTGTATTTGTTTGTGTGTGATACCAGGGACCAAACCACAAGGACATTTTGTAATATACTCTTTTCCTTTTTATTTTTATTTCTTTTCTTTCTTATACAATAATAATACTACTAACAATAATAATAATGATAATAATAATAATAATAACAAAAGTGTTATTAAATTTAGGGTAAGGTGGCTAGGTGTAAATTACACGGACCAAAACCCATAACTCGTTTCAAAACATTTAATATCTCACAGGACGTTCCATAAATAAATATATATATATAGTCGAATCCGTAGACTCAAGACATAAAATTTCTGTTAGGTTATCCTAGTGCCGGAGTCAACGTAATGCCAAATGAGAATTACATAATTAAATCGCCACATATATTCATATCGAATCCTTAAAATAAATCTTCAAATCTCATAAAGATTTTAAAATATAATCAACCATAATGTAGGTTTTACAAGTTCGTTACGAATAAAACTTCAAATAAAAGTTTATAAACGAACTTTAATGTAATGCGGGTTTTCAAAATAACTCCCTAATTTGCCAGTTGTCACATCCTCCCAGCCTCAGAAGAAACCCGTCCCGGGTTTCTCTCAGAACAATTCATCTACGAAGTGAAAAGCTTCGGATATCTCTTTCGGAACTCGTCCTCACGTTCCCACGTAAATTCCGGTCCATGTCGGGAATTCCAACGAACCTTGACGAGTGGAATGCGACTTCGCTTGAGTCGCTTAATCTCATGATCTAAAATCTCAATCGGCTCTTCCACAAAGTTCAATTTCTCATCAACACGAATATCTTTCATCGATATAACCGGCATCTCATCAGAAAGACACTTTCTCAAATTACTAACATGAAACACATCGTGAACTTTACTCAGTTCCTGTGGTAATTCCAACCGATAAGCCACGGCCCAATTCTTTCCAAAATAAGAAATGGTCCAATGTAGCGGGGGTTGAGTTTCCCACGTTTCTCAAAACGTATCACACCTTTTCAAGGCGACTTTCAGCATCACTTTGTCTCCAACCTGGAACTCTAGGGGTTTACGTCTCTGATCGGCGTAACTTTTCTACCTATCTCTAGCTGCTTGCAATCGATCACGAATTTGAGTCACTTTCTCAGTAGTCTCCAATATAAGTTCAGGGCCTGTGAGTTGGCTATCTCCAACTTCCGCCCAACCAATAGGTGAACGACATTTACGACCATATAAAGCTTCAAATGGTGCAGCTTTAAGACTTGTGTGGTAGCTATTGTTGTAGGAGAACTCCGCAAGGGGGTAGGTACTTCTCCCAGCCTTTACCAAAGTCTATAATACATGCACGAAGCATATCCTCTAAAGTCTGAATGGTCCTCTCACTTTGACCATCGGTTTGGGGATGATATGTAGTACTCATATCAAGTCTCGTCCCCAAAGCGGTTTGAAGTGATCGCCACAAAGCTGACGTAAAGCGGCTATCGCGATCAGAAATAATCGATATCGGGACTCTATGACGAGAAATAATTTCCTTCACATACAAATTCGCAAGTTTATTCACGCTATCATCTTCACTAATCGCCAGGAAATGAGTAGACTTAGTCAAACGATCCACAATTACCCAGATAGCGTCACAACCGCTAGTTGTCCTTGGTAATTTGGTAATAAAATCCATTGTGATCCGCTCCCATTTCCAAACCGGGAGTTCTGGCTCCGTCAATAATCCTGATGGTCTTTGATGTTCGGTCTTAACCTTAGAGCAAGTCAAACACTTACTAACGTACAATGCTATATCTGCCTTCATATTTGGCCACCAATATAATTTTTTCAAATCCTGGTACATCTTGTCAGACCCAGGATGAATAGAGTATCTTGACTTATGCGACTCGTGCATAATCAACTCTCGAATTCCTCCATACAAAGGTACCCAATTTCGCTCTCTAAAACATAATACTCCATCAAAACGCTTAACAAATCCCTTCTCATTTTCTGCCATCCCAAATATTTTCTCAGCAGGTCGATTTTCTGCTTTCAACGCTTCCGTTTGAGCTTCTAATATTTGAGACGGTAATGGCGATACGATAGTCATTCCTAATGACCTAACTCGTAACGGTGGAATTCTCTCCTTTCGACTAAGAGCATCAGCAACGACGTTTGCTTTACCAGGATGGTAGCGAATTTCACAATCATAATCGCTTAGCAACTCAATCCAACGTCGCTGTCTCATGTTGAGCTCTTTTTGGTTCAAAATGTGTTGCAGACTTTTGTGGTCAGTAAACACTACACACTTAGTTCCATACAAGTAATGTCTCCATATCCTCAAAGCAAAAACCACAACACCTAACTCCAAATCATGGGTGGTGTAGTTCTTCTCATGCTTCTTGAGCTGTCGGGAAGCATAAGCTATCACTTTCTCTCATTGCATCAACACCGCTCCTAAACCTTTATGAGAAGCGTCACATTAGACGACAAAGTCCTCGTTACCTTCGGGTAACGCCAAGATAGGAGCACTACACAAAATCTTCTTAAGTAACTGAAATGCTTCCTCTTCCTCATCTCCCCATTCATACTTAACACACTTTTGAGTCAATTTGGTCAACGGTTTTGCTATATTCGAAAATCCCTCAATGAATCTTCGGTAATAACCGGCTAATCCCAAAAATTGACGAACTTCTGTTGGGGTCGTAGGTGCAGCCCAATCTTTAATCGCTTCAATCTTAGCAGGATCCACATGAACTCCTTGTCTATCAATCACATGACCTAGAAATTGTACCGTCGGAATCCAAAATTCACATTTTAAAATTTTGGCATACAGTTTCTCCTTCCTGAGCAATTCTAAGATAAGTCTTAGATGCTCCTCATGCTCCTTCTCACTCTTCGAATAAATCAGAATGTCATCGATGAACACAATTACGAACTTATCTAAGTAAGGCTTACACAACCGATTCATGAGATCCATGAATACCGCCGGTGCGTTAGTCAACCCAAACGGCATCACCTGAAACTCGTAATGCCCGTAACGGGTTCTGAAAGCCTTTTTTGGAATATCTTCCTCGCAAACTCGAAGTTGATGATATCCCGATCCCAAATCGATCTTCGAGTACACACCCGATCCTTGAAGTTGATCGAACAAGTCGTCGATTCTAGGTAACGGGTATCTATTCTTCACCGTTAACTTGTTCAGCTCTCGGTAATCAATGCACATACGGAACAATCCATCCTTCTTCTTCACAAATAAGATTGGGGCTCCCCAAGGTGAAGAACTTGGTCTTATAAATCCTTTTTCGGCTAACTCCGCTAATTGTTTCGACAACTCTTCCAGTTCGGTGGGTGCAAGACGATAAGGCGCTCGTGCTACAGGTGCAGCACCAGGTATCAACTCAATCTGTAACTCTACTTGTCTAGTAGGCGGGATTCCCGGAAAATCATCGGGAATACATCAGGAAAATCACGAACTATAGGCACATCTCCAATGCACCTTTCCTTCTTCTCCTTCCCTCCTTTCTCAGAGATTTGAGCTAAGAAAAGGCAACATCCTTTTTCCATTAGTTTCGGTAACTTAGTGCAAGAAATGACTGCTAATCGGGATGGGCTCCTCGAACCTTTTCGATCTCCTTGTATATTTAGAGTCTCCTTTCCGTAAGGCACTCGCACGATCTTCTCATCGTAAAGTATGTGAGCACGATACTTTGACAACCAATCCATACCAATGATGACATCAAAACTTCCTAACATGACGGGTAGAAGATCTATGTTGAAAGGGTGGTTCAAGAAATTTAACGTGCAACCGCGAATGATGGTATTAATCCTTTCTATATTTCCATTTGCTAATTCTATATCATAACCGATTCCTAAGGCCATCGGGGGTTTCTCTAGTAAGGGTGCAAACCAGTAACGACATTCGGATCTTCTCCTCTCTCGTTCCCAAGTGCATACACTCTCCCATAAGCAGTTCCAGCTTCCACACATTGGTCCCCATTATCTTGTCGTCCACGGTTTCCATTATTGTACCCATTACCACCCGATCCTTGATTTCCTCGGTTCCACGATTCTCTACACTCATTCCTATAATGTCCCTTCTTTCCACGTCCATAACAAGTAACATTTGCCTTACTCATAGTTTCAGGAGTAGCTTGAACTATAGCAAGGGGTCGTGCTCTACAATCCCTAGCTACATGTCCTCTCCTTGTGCAACTCTGACAAATCACAGTACATTGTCCTGTACGATTCTTGTAGCAACGACCACACTTGGGTGCATCACCATTTTGGTTCCTTTTATCTCCATTCCCAATAGCATAAGCCTTAGCAACAGCTTGTCGCTTGTTTCGGTGATCATTACCCTTAGGGTGATGGTCTCTCTTTCTCTTTCCATTCTTATCCTTATCAGCTCCTTCCAATCCCAATGAATCGATTAATTGTTGAGCGATTGTGATGGCCTAATGGATATTTGCAGGTCTAGCAGCAATCACATCATTCCTTGTAGCCACAGGCAACCCATCGGTATACCGCTCAATCTTTTGAGTCTCAGTTTTAACCATATCGGGGCAAAGCAAGGCTAACTCTTGGCAACGGCGATTGTAAGTCGCCATATCAGTACCCTTCACTTTATGATTCCAAAACTCAATCTCCAGCTTCTTAACCTCATTTCTTGGGCAGTAAGTCTGAATCAGCAAAGACTTAAATTGCTCCCAAGTCGTAGCATACGCCACATCACTTCCAACCGAATTACGGTAATTGTTCCACCAAGTTAAAGCTTCATCCTTGAAAGTAAAAGAAGCAAACTTTACCTTCGCATTCTCCGCACAACCACTGACATTAAGCACTGACTCAGTCTTCTCTATCCACCTAACCAAGTAAACCACTCCTTCAGTTCCACCAAACTCAATAGGTCCACAAATCTTAAACTCCTTGTAGTGACATCCGTTAGCACGAACAGGTGGAAATGTTCCAGCAGAATTGTTGGAATGATTTGACTCAGCTAGTAACTCAGCAACTCTTTGCTCCACAAGTTGATTGATCATTGCTTGATCCACAGTAGGTACATTAAGTGGAACATGATCATTGTCTCCCTGAACATCAACATTTTGATTCCTGTTGTTGCGGTTGGTAGTGTCCAGGTTGTCAGGAGTGGGGGTCTCAACATTTCGAGTAGGACGACATCCTCGGCGACCAGGGGTAGTCGCTGCCGTACCAGTTCGGGTAGCTCTGACAGGGTTTCGTCGTACAACCATTAATATAATTCCAAGACAATATCAACCACGCAAATAAGACACAATTCTCCATGTACGCCAAAAACCGTAAAATATCATACGAGCTCACCATCATCCATAAGTAGCGATCAATACATCGTTCCATACTACCAACAGGCATAATAGATACTAATCGTTCCATACGAGACGAATGTACAATCCGAATATCATGACATAAGTGATATAATAACTAGCTCTCCTAACCAAATACTCCTTGGCTTATGTAGCAACACAACAACCTGATTCCAAATCGATCTAGCCACGATGCTGGCGTAGACTCCTCAACTCCGCAACAAACTCAACAATAAACTCAGCAATGACCATCTCAAGTCGGTCAGACATCCGCGAGATCCTCTCGCCCTATGCAGTAATCTGAGCCCACATCCTACCAGTCTCACCTAACTCTGCATGCTCAGCAGAAACCTCAGAAGGTGCATCCGACGCCATAGGACTACCAGGTGGTGAATCAAACAAAAACGGATGATCAGGTGAAACCGGCTCTAACGGATGTATCGGGGAATCGGGCTTCGCAGAATGAACTGAATGTGCTAGCGACCCATCATCATCAGGCATATCCTCCTCCTGAGGATCATCCTCTTCCCAATCCTGAGGGTCATCATTCTCTTCCTCATCTTGAGGGTTATCATTCTGCTCACCCGCGTACTCCTCGTCGAAGGGGTACTCTATCACTCGTCATCTCCGAGCAGGCGAACCACGAGGCGATAAAGTCGGCGACTTAGGGCAACAATAGGACGATGAAGTAGTAGTGGCTGAACGCATGACCATCACGTATGGGTCATCAGGGGCCATAGTGATCTACGATGGGCGACGCGTACTAGCAATAACAATTCTTAACAACAACACGTGCAAAGGAGGCTATTATTTGTGACAACGGCGTAGGGTAGGTGTAAGTGTTTCAAAACAACTAAAGCGCGAACTCAAAATATCGCATCAAAATCATCATAAAATCCCAATTATATAATCTCAGTAAAGAGTTTCAAATACCGCATTACTAAAATCATTCATAAAATAATTAAGCCATATAATTCCTCAAAACGCATATAATTCCTCAAAACGCATATAATTCCTCAAAACGTCATCATATCACTAAATCAATAAATCTCAAATCCCCAAATCATCTCAAGAATCCCATATCTAATAATCATCTCAATATACCTCAATAATAATAGTGATGCTTCAGCTTGGCGGGTTGGCGGGCAATGGTCGAGGATCGTTTTCTATAAAAATCGGTTATAGTTTAGGTGTCTATTTACCTAGTTCTCTATAACCTTGGCTCTGATACCAATCTGTAACACCCCCAAAATTTGATACAGCGGAACACTCAACAAGCTTTCGGGGTGCTACGGGGATTGGTATCCATTCAAAGTCATGAAAGAACGAGATAAAGTAAACATAAGAAAAATACAACCAAAACGGGGTTTAAAGTTTACATTTATCCCAACATTCATTCAGAATCAGGCCCAAAAGAAATAAATGTAGGTCCACAATAGTTTATCAGAGTTTTAGAAAATAGATCCATAACCGGTGCCATTGCCAAGCCTCCAATCCAAGCATCCATAGAGCATCACTTAATTTCCTGAGAAAACGTGCTAAAAGTCAGCTTTCGCTGGTGAGATCATAGGTTTAAATTCATCTAACAATATAGTGGACATATACGCAAAACGCTTGCTAGCTAGACTAAGGATTCGCTAAAAGCCTGCGGATACCCTCCGCTCCAACATAACACACGGATACCCTCCGTTCTAACATAGATATTCGGGTAACCCCCGCAATATCAATAAATACTTGGATAACCTCCGAAGTATTAATAACCTATAGGTGCACACTACAGTATCTAAATAAGCCAACCTTGAATAGTACACACGACCCGTGTGACTAAAGCTGACAATAACCACATAAGTCAACCTTGAATAGTACACATAAAATGTGACTAAAGCTGACAAAACATCCTAGTCTATACGCATAGCAAGTTTAGAAAGAATATAGAAGCGATAATAGTCCACATAAAATAATTTGCACGTTTCTCACCCCAAGTATTGAAAACATAGTTCAAGAAAAAGTGGGGCTATGACTCACCTCAAGTCCAGAAAATAGCAAGAAGAAGTCGGTAGAAATAAGACGTATAGTAACTCAAAAGACGGCAACTACGGACTCGGTACGACCTAACATTATCAACTCGTTCAGAAATCATTTCCTCAAAATCAAATATTCCCAAACCCGAACGTATTCCATTATACTTCCGAAAATCCATTTCTCGTATAAATCTCGTATTAGTTTGGAGTTTGGCGTTTGGTATCCATACGGGTGGTGGGTCGACACAACTCAAACCAAGAAGTCACAACAAAAAGGATAATAAAATCATCTATAAGTCTAATATTAGTCCAATATATTATTTAAATAAATCATCGAAGTTTATCAAATCCGTCGATTTGGTAATCCCCCATATTTATTTACTTAATATACCATTCTAAGATTACACCCGAATCCTAGGTCTCACATTGCACATAAAGTACTATATGGTATATATCAAAGTTTAATAAATTCTCTAATTATGCCGTTAAATTTACCAAATTCGTCAATTTGGCAACCTCACGGGATACTTAGTAATTTATTATTCTCGTACACATACCACAACCTATGGGCGTCGTAGGATACGATGCCCATTAATATACTCAATTTAAATAACTAAATAGCTCTTATTTAACCCGTCGATTAAATAAGTTACGTAGTTATCGAAAGTGAATGTATTAATCGTCATATATCCGTGACAACACGAACGTCACAATTAATAAACCACTTGGACTCAAGTGACCACGACCCCGCATAACTCGATAGTTTCCTTTATTTATTTAAAAGAAATTATTTTATTTAATATTTATTTAACGTCAAGATTTCATCGTTATTTATAGTCGTTTAATTATAATAACGCTCCCGACATTTATTACACCACTTTCATAGTATAATATTTATCGTTACGTTATTGTAATAATATTACTCGTGATCATTTTATTATTAATATACGCACTTGTATAAATATATATACGTTTTCACGTTTATATATTTATATTATTAATAATATTATTACGAGTTTTATTATTTACGTTTGATTATAAATATTTATCGAGTCATACGAAATGGTCACATGTCCGAGTCATCACTCTCGGCTCATTGTCCAAGTCCAAAATAAAAATAATAATCAAGTCAAACCAAGTAATCAATCTCCGTCCAACAATACCCAAATCACGTGCTACAACAATAGGGTCCGACTATGGCACCCGACTAACCTATCTCCGTCATTCTAGTCCGACCGTCTCACAATCGGTCCCCATTTCATACTCGTCAACACAACTCTAACATCAATATAAATCATGATACCCTTTTATTTTCGGCTCCAAAGTAACGACTATAGTACCAAAATACCAATAGCAATATATCCCAACAACAACAACAACTAAAATAACAACAAGAAGTAACAGTAGTTACAACAATAACAATAACATGGAACAATAACAAGAAAACATCAAAATATATGTGTTCCGGGTCGATTTTACCAAGTCAAACCCGTGGCCGAGAGACTCCACTTGAGTCTCGGCTCAAAAATAAACCCCAAGGGTCATACCCGAGACCACCGTGGTCTCGGCTAGCTCATCCGAGCTCGACCCAAAACTAAACCGACCCCAAGGGTCACGGCACACAAGAACAACAACACGCAACCAAGAATCAAGCTCCAATATAATCGGCTACTCTCGCTAAAATGACCACGAGACTAAAACCACCAAGAAAACCACATGGGCTTAAAATAATCACCAAGCCGAGAGCCATAGCTCTCGGTTTCACTTCGACCTCAAAAGATAGACACCAAACCCGGATACCAAACTCATTTCAATAACCAAAAATATTATTTCCCAAACATTTTAATTCGATACCCATCAAAATCTTCCGTGTTTCCACGGATTTAGTACCATATCGAGGCACCCAAGGTGCCAAAACGAGTCTACTCACCTTGTAGAACCTCAAATCTCACGGATCTAAAAAACAAGCAAAATACTTCACGAATTTAATTGATTTCAGGATGTTTTTATGGGTTTGGAGGCACGTGTTTGTGTAGATCTAATAGAATAGGTGATGGGGATTCGTTTTATGGTAGCAGTGTGGTGAGGAGACCGGCGGTGTGGCGGTGGTGTGGCCGGAATAATGGTGGCGGCTAGGTTTAGATTTAAGAGAGAGAGAGAGATGAAGAAGATGGAGATGGTGTATTTGTTTGTGTGTGATACCAGGGACTAAACCACAAGGACATTTTGTAATATACTCTTTTTCTTTTTATTTTTATTTCTTTTCTTTCTTATACAATAATAATACTACTAACAATAATAATAATGATAATAATAATAATAATAATAACAAAAGTGTTATTAAATTTAGAGTAAGGTGGCTAGGTGTAAATTACACGGACCAAAATCCGTAACTCGTTTCAAAACATTTAATATTTCACGGGACGTTCCATAAATATATATATATATATATATATATATATATATATATATATATATATATATATATATATATATATATATATATATATATATATATATATAGTCGAATCCGTAGACTCAAGACATAAAATTTCTGTTAGGTTATCCTAGTGCCGGAGTCAACGTAATGCCAAATGAGAATTTCATAATTAAATCACCACATATATTCATATCGAATCCATAAAATAAATCTTCAAATCTCATAAAGATTTTAAAATATAATCAACCATAATGTAGGTTTTACAAGTTCGTTACGAATAAAACTTCAAATAAAAGTTTATAGACGAACTTTAATGTAATGCGGTTTTTAAAAATAACTCCCTAATTTGCCAGTTGTCACAGTGATCCTTAGGAGAAGTCAAATTGCGAGATTCTTTTGGGTGGTTTCCGAGGGCGGAATACCGTGGGAGTACTCCTTCTTTGTGAGCATCAATATTGATGAATATTGGTGGAGTGAATTGTAACGGTTTGTGGTCCACCGAAAGGATTATACTAGTGAATAGTATCGGAGTCGCGGATTCGCAACTGGACGTACGGATGGTATAAACCCCCATCCCGAACCAGTATATATTGTTGTGTTTTTACTTGCTTTATATACTTAGGTTGTGTTAGTGGTTGTTGGATTATTGTACAACCACTTGGTGTTCTCTTTGGCTTTAAGTTTTTAAACATCTAAAAAGTCAAAGAAACCGTATTCACCCCCCATCTACGGTTCTACACAGAGATTGACAACGTTTTGAATGCTTTGTTTGAGATTTTTATGAACCAGAGAAAATTGATGACCAAAAGAAAAGCGTATCCAAATCAATAATGGATAAGGGCACAAACTATCTTTTATGTAGTTTTTCCAAGGGTTTCAAATTTGTCAAAATTAGTCCCTTAAGTTCTGAAAATTTAATTTTCTGAGGAACTTTTACCATAACAACTTGGACCCTGCCAGGGGCTACCTCCCCTTGGGCCCTACTCCCAGGGGCTAGAGGTGGAAACGAGCCGAGCCACTTGTGAAAAGCTTGGGATCAGATCGGTAAAAAGCTCAAACAGTCGAGCCTAAACAAGCTAGAGCCCGAGCTCGAGCCTAAGTTTAGGCTCATTTAATAATCGAGCTCGAGCTCGAACTCTATACAAAAAGCTCGAGTAGATTCGCGAGCCTAAACGAGCCCTAGAAATATATACGTATGTATATTGTCTATACGTATAAACGAGCTTAAAAGTAGTAAACGTGCTCGAGCCTTATATAATTAACAAACCGAGCTCCATTTTAACTTTGTTTTCTTTAAAACATCATACAAATTAGTCTATCCCGAGCTCGAGCTTGTGAAAATTTTCACGAGCCGAGCTCCAGCTCAAAATATTAGGCTCGAAACGAGCTCGAGCTTTATATATATAAACGAGCCGAGCTCGAGCTCTAGCAAGCTCTGGCTCGGCTCGGCTCGTTTTCACCCCTACCAAGGGCACTTCCCTTAGGAGCTTTGCTCCTAAAATCATAATAAATTCAAATAGGCGTGCACTCTGCACCTCTAAGCCTAAATGATGTCTTATTATGACTAAATTGGTTAAACAAGTTAATCCAATTACACTAAAATATCCAACATTCCTCCCCCATTTTAGTGCAATCTTTGATTAACTAAAACAAGTGATCTTAAACAATCAAACTTCTGCATAAATGAAATGTCATGACGATTGAATTTCACATTAGTACATTACACATTCCGAATATTCGAATACCAGGGTGTCACTTAGGATTGAACCCTGGGAATTCATTTTGAATACACGAAGATAATGGACACAAAAGTTTACATACATAGTAGTTCTATCATGACACATGTTTTACTAGCCTATGTCCTTATCCTTCATAAGCATGTAAAAGCGAAGTCCCAGCTTTTTGAAGCGGCTAAACTTCAAGCTCATATAGGTAGTTTCTTTTAATCATGCCCTGCTTGCACTTTTTCAAAAGAACTATTAAGAAGATAAACTTCAACCTCTTTATTTTGCTGCTCCTAACAAATTCCTTGGGATAGTATATCATGTGTTCCAATCTATAAGTATGAGCTTTCCGCATTGAATTCAGCTTCTAACATTGTATTAAAAGGGAATTGAGTGTCTCACCATTAGAAATTTTAAACGGACTTTTATTTCATCCCTATTCCGACTTTGTGCACTAAGTCTCTAGCGAACCTCTTTGTCAAGTAGTAAGCTATTTATAATTTCTATAACAAGCGTTGAACATGGTAACATTGACTTTAAACATAAAACATATGTTTATTGGCAAGTCATTCAACCATTTCACTTCTTTAGAACAAGAAAACAACAAGTCATGATGAAATCGTTGAATACGTTGTACAACTTTTCCTTTGATTACATGATACTACATTTATACCAAGTGTAAAATCCAACACTTAATTCCTTCGTAATCTTCTTGATCAATTATCCAACTTGCATCAATTTATCCTTATAATACTCAAAGGATCTCCGCCGTATTCTAAACCATAATCCATGATTTTTTTCACAAATAGGAAAGTATTCGGCATATAGCAGCCCGACATATCATTTACATATAAACATATGATATCTACCCGACCAATAATAGACCATCTAAATACATGCACTATGTATTCATTAGACAAAATGACGTGGTCGATTATGTTAATGTAATAAATTGATCTAGTATAAATAAAATGTTAATTAAAGTAAACGCATTGTTACTACAAACAAATAACCACTTATTCAACATGTTTATAATCAATCAATCAATCCACTAATGATATGAACAACATTGATAGCAATATCCATTAAAAATTGGATATAACAGGGGATGTGACAAAACCCAATGATCACTTCAATTTAGAATTGTCCCATCTCGAACTATTAAAAACACAGTTTAAAGCCATAGCCTTCAAAACTGAATTTTAGAGTGTTGATTTGTATTCTTTAATTAGACAATACACAACACACTAAAATCCAAGTGTCGTAACTCTCAATTCATTTAATCACTAAATACGTTTATTAATGCTCATGGCAAACCTTTCAAATTCTGGTTATCCTCAAATGAGTTTCACATGTATATCTAGTACTTATTCTGAAATTGTTTCTCAGAAATTGAGGAGTCCACCAAACCTCAGAGTATATGTCATGCACTAAAATTGTCTCACAATTTCTTACATCATGATATTGATATTGCATGTACCCAAATTGGCAATTAACCACTTTCCATGAAACAAAGATTCGCACATACTTTTTACTAATAAAAAATGCCATCATTTAATAAATTTTGACAAATCAAGGCATATCAAGTAATCCATCATACTAACATATCAAATCAACAATTTGTAACTTTTGATCATTTGAAGAAGTTTATCATAGACACATAATTTTACCATGTTATACCACACGTAATAATATCAACATAAGTACCATGCAATTAATACTTATTTGTGTCAATGTTAAATTAAGGTGAATAGAAATCGTGTACCAGTCTACCAGATTACAGGATTAAACCGAGTCTTGTTCCACCATAATTTGCAACAACTTCCATCACAAAGTCCCTCAAACTTAAACAATAAAATCCATAACATATTCCAGAGTTTGAACATAGTTGTAAGCATAATCCCAACCCACGTACTGTTGATTCAATTCTCGGTTTATAATTTCTCCATCTAACTGCCCATTATTCCGTATTCTAAAATCACCTGTTGCCATATCCAATACACGAACATGAGTATCTCTTTGAAAATATTGTATCAGTTAATATGATTAATCATATCATTCACAGAATCAAGGTTCGTCATCTTCAATAGTTGAATCGATCTTTGTAGGGGATAAACAGAATAAACAAACACAACCGGATATTGTTTGAATCTCTGAAAGGCGTGTGAACACTTTCAAATCGAATCAATTCGGTCGTTCCCCCGAATTATTCAATCGGATACAATTCAGAGATTGAGAACATTTTGAATGCTTTGTTTGAGATTTTTATGAACCAGAGAAAATTGATGACCAAAAGAAAAGCGTATCCAAATCAATAATGGATTAGGGCAGAAACTATCTTTTATGTAGTTTTTTCAAGGGTTTCAAAGTTGTCAAAATTAGTCCTTTAAGTTCTGAAAATTTAATTTTCTGAGGAACTTTTACCAGAACAACTTGGACCTTGTCAGGGGCTATCGCCCCTTGGACCCTACTCCCAGGGGCACTTCCCTCGCCCCTAAGATCATAATAAATTCAAATTGGCGTGCACTTCGCAGCTCCAATCCTAAATGATGTCTTATTATAACTAAATTGGTTAAACAAGTTAATCCAATTACACTAAATATCATACACTAAATATAAAACAATACTTATACTCTACGTACTTAAACAAAAATATATCTCACAACACACGCGCGCACACAAAAGGACCCTCACCACTTTTATTTCATTCAGTGATGGCCACCACCTCATCACCTAGTTTTTAACCCGAGCACTAGCGGTCTCTCCCCATAAGTAATGGAGCTTCATGCATAATTGTGCGAAAATCATCCACTTCACACGTGGCCTTAGGCCTTATTATGGCAAGAAAGTTTTATATAAATTAAGGAAAAGTCTTACTCCTTTGGTGGGTATTACACGTGTATTAAAATTTCTAATGTAAATTTATATAAATAAAGGCAAAGCCTTACAAGTGCCTTCTATTTCATGAAAAGTCAATACATAAAAGAAAGTCAAAGTTTTTACTCGCCTTTTAGACTTTCTAAATGTAAATTCAAAGAGTAAATTGATATGTCATCATTTTTTCAAAGAGAAGAGCTGTCGATTTAATGTGTGAGACATTTTCTCTGGTGTTACCAAAACATACTTGTAGTATGGTTATATATGCTCCTCCTCCTATCATATTTTCCAACAAGTAAAACAACGCAATTTAAGAAAGATGAATTTATTATTATTTTAATATGTGTAAAAGCAAATAATAATAATAATAATAATAATAATAATCATTTATGTCATATTATTATTTTGATATGTGTAAAAGCAAATAATAATAATAATAATAATAATAATAATAATAATAGTCATTTATGTCATATTAGACGACTACCCATGCATAGCAACGGAATTTTATAGCTGCAGATAGTTATAATGATATTTTGGCACAATATACAAACCTCAAAATTGACTTTTGATAAAAATACACCGTAAGTCCCTAAACTTGCCAAAAATCATCGCCAGGGCCAGAAAGTTGAGAAAATCATCGTCGTGAGTCCAAACCTTGGGTTTTTGAGGCCAAAGAGGTCCCTTGACTGTAATGCTCAGGTCAATGTCCGGTTATTTATTGTCAAATCCCGTTATTTCGATAAATGACTATTTTGCCTATATATATATATAACAACCCCAAACACATTTCATTTTATTCAATCTCCTTTTACCAGTTGCCAAAACACACACATATTAAAAACACCTTCACTGTGTGTAAAATTCATTTCCATCAATGGCGGTTGATTGCGTTGGACAAACAATAGATCATCTTCATCAAATGTTTCAGTTTTCATCAGGGCACAAGTTTAACCTCTCATGCACCGTAAAACTTACCGGTCACACGCGGTTTTGCCGTGCTCCGGCTGTGTTTTCCGACGGACCGTCAACTTCTTCTTAACAATCGGATGATAAAACGTAAAAAATAGTTGTTACAGCAACGAAATCACCGTCATGTCAACAAGCTCATCGTCAAACGGTAAATCGTTAGGTATAGAGCTTTAGAGATTTAAAAAGTTTGAATGTTTAGACTAATGCTAGTGGTGACTATTTTCTCACCCGAGCAACCCCGCCACATCAGTGCCACCTCAGCTTTCTCTCTCCACAACTCCACCTCAACCACAATTAGCTAGTGGTGACCACAAAAGCAACTTTTTTTTTTTTTTTTTTTTTGAAATTAAAATTTCATCCAATATTTAAAAAAACATTACAATAAATATTTTAGTTAAATAAAAATACATTACGTTAAAAAAAAAAGATGAAGTTTGTAAAAATTTGTGTTTTTCACATTAATACACCATGTACCTGCACTTTGTATTATAATAAAACACACCAACCAAACGCAACTCGACTTCCACCTAATCACCCTTAATAACTATCATTTGATCTTTTTTTTTCATATATATATATATATATATATATATATATATATATATATATATATATACACACATATATATAAAATAGATGTCTTCTTCTTCAATTGATCTTGAATCAAAGAAAGAACTGAAGCAACGTCAGGTGATCATCCCATGGTCGATAGAAATATAGGTAACCCTTTTTCAATTTTTCTTCAGTAGCCCATTTGACCTTCATTGTAGTATATCCTTGCAGTAAATATCCCATCAATTTTTTGCATGCTTTGTACTACCATTTGAATATTTTACTCCCAAATTAAAGCATTTATCATTCAAAGTTTCGGTTGGTGAGGCAACCGAATTGTGAAAAAGGTTGGAAGGCAACGCGTTGCTTTTGGGGTGTGCTAGGGGAAGTGACGCGTCACTTTTGGGGTCACTTGGTGAAATCCAACTCCCATTAGCAATAGTCTTAGAGCTTTGTTTAAAAGATTTTAGCTCTATATTGTTTTTTCTTTGTTTAATAAGAAGCTTACAAATATTTTGATCTGTTAAAATTGTTCTGTTTTGATGATAAATAAAAAAGATTAAAGCATTAAAACATTGCTTTAAAGAATTTAAGCCTTAAAAAGACTTGGTGTATTGCATTAAAGTTTGCTTCTTTTTGTTGTTTTTGATGGATATTTTGATTAGGATTTATGATAAGGTGAATAAATTTAAGGAATTTGCATTGGTTTTGTTAGATTTTTGCTTATATGTTAGAAAGACACTAGCTTTTGGTGTAGGATTTTGACAAATGTGGAGTTATTGTGTCATATATGAAAACTAGGCTTCGTTCTGCTTGATATTTCTATAAAGTTTTGCTTATTTGTGTTGTTTTTTATGGATATATTGATATGTGTTTATCACTATGTGAATAAATTAAATGAATTTAGCCAACGTGGCTTGCTTTTGTTAGATTTCTACATATTTGTTAGAATGACGCCTTTAGAGGAAGGATTAAGATTTTGGCAAAAAGGTTTAACTGTTGCATTACTTGATAATTAGGATCCTTCTACCTTGAATGCTTTGATTTTGATCTTTACGTGACATTGATTGTGTTGAAGTTGTACGTATTGTTGTATTTGAGATTTGATCCTACTAGGCGTCTGTGACAAGAAAGGAAAGTGAGCTTGTAAGGTTTATACGGTTTTAAATAGTCCTTTTTTAATAAGGTTTTGGTTTCAAACCTTATATCCCAATTGTGCATTAGGAGACCTTTTTCCTCTGGATGTTGTGAGGAGAGATTCTGATTTTTGGTATAGGAAGCGTTCTGGTTTAGCTTTGTGTTTCTATAGTTTGATATAAACATCATTGTTAAAGGGGGATTTAAGCGAGTTCCATTAAACCTTGATCAACTTGGCATGCCTCTACTTTTACACGAAAAGGTGATATCGAGAAACAACTCCCTTTTAAAGCCTACACTGTTAACATAAGAAAGTCCCAACGGAGTGTTTCTTTTGGAATAAGATATGAATTATGGATAACTATGTTATTAAAATACATAGTCAATGGAGGTAAAAAAGTAAAATCACAAATATATATTTAGTGGACTAAGATGTTGATTAAGAAATCCCTAATGGAGTAAGTCAGTAAGTTTGACACTTTTCTTTGTGACATAGTGACATTATTTTGGAGTCGAGGATGCAGTTGTGAACTCATGACACTTTTACTATGTTGTGCGGCTTGTTACTCCCTTTTTCTTGGGCAATTTTATCATGCGGCTTGTACGTCCGACTATCAAATGGAGAGTCGAAGCATCGCGTGGCATATCAAATGGAGAGTCGAAGCATCGCGTGGTAGTTCCATATTAGGAAATGAAAATCCTTCCCTTTTTCTTGTCAAGCTTGGACCAGTTCTTTTTGCTCGTGATTCTACTCTTCTTCTGCCAGTTCATTTATCGAGTGAAGGTTGTTATTGAAAACTTTTCATGTGATTCAGTCAAGAAATCGGACAAGATTGATAAGGATGCCACCATGGAATTTAAAAATATTAATCTGTCTTTGTCGCCATCCATAAAATATCTCTTTTAGGTAATTATGGGATTATTGTAAATCTGTGTATTTTTATAGAGTGATAATTTGACAAACGCATTAAAGTTTGTAGTTACTAAATTTAGATTGAAATTTTCAACTTCTTCCGTTGTCTAATACTGTGTAGTTTTATAACTTTCTTATCGACACATGACTATATGATTAGTTTCGTTGAAATGGATCAAGCACTGTGTGTTGTTGACGCATCTATGAATCATCCCAAAAATTTTGTGGATTTTGATATTGGTGTGGGTATGAAGATGAAGAATGAAGATTGTTGTTTGATTGAGTTTATAGTTTTTAATGGAGTAGATGAATGAGATTTGAGAATGGTGATAGTGTTAATTTTAGAGAAAGAAACAGAAATTTAGAGAGAGAAGCAGGAAAAAGAGATAAAGAGAGGGTAGTGGTAGCGATGGTATAACTTTTTGATTAAATACATCCTTCGTCTATAAGGTTGTACTACCAAAATAATTAATCAAAATGATGAAATGACCATTTTGCCCTCATATGCAAGGCACATCTATGGGGGAAAATAACAGAAGTTGATTGAGCATTACGGGTCAAGGGACCTCTTTGGCCTCAAAAACCCAATGTTTGGACTCACAATGATGATTTTCTCAACTTTCGAGCCCCGACGATTATTTTTGGCAAGTTTAAGGACCGACGGTGTATTTTTGTCTTAAGTTTATGTATAATGTTCATGTGTATGAAAAGTCTAAAATCTTCATACTTTCATAATTTAATGCATGTGTAGTTGAGTATTTTATAAACTTGAAAAGGTTTAAGAAGTAATGCAGTGAAGTTTTGAAAAAATAAAAGCTATAAATTGATCGATTTGACAAATCTGTAAACTTTTTAAAAGCGACTACTATTTTTTTTTTAAGGCAAAATAAATAAAAAGCGTAATAACGCCACCAAATACAAACCGAGGCATCCACCACATCAACAAGATGCTTAAAAAGCGACTACTAATTGATACTTGTTAGGTTTGGCAAAGTTTCATATTGTGTGTTACGCATAAAAACATTCGAAGTTTCAATTGAAGCGAGCGAGAATGTGATATGAGGACATAACATGATCGAACCATTTGTTTACAATAAGTAAATTATGAAGATTCTGAATAATGTAACACACCAAGAAATGAGCCATTTTATTTATAGTAATTTAAAAACACTTTAGCACAAAGTAAACAATCTTATCCTTAAGGTATCTAAGTGACATAGACTTATTGCAATGCCTTAAGGATGTCGAAATGTTTCCACAATGCCTTAAGAAATCAAAGTGACATTGACTTTTACAATGCCTTAAGGATGTCATCAGCACCCGAGATGGTGAACTCTCCCCCTTCTTCAATATTAGCCGCGACAACCTTAAGGTCATCAACCAAAATAGCAAACCTCCTTGAACGAACACCCAACCCTTTCTCGGATAGATCAAGTTCAAGACCAAGTGCTTTGGTGTATGATGCCGATCCATCAGCTAGAAACTTCACATTCTTTGTTTCGGGGTATGACTTCTTCCATGCCTTCATCACAAAAGGATCGTTCACTACATATAAAAACAAACAAGTTGACAATAAGTAAAACGTAATACGTATAAAAATAATTTATACAAAGGTAAACCTATATAAGATTAGATCGAAAAATATACCACTGATCAAGAGAAGTTCTTCAACACCCTTTGATTTGAGCTCTTCGGAATTTTCAATGAAGTTTGGTACATGTTTGATGCTGTTACACAAAAAATATAACACAGAATGAAATTGTATTTAATGTATCAATTGGTCACTAAGTAATAATTAACCTCTAAATAATCAGATAATATATCAGGTTACATTAGTACATGTAACATAGTTTCAAAAAAAAAAACATTTTTTGCTTTGTATCACAAACATACAGTTCCTATTAAAAAAATAAAAAAGAAAAAACCCGACAAATTTATATATAAATCATCTAATACCATAAATGTCCTAATAAAATTGTTAGACTTCAATTCATATTACATGTAACCAGGGACGGAGCTAGGAATTAGGAATAAGGGGGGGCTGAAATTTTTTTCTCAAGCTAACAAAGTAATTTAACTAAAAGTTAGGGGGGGTCATTTGCCTATAGTTGTGTCATATACATAAATTTTATAAGGTAAATAGCAAAGTGGGCGTGTTGGAGGGGGCCGAGCACCCCTGGCTCCCCCACTGTCTCCGTCTCTGCATGTAACATAGTTTCAAAAAAAAAAAAAAAAAAAAAAAAAAAAAAAAAAAAAAAAAAAAACGATGTCCTAATAAAATTTTTAGACTTCATATGTTATAGCCATGTTGGCCCGGTTTTATTTTTACGAGCTTAGCCGGGCCAACATGGCCATAACATATGATTGTCTAACAAAAATTACGTAACTTAAAAAATATTCACATATGCTTAGACTGAAAAAAAAATGATCAAAAATGCTATAGATCTGACATTGTTCATAGTTTTACGTAGATAATCAATAGAAAAAAAAAGTACTCGATTCACAAATCTAAATACAATAACAAACAATGAAAACGATATGATCATAAACATTTCATATATACCTGCAAGTAGGGGTGAAAGCGCCTGGCGCGGCAAAAATGACAACTTTCTTTCCCGAAGCGAGGGAATAAATAGATTCATTTTGCAACTGATCTTGCTCGTCAAAGTACGCAAGAGTGCCATCAGGAATTGAATCACCAACCGCGATCGGAGCCATTTTTTTCACGATGCAGATTTTGTTCTTGATGTAAGTGTTGTTTGAGGTACGAGTTGTTTGAAGGTTTGCATGTCTATTTATAGTGTTATGGATCTCATATTTGCATTGAAAAATTAATTAAGTTTTACTATATAATTATTTTTGGGTACGAGATATATGTTTATTTAATACTATCATTTAATTGTGGCAATTAATTTCCTTTATTTTGGACAAAATTAAATACCATGATACTAATCTCCTTTTTTGAATTTTACCAAATAAGTGTAGAGTGACAACTAAGGCTTAGTTGGCATGGTGTGTTTATTTAGGGTCCGTTTGGTTTGTAGATGGGTTTATGATTAGGATTTAGATTTGGATTTAAATTTGGTTTTGAATTTAGATTTGAATTTTATGTAAGAAAGAGAAAATAATATTTTGAAATCTATAAATATTAAAATATGAAATTAAAAGTTAATAATATTAATAGTTAGTGTATAAAAAAAGAAAAATATGAGGAGGAGAAAATTAGTGGCCCCACAATTGTCATAAAACCCTTCAAGCCCCCTCCTTTCCTACACCCCCTTATATTTTGGATTAGTAGCTAAACCTTAATCCAAAAAATACAACCAAACAAATTATTTGACTAGGACAAACCCAAACCCTTTATAACCCCACAAACCAAACGGACCTTTAAATTAGCAGTGATCAATAGCGATGTGCGGTAGCTATAGTTTATCGCATTTTAAAGAAGTACTAGCAGGGTCCTCGCGTGATGCAGCTGCGGGCACCCTGTAATTTAATTTTTTCGGCTAATAATTTATTTTATTTGTAAATTTTTTGGTAATAGCTTTGCTGATTATTTTTTTATGGCAAAAGTTTGATAAAATTTTGCTTAGTTTGTATTATTTTATTTATTATTATTATTTTTTTTGTTTAGTAGTTTGCTTGGTTTGTATAATATGTGAACATATTTTAGTTTATTATATTCTTTTTGATAATAAATTTATGGATATCAAAAATTTCGTTTACCTCGTGTCCGTTCGGGCTTGAATATTTGTATAATATGCTTTATTATTTGTATTAGTGACATTTAATGCATGAATTGTATTTAAGTTGGTTGTACAATATGCTTGATAATTTGTATTATTTATGTAAGTGGTGTTTTAATAAGTGCATTAATTATATTTATTGACAAGTTAATTAATTGTATTTAATGTACATAATGATTTATTTATTGTATTTAATGTTAGTATTAATTGTATGTTAGAATTAAATATGAGAGGAATTTCTATAAGTAGCATTTATTGTTGTACTTATAGCTTTAGAATTTGTATTGCTTACTTTTAAGTATTTCTATTAATACTAGGCCTTCATGCTTTATAATATAGTATGATATGATATGATTGTAAAATTAGCTTTCTTAAAAATTAGCAAAGGTTACTGTTTTTTTACCAAACAACCATTAAAATTTAATTCTCATTTTTCACCGCTCACTGTTACAAAAAGCTCCACACTACTCTGTACCAAACATGCCAATGTAAGCTTCAGTTACAATTTCAAATGACTTTTGGTTTATAATTTTGTGGGTATTTTACTTGTAAATTGGGTTTTCTTTTACTACAAAATAGAAAAGAGCATTGCTAAAGGTTACTACAATATGCTACTACTAATCATCCTACGCACACAACAATATTATAGATATTGTTTTCACTCATTCTCGCATCTAAACCATCAGTTCTGAGGATTTTGTGAGTAGGACGATAAATTCATAGCATTTCTCAATAGAAAATGATATACATCAAACATGGAATGGATATCACATGATAAATTCCTAGCTTTCGATAATATATTATACGTAGTATATAATTATTACAAATAAAACTTAAAGTGGAAATGAAATATCATTACCATTAATAAAAAATCTTATTCAATATTGAAAGTTAATAGTTAAAAAAAAAAACGAAATAAAGTACAAATTAAGAGGAAAAGGAAAAAAATTAGCAAAAATGATAAAAATCATCAAAACAGTAAAAGAAAACAGAGACATAATTTCAATTAGAGGTGAAAAAAATCGAAAACCGATTTGATCCGGAAAAAAACCGATCAGATTTTGGGTCAAACCGTTTTTTGACTATTTGACTTGAACCGAAACCGGTTTGATTTAAAAAAAACCAAAATGTGTAGCTCTATGTTCAATGACATCAAGGTGCCGTTTAGTTGGATTTTTTTTTTTTTTTTTCTAGTTTTGTAACAAAAATTTATTTTAACAAAACACTTGAAACTATAAAAAACGCGTTCGGTTGATGTTTATATTTTCTATTTTGAAGAAAGGGATAGGGTGTGTGTTTTGCAAATAAAAATAAGAAAAACAACTAAAATTTTGTTTTGTAATTTCTTTGTTAAGTTAGGAAATATGTAATTTTGTGTTTTGTAAAATATATTGTTGACAAACGCTTATTTGAACGCGATATTTGTTTTTCTTGTTTTACACAAAATATTTTGTTGAAAACTTCAAATAAACGCACCATAATATTTTCCCTTTTTACGCACATCTTTCCATTTTTTATACTTTTTTTCATGCATCCAAACTGCCTAACGTGTATATTTGTGTTTTAACACACATATGTATGTCTCTCTATTATAGTCACAAAATTTATTTTCTCAAATCTTAATTCTTTATTTTGCTTTTATCATAAGAGTTAACAACAACCTTTCTCTTATACAAATTTTTCAAAAGGTTTGACGGAGAAACCCAATTTCGTGATAGAAGTAAAGAGGATTTAAAAAGAGACTATGAGTACTCGTGCATAGCAACGAGATTTTATAGCGACCAATCGTTTAGTAATAAAAAAAGGTTTATAGGTTATAAACGAAAAATAATAAAAGTTTTAAGATTTGGGGATTAAACATAATGTTTTGAAACCCGGTTCGACCTGGGTGGTTCATCCAATTGCACCGTTCCGGTCTAAAAATGCGTCGATCTAAACCAAGTCAACCCGACGTGTTGGGTCGAAAACGGGTCAAATTAAACCGGGTCAACCCGCCGGGTTTAAACCGTCCTGGGTCAACCCGGTTTTCGATGTGTATTAATAGTTTCCTTTTGAAATATATGTTTTCAACATCTCCTTTTTAGTTTCAACTTTTCACTTTTTAATTTTTGGTTTTTCCTTTATACTAGGCGAGTACCCGTGCATAGCAACGGAGGTTTCTAGCGGTAGACAATTAATGATATGCGATATTGTGGTAAGTGTTTCGTATAACGTTTAAAATAAAATGTGAAAAGATCAAAATGTAATTGCAAACATATACAAATCTCAAAAATTCACTTTTCAAATTACATATGATGGATCTAAACACCTTGAACTTGTGTTAGATTGATACTTTGAATTATATCACTAAGTATGCGGAATCTACTTAGTAACACTTAGAAGTTTGATTGTGAGTAAAACAATTGTATATGAACAATGTATGTAAACAAACTATTAGCTCCAATATTATTAATGATAATAATACGAGTGATCTTGATATCACTAGGATTACACCTTGAAGCTCTAGAAAAACGTATATGACAACTGATGTCAAACCTTTAACCTAGGATCTCCTTTTATAATACAAGGAGTCATCTTCTACAAGATAAGAATAAAGCTAATAGAATAAGATATACACAAGATCTATTCTATATTTATCTAGACGCGTTTCCTAACAGTTATCTAATAAGTAGTGGTAATATATTGTTCTTGCAGTGGTAATGAGTTTCCACTGCAAGTACAATCTTCTGCAGTTGTAACATCTTCACTATCCGTGGTAACTGTTAGTATAATTCCCAACAATCCTCCCCTAACTTATGATTAATACATAAATCAATAAGTTTCTTCAAGTATTCATTAAACATGAAGATATGGGAATTCTTCCAAACACTTATCTTCTTCTTAATAACTCTTTATCAGCTCTCACACTTTGATCATAAATCCTTTGTATCAAATCATCTATGACTTCAGTTCTTTCCCAACATCTAAGCTTTTCTGTCAACATCACTTTCAATACTCCAGCTCTCAATGGATATTCTTTCTCAACCAGCATAAAAACATCAACTCCATCTTGAGTAGAAATATGATGCACAGAACTTGAATCATAGAATTTCCACAAAGTTCTTGTACCATGAGCTTCAAATCTCCAATACCTATCACTTGGGTCAGGTTCATATAATCTTCTGAAGTGAACCCATAACTCCTTAGCTTTGACATCAACAAGTTCTTCATTCTTAAACTGATCTTGAACAATTTTCCACAAAGTATCTAAATCTTCTCTATCACAACATCTAACAATATCTTCAAAATCTCTGCAAATGTTTGTGACACTTCCAGTTCTGATGATCTTCCAAGCAACACCAAAACTATCAGAAAAGATCTCCCAATTAACAACTGGATAATTTGCTTGTAGAGGTTCAATATTAAGTACATCAGTCTCTATAAACAACATATTTGAAACTTGCTCTTCAGTCAACTTGCTAGGACCCTCTGTTGCTTGAGACAATCTCTGAGTCTTCAACTTCTTTGTATCTTTAGATTCAAGACTCACTCCAGTTCTTTTTGTCTTCATAGATAATGGTTCTTGATCCATTGGAATGAATTTACTATCTTGTCTTTTGATTCTGTAGTAAATACCTTCAACCTGTTCATGTGACATTCCTTTGAATTGAGCCATCTTCATGTTACCAACATGACAACAAAAAGTCTTCATCTCAGCAATAATCTGTGCCTTTGTAAGCTTTCTTGGCTTCTTTTGACCTTTTCTAGCATCCCAAATGATTTTATCAAGAGCCTGCTGATTCTTCATTTGAATAAAATCTTTAAGTTGAGCAGACCTTTGTTCTTCATTCAAGGTTGTATGTGCAATAAGTTCAATGGCCTTCTTCCTGATTACTTGATCATTGTTAATCAAATATCCAATCTCTTCTTCTGTAGGCACATAAGTGAATAATGGAGGTTTCTCATGTATGACAGTTGGTGAGATACTTGAAATAGGTTCGGCCATAACAGCTTCAAGTTTATCCAACCTAGTTGCTTCCATAAAGCTAGCAACTTCATCTTCCTTAATCTTTTTCTTTCTTTCATTCTCTTCAGCTTGTTGTTGCTCTGCTAATCTTGCATCAAAGTTGATCTGAGCTTGTTCTTTCTTAGAAATCTTTCTTATTTGCTCTTGATCTGAAGCAACCACAATAGCTTTTCCTTTAACTGATCTTATTCTGGCAGCTTCTTCCTCTGCAGTGGTAAGTTCTTGAGTAGCAGTGGGAACATTTTCACTTGCAGTGGTAATTTGTTGATCAGTGGGAACTTGTTCTGCATCAATGGAAATTGGTTGAGCAGTTCCAACTAAATCATCAAAGTTAAAACCTGCATCAGCATCCATATCTTCAAAATCCAATTTCCTCCCCTCAGTCTCAGCATCATCATCTTTTGCTTGAGCATCATCAGAATTACTTAGCTCAGCAAAGTCTTTTCCAAAGTTTTTACTCCTCCCCTTAAGCTCTGCATCTATTTTCCTCCCCTGTTTGGAAGAATCTCCCAAAACTTTAGTAGAACTTGCAGAAAACTCATCTTGAGGTGAAGATGATGATGATACAACCTGAGATCTTTGCTGCTTGAGATTCTCAACTTCATTCTGCAATTTGTGAATCTCATCCTTCAATGTCTTCAGCTCTGTGGCATGTTGTTCTTTAGTCTGTGCCAGATCTTTCTCCAGAGCTTGAACTTGCTTGACTAACTTGGTACAAATGTCCATCAATTCATTTTGTTGCACACTGCCTTCATCACTTCCAACTGTGTAACCTGCTGGGAGAGGTGAATCATGAGGCATGGTTTCAGGCTCTTCCCTAGTTGGACTAGGATTAAGCCTTGAACCACCACTGCTGGTTCCTAAACCAAAAGGCTCAGCAACATGCAATGTTGAGATGAGAGAAGTTGGCTGTTTAGACCTTCTCTAATAAGTGTGAGTGACTGCAGGGGTATGTTGAATTGGTTGAACAACAATATTGGGTGTGTTTTCAGACGCAGCTGGGATTGGTGCATCCTCACCCTGTACTTGAGAAATTTTAGCAAGCATTTGAGGGAAAAGTGGATGAACCTACCCATTCCAAAGTTCTGAAGCCTTAGACATATTTTGAAAAACTTTTGGCTTAAGAGTGGAAGGTTCATAAAGTCTTTTGTTAGGGGTGCAGTTGAAACTCATTTAACACTGCTTGCACAAACTTTGGATACATAAAAAATTTATATGGACTCTTTACATTGGCTTTCATATTATTGAAAATAAACTTTGAAAATTTGAAAGTCCTATCTGTTGCCAAACAAACCAAAGGATAAGCCATGGTTGATGCAAATTGTTCATAAGATGTTTTCTTAGGACTTAGACAATGTAAAAGAGTATGAATGAAAAATCTCCAATGGGGACAAAAACATCCTTTTCTAAAAGTGACTTTTTGTTCTGATGTATCATACCCCATTAAAGCAATATTAGTGAAAATTTCTGAATTAGGTAATGTGATGATACTATTGAGATCATCCAATTGGAGAATTCTCCTCAAAGATGACTCAGTAACATCAATAGTTACCCCATCAACTGTGGCTCTTAGAGCATCCACAGATTCTTGTGTGTCTCCCTGTTCAAGAGTTATGGACTCCACAGTGTTCCAGAACCGTTTGATATGAGAGACATAGATTATGGGATTAATAGTTAAGGCATACCTTATATGAGTTGTGTTTAGAAAATCCACAATCTGATGAAAAACACGACCACTCTTCTCGTTTGACTTTTGTAAGTAGGCTACTTGGTTGTGCTCCTCGACAAATTTTAGAATCGCCATGATGTTTGTGAAAAAGAGAATGAAAGTGTTAGTAATCAAGATAAAGAGCAAGCCGTATAATACTCAATTTATACTAATAGGGTTTGAGGAGGTTGCGCAATGTGAATTATCTTTAGTAAGAATTATCTTTAGAAAAAGAATAATTTAAAATAAGTAAGTAGATAATTCACAAAAGATTTTACCCTATTAATAAGGAATGACGGTTATTTTTACAACAGCTAGTAAAAAATAGATTACTGACACAACAGTTGTAACGGCTAGTCATCAGTGGAAAAAATTACTCTTGCAGTGGTAACTGATGAACTAGCAGTGGTAAAATTTTCACAAAAATATCAAAGAGCAGTGGTGAATAAAACATGAAAATTTGCTGCTCTTATCATAGTTTTTAGCAAACTACCAGCTATCAACGGATTTGATATGTCTTTACCATGAGCCGTTTGCTATGGACTAGCCAACTCTTGATCACATGGATGTATGGTGAGTTGATAACCTAGTTTTTGGTAAACTATCAATCATAAACGGATTTGTTAAGTCTTTACCAGTAGCCGTTTGCTCTGGACTAGTTGATTCTTATGTCGATTAGACATGGTGAATCAATAACCATTTGTTGTATGTTAATGATACACACCTTATTACTCCAATGATATGGGTTGAATACTGCAACACAAGATAAATCTCAACTTAACCCATAGAGATTAACCCAAAGTAACTTTTTAGCCAAGTTACTATTCACAAAAAGATCTTCCCAAAAGTCAACCCGATAATAACCAAATCATTCACAATCTTGTTTAACATTAGTAGTCTTTGAATGTCCCTGCACATAAAATAAAGGAATTAGTTCCTTTTGGGGACCCAAGCCACAAATGACTTGGATCTGCCTCGTGTATCAATATAATTATATCTATCAAAGGTCATTGATACACCATTCGGATTGTTTGAGGTGATGGTTCCTTTCGGTTTCCATTCCCAACGAGCTGAGGCCTTAACAGCATTTCCCATATTTACCCTTTTCTTGTTAACAGACCTACCAGTGGTAACCTTTGGCCTTGCAGTGGTAACTGCTGCCTTAGCAGTGGAAACTACTGGCTTAGAAATTTTAGGTACCCACTTCTGATTATGGTTAACTTTCTTTTCAAAATAGGTCTTTTTTCCTGTTTGAGTAGATTTAACAAAAGTAGTAACAGGGGGCTTAGGGTAAACTCTGTTTTTATTTCTGGCAATGGCAACTGCTGGTCTAGCAGTGGAAATTTGTTTAATGCCAGAGTAAAGCAAAACAGACCTGGGAATCATCTTACTAAGTGGATTTGGGTGAGTTAAGTTATTAGCATTGTATCTATTCACCCAAGTATTCCCAAAAACTTCCCTTCTTCCCAAGTGGTAGGTACAGCCTTTAGCTAAATGGTCAAAGCTACCACATATATGACAGGGTTTGTTATTGAACACAAAGTCACTACCAAATTGCCTAGATTTGACATAATTCCAACTCTTCATATTACCCCTAGGAGTTGGTGACCTACTTCTGTACATCTCTGCATATCTAGTAGTGGGCCTAGTGAAATTAGGTTGTGACCTAGGCTTCTCTTCGACTACATTAGGAATACTTCTCTTAACCTCCACTTTAACATTCTCAGGAACACTAGGTTTAGACTCAACATTTAAATTTTCATCTTTAAGAGATGAGTCACTAGCACTATCAAATACATCAACCTCAACCTGAACCTTTTCAATTTCAACTGGTTTAACTAATTTTGGTCCATAGGTCATGGCTGGTTCCTGGAATTCTTCTAAACCTGTGTGAGCTAAGTCAATGCCAGGAGGTGCTGGAACACCTCTTAGAGGTGGTGGAACAGTTTTGTATCCAAGACCTGATTTAGCTTTGCTCACTATTTGGGCTTCCCAAATTTTATCAATACACTTGGATTGATGATCCAGTGTTTGCTTAGTTATCATTATATTCTCACTAGCCACTTTAACCTTTTTTAGTTCTTCTCTAAGAACTTTATTAACAACAACCTGATAATCTAAGTCTCTTCTTAATACTGCAATATCATCATTGAACTTAGATTCATTTGCCCTATAATGCTCTAATTGAGTTTCTAAAACACTTAGGCCTCTTTTATGATTTGATAAGTTATAATTAGTATGAGTTAACTCTATGTGTTGCTCATTAAATTGTGCTTTAAGTTTCTCATACTCTTTTAAGGCCTTACAAGATTTAGAACAAGCATTATCAGTTTGTACCTCAGAGTCAGAAAAAGCCATTAATGCAACCATTGCAGACTCTGAATCATCTTCCTCTTCCTTAGTCATAAAGCTCCAATCAAAGCTCACTCCATCAATGGCCAATAGCCCCTTTGGCTCATCAGTAGTAGGTTCCTTCTTCTTGTCCTGCTTGTACCAAGTTGACCTGTTGTCAGACTTCCTTGGCTTCTTACACTCTCTGGAGAAGTGCCCCTTCTTATGACAATTGTAGCACTCCACCTTCTTTTTGTCAAAACCTACTGTTTCATTGCCACTGATGTTGATCTTTCTTCCAGTCTTCTTCCAAAACTTCTTTGTCCTCAAGCTTAGTAATGCCAGTTGCCATTTAATGTCCATCTCTTCCATATCATCTTCATCAATTTGATCTAGATCCTCATGATTGAGGATTGAACCACCCACTTGACTTGATATAAAAGCATAAAAGGTAGTATCACTAAGCCCTGCAATCTGTCTCTTTGAGCTACCGGTGGAAACACTTCCACTACCAGTGGAAACAACAATGTTAGCACTGTCATCATCACTATCACTTTCTTCATCTGAACTATCATCAAGAGATGATGATATAAGTGCTACACTTCCTGAACTTGAGCTTATTTTGCCAGCTTTCTTCAATCTTTGTTCAATAACCTTGAAGTTATTGTACAAGTCATTAAGTTTCATGGTCTCCAACTCTGGCTTATCTTCCCACACAGCAACATTGGTTCCAAACTCAGAGGGTAAGCTTCTTAAGAACTTTAGATTGAGGTCTTCCTTTTCCACCTCAATTCCAAAAACAGTGAGTTGAGAAACAATCTTTTGTAGCCTTGTGAAGATGCTATCAAGAGATTCATTACTTGATGAACCAAAGTTTTCATAAGTTTGCTTCAGCAGAGTCTTTTGAGTCTTCTTGGTAGAATCATTACCACCAAAAACTTCACAGATCTCATCAAAGAGAGTCTTTGCAGTCTTGAACTTGCTGAATGCTACAACTTGATCTCTTTGAAGTGTCATCAGCAACAGACCTCTGGCCTTCAAATCATTCTTTAGTTGAAGTCTTTCATCATTAGTAACAGGTCCAGTGTTAACCTTAATTACTTCCTTGCCACCAACCATCTCTGAAGTAGAGCTTGGTTTGAAAGAATTTCCAACCATGATGATCTCCCAAAGTGTGTAATCTTGGACCATAAAGAATTGTTCTATCATTAGCCTCCACATCTCAAAGTCATTCAACTTAAGCTTTGGAAGCTTAGCAGCAATGTTTGAGTTACTGGTTTCTGTCTCCATTGAATCTTCTTAGTGAACTTGAGTCTTCTAAATCAAAGTATCAAAGCCTGGCTCTGATACCACTTGATGGATCTAAACACCTTGAACTTGTGTTAGATTGATACTTTGAATTATATCACTAAGTATGCGAAATAACCTTTCAAAAAAAAAGTATGCGGAATCTACTTAGTAACACTTAGAAGTTTGATTGTGAGTAAAACAGTTGTATATGAACAATGTATGTAAACAAACTATTAGCTCCAATATTATTAATGATAATAATACGAGTGATCTTGATATCACTAGGGTTACACCTTGAAGCTCTAGAAAAACGTATATGACAACTGATGCCAAACCTTTAACCTAGGATCTCCTTTTATAATACAAGGAGTCCTCTTCTACAAGATAAGTATAAAGCTAATAGAATAAGATATACACATGATCTATTCTATATTTATCTAGACATGTTTCCTAACAGTTATCTAATAAGTAGTGGTAATATATTGTTCTTGCGGTGGTAATGAGTTTCCACTGCAAGTACAATCTTCTGCAGTTGTAACATCTTCACTATCCGTGGTAACTGTTAGTATAATTCCCAACAACATGTCTTCTTTTTCTAATTTAAGTTCCATATTTCATAAGGATCTTAAAAAATGTTTACTGAAAAGGAATGGAGCTTTTGACATTGATCTCTTCTTAAAAAAGTCAGTGCCAAAAAAAGCAAATTTTTTCTTTCATATCTCACCTCATTACAACATAGATCGGAACAGTGTTGAACAACCAAACACAAACAATCTCAAAAAATGACACTATCTTTTATAATAAAGTAATAAACTTACATGAACTTATAAAACAAAACAAGTAGAAGGCGCCTGCCGCGTTGCGACGGGTTTTTGTACCGGGTGTCGATCTATTTGTTATTGGCGACCCTTCACGCTTGAGTTTACGACTGTTTTTACCGCTAATCACTCACGCATTGTAGCGGGGTTTTTTTGGTTTCATCTTCCAAACGCACCAAATAAGCAATAACATCATCTTGACAGCGACCAACAATAACACAAAATGATCCACCAAACCAATTACTCAGGTGCATTAAAATTAAGAGAATTATGTAACTTTCTTAAAAAGATAATTAAACTGTACATAACCAAAGTCAATCAGGTATAAAAATTTTGCCTTTTTTCGTATCAGTTTAAACAACCCAGAATTATACTAACTATGCTTTGCAACACGTATTCAATTGAAACATAAAATACAAAGTTGTTCCAACGCATATTCCAGATTGTCTTTCGTATATAGCTCAATACTTGTTCTATAACCACATAACCCAAAATAGAATGTTTAAATCCAGAAACCAACCTATCCGAATTTAGAGGCCTACCATTTATTCCCCTTTATCTTCCCAGCTGGTCTCTCACTAATTCAACCTGAGTTAAAAGATTCATTAATACTATTTGGAAGAAAATCGAAGTGACAACATAATCATAACTGTAAAGATATCCTTACATGTCAAAATGATCATATTATTAAAAGTTAAGATTAAGTGTAATTTTGAGCGGATGCCTAATAAAAGTTTCAAATAGTGTTTGTATACATAAAGATAAAGTAATTACATATAAATAAAACGAGAATGACAGGGTCCGTCACGTTGCGGGCGGGCCTATTTTTCGGCCAAGGTAAAACACTAATCAGTTCAAGTATAGTTCAATTTACCTAAATAAAACATAAACTTGTGGAACTAAAGAAAACACATGCAAAAACACGGGATATGGCAGAAATATGTGTGTATAGCAGATTACCTGCAACGGGCTGATGTATACTGCCAACAGGCACAGGCGAGGCAAGTCAGTGACCATAGGTCTGATGTGATTATCTTTGTATCTCAATGATTTGTGGTGTACTCAACCTGTTCCATTGCAATCAACATAAAAAGTCATAACATTAATATGTGTGACGCAAAAGTTATTTCTTGTATTAACAGTCAAGTAGCCAATTTACATATGGGATATTCGTTACCCAAGGAGGATAACAAAAATTTTAGTAGCCAATTTATATTTCAATTTGAACATACATGGATCATGTCAATTTGGTAGCGAGGTCAGAAACAGGTAACATTAACATGATACAATATGTCAAGTCTTAGGGCATTCTTGGTTGAGGTTTATAACCTAAAAGGAATGGGAAAGATAATGATTAACAGGGATTCGTTTTCTATAATGCAATAACTAATTACCCGAAAGTAGGTATTGGGCCATTACCAACTAAATTGAGGGTTATCAGTTATGACTTTCGTTACCCACTAAATTTCACCCGCCAGAATTGCCTAAGAGTACCCCGTGTTCTCCAGTCACATCCTCCATCTTTTTCCAGCCTCTTTACTCAATCAGATTCATCAAAATATAAATTAATTCTAATCATTTGTCGCTCTTTTTTTCTTTTTTTGGATCAAGTTATGTTATATACAAAATTGAAAGTGCATGTGGATCCCATCTTTCTTAATATCATCTATCATGACTATTGCATCTCGTTATATTGTAATATTAATTTGAATTAGATGCTACTTTTTCTTAATTTTTCATACATCTGGAAATCCTTATTCTATATCAGAAGTTGCAGTGCTTTTAACAACCAAATACCATGTATGTTAATTATGATGATGAGTTGATGACCCGTTATCAACCAAGCAATACTAATGCAATGATAATAATGTTTTGCCTTTCCCATTCCTATTCCCCGTTTCGAACCAAGCATGCCCTTAACAGTTACTGTTCACACAACTATGCGCACTTATAGCCATGGAATGGTAACAAGTGATTCATAAAAATTGTAAGGGAAGGTATCCATCTCGCAACCACGCTTAATTTTGGTAAAGAAACAATACCTGAAGCAAAGCCATGTCATAGGTGATATAGTTTCACATTCTTCCTTGGCCGGTAATTTGGATCTCATTCTCATTAATTTGTTGACCTGCTCTTGGCTTTTCCACCTTTTGGTACCAACCCATCTTCAAACCTCAAACACACTAATCAGAACCACATGCCGATTGAAAATTATAATTCTAACAACATAAAACATGTGATTTACTAATCAAATCCCTAATAAAAGATCATGGGAGCATGCAATAAGTCAATAGGACATTAATTTCAACAACAAATGAGGATCATTAGGAATTTATAGTACATGTAAGATTACACTGTTTGTCTTCATAAAATACTAATTGAAACATACCAAACTTCGTTAAAACTATCAATACATTGATCCTTAAAACTTACTACTCCTATTATTTAAGGGATTCAGGAAACAAAGTTAAGGAATTTGGGACAGAAAAATGTGGACAAATGAAAAACAATGAGAACAGCCGATCCCACATTGGTTGGTTTCTCTTTTTTCATAACATTATATTTCAAATTTTATAACTAAGCGTTGTTAAGCCACACGTCAACAGAAAAATCCTATCTTACCACTTTTCGAAGGCATCCAAAATTAAGTCTATTAATCATATATGAAATCACTTTTCGATAATACAATAAAGAGCAATTAATATATGTATCGGAACATACCTGTAACACCCCAACCCGACAAGGGTAAAGGTATCACAACAATGGTTTCACATCAGATCATAATAAAGCATACAATTACAGTAATACAAAAGTTTCAGATAAGATTTAGGATCTACCAGGTTATCAAGTCCAGATTTGCTATCAAGTCTTCTAATCCAAGGGTACACTCTTTTCATAACCAGCTTCCTACTAAAACCTGCCGCAGGAAAAGGAAATGCGGCTGAGCTTAAAAAGCCCAGTGAACAGATACATATACAAAGCAATGATAATAAAACAGAACTGACATATAGTGCATTGGAGAAATAGAATAAGGAATAGATAAAAGAGTAATAGAATAGAAAGAAGAAAGGATAGTCATCTACCACGAGCCCAGAAACTCAAAGTCATATATCTCAAAATCATAAGCCGTCAATACCATAATTCTTCATAATATATAGAGGGGAGTCCTCTCAGATAATCAGATAATATGAGGGGTGTCCTCATTCTTCAAATGGGTGGAGTAGCTAGCTCCCAGAAATTGTGAAAGGCGTGTATTGCACACAGCACCAGTCACCTCAAAGTCAACTCAAAGTCATAGTTAAATCCACTAACCAGATCAGATCTAGGATTGCAATCCATACGCCCCTTACTCAAAGTCAATCTCAAAATCATATACTCAAAGTCATAATAGCCGGCAGATAATCATAAAAGGGACGGCGTGAGAAATCACTCACCCACACATGAGTCATGCCAGTGGTGCATCACAGACATGCCTATGGTACCTCCATAGGTAGGAGAAACATAAATGGCTCGGGTATCAAACTAAGAGTCAGGTCTCAAAGTCATGCAAAAGGTCATATAGCAAAAGTGCATCTCAAGGTCATATCTCAAAGTCATCTCAAAGTCATAGCAAAGATTCAGAATATCAAAGGTCATAATATCCAAAGTCATATCAATGGTTCAGAATATCCAAGGTTCATTCCCAAAGGTTCATTTCAGAAGATTCGTTATTAAGTTTCGTAAGTTCAAAATAAAATGTGAAAGAGTTAAGAGAAAATAGATTTAAAACTTTAATAGTTATTTACCCATTTCATCTCAAAGATCTCCCTCTTTAAACATTCTTCATAAAAGCCAATTAATCCTTCCTTTAAAATGGTTTCGTTTCAAAATCATAGAGTGTCATTTCAAAACAGTTTCCTTCCATGACATCAAGTTATATTTTCAAAAAGTTTTCATATCAAATCATCATAAAAGATGAACCAGAGATATCGGATATTCAAAGGTCAGAAGTCATAGCAACGAAATCAGATCAGAAGCTAACAAATCAAAGTTTAACAGAAATCAGAGGAAGTTCACAACAGAAGGAAACATAGCAATGGCTTGGGGAATCTTAACTGAATCATAGCTCAAAGTCATAAGAAGAATATAGGAGCCTTTACTGAAAAGGCAGAGTATCCGTACCTTATTACGAAAGCACAAATAGAAACAAGCACAGAATAAGGAATAGCTCAAGATCTTTTCTTCTTCACACCTAGAGGAGAAGAGGGGGAATCATAATTCATTCTCAAATTCATGCCTTTCCATTTTAAGTAACTTTCCCTTTTTAGCAAGTTTCCATAAATAGTAAGTTTCCACTTTTAGAAAGTTTTCATATTTAGAAAGTTAAATCATTATTATTGGTAATAAGATATCTTTTAACATAATTACACCTTTGGTCCTTGGGGTTTCATAACTTTGCATTTTATACCCTTTACTTTCCAAAATTACACTTTAAACCTTTTAGTATTCAAAGTTACACATTAAACCCTTAACTTATCCGTTTTACATAATGAGCACTTATTTTAAGAGGTTATACTAATGGATACTCAAACTTTCATAATTTACACCTTAAGTCCCTCAAGTTATAAAAGTTACATATTTAACCCTTTAATTTACAATTTCAACTTTTAATTATCAATAATTACATATTATGCCCTTAAGTTATCAAAATGACACATAACCCCCTGAATATATTAAATTACTCAAATCAGTCCCAAGTTTCCAGAATTTACATGTTTAGTCCCTCTCTTTTAATTATTTTCAAAACAAACCCTAATTAGGTTTAAAATACATTTTAACCCTTTAAAATACAAAAATTACATATGGTACCCTTAGGTTACATTTTATTCAAATAGTACACAGCCCAAAATAAGTTCTAAAAATAACCCTTAAGTTTTAAAAGTTACAAAAATCACCCAAAACCTTTATATCAAATCGTATAAACATAAAATACCAAGATCAAAAACCCTAACCAACTCTAATTCATTTTTAATCATCACCTCATCATTAAATGTCATTTAATATCACAAAACAAACCCTAGATCCAAAACCCTAAGTCACACGAATTTTATTTTCTTTTTCTTTTATACGTTTTAATCAAAATTAAATAAATCAAAATAATTTCGAAATACAAGATTTAGGCCATGACAATTCTTTCCAACATTTTTCCAGATCATAACACATCATAATAAGCCTATAATAATTTTATTAATAATTATTCTGGATCGGATCATATATTTCACAATTAAACATGTTTTTAGGGTTTTAAATCACGAAAATGATGTAGAGCATGCATGGATCGAATCAACCATTTTATTTGATGTTTATATGATGTAAGGGACCTGAGAAAAATACCAAACCAATGATTGAACGTGTAGAGAGGCTGTACGAATTGTTGTATATGCGATTGGACAAAAACGAACCAAAAATCCACACGACTCCAAAAGCTTCTCCACGACCTTTCTATCATTTTTCCCAGAGTATACATGATATGAGGATTATGAGAAAAATCATAAACGAATTTTAGAGAGGTCGAATAAATCACAATCGATCTTACCTTATTTTTAGGGTTCGACAAAAGAAATCAAAGCTACGATCGTACCAAGCTTCAACAATTCGAATGGATATTTTTCTAGGGCTCTTTGGATGTTGTTTGATCACAGAAAAATGCCTTGGATTGATGGGGTGGTCGAATGGAGGCCAAACTAATTTTGTGTGTGTTTGTTTTAGGGGCGGCACAATTAGGGTTTTGGAGAAAGTATGGATTGACTCTTTTGAAGTGATAAATGCTGATCCTAGGGGAGGGCTTGGGCCAAAAGTTTCAGCCATATTGATGGAGGAACAAAATTTGTGATTATCTTCCATATTTAAAAGATTTAAACCATTTTAAAATCAAATTAATATCTATTTTATGTCATTCGGCCCTTTAGGGGTATTTTGGTAATTTCACAACTTGTATAAATGTTAAATGAAGTTGTTAAAATTATTTGGATACATAACTTGTGCATTGTTTGAAGTTTGGGATTTATTTGGAGGTTTTATAAGCTTTTAATTAAATTTTAAATATGTAGGGGCATTTTAGTCATTTCACAAGCTTTCAGATTTTAGGTGTTACAATACCCATCATCATCCGATACATAGACGAATGCCGTGTATGGTTGACATTGACATGTGGGCCCGGCGGGTCACTATTATCATGTACACTATTGATACACAGAAATACACTTACCTTCAGCTAAAGCAGGTTCAAGTGCATAGAAATGGTGAGTAGTGACTCCAAAACAGTTTGCAATAGGATGACTGTTATCATTACAACTTCCACATGGTGAATCAAGGTGAGCTGATAAACACTTTGGAGTTTTAGACTTAAATGGCTAAAAGAAATACCATCTTCCACTCCATAACCTATCGCTCGTATCTCGGTTACTGCTATTGCTTGTTTGGCTAAACCTAATGTAAAAGTAAAAAAATTAAACACAATCAATTCATGATTGTCAAAAACATTGTTAAGTATATATGTTAAGAGTTGCTGATGATATTATGAATAGATCACTTACATCCAAGAATAGCACTGTATCGTTGTGCTATTTGGACACTTGTAACCTGAGAACTCCCCAGGAAAGAATCTCGACTTCAGAAACCTGTGTTATCATTAACAAACAAAAACATTCAGCAAAAATTAAAAGAGGTCTACAGTCAAATGAACGATGCAATGATAGAAATAACTACCGGTTGCATCGCGAAAATATGGAATGGCAATGGAATCAAATGCTAACAAAGCAAAAGGATTTTGAGGTGTTTGGTGTTTCCTTTTGCATACCTGTAACCAAATTTTTGCAGATACTCCCTCCAAAACCGAAACTCATGGCCTATGAAGAGAAACCCAAAACCAAAAAAGAAACAACAACGAAAATTAAATCATCATACTTAACCATAAACCAAAAAAGAAACAAAATCCATCTCAAAAAGCACGAATCAAAGAAAACCCATATCACCATTTTTTGAAGAATCATAAACAGAAAAACAAAAAAGAAATCCAAAAATAAAAACCCTTTAAGTTTAAAAGCTACATACCTCTATTATTCTTTTGCCTTTTTCTCTGTAATAATAGCCTGCATATGAAAAGAACAGATAAATTGAGTGGTGGTTCATCACACAATATAGTTTTCTATTCATCAAAGCAGTTCAAACAGTAAATATCCAAAACTCACTTCCACATTCAAAATCGAGTTTGCTTTAGTGGTCTTAAACTCAACACTTGGTTTTCGCCTGCACGCCAAAACTTCTGAATGTCAACATTCATTTAGAATTATCTAATGAGACATTCAATCTATTACAAACACTCCTCTTTTATAACCTTATTTCATTTTCACCATATTAATAGGGAGTACCATTTTATGCAACAATATCAATAGTATCAGTTTTTCCAGCCTAATATTATATATCTCGGCATTCTGTATTTTGTATCTAAGAGAAATGAACCTGCTTATTCGCTAACTTAACGCTAAAAGCACTTACACTCAAGAACAGTCACTTTAGATGCTAATCCAAACACCCCATTTATACTAATAAAGTTTTACGAATCCAAAGTGGCTATAAAACAATGCAATAAGCAGAAAAACGTACTTAAATATGGAACGACAATCGATATACAATCCCATAACAACCCCTAATTTAGCTTCAAATATATCCATTAAATCACGAACTGTTAAGAAAAAAAAATTATAAAATTACTCAACAAGTAGCTTTCTGTAGCATTAAATATTAGGAGCTAAGTCAGGTTACCTTTGACGAATCTTTTCTAGCTCACGAGGGCCGGTGACTAAAACTTGAACCCCTAATTGCATTTTTGTCTTTTGAAGGTTGAAATCGAGACAGGCGATCCTTGTAGGAGCAACTCTCATTGGCATTCCCTGTGCTGCACGGCCAGTGTTAAGAGCATAATCGTTCAACAAGTAGCTTTCTTTAGCAATTTTTCCATGAGCTTTAAGAATATTGATCCCCTAAATAGCAACAAAATTGGTTACCTCAGTTATCATGTTGCAAATAACAGCTCAGATATGTGCAGACAACTAAAGGAATCAAAATTCTGAGAATAGATTGTATAAGCTTATTGTGTAATATTTGTGATATGTAAACATATGATAGTTATTTTAGAGGGGGTTTGTTAGTATTTTTGTAAATAAATATTGCAACTTCACATCTCAATAATGAACTATTATTGTTTAATTAAAATTATTTTGCTAATGCTTAACTATATTGGATACTTGACTTCTCCTCGTGAATTTGTCATTTTAACAGATTGTACTGCTTCAACAACCTATAGATGCAACCAAAGCATGTTATTTCTTCAGTAAAGATAGCTTGTTTATTAAAGATAGCTCATCTTAACATTTGGATAAGCTTATAGGCGCATATACGGCATATGAGCTTAGTCAGGGGATTTTTAATCTGCTTCATTTTTGTGGCTTATGGGCTTAGTTAGCCAATCCAAACACTTAGTAAGAGCTAATAAGCAGATTCATCATAAGCCATAAGCTACTTATGGAATAAGTTTAAGCCTAAAAATAAAACTATATAGTAACACAAACATACCTTAAAAATAAAAAAATAAAAAGATTCAGTAATAGGCATACCAAATTTGCAAAGAATTCATAAACGCTTTGAAGACATGCTTGTCTTTGCACAGTTAACAAGAGTTTCATTCCCAAGCTTGTCAACCTAAAAGAAAGAAACAAGAACCCATTGTTGAACTTCATTAAGAATTGTTATCAATTGTGACTCTGGAACAACAAAACATACACCAACTCAATATCTAACAAAACATACTTAAAAAAAAAACTTATCAGATATGCTTATCATAACAAGTAAAAAATAATTTTTAGAAATTTTATCAAATACAACAAAAAATACTCAATCCGATAGAATTTTAATTAGTGTCCTATCAACTGCAAAAACAGGTACTCTCATTTTAAGTTTGAAAGGATACCTGCAACCAAGATCACCAAGCGTCAATATACGCTCACCATCAAAAGGGTATTGTATTTTGAATCGATCAAGGTGATTTCCCCTAAAATAAAAATTTAGGGTTCTCATTAAACACAAATATAATTAATCAGAATCAATGGAATTATATCATATATTTGAATCAAAATAGAATAATTGTATTAAAAATAAAGTCAGGAAACAAAAAAATAGATAATCGTATTTACCTTAGCAATCGTTCCACATAATCCCTCGAATAATTAAAAATTGAATTCTTGAATCAAACTTTTCTAATAGTATGAATCGATTTATATATAGATGTTTTTTAATAAAGGTTTTTGAATCGGAGGAGTATGAGAGAAGATTTGAATGGATAATTAAAAGTGTACCAGGTTTTTGAATCGGAGGAGTATGTTTGTTTGTTGAATGATATGAATGCATAGAAAGAGTATAGAAGAAGTTTTGACAGACTATTAATTTTCGTCTCACATGTGCTGGGGTAAAATCGGGATTGACCAAAAGTTCAACTTTTCACAATTTCACAATTCCACTTTGACCATTTCTCCATTATATGTAGTAAAGATATAGTATAGCAGGGTACCTGCGCGTTGCGACGGCGGGTACTCTGTGACGATTAACCGGAGAATTAGATCTCGATAAAACCTGATTCACTAGTTTGTATCGGTTTCAACGGGTCCTCTCTGGTTCATTTTCGAATGACTTTTATTGGTTAGCTGAACCGGTGGCGACACCAGTTCCCGATTGAACCCATGGTCCCGTCCGGTTTTTAAAGCTTTGTGTATTTTATTAATTTATATAATGTGTATAATAACATGTACTTTCATTTTAAGGTGCTTTAAAAATAATATTAATTATCATGTTTAATTATTTTATATTTTGGATTATTTTGTAGCTTGTTTAAATTGTATATTGTGAAAATTTTATTGTACTTTTTAGTAATTGGTGGTTTTATTGGTTGTTTTTAATTTGGTAAATATACTTTTAATCGGTTGTACGATGTGAATAAATTATTGTATTTTTAAGTAATGAGGTGTTTTAATAAGAGTATTAATTATACTATACATTTCTCTCTTTTGACTTTTAACATTTCACTTTTTAAGATTTAACCGTTTTCTTTTATATGTAATATAGATGGGGTGAATAGTAAGTTCATAATAGAAGATGAAGGGTGGAATGTAAGTGGAAGGAAGGGTTCACAATAAACATCCTCATAATACGTTTGGAAAGAGGGGTTCGTTATTGGTTGGCATGGGTTCACAACATAGAAAAATGGGTTCGTGGGAGAAAAAGGGGGGATTCTTTGGATGAAGAAATGGTTCTCAAAAGGAAAGACGAGTTCATTAGAGGCGAGAAATTATTAAAATATAAGGTTGTGTTTGTTTGTTGGAAAAATGTTTTACTAACCTCTTATCTATACTAAATATAATGCAAGAAGCAGTGTTTCTCTAAAATTTTCAGATTTATAAGAAATAATGCATAGTTTACAATACTTTAATACACTCAATTTTTAGAATTACAACAAAGTAAGCATATTGTACAATAAAAAACAACGTGGTGTCATTTTAAGACCAAAATTCTACCAAACAATATTAATGCTATTAAAAACACCCTTCACAAAAAATTACAACTATTTAAGCATAATGTACAATAGCTTTTAAGTAAATACAAGTCATAAAACACAAAGCACAAGTATGTAAAGCACAATGATTTTAAAGTCAACAATCTATTCAACACATATAATTAATACACTAATTAATTCACCCCTTCACCAAAATTTACAATCATTTAACTATAATGTACAAGCTAATCAAGCTACTAAGCTAAGTACTTTAAAATAAAGCCATTAGGCTGAGCACAGTGGTCGGTCGATCGGACCGGTCGCCCTTGTGCTGACCGAGTCGCCGCCACTACAACCACAAGGTCGGACGGCTCCAAAATTCACAAACCAGTCACCCCCTCGACCGATTAATGCATTCCACAAAAGAAGGAAAAAATGTACCGTTACATATCAAAACAAAAACGAATATAAAAGAACAATCATCAATGAAGCCAAAACAAACATCAAACTTATTTCATCTATGGTCCACAAACAGAAAGTATACAACAACAATAAAACCCAACATCTACATCTACCTCATTTCTAACTCCATCCCAAAACCAACATCACGGTCAACACAACATAAAACCTTAGAGAGAGTTTTTGTTTCATATTTAAGAAAAAGGTATGATTTTCTTGCAAACATAGATTGTTGGTTATGTTCGGTTATCAAGATAAGAAAGAAAGGAAGAGTATGTGATGTTTGTGTGGCTGCAAATCATGGATGCGTATTTTTGTGAGGGAAATTAGGGCAGGAATGAGGTAATTTAGGTTTTGTAAACGTAGTTATAAGTCCTCACATTTGGGTTATATACCGGTTTGGTTGTTAATTGGGCTGGCCAAATTATATCACAAATTGTTTGGTAGTTTTATCATGGGCCTTAACAGATATTGATGATTAAAGTTTGCTTAGGCTAAAAATGGTTTTAGACTAATTACCTTGGTAATTGAGTTGTATATTATTTGTATGATATAGTTGATTTTAGGCTAATTTTGATATTTGGTTCATGCGAATAGTGTATATTAAAAATAAAAATGTAAGGGATATATATAGTGTAAAAAAGATGAATTTTTTTTGAAATAAAAAAATATAAATGTCGGTCGCCTTACTATGCCTAAAAGGTCGCATGTAGGTCAGAAAATTTAAAGGTGATTGTGTTGAAGCAAAGAATCAAGATTTCTGTTTGTGGTAGCTTCGGTTAACAGTAAATGAAATTAGACTACTTTTTTTTTTTTTTTTTTTTTTTTTTTTTTTTTTTTTTTTTTATGGGTCCCAATACCTTCTTCCACGATATATGAGGAGGTTGAGATGTAGACAACCTTCCCCCTACCTAAGGTAGAGAGGCTGCTTCCAGTTCTATCTAACATAGGAAAAGACTTCCGTCCTTTTGTAGGGAGTGAGGATCAAGCCATTGGCATCTAGGTTAAGATACAAGGGGTTTTACAACTGATCAAACCTTAAAATTATTCTTATTTGTAAATTAATCATTAAAAAAAATGGCCGCATAACATCACATTACCTGAAAATATAGTTACAGGGTACCGGCCGCCGAATCGCGCGAGTACCCTGCTAGTTTTGTAAAACCCACATTTTCATAACATGTTTAAGTTACCAAAATGCCCCTCTAATTTAAACTTTTGAAGAGACGTTAATTATTCAAGACATTATATTTTGATGTGGGCCTAAGTATTTAAAATATTAATACTTGAACCTTTCGCGACATGTTAAATCCATAATACTTATAAAATAATTTATGCATATATTAACTAACTAAAATGTAAATTGCCTAAATTATATAGCTACATGATTTGTTCTAGGGTCATTTGTCCCTCGTACGTTTTCTTTTGTCCCAATCTTCACAATATTACATGGCATATAATCAAATACATTATAACTTACCATAAATTCATACACAATTAAGATATTAGAATTCTCACTTTGTTAGCCCATGAATCACGCTCCATAATAACAAATAGGGGTAAAGCTAAAGATACGCAACATATTTCTATAAATAAACACAAATACGTAACATACTTAGTAAAATGTCAAACGTATGCAAAATATTTTCAAAAAATCGTCGATCTACGCAATATTACCTGCTGGCAGCAGGTTACCAGGTCACCTAACTTTAAAAGTTCACCTTTGGTCCCCAAACTGTCTAATATCTTGCGTACATGATCCTATTTTGGTAACGGTCGTTAAAAAAGTTTAAAAAAAAACTTTTTAACATTTTTTTTAAAATCGAGATAAAATCTTTTTTTTTTAACTAAAATTTAGAAAAAAAAAGTTAAAAATTTTTAAAATAAAAAAAAAAGTTAAAATTAAAAAAAAGAAAAAAAAAATTTAAAAATTAACTTTTTTAAACTTAATATTTAAAAAAAAATCAAAATTTCTTAAAAAAATTAATATTTGCGAAAAAAAATTAAATTTTTTCTTATAAATACGCATTTTAAAAAAAAATTAAAAAAAAGGAAAAAAAAATTAAAAGATTAATTTTTTTAAAGTTAATATTTTAAAAAAAATCAAAATTTTTTAAAAAAATTAATATTTGTGAAAAAAAAATTTTTTATAAAGAAATTAATTTTTTTAAAAAATGCGTATTTTTTAAAATTATTTTTTATAAAAAAATACGTATTTTATTAAAAAATGCGTATTTTGAAAAACAATTAATTTTTTTTATAAAAATTAATTTTTTTAAAAAAATTAGTTTTTTTTATAAAAAAAATTAAATTTTTTTTCGCAAATATTAATTTTTTTAATAAATTTTGATTTTTTTAAAAATATTAACTTTAAAAAAATTAATTTTTTTAAAAAATGCGTATTTATAAAAAAAAATATTTTTTTTTCGCAAATATTAATTTTTTTAAAAAATTTTGATTTTTTTTTATATCCACTTTAAAAAAATAAATTTTAAATTTTTTTCCCTTTTTTTTTAATTTAAATTTTTTTAACTTTTTTTTTTCTAAATTTTAGTTTAAAAAAAAAGATTTTATCTCGATTTAAAAAAATAAAAAATGTTAAAAAGTTTTTTTAAAAACTTTTTTAACGACCGTTACCAAAATAGAATCATGTACGCGAGATATGAGACAGTTTAGGGTCGAAAGGTGTAACTTTTAAAGTTAGGTGACCTTGTAAATTGCTGCCAGCATGTCATATTGCGTAGATCTACGATTTTTTGATAATATGTTGCGTACGTTTCACACTTTACTAAGTATGTTGCGTACTTATGTTTATTTATAGAAATATGTTGTGTATCTTTAGCTTTACCCCTAACAAAAATACAATTTAATGACATTTACTTCTTGGCATGTTGAGACCCACAATTATAGCACATTGATTATATTAAATTTCTTCCAAAACTAATATACGCTCCCCTCTGCTTTTCTACATCAATTGGTTCCTTTTTTTTTTTTTTTTTTTTTTTTTTTTTTTTTTCATTCGACACAACAAGAAAACACCACAAAAACACTAGGCGGCTGTGATTTTTCTTTCCTCTCCATATCGTTAAAAAAATCAAAGGGGTACAAGGGTGTTTGATCGTGGTCTTGGTGGTGCTTGGACGTGGGTGAATTCTAGTTCAAAGGAAGGGTTTTGGTTCGTGGTATACTTCTGATTCGAGGGTGTTTTGGGTTGCTTGTTTCGATCCAGTTCTGGTCGTGGGTTCCTTTGTTTCTTCTTTTGATCACGCCACAAAGGTTTGCTTATTACTCCTTGCTTTTCCTTTCCGTTTTGATTCTGTCTCATACACGTTAAACATGTTACATGAAAACAACATGGATCGGTATAAAACATACATGTTATACGTAGCAAAACTCACCTGAAATCACAAGGAAAATGTTACATAAAATCATAGAAACCTTCGCATGAAATCATGAGATGGAAACCTAATATGATCGATCTAAAACCTATTGAATTGAATCTGTTTTGATCATACTTCATCGAATCCATTTCGAGCTAGAAAAGTATATATGTATGCATGCGTGATATACAGAAAATGATAAAACAAGTGTGCATGAAATCATAAAACAACTTTACACATGAAATAAAGATTTAAAAACCTATCTATTCGATTCATGTAATTGTTGTCTTGATCTCTTCTATTTCGATCTGATATATACTTTAACCTAAGTCTTTTAACGAGCTAAAAATAAGGGTGTCGCAGACTGTTTTGCCTCTCTCGATAATACTTGTGTTGTCTCGTGATGGTTCGTGGTTCATATCCGGTCTTGCGATGACTCGTTTGTCTCATTAACAAAGTAAGCGAATGGAACTGATTGCTTGAAATCATAGAAGTGTGAGTTTCGTGTAGGGTCTTGGCTCGTTATTTGCATGTATAATTGCAAGGGTATGTTTTGTCTGATGTGTCTCGGGTCGAATAGTGTCACCAAGGTCCTTTACGTAGTTCGCGAATCATGTAAAACATAACTTGGATCATTGTCGTTGCACTTGGGACGTATTAAAAGTACAGAAAACATAAAAGCTTGGTCATGCGAGTTTGAAAAAGTTTATATAAGCTGGATATTGTGAACATGCATGTATAGTTAAGTATTCCTAATATAGGTAAGTTAAGATAGAATATAGGAAAACTATATTAACTCATTTAACCCTAAAAGTTTGGAAGTTGTCACTTTTAACCCTAGGCTTAACATATTTACACATTGAGCCTAAACTTGTGATAATTACATTTAAAGCCCTATACTTTTACAAATTGTCATAAATGAACTCTAAACTATAAATTAAACGTTAACCTTAATTATAAATGACTAATCGTACTAAGAATGGAAAGCCTACTAAAATAAGTAACCCGATTCTATGTACATAAAATAATACTTGATTATCATATTCGTGTTGATCCGGTGAAGCGGGAGTAGTTGTCATCTCTTTGTGATTTTCGTTGACTTTTGATTTGCTCTCGCCAAGGTACAGATATTCCGTACTCTTTCAGCAAGAGTGCAACTACTTCTCTCTCATGACCTTTCTCTCTCTCTCCTTTATATTACTTGATTGACCCCTTTGATATTGGCCCTTGATCTTGACACTTGACATTGAACCTTGACTTTGAACCTTTGATTATGACTTGACACTTGTACTTGATATTGAACCTTGACTATTTGACCCTTCAGTATTTTACCCAGGTGCTACTTGTTGTGGAGTAGCTACAACCATAGCATTGATGCACCAATGTTATGTACTCTAGTGGGGCTAGAGAGATGTCCCTCACCGTCCCTGATTATTGTTATCCACTACTACTATGATTATTATTGGCCTGCAGGGGCATATAGATGCATCCTAGATTTGTCTTGACTTGATACTTGCTTGGGCTACGGTCATTATGATTATGACTTGGACTACATTATATATTTACTTTGTAACTGGGCTTGCGTGCATTGTAGCCCCTCACATCTTGGGAGCTAGCTACTCCAACTTGGACTACTTGACTTGTTTACTTGAATACTTGCTTAGCCTGGGGGTTAAATACTGAAAGCCTTGAAACTTGTTAATCCTTGATATTGAAACTTGTTAATCCTTGATATTTAACTTGTTAATCATTGATATTGAAACTTGTTAATCCTTGATATTTAACTTGATAATCCTTGATACTTGACTTTCATACTTAACCTTGATAACCCTTGATTTTCATTGACACCACATGTAACCTATCCTCTTGTTCCTTGATTATTCGTTATATCTTGACTGTTTTGTTATTTGTTTCATATCTGTTTACTGAGCTTTTTTATGCTCAACCGCGTTTCTTTTCCATGTGGCAGGTACTTAAGCTAGGATATTGGGTTTAGCTTTGGGGATGAGAGAGTGTGGACCTACCCTAGAGCTTTGTTTTGAATAATGGAACCTTTTTCCTTATTGTTATTTCTGGATCTTGGAACTTGTAATCGTACCTTGTCTTGTTTGTTTCTGGGGCATTGATGTTGTTTAAGTCCCCGATGATTACACTTGATGACTTTTATTTAGGACTTCCGCTGTTGACTTGAACTTGTTTGTATCTGATATGTCGCCATATTGTAATGTCTTTACCCTTGCCGGGTTGGGGCGTTACAAGTTTTTACAGAGTTAGAGGGTGTTCAGACACTATTTTTTTTCAGTCACACATATAATATAGGCTTGTCTTATTGTCTCATACTTTATAAGATATTGAATACTTGTGTTAGTTACTTATTAAATAAATTGTAGAAACGAGTACTTAAAATCATTTGAAAAATTGCACAAAACAAACAACATTATTTTGTTTTGATTTAGGGTCCGCTTGGTTCAAAGTGGGGAAAGAGAAATGAAAAGAGAATGAAAAATAATGAATGAGGTGGGTAATCAATACCTTACCCTCAATTTACTATATAATGGTTGATTACCCACTATGGGGTAATCAATACCTTTGCACTCCCTAACCAAGCACCATACATTAAGTGATGTGGGCCCTTTTAAATATCTTACCAATTCCCCACCCTCTTTAACTCCCTACTAAGCACCCCGTTAGACTTTCTAGCCATTTTTTTACCGGTAAAATGTGATAGTCAGATTCAAACCTAAAACATTTTAACGAAAAGTTATTTTGAAACTTACGAGGTTAAATAAGCTTAATAAAATATGGCATTATATAGGCTATGTTTGACAAAAGTAGCTGTGAGTAGTAGCAGTGAGCAGTAGCAGTGAGCTGTGAGCAGTAGCCAAAAAAGCTCACAGCTTCATAAAGAAGCATTGAGAAAATGAGCTTTCCTAAAAACTAACAAAGCCCACAGCTCTCATGCCAAACGAACACTAAAAATCAAAAAGCTCATTATTCACCGCTCATGACCCAAAAAAGCTCCAAAAAGCTTTGTGCCAAAGATAGCCATAAGAGCACGCAGTAAGGTGGTGGTGTGTTAAGTCTTAACACACTGCCACCTCAGCGCCACGTCAGCTTTTCCCTTTTAACCTTAACTCTTGACTTTCCACCCCGGTAAGGTAACTCACCTCCACCCCAAATATTTTCAATTTCAACCCCAAATTTTAACAAACACTTCATTTATTTAAAACATAACATCCACCTCATTTTCCCCACTCTTTATCTCGCGTTGCGCCTTTTTGAAAAAAGCGTTGAACTTAGTACAATCACGGTTCAACGTTTTCCACTTTGATTGTAGCATATGTTTGTTGCGTTCTTTTGGACTTAATCTATTGAACTCGCCTCTTATACGTTGCCATAACGTTTCCTTGGTTTGTGAAATCCCCAACAGCGAATCCTCTGAACACGCAATCCAACACTCGGCAAGCAACTTTTCCTCATTTGGCGTCCAACGTTCCACCCCCTTTTTTCCAGCACCTGCATCCTCGTCTTCAACGGGGTCTTTGGATTTTTTTGCCTTACGTTTTCCACGGCTTTTTGGTTTTTGAGGAGAGGTTGGTGTTTCTGGAACTTCATATGTTTCTGTTTGGAAATGTTGTGAGTTTTGGGAGAATTGAAGATTTTGGAAATTGTAATTTAAGTTGCTTTGTTGACTTTCGGTCCAATATTGGGAATCTTGTGGGTTACCCCACATCGGTGGTGCCGAACCGTCGTTTGGATTTGATGAAGAACCCGCATATGGGTGATTCCACCCACCACCGAGAAGATTCGTAAACGAGTTGTTGTTGCCACCCGACATTTTTTTTTTTTTTTTTTTTGCTAATAGAAGAGTATTGTAGATGAAAATAGTTGTGAAAGTGTGAAAAAATATTGTGGGGGTGAAGGGGTATTTATAGTTGTAATAAAATGGGTTTGAATTTTTTTTTTTTTTTTTTTTTTTTTTTTTTACACTACTAGCCGTTTACAAACGGTCAAATAATATAGGGGGTGGAAATGAAAGTTTTTTTTTTTTTTTTTTTTTTTTTTTTTTAAACTAGCCGTTGGGCTTGATTGTAATTTTTTTTATACAATGTTAACGTGCATTAACTGCTTGCCCAAGCGAGTTAACACACCTCTTGACTTTCAGTGGTGGTAAGCTAACACAGTGTGTTAAGTTGGTGAGTTAAGACTTAACACATCAAAGTGTGTTACCTTACCGAAGGCTCTAAGCTCATATCTTTAAAAAGAGTACAAACAGAAATCAAATAAGCCCCTTAAACAAACAAAGTTTGTACTTGAAGCCCCCATAGCTTTTAATCAAACTCCGATCTAATTTCAAAATGACGAATCAATCAACCTCCAGACTCACATACATCCACCACCACGACGACACTCTTATCGACACTCACCACATCGTCGCTGCAAACCCCCTCCTCAAACAACACTTCGTCGTATACCTTTTCGCGACACTTATCGTATCATATTCTGCTTATCTTCATTTCCACAAGGTATTATAATTCAATTCAATTTCTTTTATTATTTATGGGCTAATGAGTTTATTTGTTTTTTTGGTTTATGTTGCATATAAGTCCATTTTTTTCAGGCTTGTTTTGAAACTTTTTGGGTTATATAAGCTAAGGGGGTGTTTGGATTAGCTTATTTAGCCAGCTTATGGGCTTATTTGATATTGGAAAAGTCACTAAGCACACTTTGCATAAACCAAAAAAAACAAATAAACTCATAAGCCCATAAATAAGCTTATTTGTTTTGGGTTTATGTTGCATAAGTTCATTTTTTTCTGGATTGTTTTGAATCTTTTTGGCTTATATAAGCTAAGGGGGTGTTTGGGTTAGCTTATTTAGCCAGCTTATGGGCTTATTTGATATTGGAAAAGGCGATAAGTGTACTTTTCAGAGCTTATATCATCTTGAACTTATTGGCAATAAGTTCAAGTTGACACACTCATAAGAAAACAAACAACCTCATAGCTGTAGCGTAAGTGGTACTAGTTTTAGTAGTAGGTGTTTATTTTATAAAAAACGTTTGGTAACATATGCTTCGTTATTAGCATTTTGAATAGGATTGTTTTAGCAAAATCTAAAAGGTAAATGCTCATTGCCAAACAGGCATTATATTGTAAATGCTAAACCATCATCGCCAAACACAGCAAGGTATTGATATAAAATTTGTTGTTGTTAGAGTAAGGGATAGCAAATGGTCCTTAGAGAGTTCAATTTGTTTATGGGGCGTTTGGTATTGCGTTTATGTCATTTTCAAGTGGTGGATAGTTAGTTTGAGCTGGAAATTATGATTACTTCGGGTTTAAATTATATGCTGGAAATTTTGTTTTTAAGTGGTAGATAACTAGTATTGTTACCGTTGACTATATGGTTTTGGTTAGCTCATATGATAAACAGTCGCTGGTGCTATATGGTTTACGTGTTTAAGGTACATTCTTGATATTATACAACCCAGAGGGCGTGATTTGAGTTAAAAGTATAATTTAGCTTAGGATATGCTAATTGGTATTTTGGTCGAGTTATATGTGATAATCTTTGTTCATATACAGGGGGCGCCATTCAGTACTGTTATCTGGAGCGTATTTATCGGTGTTTTTCTGGTCAAATTGCTTATCTGGCGACCGATTGTGAAAGGTGAGAACATATTCACAAACTTAAAAGAAACTAGTGCTTCTTCTCAGGCTGCTGATGTTGTAAACATAGCTTTTAATCGCTTGTAGATAGAATCATATCTATAGTGTTTAAGTTGAAAATATGATTGGGCCTAATCATCTTTTCTTTCCGATATTGTTTGTTACAGAATCTGTCATAATTATTCCTGCATTTGGTGTCCAGCTTGAAACTCAATACGGAAGGTACTGCAGTTATCCAGACTTTACTAAGATTTGGTATCCAGCTTGAAAATATATTTATGTTTTTTCTGAAACGGGACAAACCCAAAATTTTAACTAACAGAGGAACACGTCAAATGTGTTAAACATGTTGTCAGTCCATACAACCTGCTAAACTATTTTATCTGAAGATTTAGATGTGTCGTGACATTTTTTTGTAATCTTAATTAATGCATTAGATATTAAAAGTGACCCGTCTTGCCACCTCTGTATGCTTCTCCAGTAACATATTAGAAGCAACAGAAAGAACAGCAAAAAGATTTCTGAAATTGTTAATTACCGCTCAACATCCAACACATACCATGCGTTTGTTTCTTTCATCCTCTATACAGTAAAACTTTATATAATGGAGTAGTTTCTTTTTCGCATGACTTGTAGCGGAAAGATAAGCTGGTGCTTTATTCCTGTAAGTAAGATTCTTAAACCAGTGTTGAATGAATGTGTGACCCCAGTTACTTGTTACTGGTGCCTATCTCTCCTGGTTCGTGATGAAGATGAGCTTACCTTAGTTTTCAAGGTACTCATCAAAATTTTGATACTTCTCAAATCATAATTATTGGTTTCTAATACTGTTTGCACTTAAATATCTCAGAACTTCCGTCCACCTTTGACAATGTTAGTCCCCATATGGAAAGCTTTATGTGCTGCCACTGACTGTAAGGAAAGTTCTGACCAATTTTAAGAAGATGAGTAGTTTAATTGACGGAATCACACCAGCTCTGGTGCTTCAGTGTGCAGTCACTTTCTGCAGTGTAATGTGCGTCAAAGCATGAACAGCATCTTGATCTACACATATGCATCGGCCCCTTTAGACGTTGTATCGTATACTAACTGATAACCGGGAAAGAAAAGTATGGGCATCCTGTTTGTCATATTGATAATCATATGATGTACAGGTGACGATGTGCTTGTTAGAAGTCAGAACCATCGAAGATGGTATATACCCAATCAGTTTTTAGTGTGTTATTGTTCTAGCTTTTGATCACGAGGTCTTTTGGATGTACTTGTTTCTACAACTATTTGTAAATGTGTGAAAACAAGTAAATCATGGCTTTTGCATGTTTATGGACTTTTCCCGAGCAGAGCGTTCTACGACTGTCACGAGTTTATAGCATTACTCTTCTGTAATGATAGGAACAGTAGTTCTTTCATCATGTATATAACATTACTCTACTATATCCGCAGGAGGTCAGGAGCAATACCGAATACGTTGGTTTGGTTATTTTTGTGGATTTGAACATTTGATCTGGCACTGCAAGTTTTTTTCTTATATTTTTTTTTGGCAAATGTAAAATATATTAGCACCAAAACATATAAAGAAGCCAATCTATGACTTACTATGAACATGACTCATAGCCGCATAGAAAGACTAATACAACTGAGTTTATAACTCATACTAAAACAACTAAACTAGCTGACACTCCATCACTACAGCTAAAGTTATTACATCCAAGCATTCGTCATGAAAGGCTTCATTCTCAAGTTACAAGGCCATCTGTTTACATTCATGTGAACAACCAGCTGCTGTTATAAGCCAATATTTGCAGTTTACAAGTTCACAAACACATTGCTTATTTGTTATGAGAATAGATATGCTCGTATAACCATAATGAATAGGCATATCACCATCTATCCATAAACCATTATCCAAACATCCCTGATACAACACAACCATTATCTCAAAATGGGTATTTTCATGACAACAACTATTCCTTTCCCTCCAAACATTGATAACATCAACTGATTTCTTGACTATCAGATGTTTGTTGCAGTACAGCCACCTTAATTTCTTTAAGGATAGGAAATTTAATAAGCTACTCCTCAGGCCACTTCCACTTCCACTTGTTATTAAGAAGTTTTTTTTTGGTGCAAAAAGGTGCAAATTATATTAACTCCAAACAACATTAACAATTTAGAGATACTACTGAAAGGGACATTCCCCCAATCAGAACCAACAACTGGAAAACAATATATCTCAGTTATCCCATATCTGATGATACTAACACTATATCTCAGATAACACTAAACATGATACATTCATCAGATTCAAAACTAAGCTGCACCACAGCTTATCCTATCTCCATCAATAGGATCTGAAAGCACCTTTTATAGCACCAATACCATCTAGCTACATTTCCCATTACCCCCCCCCCCCCCCCCCCCCCAAGATCACTCAACCTTCAACCACAGTAATCAAAGTAGGAGAGGCAATAGGCATCACTAGGTACCCGTCATTCCCAGTCAAGGGCTCTTCCAAAATCCCTACATTTTCTTCTTTACAAAAGGCTTCAGGATTTTAGAAACACACACCTTGAGGGGAGTATCATCCAAACCCCCTTTGCAGTGTGTAGATGGGACCAAGTAGGTTCATCTTTCACTCCTCACTATTCCCATCTTCACACACTGCCCTCCAAGCTCACTTACCCTCCACACATGGCAACCTACTTTATGGAATTCAAAAATCTGTTATCTATTGAGAAAACAACACACAGTTCATAATTACCTAACAAAGGCCAATTAGAACTGTTGCTGAATCTCAAACAGATTAACATCTAATTGAACTCCAAGATACAAGGCCTTCATAGTGTAGTGAGCTTAAAAAGTAATGAAAACAGACCCATATAGTGAGGATCTGATTCTACTTGGTTTAAAACCATATTCTGCCAAAGATACATTCATGTTCCATCCACTCCTTTAATTCACACACCAGCCAATACACTCTCAAATCATTGCCACTTCCCAAAGATCAAAAGCTTCCTTGGCTGCTTTAGTAGACTTCACTTTAATGGTCATAAGCTTGCATCTTACCTCATCTCTAATGGTTTTAATCAGACTGCTTTCATCTCTTGTTTCCTGTCTGAATTCTCTAAAATTTCTTTCCTGTCATATAAAGTAGATTGTAGCAGCAAAACAGAGCTTTTTTATGATACTCCAAATGCTATTATGGCTATGAGTACTACACATCTCTATCACATGATCACCCCATATTGCAGCATTTGAGTTAATCTTGGCCATTTTCTTTACTTCAATCCACACCTCCTGAGCATAAATGCAATTGAAAAACAGATGGTCATGAGAATCAGTAACATTGTTGCACAAAGAGCATTTTAGAACTTTTGATGGATACCACTTCAGAAACTTGTCTTGTGTAAGTAGTTTGTACTTGATTGCCAACCAAAGTACAAAACTATGCTTTGGTATGCACTGAGGGTACCACACAATTTTATTCCAACACACTTTTACATCATCATTCCTCATATCTTTTCATACTTGACTTGTTGCAAACTTCACCTCTCTTCCATTCTTGTTGACCCAAACAGGCACATCTTGGCTATTAGATAGTATAGGAACAGTCAAAATTTGAATGTACTCATACTTAGTATACCACTCTTGAGGCCATTTCCACCCATTAGAATCCAATAAATCACAAAGTTTGTTCTGATCATTGAATCCTGCTGAGTAAATGTCTCTCCTGCTAATGGTTTTAGCTAAAGCTTGTTGATCATTCCACCTATCATACCATACTGAAATTGTCTTACCATCTCCTATTTTGTACTTCACATGATTCTCAACATCATTTCTCAATTCTAACATTGTCTTCCAACTCCAACTATCTGTACTATAACTCTGCACTTCCCATACACTTCTACCCTTCAATTTCACAGTATTTATCCATTTCACCCATAAAGAATCCTTTTTGTTATTAAGAAGTTGGACCATCAAGAATCTATGAAATCTTTGAAAATCACCAATGACATAAAATGGTTTAATTTATCTGTCAACCTAAGTATCATGATGAAATGAGCTTACATGGTATGTGTATGTTTGTGTGATTATTGCAAAACCGATGAGTCAACCAGTTTTTTCCCTCAAAACTGGCTTTCGAGTGACTTAACCGATTCCTGGTTGAACCGGCCGGATCAACCTGGTTTTAAAACACCGGTCGATGCTATTCTCATATAATAAGTATCATTCCACATGTTGACTACGTCTGGTCTAGGAATGTAAACGAGTCGAATCGAGTCAAATTTTGACAAAGCTCGACTCGCCAGTATCAAAAGACCTTGATCTTCCTTGAAAGTTCTTAGATTTCTACCCTGCCAAATATCATAGATGGAAGCCCCAATGACCAATCTCCACATAATACTCCAAATAGATTTGTTAGGATTAGCATCAATATTAGCCAAGTATTCTTAAGTATAGGGGTCTTAGTTTAAGTTTGTTATGAGTTAATAGTTAATAAGAAAGTTGTTACTCTCTCCGTTTCATAATAAGTGTCTAGTTTGATTTTTTTTTTTTGTCATTTTGTTCAACTTTGACTTTAAATATTTTTATTTGTGTTATATAATATTTGATGAAAATTATAATAATGAAAATACATTTAAAATTCAATCCATTCATATATTATGCATCAAGTATTATATGACACATATAAAAGTATTTAAGGTCAAAGTTGAACAAGTTAGACTGTAAAAAGTCAATCTGAACACTTATTATAAGACGGAGGTAGTATATTATTGAGTATGTGCTTTGCATGGCAATCTCATTCAACTCCAACCTACTTTCTTTTGCTCCTTTACTGAGCTGACTATGAGTCCATGTAGGACTTGTTTTCTCCCCTCTCATCCTCTATAGATAGATAATCGTATGTGAGCAAGATTACGCATCATTTACTTTTCTGTCGTGTTGTGTTTTTATTCATTCATATCGAGTTTTTCAGCATTCATAGCATCCAGGTTTTGATTACCAACACTAATGATTTGGAGTTGGTCATGAATTGTTGATCATTAATACACCTATTTGGTGGTAGATTTAATGGTGAAACAAAGAGTTCATGTAACACTGTTTGGTGATAATGTTAGTTGTTATTACAACTAAAATAGATGTTTCATCAAGATTTTATGTTTAACACCAACCAAAGTACAAGGAGTCACTCATATTCGTAAGTCATTGAATAATCATTTTGGTGATGTAAGCTACATATATATATTTTTTTAAGAAAGGCGACCATATATTAACACTACAAATATGTTTTAGTACACAAACAATCCATGGGTAAAATAATTTCGCCTAAAAAGTTGTGTTTATTACTTATTTCAACTTTTAATGGTTTTGATCTCATTTTTCCTCGACCAAATGTTTACATTCTAGATCTTTTGCATCTAAAACTGTATACCACTTTATCTTTACATAGATTCCCAACCACATAAAGGTTTCATTGAAGAAGAAAATTATAGAAGTTTATAAAAAGAGAAAAAAGTGATGTCTATATGCATGATCTTATGAGAGAAGGTGTATGTGGTACCACGAGGGACGAAGCTAGGGGGTTCCCGCATGTACCCGGGAACCTCATGGATGTTTTCGATGTAGCGTTAATTTTTGAAAAACACCTATTTTTCTTAAATGTATCTTAAATGCACCCGGTCATTCGAAATGTGTTACCAGTATTACGGTTCAAAAAAATTCGTGCACCCGGTCATATTTGGGTCTGACTCCGCCCTGGGTTCCACGGCACTCATGACTCACCCTCATACAAAAAAGATTATATTAGTAATGGTCCTAAAGCATGTTATTTAACTCTTCACCTGCTTCTTAGTAATGGTCTTAAAGCCTCTTATTTAATCACCGGCTCATTCCCAAACTAATTACATCTAACTTGTTTCATCCTCTCATCTCAGATCATGTCACCTGCTCCTTAAGCTCTTTCTTGTATAAATGTATTTTTTTCTTTGTCATGTGGTTACTGAATTGTTATTTGATGTTTAATCATATAAACATCAAATAAAGTAAATATTAGAAACAGGTGGTATAGTTGAGGAAATTATTGTAACTTTACATTGAATTCTAGTTCAAATATTTACTTTACTCCTCCACCAACTTACTGCACATCTTATTAAATTGTTCCACCATCTTTTTAAATTGTTCCACCAACTTACTATACATCTTATTAAATTGTTCCACCAACTTACTACACATCTTATTATTTCTAACTATTCATTGTGTAGTAGACTCCATTTCGTTCATGTTTCACAAAACACACATTGGAACACACCATTCTTCCTCAAGTAAAAACACACACAACACACTAGCTATCTTCCTCCACTAAATAGACTCACTTATTTGGCCGCCCATCTCCCTTGCAAGCAAACATTTTTTTGAGGCTCAACACTACTGTCGATCGAGCTCATGGCTTTTGATTTCTTACAGGCGATCGACTGTTTCTGTCTTGTATAGACTACCTTCATAACATGTCAGATGGATGGCAACAGGTAATGCGCATGGGTTTAGAGTTTAGTGCACCTAGTGACGCACATAAATTTTACCGGGAATTGCTTTGCGAGGATGAGGAGGGTAATCTAGGTGGGAGTACTAGTGGCCAAAGCATTGAGGATGAGGTGCATTATGATGTGGGTGAGGGTACTAGTGGCCGAAGCATTGAGGATGAGGAGGATGATGATGTGGGTGAGAGTATTAGTGGCCAAATCATAATCCTCCCCATCTTCAATGCATTGGCCACTAGTACCCTCACCCACATCATAATCCTCCTCATTTCAATGCTTTGGCCACTAGTACTCTCACACATATCATCATCCTCCTCATCCTGAATGCTTTGGCCACTAGTACCTTCACCCACATCATAATCTACCTCATCGTCAATGCTTTGGCCACTAGTACTCTCACCCACATCACCCTCCTCCTCATCCTCGCAAAGCAATGCCCGGTAAAACTTATGTGCGTCACTAGGTGCACTAAACTCTAAACGTTGCGATCCACCTGACCTCTTATGAAGGAAGTCTATACAAGACAGAAAGAGTCGATCGCATGAAAGAAATCAAAAGCCCATGGGCTCGATCGACAGTAGTGTTGACCTCAAAGAAAATGTTTGCTTGCAAGGGAGATGGGCGGCCAAATAAGTAAGTGTGTTTAGAGCAGTGGGTATCCGTTCTCTTCGTGCCGTTCTCAAAAGTGGTGTCACGTCAGCAAAACACAGAACGGCACTGGAAAACCTTTGGCACCTCATTTTGTGCCGTTACCGTTGGCACCAGAAAATGTGGTGTCGTTTTTTTTTTTTTTTTTTCATATACATAAAACATACATAATAACTAAAATAAACTTCATTAAATTAAAAAATATAAACACATTACATTAATTTTAAAAAAAGTTACATGAAAATAAAAACCTAGTACATAAACATAGAAATAAAAACTTAGTACTCATCAGTTGGATATTTTCCCCGGATTCGTGCTTGTTGTGCTTTCACGACCGCCGCGTTGATCGGATCCATTTTGCTTTTATCCATTTGTAGCACTCGAATCTCCTCGGTAATCTTTTGAGATTCATATAAAGTAACTCTCGCGAATGACTCTCGTTCGATAACATCTATCTTGCATTGCGGTCTAACTCGATTTGTTGTTGCATAATTTCTTGAAACATTGCCGAGTTTGAACCAGAACTAGCGGTCGAGTTTGACGAACGTTGACTCTTAGAAATCCGGTGCATGCCATCCGGTCGTGGCAACGCGTCATGTCCAAAATGCTCGGGTTCCTCCTCCGTAACCTGAAGACGATTTCGCCTTGCCAATGTCGATTCGAGATTTTTCCACTTGTGCTTGTCTTTAAAAAAATCCCCAAGCGCTCATATGTTTAAACTCACCCCCCGTCACCAATTTATACAAAAAATGTACCCTCGTCATAAAATCTTTATCATTCTCCCCACTCATAACGCTTGTTTTATTTACTAACGAATTCCACTTGGTAACCTCTTTATTTATTGGAGTCCATTTTCCCGTCAACATGTTCTTGGTACGAATAGTCCACTTGTGTTTATCGGCTTCCATGTTGTATACGTCGAGAACTCTATACCAAAACATTTCTTTTATTGACCCGCACCTTTTTTGGATCCTCGGATATTTGAATGAAACACTCCGCCAAAAGAAACTCCTCGTCTTGGGTCCACACGTTACTAGCTCGAGTACCACCTTGCGTAGCTTGCGTTTCGGTGGTTTTCTTCGTCTTTGTCTTCGTCTTCTTTGACACCGGGGTCGGGATCACCTCCTATTCATCTTCGTATTTGGCTTCGTCTTCGTCTCGTAGATGGAAGGATGCATTGTCGGAATTTGGTTGGGAAGCGGTGCCTTGGTTTAGTTGTTGATATTGTTGCATTTTCCATTGATTAATAGCATTTGTTCTTCGGGATGCATGTATGGGTTTGTTGGGAAGGTAGGAAAGTAAGGCGATTGATTGTATGGATTCGAAGATGAGCCCGGATTGTTGGCCGGATTTGAAGACGCGCCCGTCATTTGGTTCGACGGGTCATTGAGCATGTTGTTAATCCATGATGAGTTGGGATTCATTTTGTTTGGAAAAAAATTGAGATAAGTAGATAATAATATATGTTGGAAGTGTGTGTGTGATTTATTAAAATGTAGGGCGTTATTTATAGTCAATTAAGGTTTTCATTTTTTTGTTTATTTTTTATTTTTTTTGGTCAAAAACTATACAAACGGTAATATTACCGTTACATACCAAACGCTCCCTTTTTGATCCTCATTTCAAATGCTACGGTCAGAAAAAAGAAAAAAGGGAATGGCGCTGGCTGCAGGTTGGAACGGCGCCACCACCGTTGGCGCGAGTTGCGGTACGGTGCGCCGTTCGTGTTTTTGGGCTCCTAGCTTGGCGCTAGCCTTTGGCTCAACGACACCCCCAACTCTTAGTGGAGGAAGACAGCTAGTGTGTTGTGTGTGTAATTTTTACTTGAGGAAGAAGGGTGTGTTTGGTGTGTTTCAATGTGTGTTTGGTGATACCTGAAAGAAATGGAGTCTACTATACAATGGATAGTTAGAAATAATAACATGTGCACTAAGTTGGTGGAACAATTTAATGATATAGTTAGAAATAATAAGATGTACAGTAAGTTGGTGGAGGAGTAAAGTAAATATTTGAACTAGAATTCAATGTAAAAGTTATAATAACTTCCTCAAATATACCACCTGTTTCTAGTATTTATTTTTATTTGATGTTTATATGATTAAAACATGACAATTCAGTAACCACATGACAAAGAAAAAAAGACATTTATACAAGAAAGAGCTTAAGGAGCAGGTGACATGATCTGAGATGAGAGGATGAAACAAGTTAGATGTAATTAGTTTGGGAATGAGACGGTGATTAAATAAGAGGCTTTAGGACCACTACTAAGAAGCAGGCTTTTTAAGTCATTTTTGGTGTCATTATGCTCATTTCTAAATTCTCAATACATTTTTCTGTGCCTTGTTTTTTGCTTTTCGCGGTCTCGTTGTTGGTCTTGATCATGTTTTCGAGTCGTTTGGTCCATTTACAGAAACATAAGAACGCATTTCTGTTTTGAATTAATGTTTAAACTTGGATATGTTTAAAGGAGTATAAAAGTTTGTAACATTACTAGCAAAACTAGCTGTTGTCATTCTTTCACTGTCCTTTTCTATTTGAACTCGAGAAGAGAAAATGAAACACCGGCTTTTCCCCCCTCCTTTCTCCTCCTCTCCTTTTCTTTTCTTCACTATCACCTGATTGAATTTTTTTACAAATTGCTTATTTTTAGACTGGAAAATATGTGGTGCTTCACCAGCTCTCAGAATTTAAGAAGTCTATAAAAGATCAAATTATTGACAAGGTTTATGATGAGCTAAGGGGAAAAAAAGCAGGAGTTGAAGGTGAAAAAGGGCACGGTTAAAAACCTTGAGGAAAAGCTCAAAGACTTGGAAAGCGAGTTGAACTTCAACAACAAAATTCAAAACTGATAGAAGAATCTAGTGCTAAAACCTTACATAGTGACAAGGTTAATGAGGAGTTGAACGCGAAAGAGCAGGAGTTGAAGGCAAAAGAGCGGGAGTTGATGGTGAAAGAGCGGGAGCTGAAGGTGAAAGAGGACACGGTTAACAACCTTGAGGCAAAGCTCAAAGACTTCGAAAGCGAGAAGGTTGATCTTCAACAACAAAATTCAAAGCTCAAAGAAGAATCTAGTACTAATTTCCACAACTCATAGCATTTTCTTTCTTGATTAATGTTATATTTTCTATTTTTGTAGGAAGAATAGCTCTTGCATGTTTATGAACATTTCCCGAGTAGAGCACTTCTAGGAGGACTCTTTACAAGCATATAACATTACTCTTCTATATAGGAACAATAGTTATTTCGTAAAATGTTACGAGTATATAACATTACTCTTCTATATCTCTAGGAAGTTAGGAACAATAGTTTGTAACCATATATCTTGGTTTGGTTTAAGTTAATTACTTTTTAACAGCACACGTAATTCTTGATAATGGTCTAATGAGTTGATCAGGAAAAGAAGAGCCACCTCTTGTAAAGCATCCTTAAAAGCATCAAGACATTGTATGCTATTTTCTATACAACGTTACAAAGAATCATAGATACAGGCACAGCACTGATAGTTTACCTAGAGACCTAAGGGCGAAGTTTTTGCTGCCCATTTATTGATACAATACTGATAGTTTCAGCACGATATATTCAAACTCAAAACCTCTCGACCAACCTGACTGCTCTCAATCACTTAGCGAAGCCAAACTAGACACAACACAAGGTTGTTTCAAATAATTAGAACTATACATGAATAAATCATATCACCTACTCTCACAATGAACAAAGCTCATTTCTGAAGCTTCGAAAAAATATTTTAGTCAATCACGCCTTCACTTTTATCATCCTACTGTCCATGATCTACAAAAAGATCTTTAACTCACTCCCCATGCCTACAAAACACACAAGAGGGTAAGTAAAGATGAGATGCGTTATATGGACCGAAAATTGTTCAAACTTAGAGACAATTTCAACCAATCTTGTATTTACTTAACTGACTTGTGTTTATCGCTAGTGGTTTAATTTGTGAGTAATATAACTTTTCAAAAATCGTCCAAAAGCGTATATATAATGCATAAAACCTCCTAAGTCATACTATTAGAAAGATTAGTAGTTATTGATTTAATATAATTAATGTAATCATGATTGCCACGCTACTTTTTTAATTTACATAAGTAATCATGATTGACCCGTCCAATATGCCACCCACTTCTAATTAAACGAGATGGAAAATGTTGTGTGCAAAACATTATTAGGTGTATGGTGTTACCTGAATCCTGCCATCAGAGGTTCCTACCACTAAGAAATCTTCATTGCTGTCTAGAGCCATGCAGATAACTCTACAATTTGTACCAGTTTGTAATGTTTCTTTTCTACCGAGTTTCTTCCTACACCATACTTCCACAGTCCCTCCTTTGCAACCCATATAAATCATATCTGAGCTAATGACCATTGTGCGTACTTCGCTCCCCAACGACACTGACTGGACTAGATTGTAGTTTGAGGCGTTCCATACCTTCAGAAATGCAAAAGCTATTAATTTGATCAAAAGAAAAATGAAGATTACAATGACAACAATGGACCCAATCCTTCTTCTGGACAGGGACTGTCCTTGCAAGTTACAACTATCGTTTGTATAGGGTAATAGGCAAGAACATGTTAATTTTTTGGGCGAGTCAAAACGGGTCAAGTTGACCCACCTATAGTTATCCCCTTCTGTTTTTCTGACATTATAGGTAATTTACGAATTGTACATGATTACAGTAACCACTATTGAACTAATGATCTGACTTTTTGAATAAACCAGTTTACATAGTTGTAAAGACTATGCTTAATTGCTTTTTTGCTTATGCTTTAGGGGACTTTGAAACTGTTAACATTTTTATAACTTTGACCCGTTAGTACAGTCCCTTTTGGTCATTTACTTTCAACATTTTCATGTTGCAAGCTAATACCTTTAATACAGTCCCTTCTATAGAAGAACTGGCTGAGTATATGAGTCCATCATGAACTTTCAAGGCATGGACCGGATTCGATTTTCCTAGTAACTTTCGTGACCCACTTTGAATGGAACTCAAAGTACCTGTTGCCAAGTCGATTTCCTGTAAAATGTGACAAAATCCTATCTATGAGATTTAGTGGACCCCAAAAAAAGAAACCACAAATATCATAACAAAATGAACCTGAATGCTATTATCTTGACATCCTGAATACAATCTCCCGTGAACAAGAGCCAAACACTTGACATATTTGCTAGTATTAAGTAGCTTTGACGTTCCACTCCATGAATGAATCTGATGATACATTTTGTAGATACGTTAACAACTGAAAACGAAGGCAGAATGGCGTATCGGGTGGGTTCATGTTAAAATGGGTCAGTTTTTAGTACGAGCTGAAATAAGCCTGATTGAATTTTGATGACATGTAAACACTTTTTTCTCCATCATTTAGGATTTTAACGGTTTGTGAGGTTGTTCATTGTATGCAGTGAAATTGGATCATTGGTGACATTCAACCCCTTTGACCCGTAAGTAGATTGATCGAAATCGCAACCCTTATTTAAAAAAATGAAATCATACTCTTTAGAGAAAAAATGTACCTTGATTCCAGCGCCTTGAGGGATAAAGCATGAGATGCTGTTTGCAACTAGTAGATTGTTAACTTGATCTTTGACATCATACACTTGATCACATTGAACCATTTCCTTGTTAATAGACCATCCCTACTTGATTGCAAGAGACATAAATTCAGGATTTAACCATCAATTCATAAATAAATTTGCAGTTAATAAGATAAGATCATCTTTCACGTACCCTGACAGTTTTATCATGTGACCCGCTATATAATGTATCCCCACTTTGTAAAACAGTCAAGCTAGTGACTGCCTTCGAGTGTTCTCGGACTTCTTGGATAGGATGTAGAAGGCTGCCTTTACCCGTCCAAACCTTCATCATTTCAGTTGAAGAAACGCTTTTCAAACATGGGTCAAAATAACCATTTTTGGTACAGGTCAAAACGGGCTGGCTCGACCATAAACACTTTGGGGGACTATTGACCCTTATGACCCGTTTCATGTTAATAGATAAAGATATTTTAAAATTACGATTTTTACCCGTTATAGAAACACAGGAGTTACCTTTATTGTACCATCTGAGTGGCCTGATAAGATCTTGTCTTTGATGCATACAATTGATAGAACTTCACCATTCATGCTGCAATCTTGTTGGTTTAGCTCTTTATGATTCCAAAGATCCTGATGTCAATGAAGTACAACTAGTTAGCAGCCACGATAATTATACAACTTTTTGGTTTCATATTTTGCCACAATAACCAGAAACTCACAGCACTAGATTCGTTCCCTTCTGAAAAGACTTTAAGCATTTCGAATGCCACTGTAGACGACTTCTTAAACTCTCTTATACCCTTCAAGATATCCTTCATGTGTGTTGTTATTTCCCGCAGACCATCTGAAATCCGGCAAATATTAACTATAAAGTTTCTTGCTTTTCTAAATCTTCTTTATGAACTTTCAACGAATGTATTACATGAAGTTTCTTGCTTATTATTTTTATTTATTATTATTATTATTATTATTATTATTATTATTATTATTTTATTTTTATTATTATTTTTTTTTAATTATTATAACCATCATTTTTATTAACAATAAATAGGATTTTACAAGAAATTGGTGGGGAGCCGAGAAACCAGCTGAGCCCCCACACCTCTAGCAATAGCGAAACCAATCCTATTAAAAATATGAACAGCAGCCCGCGCTCCAATGTCTTGAGTCGTGGAGAAACGTCGAATACGCTTTAGAAGAGTTACTGCATCTTTCTCAAGTTCTCCAAAAGAGGAGAAAGAGAAGGGGAGGAACCCATATCCGATATCCACACATTTGGCCATATCCGATATCGACACATTTGGCCTCATATTATTATTATTATTATTATTATTATTATTATTATTATTATTATTATTATTTTCTTCATTTTAAGCTATTTTTCTCATTTGACCTATTTGACCCGTTAGAGATAGAACACAGGTATTATTGACCATTCACATGTAAATGGGTCGAAGTTGACACAAGTAAAATATTATAGAGGCTAACCGGGATCATGGATGAAACTGCTAAGAGCAAGCATGGAAAGAGCTTTATCTTCTGTGTCTTTCGCAGACTTGAAAATCGATACAAAGCGATTGAGCAAGCAAATTCGCGCTGCTCCTTGAAGTCCCGTGTCAGGAAGAAGCGTGAGCATGTGTACAAGCCATACAGCAGAAACAAAACATGCTGAACAGATTTCTGCATATCTGCTCTTTAAACCTTCTGATAAAGCCTCGAAAATAAGGCCAAATTCATGGCTCACTAAAACAAATGCAGCCTTTCTCTCCCATTCCTCAGCAGCTTTCTCCTCCTCCTGTCAAGTAGTAATTGATAAATTTAACATAAGATGAACCTAAAGTATTTGACTAGAAGAGGTAGGATTGGTAACAGGTTCAGGCTGCAACCTATCATTTGTTTGGTACGGGTCAAAAGTCAAAACGGACCGCTACAGACCAACAAGATGGGTGCAGTGGGGTTTGCCTCTGGGTTTTGTTTTTAGTATGGGTCAAGCAGGCCGAGTCAGGCAGAAAAAATGGGCAGACCGGGTAATGGATTCAGATTGATATGAGTTACTTTTTTAGCGCGGGTATGGCCCTTCTTTTTCTCCCCTTATGAACTTTTTCATAAATAATAGTAAAAGTTTTGATTATGATATCAAAGACAATCTTATTACAATAATAATCTAAATCTTCGAGTAGAAATGATTTTAGAGGTGGTGTGCATAAAAAGTAGACTTTGAGACTTGAACCCCTTTGACCGAACTTCCATTAGCTAAATATTTTGAAATCACCCGTTTGAGATAAAATATAAACCGATTTGACTCATTCATAAGTAACTGGGTCGATATCGCAACCTCTAGTTTTGACATGAGTAAAAAGACTCGAAACATTGAAACAAACCATAGTTTCTTGAACCTCTCCCGAAATGGCTGCAAGCTGTTCTTTTCGCATTGTAGATCGATAACTTTTGTCAAGTCCAGCATGCTTAAGAAGATACGTTCGCACAAGGGGCTTTCCGGAGGAAGAAAATCTCCCTTGGAGGGCTAAAATTGTATCAGCAGCTGCAATTTGAGTAGCTGGTGAGTCTGAACATTTAAGGCATGATATGAGAGTATCAATACCCTCTTCTCTATAGATACTCATCTTTCTTGGTTCTGCCTGCAAGAAAAAGTACACGTAAATCAAATTACTTCTATTAAATATACATAACAGAGAAAACCTGTTTTTGACCCGTTATCTATCCCACCCATCTTGCTGCCTTTGATAGATAGTACATATAAAAAGGATAGAGTCGAACCAGAAGGTCGAGTTGGAGAAGAAGACCAGCAACAATAGGCCGTTGATCCGTTTCAGCTGTTTGTAGATATGTAAGAAGCGTATGCATTGTACTAAAAGCGCCTTCATCCTTTATAATATGCAGGATTTGATTGTTGAAAGTTCTCCTACAGTGGTAAGTAACATAAGAAAAGAGACCATAAATTAACCATAAATCATCACATATTTAAACTTTTTTATACCTGTTTAGTTTAACCAACTCAGAAAGAAACTGAACGATCTCAAACCGATCTCGATCATTTGCTTCAACAAAAATCTCTAAAACCGGAGCAAGTTCAGCCGTATCAGCAATCACATTCCTACACTTCCCATCTTCTTGTATGCATCTCAACAATATACTAACAGCCGTAAATCTTTCTTCAATCCACTCTGATTCCAGACTACTAATAATACATTCAATCGCCATTCCGGATATTATCCTTCTAATGACATCAAAAACTGCACCATCGTCACCACTTGTAGCAATCTGTCCCAACAAGAAAACCGCAGCTGCTTTTGGTTTAACACACATTTTGAAAAACTCTTCTTCTCTTTTACTAACGACACTCAAAAGGGAATCCGTCATTTCCATTTGAAGAAGCGTAATGGTAGATGGTTTAAGTAGATATATCAAAACAACAGCTTCAAATAAACCTTTCTTGAAAAGTGCAATGACACATTCCATATCTGAATCCACTCTTGTTAGTGTCGAGATCACATTATTGTCACGTGACGCGAGTTCAGAAAGGAGGTAAACTGTTGCTATTAACACTCGGGTGTCGATGGAACTAAAAAGAATTTCTATAAAACCGTTTATAACATGTGGTTGTGAAAGCATTGTTTGGATTTCAAGTTCCATGCGTGATTCCGGTAATTCTTGCCAGAATCTCTCGATCTTGAAAACTGCTGTTTCTGCTTCTTTTAACACCTCAGACGTACAAAGTTTAGTGATTTCAACTTTAAGTTCATCAAGGGTTCCATCAATTGGCGCTTGGCTTATGACACTTTCGGGTGAAGAAATCACTTGAGGAGTCAACTCTTGCCAGCTTGCGATAAGTCTTTTAAGTACATAATTTGTTTTTGGAAGTTGAGTGTTGTGAAGCTTCTGTCTAGTAATCGGGCAAGTAGAGTTGCCTCTTTCTAACCATTGCTGAATTGCTTTTCGCTCATAAGTTTGACCCGTTTCTAATGTAACTGGATCGTTAAATATATGAGTTGTTATTGGACAAACGAAATCTTTAGGGGGTGTATGTTTTCCTTCGTTAATGGGATTATCGTAGTCTTCCATTAGAGGATCAAAAGAACTGTTTTCTCTCAACAAGAAAAGAAACTAATCAAGATTTTGGAATGTGTACTACGAAGAGAGATACTTGTTGACATGTAAGATCTTACCTTGACTCTATTATGATGGGCTGTTTATGTTTCTGAGATTGTGTTTGCTTCGAGTCCAATGATGGTATTTCAATGTTCCCCTCCTTGTAAAAACAGAATAAGACAGCTTTCAGTTGCTTAGGTAAATCAGTCAAACAATGGAGAATATTATTTCTTTTTCTTGTATTTATCAATTATGATACGCCGGTTACCTACGCATGGGCCGATTCATGAATGGAAAATATAGCTTAAAAAGAAATGGGTCGAAAATGCATACGCAATCTTAAATCAGTTTATGGGAAAACGTAATTTTTTGGAAAAAAAAGTGTTTCGGACCAACCCGAAATTATCTATTTTTATTTGACCCGTACAAAATTAGTACTCGTTTTGACCCAAACCCATCAACCAACCTGCCCCATGTAAATTAGTACCTCTGGTTCGGCATCTGAATCGGAAGTAGACATGGAGCTAGAATTGTCTTCAGGTTCTGATTCAGGGTCTTTATTATTTGGTGACAGTCTTGATAATCTCGAAGATGATCTTTGGTTCGTGAAGACTCGAGGAGAGACTCTTTCAGGGAAGAAAGATGGAAACTTGGATAAAGTTTTGTTTCTGTTGATTTGGATTTCAATAGATTGTTGTCCCTCATCAGTCCATATTGGCTGCATAAAATAACAAACACACAAGATTTAGTCATGGATCTTACAAATAATTTAGCTTGACTTTGTCAAGTTAGTTGCGGAAAATAGAAAGAAATTATAGAATTAACTAATAGTTTAAGGAACTTGATGACCCACATCATAGTTTTCATGCATGTACATGATGGAAACTCATGCAGCAAAATTTATGCATTTTTTAGATTATACTAGCAAGTAGAAGGGCAATCTGAATAGTTTATGTGAACCATTTATGTATAATCATAATTAGCATATAAACTTGCAAGCTTGGATCCGAATCATTTTGGTTGCAATCTATCTGACTTTTTCGTCATAAAAATCGCAGGATCAGTCCTTCAACTTCACATATTACAAACTGGTAGATCTGATGATTGCTTGACCAAGTCAAAGGTACCAAAAGAACTTGACTGATTCAAAGGTGGTAGATCATGTGAATAAGACAATAGAGAAGACATCGACATCTTTCTGATAGTAACATAATAGGTATCCAATTTCAACTTTTTTACCCGATAATTGGTCGATTTGGGCTATGTTTTATCTCAAATAGGTGGGACGGGTCAAAAATAAGATTTTTCTGATCTGTACTTTGTGCAATCATATTGATACCTTGCGTAAAATGTAAAGTTTTAAAAAAGGGACAAAAAAGTGTCGGTTGGTCATTCCAGCTCTACCCGTAGCGGTTTTGACCTGTACATCCGGTGCCCAAACCAAATCAACCCACCCCATTTCTCACCATTGAGTCTAGAAACGTATACAGTAGTAATGAGCATTGACCTACATCCAGTGATCTAGATCATAGAATCCAAACTTTATTTTAGTAATCATAGTCTACTAATGATGCTAACTTCAAGCTTGCCATTGATCTGAGAGCTCAGCAGGCCTTCTTTGATGCGAGCTCACAAAAAAATCAAGCTTGAATAGCTACAAAATTAACATTAGAATTAGGTTTGATAAAAGAACCAAGCTTGACTAGCTAGAAAATATCCACTAGAAGGTTCGATAAAACAAGCTCAAATATATGCATTAAAACCATGTTCAATAGAACAAGCTTGGTTTGAGCTTGATCGAAAAAGTATAGACAAATACATTCATATTTGAAAGACTCGGAAAAATTCAAGTTGGATATTTTCAAAATTCAAACTCAACTTGTTATTCACTATGTTTAATTTTAAGCTCATGTATTTGGGGTTGAACTCGATAAAGGTTACCTTGTTGATGCGTAACTCGAGTTTAAGGCTGAATTTAATTAAAACATGAAGAAGATATATGCAAAACTAGAAAATGAACATTACATTATACCGTCCATTTCTGGATCCAAATTCAGTCGATAATAAGCTCTTCTCATCTCGATTATGATCATATCCCTCGCCCTTATGAACCTCAAGCACAATCGATGGTGGAACAATTACTATATCCCCATCCTCATTCTCCAACACCTCTTTAAAATACTCAACAAAAACCCGACAATTTTCATCAAGAACATACTCATATTCCCTCTCTAACTCCTTCAACTCCAAAGCTTGATCACCATTCATTTTCGACAACAAATCCATACACGACACAACTGAATCCATAACAACTGAATTCTCATCACTGTCATAACCACAACTACCTGAATTCAAACCCGACAAAATCCTAGACCTTTTCTCATTATACCATTCAAGAACTGGGACAAAATTTACCAAAAACATCTCCTCAAAGACTTGTGGTGCAACTTCTGATCTTGCGACAAAAGGGTCGGTTTCAAACACTTCAAGAAACATAAAGCAAGCATCTTTATGGCGTTTTGACAAGGTATAAATAAGTGACAATAAAAAAGATGAAAAAGGGTTTTGTGGGTAGGAAAGCAAAAGCTTTTCTGATAAGCATAATGACGACGTTTTAACTGAGGTGTTAGTGGTATTTATAGCGTTTTCGAGTGTTTCTGATGCAAGGTTTAGCTGTTTTACGTGAAGCTGTATTGATGGTGAGAGTTTAGTAAGGAGAGTGGTTAAGATATGGCGGCGATTGTCGGGTTGAGAGAGTGTTTGTGTGAGGAAAGTGGTGGTTTGCCTGAGGATATCGGCGGCGGTTGTGGTGGTTGACATGGTGGTTTACGGTGGTTAATGGTGTTTGAAAATTAAAATGAATAATGAGTGAAGATTACAAAGAATGAGAATGAAATAACGGTTTATTGTATTGGCGCCATAATTTATATAGGCCGGCTGGTTAAATTACTATTGTATCCTTTGACCTTTCTATTTTTATCAACTTGTTACTTTCTTTATTTAATCATTGTTCATACATCATACGAGTAATATTGTTTTACTTCTTCAAAATTGTAGTTAGAGTATATCGCACGTATCTTACTAGCTTTCCTGTTATTTTATTTATGATAGATCGTGTAAGTTTATTGTTATGCTAGAGTGCTTATTGTCTAAAAATGCATCTTACATGTCATTTTTTAAAAGTTATATGTACCGTCATTTGGACCAAACATACTTGATTAGATACCAAAAAATATGTCAAGGGATACATTGAATAATCAAAATTCAAAAAGCTAGTTACTAAATAGTGTGATCCTGATACACACAACTCAAAAAAATAACAAATATGATACATTTTTAAACAATTAGAATTAAAAATTTATTCTAAATGCATTAAGGGTAACTTTGTGATTATGTTAACTAAACATGTATAACTTTTAGATCATATGTCATTTGTATATTTGTTTATGTAATTTTGTTATCATAATAAAAGAGAAAATGTTGATGCATGCATGATATGACATATATAGGAGTAGTACTCCTTAATTTTGATGAGATTAAGAATAAGAACATGTAACATAGAGATACTTATTCGAACGTTTACATTGTTTGGTAAGTACAACTTTGCAAGTTTCGATCTTCCAAACATGACATGAACGTCTAATGACGACGACTATGTACTTTTTGTTTACATGTTCTACGAGGCATAACTTGAATGTCTAACAAGTTACTTGTTTTATTGTTGCTTTGAATACTTTCTAAAAACGACTGGTATTATTAATTTAACTGAGAACAAGCATAAAACTTGTGGTTGCCTTTGACATAATTTTCTATTTTATTTGACTTTTGGGACACTCCAAAATGAAGTGCCGTTTGTCCATGCGAGAGAGGGCAGTTTGGTACTTTCACAGTTACAAATTTTCACTTCTTCCGGCAAAGGTAGTTTATGCCGTCCCTTTTGGCCGGCTATTGATTTGTCCCATGAAACATTTTCAACAATGTATGTGTTTTTAATATATCAATCTAAAAATACAAATAGTACATTTGTCAAGACATGTGTTCTGATGATGAAATTGAATTTTTGATAGCCCGGTATTTATCTTCGGTTTTTAAGTTATACTATTTTTCGTCTCAAATTAATACTTTATGTTTTTTTATGCGATAATCCCGTTTAAGTGTCCACTATTAAAAATAAATGATAAAGTTTAATTGACTTTATCATATTACCGTTATTGAAATTAGTCTTACAAACATTAAAAAAAAGCCATTAATTAATTATATAAAAGTAAAATTGTCATTCTGCATTAAAGTAAGAGAGAAAAGACAAAATTATTATTATTATTAACTTTTTTATTTGTTGAGAGACAATTATTTTAAAACGAAAAAAATATATATACAATGTAGCAAAGCAATTTTGACACGTGCATACCAAAGTGGTAGAAGAGGTCTAACAACCGAAAGCTAGCTAGAGCGAAATAAACTCGAACTTAAAGAAGTTTAAGTAAGAATTGACTTAAACAGACAATGTAAATCAACACGGAGTACCACATACGATACAATATCTCATCGAACGTTGTTTTTAGTCACGAACGTTGAGTTTACATAAAAAAAAAAATACAAAATTTACCAGTGTTGGAAATAAGGCCTAAAAGGCTGATTAATTGTTAATTGCTGCCTAGCCGCTACCGAGCCACCAACATTCAGACTTGTGTAAGTCGGTCAATCGTGGTCAACAGCGGTCAATGATATCAAACTCGCTTGAAACTTGCAAATCTTATCGGAAATACCCAAAAATCATCGTAAACTAGTTTTAGTCACTTATAGTCGCTGTTTATATTTATTACAAGATGTATTTAAGGAAAATCTTGCTAGGAATACTCAAAACTGTCAATCAGAGAATTTGATTGAATGGGTTTTCATCTATATCATTCACAATTATAATGAGATACATATATAGGACTAATACAACAGAAATCCCATGAAATAATGAGCTATACATGGACTAGATAAGACAAACAAGACTTTCTATTGTTATCTGATTTTATCAATAATATTCAAACTTAGCTTGATTCTTGTTACTGATCTCGCCAACACTCCACCTCAAGATGATGAATGGATGTCGATCATTCTCAGTTTGTCAAGAGAGCTGTAAAATGCATTCGTACACACTGCTTTAGTTAACATATCCGCTAGCTGATCCTTTGATGCAACATGTGGTAGCTTGATTGTTTTCTTTTCTAAGTGGTCTCTTATAAAATGTTGATCTACCTCTACGTGCTTAGTTCGATCATGGAGTACTGGATTATTAGCAATCTTCACTGCTGCCTGATTTTCACAATGAAGATTCATAGATTCCTTAACTTCAAAACCCAGATCTCGCATAATTCTCTTGATCCACAGAAGTTCACAAACACCATGCACCATCCCACGAAATTACGATTCAGCACTAGAGCGTGCTACCACATTTTGTTTCTTGCTCCTCCAAGTTACCAAGTTCCCTCTAACAAATGTGAAATACCCCGATGTTGACTTCCCATCCGACTTATCCCTGGCCCAATCAGCATCAGTATAACCTTCCACTTCAAGACTTCTAGTTTTAGCAAAAAATAAACCTTTTCCCGGAGATGACTTAAGAGGTAGGATTCTAATCACCGCTTTCATGTGATCTTTATTTGGTGCGTGCATAAAACGACTTACTACACTCACAGCGTATGCAATATCCGGCCGGGTATGGGATAAATAGATAAGTTTCCCAACTAGTTTTTGGTACCTTTCTTTATTCGTTGGAGCCTTGTCGGTTAGAAGAGTCAGCCCATGATTTTGTTCGATCGGCGTGTCAATGGGTTTACATTCTAACATTCCTGTCTCTGTGAGAAGATCAAGTGTATACTTTCGCTGACACATGGTAATACCCCGACTGGATCTCGCCACCTCAATACCCAAAAAATATTTCAATTTTCCCAGGTCTTTCAACTCGAACTCAGCACCCAGAACATCTTTTAACTAGTTCATTTCATCTTCATCATCGCCTGTCACCACCATGTCATCGACATAAACAATAAGAGCTGTAACTTTTCCTTCGTTGTTCTTAACAAACAACGTGTGGTCAACATCACTTTGCTTGTAACCAATACCCTTCTTGAACTTTGAGAATCTCCCGAACCAAGCTCTAGGTGACTGTTTTAAGCCATAAAGAGCTTTATTAAGCTTAGACACCTTGTTACCAAAGTTCATTCCCAGTGGAGGATCCATATACACTTCTTCTTCTAAATTACCATTCAAAAACGCGTTTTTTACATCATATTGTCTCAGTGGCCATTCTTTGTTTGCTGCTATTGAGACAAGAATACGAATAGTATTAATCTTCGCCACCGGAGCGAAAGTATCTCTATAATCTATACCGTATTTTTGTGTGTACCCTTTCGCGACCAACCTGGCTTTCAATGTGTCTATCTTCCCAGAGGAGTCCAGCTTTATAGTAAATATCCATTTGCACCCAACAGTTTTTTTTCCTGGAGGAAGAACTACCTCATCCCACGTCCAATTCTTCTTTAATGCATCCATCTCTTCTTGAATAGCTTTCCTCCACCTTGGATCTTTAAGTGCTTCTTGAAGAATTCGGTATGGCTACAGTTGACAATTCTTCCACCATGTTTTTTTGCGTATTCGCCAATTTTTGTGTGGATACATAGTGATTGATCGGATATTTGGATTTTGATGTCAACTCCGGTTCATATTGTCTCTTTGGTACTCCCCTATTTTGTCTCACCGGGTATCTCGGGGTTACCTGTTCATTATTAGTTTCAGGAGACATAGATAAGATATCGTTAGATGATATACCTTGTGGTGGCTCTGGATCATATGAGTTCGCTGTACTATCTTTGTCAGGACCTGCTCCCCCTGTTTCGAAATCTCCACTACCACCGTCTCCTTCGTACCTAGTGTCATCTAGACACTCACTGAACTCGCTATTTTGATGTATTACGTTTCCCTCCAAATTAGGTGTTATCTCCCCCTGAGGGAAAACGTCATGATCAAAAAACGAAACAGTTTCATGAAAGTTTACATCGCGTGTGATATACATCTTCTTTTCTGTAGGGTCATAACACCGATACCCCTTTTTAAAATCGGCATACCCTAAAAACATACATCTAATAGCTCGTGGTTCAAGTTTTCCACTATCCTTGTGCACAAAAGCAGTGCAACCAAATACTTTTGGTTCAAGATTCGGCCCAGTTGGGAGTTCCATGGTTTCATGTAAACGTTGCAGTGGTGTTTTAAAGTCAATTACTCTAGATGGAGTTCGATTCATTACATATGTTGCTGTTCGCACTGCCTCACCCTAATATTGCCTTGGTACTTTCATATCAAACAAAGATGCACGAACTATCTCTAAAATTTGTTTATTTCGCCTTTCTGCAAGGCCATTCTGTTGGGGTGTATTGGAACATGAAGTTTGGTGTCTAATAGAATTTTCTTCACAAAAAAGTTTATCTCGTGATTAACATACTCTCCTCCATTATCGGATTGGAGTATGTTAATTTCGCTCTTGTATTGTGCCTTTACTAACTTGTATAGTTCTTGAAATATACGAGAAACTTCATCTTTATGTTTAAGTAAAGAAACCCATACCATACGTGTGCATTCATCAATAAAGGTGACAAATATTGATAGCCATTTGGGGTGGAGATTCGTGCTAGTCCCCAGACATCCAAGTGAACCTTTGTAAAGGGTACTGCAACTTTATTTCCACTTGGAGAATAAGAAATTCAATGGCTTTTAGCCATTTCACACACATCACAATTAAACTCAACATTGTTCTTATTCAAAAATAACTCAGGTTTTAGTTTCTTTAAATAACTTAAAGATAAATGGCCTAGTTTACGGTGCCATAACCACAAAGGAGATTTCTTCCCTTCAACATTGTATGCTTCTGCTTGCCTCTCTTCTTCAAGATAGTACAGCTTCCCTTTTCTAATACTAGAGCCAAGCATCCGATTCGTTGTTATGTCCTGAAAGGTACATTTGTTTGGCCAAAAAGTTACATAAGAGTTTAGTTGATCAATGATCTGACTAATAGATAATAAGTTTGATTAGAGAGATGGAACAACTAAGACTTTGTCAAGATTCATTGACTGTGATACTTGAGCAGCACCTTCACACGTAACAGGTGCTAAACCTCCATTTGCAGTTTTTATTTTTTGTTGGTTAGGCCGACATATTGTGACTAGTTTGGACGGATCATTGGTCATGTGATCCGTCGCACCTGTGTCAATAATCCATTCACTATTCAACGAGTGGGTTGTATTCGACATACCATAATCATTGAAGGACTCGGTGTGAGCTGCCACGGTGTTTGTGTCATCGTTTTTCGATGTGGTTGTTGAAGCTTGGCCCACCTTTCTTCTTGGTTCCTTGGAGAAATCCCACCACTCAAGGTAACCAACAATTTCATAGCATCGTTGTTTTGAATGCCCCTCTTCTCCACAATGGGTGCACACGAGTTTGTTGCTAGTGTTTTTTCCTTTTGAGAACCGGTTTCTAGTGGCTAGGTTAACGATGCTATCGGGCTCGTTTTTTGGTTCCTCCATGGTGGATCGCTGGTTTTGATCTTTCCACACAAAGGCATAGCAAGCTTCAAGATCTAAAGGAGGATCTTTGCACAATATCTCTCCACGGGCTTGATTAAAGTCAGGATCTAACCCCGCCAGAAAAATGTGCACACGGAGCTGGCCAAGAATCTTGTTGAGTGACACAACATGCTCCACGCTATCTTCATGAAACATCAATCGTGTGTCGATCTCCTGAAAAATACCGATCAACTCGTTGTAGTACGATGCAAGGGTTCGTCCATTTTTCCGGGTACTAAACGACCTCCTGTTCAATTCGAATAATTGTGTCTCATCCGCTCCGTCATAGAACGTCTTAGCCACTGCATCCCATATTTCTTTTGCTGTTTTCAGACGGATGAATCTTGGAATCAAAGTCGGGCTCATGGAGTCAATAAGCCAGCTCTTCACGCGGTTGTTTTCGGTCAACCAATTTTCAATTTGCTTTTCTCCAGATTCAGGCTTCGCGGTGGATCCGGTGAGGAATCCTAGTTTGTTTCGGGCTCCAATTCGCATCTCCATCAGTTGTGACCACAACTGATAATTCGTGTCATCCAGAATGATCCCTGTTGGGAACGGGGCATCCTGAACCACATATCGGGTTATTGAGGAGGTGGTGTTGTTTCTGTGTTTGTCATGGTCTTCAAGGATTTTTTTTTTCGATTCAGGATTTGGAGGGTTTCAATTGATAGTCTATGATACCATGTCAATCAGAAAGTTTGATTGAAATGGGTTTTCATCTATATCATTCACAATTATAATGAGATACATATATAGGACTAGTACAACAGAAATCCCATGAAATAAGGAGCTATACATGGACTAGATAAGACACACAAGACTTTCTATTGTTATCTGATTTTATCAATAATATTCAAACTTAGCTTTATTCTTGTTACTGATCTCGCCAACAAAAACTTGCCGAAAATATCCAAAACATGCCGGAAATTCCAATCCGATGAATAACCAAATAATCCTGCATAAACCTGTTACAAGCTATAAGAGGTTCGACCGCCCAACTACCGATTTGCGATTTTTGTAACCTTTCAATTTACTATCATCTATGGTAACAAATACTAACAACTATCATCCCTTCTTCTCTTTCTGTAGAGACAAGAAAGTACGAAACTTTCTCTTTCCCCTTACATATAGACAAAGAAATTCTAGTTTAAGTTTTTTTGCCATAACTTTATGTATCTAAGTATAGTTAAATCTCTAACAAGGACCAGGTTAGACTTTAACCTACTTAAAATTTACTACTTGGTACTACATCATAACACACTAGTTCAATTACAAGAAACATGCCACTATCCAACGAAGGCATTCGAAGCTAAAGTTAAAATCGTATCAACAAGTGAATGACACATATTTTGGTATTCAAATGCCAAACAGATCAATGCTAACTAGAAGTAACTATCAAAAGCATACATGCATGTCTTTACAAGGCCAGTTCATATGTTAAACAATTAATTACAGCATATTGTAACGTTTACCTTTCTTTTAGATTGAGTAAGTAGCTCGTTTCTACATAAATAAGTAACGAAATTTTTTTATGTTCTATATAAAACTTTCAATAAGGTACATGTTATCTTTTATACCTATAATCATAATCATAATAACTACTGTAACGTTTTTTTTGATTAACTCGTAGACAAATGGTACAAACTCACGTACCATAAGTTCTAACCTTTCTAATTACTGTGTTAAGGAAATGGGAAAAAATAACAAATCATGCTAACCAAAGATCATTTTTATTTATGCATCACTAAAAAAAAGGTTAGTATTTAATAATAGGGGTATGCTAATAGGTAACATAGATTATACATTTGAATTTTGGGAAAAATGTCTAAAAATACATCTAACTTGCCACTTTTTTCTATTGCATGCATGAACTTTTTTTTCCTATTGTATGCATAAACTATCTTAATCTTCCTATTGCATCAATATTTTTATTCTATTAATTACACCGTAATTAGTGTGATTAAGTATTGCCACGTTATAACTCAGCCGTAATATTGATACAATAGGAAGATTAAGATAGTTTGTGCATACAATAGGGGAAAAAAAAGTTCATGCATACAATAGAAAAAAGTGGCAAGCTAGATGTATTTTTAGACATTTTTCCCTTGAATTTTTAATTTGAATTTGAAATTTAAAATATGAATTTAAACTTGAATCTCCTTTACATCCATTTACTCAAGCTTTAGGCACCATTCAAGCATCTTCCTATTACTCGTGCCTTGCTCTTCATTTAAAAAGTGAAGTGCACATGAGGGTTTAATAAGAGCCAACAACTAGTTATCTACAAAAGGACAAAACAACTCTGGCATGCCAGGTCCGCGTGTCAGTGCGCCATGACCAACGTGCCAGAGGCTATTGTTTGGCTTTATCCCACTCCTTTGTCTTGCTCACTTCACCTCTTGCCAAACATTTCTCCCATCTACTTTATTTTCTCTAACCCCTCTAAGTCTTTTAATCTTCTTGTGTTTTAACATCTTATAATCATCTATTGAAAACAAACTTTTTTGCAAGAGAAGAACCACAAGAACTTAATACAATCTTGTGTGTTGTCTCTAGTGTCTTCTTCAAATCTATTCTTTAGTTGAGTCTTGTGTCATGTTGTAACAAATACTTAAATTCTCATTCATTTATAAAGTCTTGTCGAGTGCGGATAAACAAGTGTAAAGACTTATCCAGGTGCGGATAAGTAAGGGTAAAGTCTTGTTCGGTTGCGAACAAGCAAGGGTGTAAAAGTCTTGTACCGAGGTGTTGTCAAGCCTTGTACCGGGTGCAGTCAAGTTTGAGGTTTATTGCTTCTTTGGTAGATACCTTTGTGATAGGTATAGGATCGTGAGGTCTTTGTGGGTGGTTCTGGATGCGGAACTCCGTTAGGTGCTAGCTATGTTTTGGTGTAGATGGGTGAGAGCTAAGGTTGTACGGTTTATCCACCATAAGGATTTGGTACTGGTGAATAGTATAGGTGTCGCGATTCTCAATTGGACATACAGATAATCTAAACCCTCATGCCAAACCAGTATAAATCGTGTGTTTGTCTCTCTTCCGTTAACTCTTTACATATGATTTATGTGTTTAATTATATTGTTCACACCCTTATATGCGAACTTGAGACTCAACTTACTTAAATCTAGAATAAGTAAAAAATAATGTACTCACCCCCTCCTCAAAGTATCTACACGAAAAAAGAAAAAAAAATAAAAAAAAATAATAAATAAATAAATAAAAAAAGTCACAAGCGCTTAAACAAACAAATTTTCTTATTCATGTTAGTTAATTAAGAAATGCAAATATTTGTGTTCGTTTATATTCATTTAATAAATAAAAATAAATAAACAAGCATTTTACCGAACGATTTATGACTGAATGTCGTGGACACCAAACATCTAGTGTAACAAGTTTAGTGCTGGTATGGGAAAAAGGTCTTTCTAGAAGGGTTGAATCCTATAATATAAATAAATGGGATAGCTTTAATATAATTTTTCATAAAAAAATATACAAACAATGAATTAGTGAACCAAAAAAGAATAGGACCAACAAAATAAATTATGACCCAGAGCTATAGCAACCAATTAGCTACAATATTGTAAATAAATAAATCTGCATTCAGACACGTGACCGACCTTTTGTTTTCTTATTCAATAAATAAACCCTAAAATCTAAAATTCTGTCGTGTAACCATTCATTCATTCAAAGGTAATCGTTGGATTCATTTGCTTATATTGATTACCATTTAATTTAATTCTTGTTTCTTATTTATATATCTGCTCAAAATTTGATAATAAGACCTGATGCCCAATTTTTCCGGCTTATTTTGAAATTTATATAAGCCTAAAATTAAGCTTAAACAAACACCCGATTATCTGTCGTTTGTTTCAGCTTTATTTGGTTTTCGGCTTTATTGTTTGTTATTTACATCTTTTTGGTGTGAAAGTGGTCACTATCGACTTATTATGCCCAATTGTTCACGAAGGTATGAGATAAGTTTCAAAATAATTGTGCTTAGCCCAACATTAAGCTTAAACAAACACTACCAGGGGGGGGGGGGGGGGGGGGGGGGGGGTTTGGTTTATATGACTTATTTGGTTTTCGGCTTATGTTTTGAAACTTTCTTGCTTTATTATGACGCGTAATAAACTTATATAAGCCGGAAAGTGAAAAACCTCCACGGGATAGTTGAATAAAATCCTTGTGAGCCTGTGGGGTTTTAATGAAATGTGTTAGGATTCTACTTTTTTGGGTCGAACTGTTTGGTATCTCGTTCATCAGTTGTTTGTTTTCTTACTAAACGATATTCATTTGAATTCTTACAGAAAGAATTTTCAAAAAATGAGTCTGGATGTACTTCATCGATACGAGAAGAACATTGATGCTGCTGCTGGTGGTGACTTTGATGGTACGCTACCTTTTTTATATGAAGTTTTATTTGATAGTTTGCATTCGATCTGCTCTTTCAATATTAGCCTTCCTTTAGGTTATTCCCTATTTATCAAGTGTGCATTGTAAACAAACTTTCATGCTAATATATAAGAATTTTTGAAAATAAATGCTCATGTTGAATTGATCTATTTAATTTGCAGCTATACATGCAGAAACAAACCAACTCCAAAAGATGTCATTAGCTGATCCTCAAGAGCAGAACACCAAGAAGGATCTTGTTGGTTCTGGTACGTTTGATTAAAATTGTTAATCTTAAATGTGCTGAAAAGTATATGGGCTTACAAATATAATGAGAGGTTTTCTGCAAAATAAGACATCCAACAATATGTCAAAATTTATCCAAAAAAGGTATTAAAATTATATTATTTGTGCATTAAGGTAACTTTTGCGGAATTATCCAACAACATGCTCACATATGTTAACATGTGATCCTCTATCACAACCAAAAAAAGAGCCAGAAAAATTATTGAGCGGGTTCATTATAAAAACTAGTCCATTTTTTACACAAAACCAGCGGGTTCATAACTAACTTTACAACAAAGTTGCACTAAAAATACAAAACAAAAATAGGTTGTGTCGGGTTGGCTGACCCCTCTACCTACCCAAGCAGTGACTTTGTAATTGTATGCATTGCTTTTATATCGATTTTAAAATTGAAGCTGCCTTCTGTAATCAATCTAAATACCCAACAAACCGTATGTGAAAATAATGTAAGGTAAAGACGTAACCGAGGTAATGCAACCCTAATATCCAACAATTGAGGAAACTGTCACGGGTCTTCCTCACAATTATCCCTGCTACACAATGCAAACAATCTGGGCACCCGACATTCCCTTCTAAAATAAAGAGAGATACTCTCGACCTGGTTCTGTTCTCCAATTTAAATTTGAGAACATAAAGCCTCTTTTAGTTTCTTCCCTTCCCCTCAACTTTCCTTCCAAACCCAGACTTGAGAACAGAGTGGTCGGTAGACTTTATTAGTAAGAATAGAACTTGTTTCAAATAGTGTTAACCAAAAATGATCACAATTGAATATGATAACTCAAATTCTTAAATAAAGCATATTAGTAACTCTTACAAGTTACACCTGTTGCATTTGTACATACAGGGTCAAACCAATTCTTAAATAGTGTTGATAATGGTATGAAATTCTTTTACTTCTGTGTTTCTTTGCATTATGTTGGTTCTCTTAGGTTATTATATTTATCTTTTTTTGGTTACGAAATTAGACTTTGAGCGTCTAATATCTACCGAGAAGGCTAAAGAATCGATGAAGCGACAACGAGAATGGCTCGCGTTACATTCATGCACTAGGTGTGGGTTTTGCAATCACAGATGTCCGTGTAAAGTGCGAGCACCAAGAACGAGGCATTGGAATGGTCCCTCTGAATTTAAGAAGATGCTAGGGAAGGTGAGCTTTCTCATGTCTACTATCTATATTTCCTGCAAAATTAATCGATCTTTGTGTTATTCCGAATGAATTAAATCTGCTCTTTGTTGTGTCACAGAATGGGATTTATGACGGCGAGACTCTTCCTCCCTGGAGGGCTAAACAGCGCCAAAAAGTGTTGGATGAAATGAAGGATTCTGAGTTTAGCCTTTTGGCTATCTGCCAGATAAAATAGTTAGCTTCATGCTTATGAATGGCTGCTTATCTTGAATGTTACTTAAATAAGTTTGTTCATGTGTTGTAAGAAACAAAGTTCGTGTGTCTTGATACCTTAAAAACATTGATTCCTACATGTACTTGTGTTGTGTTTTCTATCTATCCATTTGAGTCACTAGAGAGACATGTTTGTTATGTTTAGCCTCCATTGTGTTCTATTTTTTTACTTATACATTTTACTGCATCGACAATTGATAGTTGATACTATATTGAACATAAGTAAAAGATGTACCCAGATACATATTCAAATCACATGAGTCTGATTTTAGAAGACTCAATTCTAAAGTATAAAATTTTTCATCCTTTCAAAATGACTGAAAATCCCAACTATATTTAGGTACAACCTAAATATATGTTCATGTTTTTTCATGATATGCGCTTTAAGAACAAGAGCTCAGTACAAAGATAACCTAAATAAGAAATTAAGAACAATTATCATTCCATGTTTAACATATCATGGATAGCTCAAGTTCTGCAATTACGCTATAATTTGTTTGTACCAAAAGTAAGATACTCAACTTGTCTTAAAAACTGTTGGTCAGCAACATCAGTTGTCTAAGCATATTCAACCAAAAATAGTTGGTCATGAACATAGAGTCTGTTTGAGAACAACATTGGCAGATGTAACTCAAAACCTTTTTAACAACCCCATTGTACAAACAAATCCAAAGCTAGTATTTAATAACTAAATATCAATTCGATATACAATAATTCTAATGCGATGACCAACAAAATGCCTACTATCTAAAACATATCATGATATTTTGGTCAACTACTAATCGAATCTGATATATATATGTAAGTATATGACAAAAAAGGAACATCAATCATCAAGTATTTGGGTACTAGATGAACTAACATAATTCTCTCATTTTGTTCCCGAATCAAGGTTGCGACTCCATAACAAACTGTAGCATCACCAATAAGATGTCGGTTATTAATCTTATTTTTAACTAAAACAAGAGATGACCCAATACTCAATTCATCACCCAATGACATATTTTTCTCGCATATTGTAAGTAATTTTTTGTATAAATAATGCGCCCAACATGCATATATATTCCAAAGATTGTCTACTACAATATGCTAAAGTCGCCCCTTCTGGGGTATAAGGTCACAATATATCTATCACTCTTAACACATTTGTAGTAAGTATAGAATGTGCTCGAAATCGATGACATCCGGTAGATTTCCTGGTTTTTTGAAGCCTCCATGCGTTCCCACGGCAACATCTGTAAAAGTAAGACAACCTATTTAGAACTTCGCTTTATTACAAATAGCTTTTACGATTTTGATTTCGTCATTAAGATATATTACATGAATATTCTTGTCGAGCACCAAAATGATAGGTGCTCCCTTGCGCTTGTCTTCACTTTTAGTTGAGGACAAACTTGAGTCATTCACGCCTATACCAATGAATCCACTCGGGTAATCTAGGTTCTGAGCCATTTGGCCGCCTACTGGTTCCCTAACATAATATATTTGTACTGGCCAAACCAGCTTTCCATACGGCGGCTGCACAAGAAAGAAAACTATCAAAATTAATTTAACGTATATACATTATTATAAAATATGAGTAGTAGCCTTATCGCACGAGAGCGAGAAATCTGTCATCAAGAGTATCAAAACCAGCCTGATAACTTTCCGGACTGTGAAAGTCGTTTAAAAGAACTATAAAATCACGATTTTGGTCTCGTTTTGATGACGGAAATTGATAGTAATACTATAAACAGTTTTAAATCTGGTCATTGTTATTTGTTTAAAAGATCCAAGACAAACGCTAATAAAGAAATTAAAACCCAACAATTATGTTTATGGTAGGCTTAAAAAAACCTTAAATAAAACAAAAACAAATATTTTAATTGTGATATGAAAAACTCCGAATTCTGCCTCCCATTTTTTATTTCTAAAGCTTTTATCTTAGAGAAAATTGTTCCAAATAGGAACCAACCGTTTCATAATATTAATTACCAAAAAAGTAAAACTACTACTATTAAAAAACGTTATATAGTGACTAACTAAAAATGCATATGTTTGAACATTTTTTGGAACATTTAGCATTAGCACAATAGATAATTTTAATAAAAACTGGAACAACTATTTTAGTAAAAAGAAACTTACCACTCTTTTATGAATGTAGTCTAAACCACGTTGCAAACCGAAAACCCCTCCACGGGTACCGGCCGAGGTGGATGATGACAGATTATCAACATAATACTTGTAGTATCTTCACAAGTTCGACTCTTGAATGATACTAATATAATAGAATGATAGCGATAAAAATCACTAGAGAGGAAAAGTAGAAGCCGTATGGAAGTTTAAGAAGAGAGGCGTTGAGAGTTGAGACTGATGAGATTGAACATGGATAGATTTTTCAAAGAAATGTATTAGTTTATATAAAGAGCAAAAAACAGCTCTATGGTAAAAGACTGAGTAAAAGGTATTCAAAAGTCACGAATTTACATTTACTTTAGCTATAGTGATAGAGTCATGTATGGTCAAGTCAAACACTAAATGCCCATACCTACATTTACTTTATAGCTATACTCTGCACAAAAAAAACTTTATAACTATACTTATTTGCCTACTCTTTAATTAAGTGTTTTGAAACTCGGGTCGATCTGGCTGGGTTAACCAGTTCGACCGGTTCAAACAAAAAAAAAGGTCATAATACTTGATGTATCTTCACAAGTTTGACTCTTAAATGATAATGATATAATATAATGATAGCGATAAAAATCACTAGAGAGAAAAAGTAGAAGCCGTATGGTAGTTTAAGAAAAGAGGCATTGAGATTGAGATTGAGATTGGAAGTTGGTGTGAAGAGTATATACAGTATTATGAAGTTCAAGTGTTCAAGTACCTCATTAAATACAATAGCTACGAGTATTAGAGCAAGAGGTGTGGTGAGTAACATTTACCTTCTCATTTGGGGCTCACGGGTGCCACATCACCCCAACACCTCTTCACAACTAACCCCTCCTCACTCATAACTAACTTCAACTTACTCATTTCGGGCCCACCACTTACAAAAACAATAAAACAAAAAAAAAAAAAAAAAAAAAAAAAAAAAAAAAAAAAGGACAGAGATTTGCAGGTTATCTCCCTCGTCACGCAGACGAGGAGATCTCCTTTGGCGAGCTTCAGTGGGTGTGGTGGCGAGCTCCACGTCGGACGACGAGGTCCAACGGCGAGCCCACACCTCTCGCTCTTATGGAGTAGTTTATATCTCTATGGTAAAAAGGTATATGGTCACATCGAATAGTAAATGCAGATACCAACGCATGCATTACATTTATTTTAGGCTACCCTCATCCCTCGCACCATTTCACCTTTCACCTCAGCGCCAAATTACTTTATCTCCCCTTCACCAACATCTCATTTTTCACTCCCAACCATCTCATATCACTTTACCTTTCAACATATTTTTTATTTATTAAAATACCCCACTCAATATATCCCTCACACTCACAAACTAAAAATAATAATAAAAGAAACTATCCACTACAGTGGCGAACCAAGGATTTTAGAAGGCGGGGGGCAAAAAAAATTTTTTGATAAAATTCGTGATGCACTTTAACAAAAAGGTTATAACACTAAAAACTAAGGTTTTTACATTTTTGACTTCAAGGTGGGAAGCAATTTGATTTTTTTAGGGGGGTGCACTTTAATAAAAAGGTCAAAAAAAATTATTTTACACTAAAATCTGATATTTTTCGGCGAATCGTGGAGGGCACCGCCCCCCAAACCCAACACTTGGGTCCAGCCCCTGATCCACTAACACATTGCCCCAAAAGTGAGGAGTTCACATTTGGTTGCTCCTCTCTCCCCTTTGACGATGCCTCACTTTGAACACCCAACCACACTTACGCTGGAAGCTAGCTTGCCATCTCCTCACTGCTCAAGCGATGGGAGCAGCCTTAAGGGTTGTTTTATACAAACCCTCCTTATATTGTCACGTCAGTGGAGTTTAATCAAATCGTACAACCCGCGATGCAAACCGTACAAAACGACGATGAGTATTATGTAGTGATTTGACTAGACCCTTTAATTAAAGTGACCAACTATACGCTTTTGTTTTGTTTGTGTTTTAGTTCTGTTTTTCGGAAAAAGAGAAAGAAAAAATATTATTTTTTCATTAATTTTGACTTTAATGTTTTGTTCGTGTTATATAATACTTGATACACGATATATGAATAGATTACGTTTTTAAATGCATTTTGATTTGTATAATTTTACTAAATATAATATAACACAAATAAATATATTTAATGTTAAAATTTAAAAAAATAAAAAATAAAATAAAAAGCCTTAAAAAGTTATAATAAACACTTTTAATGTGAGACGAATGTAGTATATATATGTGACGCATAATAGGTATTTAATGAAGTGATTGCACCCACGCATTGCAGTGGTTGTTTTCTTCAAGTTTTTATGTTGTTTGAGAAATGAGAAATTTGATATAACCTTATTTTACTTTTAAAGTCCATATGGTTTTACTTTTAAAGTACGGAATTTGATAGGTCCCTTTCTTGGAAGTTGATATAACCTTATTTTACTTTTAAAGTACACATGGTTTTAGTTCATGGGATGGGATATATGTACCTTCCCTATTTTTCCTAACCGGATCCTCCCCATTTATTTATTTATTTATTTATTTTTTTATAGTTTTGCTAATATAAAAAAACTATAAACCTGAAAGTGCAGAACAAAAAATATAAAGTTTAATATGTCAAATGCTTCAAATTATCAAAAATACGGAACATAATCTGGCAAAAAACTGTGCTGTACTGAAAAAAAGAGGATAAAATGGGGGACAAAGGCACAAAAAGTACCACCTCCCTAGTATAGGGAGGGTTCGGTTAGGTGTTCCCTTACTTCATCGCTCTTTTTGGTACAAAAATTTACAAGTTGGTCAAATGATAGTACTAGCAAAAATAAATACTACTTAATGCGTTATCTACTACTGTACTATTACGATATTAGCGCATTATGTGTAGCTGCTCCATCCACCCTCGCCAGTCTATCGTGGCACCTCGCCACTGCACCAACCTCCTCTCTTCGTTGCTCGCCGCTCAACGCCTCCTCGTCTGCACGGCAAGGGTAAATTCTAAGGGTGGAAACGAGCCGAGCCGCTCGTGAAAAGCTCGGGATCAGATTAGTAAAAAACTCGAACGAGCCGAGTCTAAACGAGCTCGAGCCCGAGATCGAGCCTAAATTTTGGCTCATTTAATAATCGAGCTCGAGCTCTATACAAAAATCTCAAGTATTCTCGCGAGCCTAAACGAGCCTTAGAAATGTATACGTATATATATTGTCAATACGTATAAACGAGCTTAAAAGTAATAAATGAGCTCGAGCCATATGTAATTAACGAGCCGAGCTCCATTTTAACTTTGTTTTCTTTGAAACATCATACAAATTAGTCGAACTCGAGCTCGAGCTTGTGAAAATTTTCACGAGCCGAGCTCGAGCTTAAAATATTAGGCTCGAAACGAGCTCGAGCTCGAGCTTTATATATATGAACGAGCCGAGCTCTAGCTCTAGCAGGTTTGGGCTCGGCTCGGCTCGTTTTAACCCTTGGTACTAAATCCTGACATTCTTGTCAGGTTTATTTTATTTTTTCTTTATTTTGCCGATCTATAATCAATTTGTGTTTTGGTGTTTAAATAAAATGTGTGTGTGTATGCGCGCGTGTGAATATGATGCTTTCTATAATCAATTTGTGTTTTGGTGTTTAAATTAAGTGGGCTTGATTACTAATGAAGTGAGCTTTAAATTGGGTTGAATGTGGATTAAGTGTTTTTAATGTTTTAATTTTATTTTATTATCTTTTTTTAACTTATTAATAAAAATTGTTATTTATATTTTCATTTGAATAAGGATTTTAGTTTATTTGGAAATTTGAATTAAAAAAGAAAGTTGTAAGTGGTAAGTCTCAAGTAAGTAATTTTAAGTTAGTTGGTAGTTAAGGTGTTTTGTTGTGGAGGTTTGTTAAAGTGATGTGACACTCCGTGGACCCCAAATGAAGATGTATGACTCCTCACTGCACCAATTGCTCTTAGGTAGACTTGCACAGTGAAAAAAAATATAGCACCACACTTTAAAACATACTAGTATATACTTGGAGACGATGGCGGAGCTCGAAATAATTTCTTGTGAGGGCCAAAACAATTTTTCTTTCAAAAAACATTAAATGGGAGGGCTGAGATGGAAAAATGAAATTTTAACACATGAAATCGCAAAACATACACTATCAGAATTAGGCCTAGAGGGCCCCTCTAGGCCTAATTCTATTAGTGTATGTTTTGCGATTTCATGTGTTAAAATTTCATTTTTTCCATCTCGGCCCGGTTTGGAATGGGATATAAAACTTTTGTTTCTAACATTTTCTCATTTCTCTGTCGCAAGTAGGGGTGATCACGGTCCAAAAACCGGACCGGACCGGCCAAGACCAGACCGAATACCGAGTTTTGGAAAAACCATAGACCGAGACCGGACCGAATGTGGTCGGTCCGGTCTCGGTTCGGTCAGTCTTCGGTCGGTCATGTCCAATTAGGCAAGATTTTGGCAAGTTTTTTTAGTTTTTTGGTCGGTTCGGACCGAGGACCGACCGGACCGAGAACCGAGACCGGACCGTTGGTCCTTCGGTCAATCCGATCGGTTTTGTCGGTCGGTCCGGTCCAAACGGTCGGAATGCTCACTCTTAATCACAAGTATACGCTAAACACTACGTTATAGTAAGAGGTATGCACCATTTTCACACATGATTTATGTCTTATCATTAATTCATCTTTGTAAATGAAGCCTTGGCTATGATTCATGTTTGTGGGAGACGCATAATTTAACCATGAATAGTCCGATCTTGATATATACAAATATGTCAAACGATACAATGAATAACTGAAATTCAAAAAGCTAGTTACTAAATAGTTTGATCTTGATACATACAACTAAAAATAAATAAATAAAAATATATATATAAAAAAATAAAATAAAAATAAAAAAAATACTCCATCCGTCCCAAAATTATGGTCATGTTGACTTTTTCGATATTTATTTTTTAATTTTGACCTTAAGTATTTTTATTTATATTATATAATATTTGAAGCAAAATATATGAATGAACTGAGTTGTAAATGCATTTTTATAAATAATTATATAATACAAACAAAAATATTTTTGGTCAAAGTTGAGAAAAAAAGATCAAAAAAGTTAAAGTGAGCTAATAATTTTGGGACGGAGGGAGTAGACAATTAGCTTTCTAAACGCATTAAGGGTAACTTTGTGATCATGTTAACTGAAACATTTATAACTTTTAGATAGCGATAGCTTGGCTACAATTTTTGTAGTCAATTGGCTACAATTTTTGTAGCCAATCTTTCACAAAATATATATAAACAATGAATCAGAGACCTATATAAAAGAATCAGCAACCCACAAAAAAATTAAATACCTACATTTATTGTATAAAATTATAGCCAATTGACTACAATAATTGTAGTTAATATATTCCCCTTTTGAATATGTCAGTCTTATATTTGTTTGTGGAATTTTATTATCTATATTACATATAAAGCATAAATAACTCTATCTCCAAAATTTTAATACTTAAAAGAAATTAAGCATGGTTTAAAACACTTTAATGCACCAAATTTTCAGAATTACAACAAAGTAAGCATATTGTACAATAAAATAAAGTGTGGTGTCATTTTAATACCAAAGTTCTATCAAACAATATTAATGCTATTAAAAACACGCCTTCACAAAAAATTGCAACCATTTAAGCACAATATATAATAGCTGCAACCAATTTTCAGATTTACAACAAAACAAGCATAGTGTATAACAAAATAAGCATGATGTAATTTTCAGACTTATTTTCAGACTTATAACATTAATGCTATTAAAATAATCAATGTTATTGATAACTATAATGACTACTACTTACAAGAAAAAAAACATACTGTACAACACTTTAATGCACATAATTTTCAGACGTATAAGACAAGAAGCATAGTGTACACAAAACACAACATTAATGCTATTTAATGTAGTAAATTATTTAACTAGTTAATAAATACAATTAATACAGTTATTGAAACACCCCTTACATAAGAAATACAAATTATCAATCATATTGTATAACCAAATTAAACATAATTTCTGCATTAAATTTCACAACTACAAATAATAAAGCACATTATACAAATATTCAAGCCCGAACGGGCAACGGGCCAAATGGGTTTGAGCCCGAACGGGCGCGGACCAAACGGGCACGGGCTATACGAAATTCTTGATATCCGTAAATTTATTGTCAAAAAGAGTATAATAAACTAAAATACATTATTCGTTGAAAATTTTATTTCAATATACCCGCCGCTGTAACGCGCAAATACCCTGCTAGTCATAATAAAAGAGAAAATGTTGATGCATGCATGATGGCATATATTCGAGTACTCTTCAATTTTGATGAAATTAAGATTAAGAACATGTAATATAGAAAATGTTGATGCATCCATCTTCCAAACATGACATCACTAAAAAAAATAGTTCATTCTCTATATTTTTATATTCACACTGTTAAAAAATGTGTAAAATTTTATTACTGTAGTTTATTACGTAATATTTAATAATGTATAAAAATTGGTTATAGTAATAAGTGCGGAAAAAAAAAATTGTAAAACAATAAATTTTCCACAATTTTAGTTGTAAAAAAAATAAATTAAAAATAAATAAAAATTACGTGTGAAAAGTTATAAGATTTCTCCACACTTCTAAACATGAAGGTTATGTATAGCACCAAAAATTCTTTACACTTTGAGAAAGTGTGGAGAATTTTGTCTCCACACTTTGAGAAAATCTGGGGAATTTAAGTCCACACCTATAAGTAGGGTGCTCACGGTCCAAAAATCAGACCGAACCGGACCGAGACAGAGTTAGGCAAAAACTTTAGACCAAGGATCGGACCGAGACCGAGTTAGGCAAAAACTTTTGATCGAGGACCGGACCGAATGTGGTCAGTCCGGTCCGGGTTGGTCCAGTCCTCCAGTCGGTCCAGTCCAATAAGGCACAATAGTCGGCTTGTACGTTGGACCGGACCGAGACCGAATTCGCACAAAAACCTAGACCGAACCACTGATCTTTTGGTTCGGTTGGTCTGTCGGTCAGTCCGGTCCGTTCGGTTGGTTTGCTCAGCCCTACCTATCACTACAACAAAATAGTAACATGCTCACACTTATTAGAGCATGGCGCCACACTTTAAAGTGTGAAGAATTAAAAAGTTCACACTAGCATGTGTGTTAACCAATTGGATGTAGCAAATATTATCACACTTTTATGTGTGAAGGTTTATAAATATATTCACACTTTTAAGTGTGAGGGTTTTAAAACAATCTTCACACTTTTTAGTGTGATGATTTTGATTTTGAAATAATTCTTCACACTTTTAAGTGTGATGCTTTTGATTTTAAAATAATTCTTCACACTTTTAAGTGTGAGATTGAAATTCTTCACACTTTTTAAGTGTGAAGATTTTGAAACAATTATTCACACTCTTAAGTGTGAATACTTTTAAAAAAAAGTTCACACTTTATAAAGTGTGAAGAAAAAAACGTGTAAAAATGACAAATTTGTTGTAGTGTATAAGTGTAGACATTTTTTAAATTTCTCAACACTTAAAAGTGTGAACTATTATTATTATTACTAGTAAAGAAGACCCGTGCGATGCACATGGACTGATGTAATTTTTATAATGTATTCTTAGGCACATAACTCAAGTAATTCTTGAGATACATTTTTGGCTAATCTAAATGAGTTCATTCATTGGTAATTAAGGTGGATATTAAAAGAAAACTATCCATGTATCTAAATGAGTTACGTACATTATCATTACTCATTAGATACTTAATAATTAAACCTTGTTTCTAACTAATACAATCATTAAGTCATTATACCATTACACGTTAACATGCATGCATATATTTCTACGTGTTGTCCAATAGAAATGTATCTACATACATACACTATAAAGTGGAATGGTTGGGTGCTTCTAAATAGGATATATGGGTATGTAATTAACTTATTATTGGAAGATGGCTGTATAAATGTGGTTTCTTACAATTAGTTAAAATGACTATGGAATCAAATGAACTTTTTGAGAGAGTTTTGTGAATTCATTACCAACGTAGTTAGTATCTAAATTTATGGCAAAAACTCAAGGTAAATGCATTTCCAAATAGATTGTGAAAAAAATGTATTACAGTTTACCCATCGTGTTGGCTTCAATGATATTATTTTTTATATTTGCGCGTATTTAAAATTTGATTTTCATGTATATATTTTTAAAGATAACTCAGAGTGCTTACCACTTGATTTAGCAATAGGTGTCTAATCTATATTTAAACAATCAAAAATATACAAAAGTGTTCTCACATAGTGCTTTATTGCAAGGCACAGAGAGCTGCACCACTACTCCATATGAGAAAAAGTGAGAGAAGATAACTGAACACTACATTATCAATAAAAGCAACAGGTACATTTATTCACTAACGTTTCAGGTCCCACTTTCTCAGCAAGTTTCGGAGGAGGGGAGATCCCATATGGTGATCATGATTTTCTAGCATAAACTAATTTAAGTTGCTAGATCTATTGAAGATATGTGCCTCCGGAGTACAAATACACAATTTTTTTCTTCTTTTCATTGTTCTCACAAAGAATAATACTTTATACAATGATACAAATACAAAATGAAAAACATTATCAGTAACAGAAGTACATAACAATAACAAATTCTTATTTATCTTTTTGTTTGGATAGTAGTTGGCAGCCTGTTATAAAACAGTAAAACATAAATTTAACATCTTTTTCAAGGGAACAAAAGGAACAGTCTGCAATTAGTATTAACTGGTTGAATAATGGTCACAGAAAGGAGGAATGAGGATAGATAGCCTTGTTCATATAACACTCTTCTAGTGATCCACGATGATGGAAGCCTCTTGCAATAGGAACTATTTTCCGCATTTATCAAATTTATCATGAAAATCATCATCAGGTTCACTCTTCAACACGAAGGAGACGGAATGTGCCATATATTCTTGGATGTTTTCTTCTGTGGCTCTGAGATAAAAGCATGAAAATGAGCTATGAAGTTTTAAACTTTTTAACATGATATGTTGATAAAGTAAAGAATAATGGATGCAATAAGTTCCATCAGTTTAAGTTATGTTTAATCACATAGAAAACACTCATTTGCGCAAACATCTATTATGTCTAGAAGATTTAGGATTATAAGTAAATAACAATGAATAAAATGTTCTTACGTCATGTCTGTAAAATCAAACTTCACTGGACCAGTGGAGCTGCTAAACTGCCTTGAGGAAGCACATATACGAACTGTATTATAAAAGGGAATCATCATGATTGTAAAAACTGATACGTAAGAACTGATAAACCAAAGGATAACCAATATCTTTGTTTTGGCTTAACAATTAAAGTGGTCTATCACATGTATTATAGTATTTTTACATACCAGTTATCAGAATATATAAAGCTACATGGCACACAATGACACAACCAAAAGATGCAATAATTTGTGATCCAAGGAGGAGGTACATGATGACTGCAAGTGCCCAAAGGACTACTTTTTGACTTCATATTCGATGTGGATTTTTCACTATTTAAGCTTAGAAAGAATTGGCATGTGACACCAGATATTATTCTGTGATATAGACGGAGCAATATTGGTAAGCATGACTCTTCTTTTAGATGTAAATGAACATCTACATATGACCATATGGGGATGTAAAAATCTGCACAGAAAAAGAGACAAAATAAGTGTATAACAAATCAAAAAACATGTAATATTACAGCTTATACATGCTCAATCATTTCTGGCTACCACTCAACACCACTATTGAGAAGCAAAACCAAGGATTTTGCAAGGCACTACAAATAGCTGGAATGATCAGGGCTCCACGATGGGTGGGAAAGGAGTTCATGGCTCATTTATAGAAGACAGATTTATGAGTTCTGTAACTCTGTTTGTATTCTTTGGGGTTGTAAATGTGCAACCCTTTTGTGTTCCGTAACACCATGATTGATTGAGAGCATTCAATTGAATCAATAGACACTTCGTTTGTAATTGATATAGGTTTCATGTGGCTTCAACTATGTTGTACTGTACTTTCTTTTGTGCACAACCCCCTTTGCACATTAAATTAAGGGGGATAAGCTTTAAGTATTATAGATATGATAAGATATGTACTTACAACTTAAGCATGAAACTCAAACCACGATACTTAACATGAAGCATACACATATCACAATCAATGCATGAAACATTTATTATTACCACTTTACATTGATAACACTACTTAATCTTTTAGTATATAAGATTATTATTATTTTGAGACAACTATAAATGTGACAAATTTATTTTTTCACATTTATTAATGTAATCAATTTTTACACATGAGTAAGTGTTACTCCCTCCGTCCCAATTTATTTGTCCATTTTTGACTTTTTGAGTCTTTCTTTGTCAACTTTGACCGTAGATATTTTTATTTGTGTTATATAATACTTGATGAAAATTATACAAATTAAAAATACACTTAAAACTCGATTAATTCATATATTTTGCATCAAATATTAAATAACACAAACAAACATATTTAAGGTCAAAGTTGACATATAAAGACTTTGAAAATTAAAAGTGGACAAATAAATTGGGACGGAGGTAGTAATAAATTAATAAAATTTTACATATTTTTTAAAAGTGCAAAGATTGAACCCATCTATAGTACTACTAGATAATGTATTTTGGGACTATTCTATTATTAGAAAGTCTTAAAATTCAGACTATTAATTGCTAATTATCGAAGAATTTCAAATTTAATTGGTTAGTAAGCAAGTTGGTTAGCAAGTTTGTTAGGAAACAAGTTGGTTGTTCAAAATAAAATTATTTGGCTTAACCATCTCTACTTATAAAGTATAAAAACAACTAAATGTGTAACCAAATAACACAAAATATAGTCACAGCTACCTGCCGCTGCATTGCGCGAGTACCGTTCTAGTTTTTTGTAATGCATGAACCTCCAACGACGACGACGTACTTTTTGTTTACATGTTCTACGAGACATAACTTGAATGTCTAACATGTTCTACGTACTTGTTTTATTGTTGCTTTGAATACTTTCTAAAAGCTACTGTGGTATTAATTTAACTGAGAACAGTACAGTTGTACAAGCATTAAAGTTGTGGACTTGTGATTGCCTTTGACATAATTTTCTATTTTATTTGATTTTTTGGGACACTCCAAAGTGAAGTGCCGTTTGTAGGGGTGTTCATCGGTTCGGTTATCGGTTAATCGGTTTATTCGGTTCGGGTTGTTCGGTTAAAAAATTTTTTTGGGTCATAACCGAAAACCGAACTGAACCGAAAATATCTATAACCGAACCAAACCGAAGTTCGGTTCGGTTATGGGTCAAAACCGAAAACCAAATTTTTAACTTAAATTACACTATTTATATATTTTTTTAATTTAATTATATATATTTTTGGCAAAAAAAATATTTCAAGCATAAAAAAATATTTTTTTATATTAGTATAAAATTTTAATGGATATTTTTTATATTTAAAATAATATAAATATATAAAAAATATATATATATATATTTATATAAATTCGGTTTTGGTTCGGTTTTCGGTTCAGATAGCTAAACCCATATCCAAACCGAAAACCGAATTTTTAATTCGGTTCGGTTCGGTTTTAACAAGCTCGGTTCGGTTATATGTTCGGTTCGGTTTTATTTCGGTTCGGTTCGGTTCGGTTTTCGGTTTATTCGGTTAATTAACCGAACCGTGAACACCCCTAGCCGTTTGTCCATGTGAGAGAGGGCAGTTTGGTACTTTCACAGTTACAAATTTGAACTTCTTCAGGCAAAGGAAGTTTATGTCCCTTTAGGCCGGCTATTGGTTTGTCCCATGAAACATTTTCAACAATGTATGTGTTTTTAATATATCAATCTCAAAATACAAATAGTACATTTGTCAAGACATGTGTTCTGATGATCACATTGAATTTTTGATACCCGGTACTTATCTTCGGTTTCTAAGTTATACTCTTTACGTCTCAAATTAATAATTCATGTTTTTTTATGGGATAATACCGTTTAAATGTCCACTATTAAAAATAAGTGGGGAAATTTAATTGAGTTTATCATATTACATTTGATTGAAATTAGTTTTACAAACTTTAAAAAGGACATTAAATAATTATTTAAGAGTAAAATTGTCATTCTGAATTAAAGTAAGAGAGAAAAGAAAAAAATAATTAAGTTTTTTTTTTTTTTTTTTTTTTTTTTTTTTAATTATTTTGAAACGGAGAAAGTATATATACAATGTAGCAAAGCAAGTTTAACACGTGCATACCAAAGTGATAAAAGAGATCTAACAACCGAAGCTAGCTAGAGCGAAATGAACTTGAACTTAAAGAAGTTTTAAGTAAGAATTGACTCGAACATAGACAATGTAACTCAACACAAAGTGCCACATACGATACAATATCTCTTAGAACGTTTTTTTTAATCACTAACGTTGAGTTTACATATAAAAAAAAAGACACAATTTATCAGTGTTACAAAAAAAGTCTATAAGGCTGATTAATCGTCGCGGGCCACCAACATTTTCGATTTGTGTAAATTGGTCAATCGTGGTCAACAACAGTCAACGATAGTCAAACTTGCTCAAAACTTGCCAATATTGTCAGAAATTCCTAAAAATCGTCGCAATCTAGTTTTATTCACTTATAGTCGCTGTTTATATTTACTACAATATGTAGTTAAGGAAAATCTTGCCTAAAATACTCAACACTCGCCGGAAATACCCAAGACATGCTGAAAATGCCAATCTGATTAATCACCAACTAATCCTGCCTAGACCAGTTATAATATATAAGAGGTTCGATCGCCCGACTACCGATTCAGCTGCCGCCTCCTGCCGCCGGCTACACGCCGGAGGTTCGGAGGGCTCCCTTTAATCCCTCGCCTTAATAAAACCCCGATCCTAGAAAACACTGATCCCCTGACTTTCTCCTCTGCTGCGTATCTATTTCTTCAAGAAAGAATTAAGGTAGTTTAGTGTTGATATGTCATATGAAGTTATTTGCTTGCTGCGGTTTGTTGTTTAAGGAGATATAAGAAAGGCCACTTCAAGATGAAGTTTTATGTGGCTGAGTGTTTGAGACGGAGTGATAAGGTAGATTGTGAATTTGTGATTCAGTTTGCAGATTTAGGGTCCCTACGTTTCTTTTAAGTGTTTTTAATTATGAGGTGACCTGTTCTCGGTTAGATTAAAATAAATAAATAAATAAATCTTTATGTTTTTCTAGGGAAAAACACGCCTCGTTTGTTCGGAAGGTTTTTTGGGGGTTGTAGTTTTAGAACCAACTTTCGTTTCTTATCTTTTCTTTTGATGTTAGTGCATGAGTCTTAGTTATCATTTTATTTTGTTTTCGTTGTAGGGATACTTTGGTTTATTTTCTTTTTTAAGTGGTTGGCCGTTGGTTCTTTGATAACCAGTCACTACCTATTTTCGTTTAGTGGTTGGCCATTGGTTCTGTGATAACCAGTCACCACCTGTTTAGTGGTTGGCCGTTGGTTCTGTGATAACCAGTCACCACATTTATATTTTCTTTTTCTTTTCCTTTTAAGTTTATTACTCAACTTCGAGCTTTCGCGATTTCGCCGCTCGAACTGCGGGGGAGTGTTAGTCATATGTATTAAGTATTTGAGTCCATGTAATACTCGTATGGGCTCAAGCCCGAGGTCTAGAATATTCTTGTAAAGGTATTTATATACCACGTTTATGATTAATGCAATATACGATTCATTCCATTAACTTACACTAACATCCCTTCATCTCTTTTTACAAAGACAAGAAAGTACGAAAGTTTCTCTCATTTTATTTATTTATTTTTTTTTCATAACTTTATGTATCTAAGTATAGTTAAATCTCTAACATGGACCAAGTTAGACTTTAACCTACTTAAAATTTACTACTTGGTACTACATTATAACACACTAGTTCAATTACAAGAAACATGCCACTATCTAACGAAGGCATTCGAAGCTAAAGTCAAAATCGTATCAACAAGTGAATGACACATATCTTGGTATTCAAATGCCAACGAGATCAATGCTAACTAGAAGTAAACTAAAAAAAGCATATTCCATGTCTTTACAAGGTCAATTCATATGTTAAACTATTACGTAGTAATTATATTGTAACGTTTACCTTTCTTTTAGATTGAGTAAGTAGCAAGGTTTTCAAGATCGGGATCTTACACAGGATCGTTTTCGTCTTTGCAAGATCGTGATTGTAAGATTGGATCGGGATCTTAAGATCCTACTATAATGTTATTTTCTTAATAGTTTTTGTAATATTATACAAATTTACAAATTATTATATATCATAAACACACAATTATATGAATGTTTCATCGAAATGTTGTTATAAATTATGATTATGAAATGTTTAATAAGATTAACGTGTTGTTTTTTAAATTCTACAAAAAATAATTCAGAAATTTGCAGTTTTTTAGTTGGTTATCCGAGAAAATTAGGATCGGATCGGATTAGATCTTAAGATCTTATGGTCAAGATTGGGATCCTATAAGATCTTAAGCTTTCAAAGATCCTATGTAAGATCGGGATCGTTTTTGCTTTGCAGTATCGTAAAATCGTAAGATCCTAATATCAGGATCGGGATCCTGACAACCATGGTAAGTAGCTCGTTTCTACATAAATAAGTAACGACATTTTTTTATGTTCTATAATCTATATAAAGCCTTCAATAAGGTACATGTTAGTACAAACCCGCGTACCATAACCTGTACTCAAATATTTATAAGTTCTAACCTTTCTAGTTAGTGTGTTAAGGAAATGGGAAAAAAAATAACAAATCATGCTAATACAAGATTTTTTTTTTTTTTTTTTTTTTTTTTTTTGTTTGTTTGTAATATTATATTTTCTATTGAATAATTTTTTTTTTCTATTGAATACAAGATCATTTTTATTTAACCATCACTAAAATATGTTAGTATTTAATAATAGGGATATGCTTATAGGTAACATAGATTGTAACATTTGAATTTTGAATTTGAAATTTGAAATATGAATTTGAACTAGTATCTGCTTTACATCCTTTTACTCAATCTTTAGGCACCACTCAAGGATCTTCTTATTACCCGTCCAGCCGTCCTATTGATTCAAGAGAAAAAGTGTGGGATGAAATGAACGATTCTGAGTTTAGTCTTTTGGTCATTTGTCAGATGAAATACTTAGCTTCATGCTTTATGAATGGCGTGTTACTAGGATAAGTTTGTTCACGTGTTGTAAGAAACAAAACTAGCGTGTCTTGATACATTAAAAACATTGATTCTTGCATGTACTTGTGTTGTGCTTTCTATCCATTTGAGTCACTAGAGTGACATGTTTGTGTCTCTGTTTAGCCTCCGGTTCTACTTTTTACTTAGTACATTTTACTGCATCGATAGTTGATACTATATTTTCTTAAAATTTCAACTCTAGAACCGAGCGTAAGTAAAAGATGTACCAGATACATATTCAAATCACATAAGTCTGATATTAGAATACTCGATTCTCAAATTTCTCATCCGCTCAAAATATCGTATTTAACCTAGAATAAGCACAATCCCAGCTATATTTACTTACAGCCTAAATATATGTTCATGTTTTTTCATGACATGCCCTTTAAGAACAAGAGCTCAGTACAAAGATACCCTAAATTAGAAATTAACAACAATTATTATTCCATGTTTAACACATCATGGATAGCTCCGAGTCTCTGCAATTACGCCATAACTTGTTTGTACCAAAACTAAGATATAGGGAAAGATGAAAACAACAATCACAAACACTTGACACTTATCAGCAACTCTTGAATGATTGAAACAAAAGATCTTTTTAGTACTCGTATTTACTGTTGTATCCATTATACGTTACACTTATCAACAACTCTTTCCATCACTCAACACCTCAACTAAATCAATTAATCATATATGATCACATAAAAACCATGTTCAAACATGAACGACATGTGCTATATTTATTAAACCTCTTGTACTTAATAACATTAAACATTAAGATACTCAACTTGTCATAAAAGCTCTTGGTCACCAATATGAGATGTTTAAGCATGTTCAACCCAAAAACAGTTGGTCATGAACAGAGAGTTTGAACATCGATCAATTGCAGATGTGACTCAAAACCTTTTTAACAACCTCATTGTACAAACGAATCCAAAACTAGTATTTAAATAACTAAATATCAATTTGATATACAAGAATTCTTATACGTTGACCAACAAAATGCCTACTATCTAAAACATATCATGATATTTTGGTCAAGTGCTAATCAAATCTGATATATATGTAAGTATATGACAAAAAAGGAACATTGATCATCAAGTATTTGAGTACTTAGATGAACTAACATAATTCTCTCATTTTGTTCCCGAATCAGGGTTGGGACCCCATAACAAACTATAGCACCACCAAATGTCGGTTATTAATCTTATTTTTAACTAAAACAAGACATGACCCAATACTCACTTCATCACCCAGTGACATATTTTTCTCGCATATTGTAAGTAATTCTTTGTATAAATAACGCGCCCAGTGTGCATATACATTCCACAGATTTCTTTGTCTACCACAATCGATGAACCGGCAAGCATATACGTTAAGGGAGCCCCTTACGGGGTATAAGGTCCTTTTAGCTCCAATACTCCACTCATGCAGCGCCATCAAGCTTGCTGGTGCACACGTATAAGTGTTTCAAAGGTATCACTTGGTAGGTGAATCAAACCTAGAAAATTATAAATATATTAGAATTGTAATAACCGAACATGAATATTTGAAAAACCATATGAATTGAAAATAAATATTCGAAAGACTAACCGTCACCGTGTCTTGCATACATAACAAAAATGATAGGTGCTCTTTGACGCGTGTCTTCATTTTTATCGCCATATAAACAAGAAACACCGTATGTAGTTGAGGACAAATTTGAGTCATTCACCCCAATTCCAATGAATCCACTCGGCTGCACAAGAAAGAAACTTATCAAAGTTAATTTAACGTATATAACTATATGTTTCTATATTATAAAACAAAAACTATATAAAATATTTCTCTTGTGATATGAAAAACCCAAAAATCTGCCTTCCATTTTGTACCAAATAGGAACCAACCGTTTCATAATATTAATTGCCAAAAAAGTAAAACTACTAGTATTAAAAAATGTTATATATGACTAACTAAAACTGCATCTGCATGTGCATGCTTGAACATTTTTTTGGAACATTTATCATTAGCACAATAGATAATTTTAATAAAAACTGGGAACAACTATTTTTCTGGGATTATGGTAGTATGTATTAATATTAAAAAGAAACTTACCACTCTTTTATGAAGGTAGTATAAGCCACGTTGCAAACCGAAAACCCCTCCCCGGGTACCAGTGATACGCCGAGGTGGATGATGACAGATTGCGATTATCAACATAATACTTGTTGTATCTTCACAAGTTCGACTTTTGAATGATAATGTAATATAATGATAGCAATAAAAATCACTAGAGAGGAAAAGTAGAAGCCGTATGGTAGTTTAAGAAGAGAAGCGTTGAGAGTTGAGACTGATGAGATTGGATATGAATAGATTTTCAAAGAAATAGACTTGTTTATATAAAGAGCAAAAAACAGCTCTATGGTAAAAGACTGAGTAAAACTGTAAAAGTATTCAAAAGTCACGAATTATACGAGCCATGTGGTCATGTCGAATACTAAATACACATACCAACCAACATATGCTTACATTTACTTTAGCTATAGTGATAGAGTCATGTATGGTCAAGTTAAAGAGTAAATGCACATACCTACATTTACTTTATAGCTATACTCTGCACCAAAAAGAAACTTTATAACTATACTTATTTGACTACTCTTTAATTCAGGGTTTTTGAAACCCGGGTAGATCCGGCCGGTTTAACTGGTTCAACCGGTTCAGGCAAAAAAAGTCATAAAAACCCGGGTTTCTAAAACCGGGTTAACCGGTTAGACCCGCCGGCTTATGAGTGACACGGGTCAACCCGGTTCTCGAAACCTGTCCGGGTTTCGTTTTTTCAAAACATTTTAATAAAAACTCGGGCTGACCAGTGGTCGAACCCGGTTGACTCGGCGGTCGAACTGGTTGATCCAGACGAAAAAATAAAAAAATAATAAATTGAAAACCAGGTTAACCCGGTTGACCCGGTGCCTGGTGACTCGACCGGGTCAATTTCGGACCCGGTTTTTAAAACATTGCTTTAATAACAATGACCACCAATTAGACACTTTTGTTTTTATTTGTGTTTTAGTTTAGCTTTTGGCAAAAAGAAGAAAAAGAAAACTGTATATTAGTAACGAATAATAGTTAGGCTACTCACAGTGGCAACCCATATTGCATCATCTTTCCGGCTGCCACCTCAGCTTTCTCTCTCTTCAACCCATATTCATCTCTCTCTCATCACAGTGGCAACCCATATTGCATCATCATTTTTTTTCTTTTTTCTTTAAAAAAAAACTACTAGTATTTTTTAACACAAACACAAATTTTATTAATAAAACATAAATACTACATAAACGAAACGATACGGAAAACAAATAAAACGCGATACGAAAAACAAATAAAACACGATAACACAAGGGTCTCCCATTACTCATCGTCTCTGTCCCATGCATTTGTGTTTCTTAGAACGAAATTTAAAATTCGGGCGGGATCTTTTAACACAAACGTAAATTTTTTATTAATAAAAACATAAACGTTACATAAACAGAAATTAAAACATTACAATAATAATTTAAAAACTAAAACTTCAATTATAATCTGGGTGATCCCAGGTCTGCGAGTTCTCGGAGCGGTAACCGTCGTCATACGGATCAAACCTCGCAAACCTCTCTGCTTCTAAATCAGCTTCCATCCTGCTTAGCTCCCGCTCGTCCTCAGAATTCCAGCCATCATCAGCATCATCAGCAGGTTTCGCATTTTCCTCAAAACTATGCTGAAAGTTATCAAGATGAAGTTGTTGTTGTGGCTCAACAACGCTTGGTGCAGATGAACTTGATGCACCGTGCACAAATTGTTGTTGTTGTTGTTGTGGTGTATCAGCAGCTTGCACATTCTCTTCAAAACTCCAACGTATCTTGTTGGATTTCTCGTTCTCAATCTGCTACACACAACCCCACAATGTTTCAACAACATCAGCGTCTTTGCGAAACTCGTTGTACAAAAACTGGTCGATCACATATTTTCTCTCGACAGAGATATCTTTGCAAGCTTCGTATCGTGTTCTCAGGCGGTCTTTGCGTAACTTCGCCAGCTCAAACTTCTTAATAACTTCGACAATTGCATCCTGGCGTTCCTTGTCATCAATTTCGACTTGTTTTTTGACATAGTTTTGAACTTGTTCCACAGAGTGGGGAAGTTTACAAGCCATTTTTTGTTTGTTTGATTTGTTGTTTGAATTATGTTTGAAAGTATATGTTTGAAAGTGAGTTTAATTTGAGTATTTATAGGATGAAAGTGGTAATTTTTTTTTTTTTTTTTTTTTTTTTTTTTTAAATCAAACGGTAATATTTGTTTTTGAAAATGGGATTATACGAAATAAAGGTGTGAAAAAATCGATCGTTTAAGCGATCGATATTGGGAATGTTTGGCCGGCGATCGAAGTCCCCACAATGGTAATATCGATCGGCTAAATCGATCGACCGATTCCTTCGATCGACTTTCTCCGACCCACTACCATCAGCCTTATTTAACGAGGTGGTTGCACCCGTGCGTTGCAACGGTGTTTTTTTTTTTTTTCTAGTTTTTACGTAGTTTGTGTTTGGTCATATGTTTTGTGCTTAAATTGTGTGCGAAAGTCATTATGTAAATGTAAGTGTACTTCTTTTATTTAGCAAAATTTATCGAGTGGGTCATCAAAATTTTAAAAAATGTATCATCAGATTCATTCAAGGAATGGAACGTCAAAGCTATTTAAATGCTAGTACTAGTAAATGTGTCAAGTGTTTGGCTCTTGTCCATGGGAGATTGTATTCAGGATGTGAAGATAATAGCATTCAGGTTCATTTTGTTATGAATTTCGTGGTTTCTTATTTTGGGGTCGACTAAAACTCATAAAGATAGGACTTTGTCACATTTTACAGGAAATCGACTTTGCAACAGGTACTTTGAGTTCCATTCAAAGTGGGTCACGAAAGTTACTAGGAAAATCGAATCCGGTCCATGCCTTAAGAGTTCATGATAGGCTCGTATACTCAGACAATTCTTCTATAGAAGGGACTGTATTAAAGGTATTAGCTTGCACCATGACAATGTTGAAAGTAAATGACCAAAAAGGGACTGTATTAACGGATCAAAGTTATAAAAGCGTTAACAGTTTCAAAGTCGAATAACGCATAAGCCATAAGCAATTATAAGCATAGTCATTACAACTACCTAAACTGGTTTATTAGAAAAGTCAGATCATTAGTTAAATAGTAGTTAATGTAATCCATGTACAATTTATAAATTACTTATTATATCAGAAAACAGATAACTACAAGTTTGACCATTTTTCTGTCCATTTAACGCATCTCATCTTTATTTACCCTCTTGTGTGTTTTGCAGGCATGGGGAGTGAGTTAAAGATCTTGATGTAAATTGTGGACAGTAGGACGATAAAGTGAAGGCGTGATTGACAAAATAATTTTTGGAAGTTTAAAAAATGAGCTTTGTTCATTGTCAGAGTAGGTGATATAATTTATACATGTATAGTTCTAATTATATGTAATGACCTTGTTCTATGTCTAGTTTGGCTTCTCTTAGTGATCGAGAGAAATCGGGATGGTCGATGAGGTTCTGAGTTTGAATATATCGTGCTGAAACTATCAGTATTGTATCAATAAACGGGTAGCAAAAACTTCGCCCTTAATTAGGTCTCTTGGTAAACTATCAGTGTTGTGCTTGTAACTATGATTCTTTGTAACGTTGTATAGAAACTTGCATACGATGTCTTGATGCTTTATAAGAGGTGTTTTTTTCTTTTCCTGATCAACTCATTAGACCATTATCAAGAATTACGTGTGTTGTTAAAGTAATTAACTTAAACCAAACCAAGATACTCGGTTACCGAAGAACTATTGTTCCTAACTTCCTAGAGATATAGAAGAGTATATCAAGAACAAGCAGCCATGCAATAAGCACAAAGTGAACTATTTTTCCTTTCGACCAATAGGCCATAGTCAGAATCCTTCTTAACTGCCTTCGAAATTGTATATCAAGGACAAAACCAGGGAAATGGAATGTCATTTTTTCCGCCTTCGTAAAAAACCGCTGATTATACAAGTAATACAACACAAAGCTTACTAATTAATCCATTCTAAACAACACACATATTGTTTAATTTTGTAGTAAATATACATACTTATAACGACTAAAATAGAGATAAAAAGCACATCACATGGAGAAACTAGAATCCAATGTTTTTTTAAAGTGACAAGACACGAGAGTTTTTACTAATAAAGATAGACTTGTTTGTTACAACACATGGACAAATTTAATTATGCGGAATCCATGCGATAAGCACAAAGCGAATTATTATCCGGAGAGCCAAATACAGTAAGGTCAAAATCATTCATATCACCAAGGATCTAACCACGAGGGTAATGGAGTGTCATTTTTTCCTACAACAAATTGCTTTTCAGATTTATATTTCTACATTGAACATACTTGTCGAACACCAAGATGACATGTTCTCTCTTGGACGTGCCTTCACTTTTACCACCATATGTAGTTGACGTTGACGATAGACTTAAGTCGTGTACACCAATACCAACGAATCCACTAAAGTAATCTAGGCATACGGCACACCAATACCAATGAAGAAACCCATAAATATAGCACTAGACTCACCTCATGAAAGTGTGACTTCTGTCGTCAAGAGTATCAAAAACATTCTTGACCTTTTGAAGTATCGAAATCTTTTATAATTACTTTGAACTCGGGAGCTATAGTATCGACAAATGCATCGGCGCCCCAAGGGCCTCTCCATGGTTCACCACTTACTAACAACAAACATACTAAGAAACATCTCTTTTAATTCTTAACAATTCTCACATGACATGAGAGGGAATATCTGGTGGTACTGAATCCACAAGAAAAAAGACCAACCAATGGTTGATGTTTCGAATTAAACCGTGAGATCATCATTTGTACTTGTTCCGAATAATATTTATGACCAGTATTGTATGCGGTTGAAGGTCTTTAAAAAAATTGCTACAAACTCAGTAAGATCCGCATCCGCGCTAGGTGTCAATCTGCATGATGGAGATTAGTAAATGAATCGATTAGAGTTATGTTGTTTTAGATCCATGGATATGAATTCCTATGTCCTTAATTATCCTGAATATGAAATACTATCCATAATCACATTTGACATGCTAAGCAATTTAAGTAACATTTAACAAAAATTACCACATACCTATGCAAGGTAACGCCATACACCTGAAAAAAATGCAAATATTTATCAAATTAAATGTACAATCCAACATAACGGAAGATAGGAAAGCATTTTACACCCAAATATACCTCACGAAACTTATGAGAAAATGAATAATTAACATCGGATCCAACTGTTAGCTGTTGAAAGAAACATACCCACTTAAAAGCATGTAACCTTTGGCGAGGGAATTTCTTCGTTGGAAACGAAATACATGATTGCCAATAGTTGTGCAACCTGAGGCAATATAATCTGGACAGGTTGCTGTCAGTTAAGTCGATCAAGTTTAGAGTTCACACGGGATTATAAAGTGGTCTTTGGATAAAACCGTACATAATCAAGTTGGAACATGTTAAAAAAAGTTTCGACTCCAATATGTGAGAAAAAAAGTTTCAACTGCAATATTTGTTCATGCGTTTATACGACCCAAGACAAACACTAATAAAGAAATCAATCTATAAAAATTAGGCTCATAAAGTCATAAACCCAACAATTATAGTTTATTGGTTATGGTAGGCCCAAAAAAAACCTTAAATAAAACAAAAACTATATAAAATATTTATCTTGTGATATGAAAAACCCTAAATTCTGCCTTCCATTTTATTTCTAAAGCTTTATCTTGGAGAAAGTTGTACCAAATAGGAACCAAACTTTCATAATATTAGTTGCCAAAAAAGTAGAACTACTAGTATTAGAAAACGTTATACAGTATATATGACTGACTAAAACTGTATATGCTTGAACATTTTTTTGGAACATTTAGCATTAGCACAAAAGATATTTTTAATAAAAACTGGAACAACTATTTTTCGAGGATAATGAGAGTATGTATTAATAGTAAAAAGAAACTTACCACTCTTTTATGAAGGTAGTATAAACCACATTGCAAACCGAAAACCCCTCCACGGGTACCAGCCGGGGTGGATGATGACAGATTATCAACATAATACTTGCTAGTTCCGGCGAGACAACTTTGGAGACAGCGGCGGCAAGAGACGACAGCTGAAATTAAAAAAAACATGCCAAAAATATTATAAAACTAGGATTTACAAATAAAATCTACAAATCTATATAAGAAAACTTTCAAAACATACTTAATAAACATAGATCTAACAAAAAAAACTCCAAACATACTTAATATACATAGAACTAAAAAAAACGATCTCAAAACTTATTTATTATTCATAGATCTAACAAAAAAGTTCAAAAAAAAGAGAACCTCAAAACTTGAAAACCCCTTTCGTGATGTGAGGGTTCCGGTGGTGGAGTTCAGTTGTGGTGAGATCTAGTGTTGGTGGTGGATGAGGGGTTTGTTATAATGTGAGATATGAAGAGTGTGTATTTGTGAAAGAGACGACAGTGGTTTTTTAGGTGAGAGTGTATGTTTTGATAGTGGGTGATGGGGTTGTGTTTTTGTGTTCTTATTTGTTTGGTTTGGAATTTTTTTTTTAGGTTTGTAAGTTGGTATGGTGTGAGTAAATTTAGGTTTGATTTTCATTCGGATGTTGAATCTTAATTTCATGTTTTGTAGTTAGGTTTGGTTTTTGCTTGGGAATATACATGCTTTATAAGGGATAGCAGGTTACTCGCGCGTTGCAGCGGCAGGTACCATGCAATAACATAATTCAGAGAAAATTTCTTTTATTTTTATATTTTACGATACAATAGACATACGTATGACAACAATTTTAGTTTTAAACAATTTTATGCAATAACAATATTTTTCATATAAAAATATTAGACTATCCACGTGATGTTGTGACGATACTTAGTTGGTAGCTGGTAAACTGTAAAGGTATGATGTTAATGTAGTTGTCAATGGCCCGTATTCGAAAGTTATCATTAAATAATAACACCATAGCGAAATTTAAAAATCACTAACATTATACTAAGAAAATTTAGTTCTCTAAAAAAAATGTTTGTTATATTTGTCCCACATAGATAAATGATACAACCAAAGAGTACTTAAAAAGATAAAGAAAAACTAAATATTCAAAAACTCATGTGGGTTACTTTAAAGAGTATAGTTATTATTATTATACAAATATATATAATAAATATAAGATTTATAATTAGCACTTAGCACTTTGCATCCTTTGCTTTGAAAAAATGGTCCGATTTTTATAAAACAAAGTTTTTAGTTTTTACGTTATGTTTTATCAAAGAAATTCTAAAATGCGTATATGTTGGATCTCGAGGCACTTTTGCGATTTAATGATTATTTTTGAACATTGTGATTTAGTATGCGTTTTGAAACTCTATTGATTTAATAATATCGGTTTTTGAACGGCTTTTATGGGTTAACCGAACCGGTGGTGGCTCCGGTTCCCGGTTGAACACGTTGGTCCGGTCCGTTTTTAAAAAACATATGTACATTGTATGAAACTTTGTGTGTTTTATTAGTTTGGACAATATGTATAATAACAAGTATTTTTCATGTTAGGGGTATTTTAAAAGTAACATTAATTAGGTAATTATTGTTATAGACGTTTTTTTTTTCTTTTATTAAATTGCTGTGTATTTATATTGTATTTATTTAAAAACATGTCTAAAAAAAGTGCTTTAAAGTGTTGCAACCAATGCTATTACATATGTGCTTATTAAAATTTTCCATTATAAGCAAGTGTTGAATCTTAATGTTTTAAGCCTTCCATTTTAAGAATGTCCCGAATGCTTTATAATGTAGTATAGATTATTATAGATATAGATATAGATATATTAGTATGGGAAGGGATCCGGTAAGTGAAAAAACTAATATAAGAAGCATAAGAAGGATTTCTAGCCACATAATTGAAATAGTAAGATAATTTTAAGGAGAAATGCATCTATTTTTGTAAGTGCATCTAAAATGAGTGGTTGTAGTTTCTTCTCGTCATTCTCATTTTAATGTTTCTTCTCATTTGATCATATCTCATATTAGTAACGCGTAACAGCTATTTAACGAGGTGGTTGCACCGTGTGCGTAGCGTCGGTTTTTTTGCTTCTAGTTTTATGTTGCTTGTTTTTGGTCATACGCTTTGTGCCTAAATTGTATGCGGAAATCCTTATGTAAATGTAAGTGTACTTATTTTATTTAGCATCTTTGTTATTGAAAATGGTTCAACTAAAAAAGTCAGCTAATAAGAACTTATCGAGTGGGTCATCAAAAAAAAATAAAAAATAAAAAAAATAAAAAAAAATAAAAAATAAAATTCATTCATGGAGTGGAACGTCAAAGCTATTTAAGACTAGTAAAAGTGTTTGGCTCTTGTCCATGGGAGATTGTATTCAGGATGTCAAGATAATAGCATTCAAGTTCATTTTGTTATGATTTTCGTGGTTTCTTTTTTGGGGTCCACTAATCTCATGTAGGACTTTGTCACATTTTACAGGAAATCAACTTGGCAAAAGGTACTTTGAGTTCCATTCAAAGTGGGTCACGAAATTTACTAGGAAAATCGAATGTGGTCCATGCCTTAAAAGTTCATGATAGGCTCGTATACTCAGCCAGTTCTTCTATAGAAGGGACTATATTAAAGGTATTAGCTTGCACCATGACAATGTTGAAAGTAAATGACCAAAAAGGGACTGTATTAACGGATCAAAGTTATAAAAACGTCAACAGTTTCAAAGTCACATAATGCATAAGCCAATAAGCAATTAAGCATAGCCTTTACAACCATGGGCGGAGCTATTAAGGGACCGAGAAGGGTCCCGGCCCCCTAGGCCTAAGCCCGTTAGTGTATTTTTTTCCCGATTTCATGTATTAAAATTTTATTTTTTCCATCTCGGCCCTCTTATCTAATGTTCTTCCTGAAAAAAAAATTGTTTCTGCCCTCCCAACAAATTTTTTCTAGCTCCGTCAATATTTACAACTACCTAAACCGGTTTATTCGAAAAGTCAGCTCATTAGTTCAATAGTAGTTACTGTAAGCATGTACAAATTTATTTAACAATCAAGAGAAGCAGCCATGCAATAAGCACAAAGCGAACTATTTTTCCTTTAGACCAATAGGCAATCCTTCTTAACTGCCTTCGAAATTGTATATCAAGGACAAAACCAGGAAAATGGAATGTCATCTTTTCCGCCTTCGTAAAAAACCGCCGACTATACAACACAAAGCTTATTAATTAATCCATTCTAAACAACACACATATTGTTTAATTTTGGAGTAAATATACATAATTATAACGACTAAAATAGAGATAAAAAGCCCATCACATGGACAAATTTAATTAAGCGGCATCCATGCAATAAGCACAAAGCAAATTATTATCCGGAGAGCCAAATACGGTAGGGTCAAAATCATTCATATCTATACCAAGGATCTAACCAGGAGGGTAATGGAGTGTCATTTTTTCTGTCTTCATCAGAAACCTCCGACTATACAACAAATTGCTTTTCAGATTTATATTTCTACATTGAACATACTTGTCGAGCACCAAGATGACAGGTTCTCTCTTGGACGTGCCTTCACTTTTACCACCATATGTAGTTGACGTTGATGATAGACTTAAGTCGTGTACACCAATACCAACGAATCCACTAAAGTAATCTACGCATACGGCACACCAATACCAATGAAGAAACCCATAAATATCACACTAAACGTATATAATAGATTATAAATCTCAAAAACAGTCTTGACCTTTTGAAGTATGGAAATCTTTTATAATTACTTTAAACTTGGGAGCTACACTAAAGACAACTGCATCGGCGCCCCAAGAACCTCTACACGGTTCGCCACTTACTAACCACAAACATACTAACAAACATCCCTCTTAATTCTTAACAAGTCTCACATGACATGAGAGGGAATATCTGGTACTAAATCCACAAGGAAAAAAGACCAACCAATGGTTGATGTTTCGAATTAAACCGTGAGATCATTATTTGTACTTGTTCTGAATAATATTTATGACCAGTATTGTATGCGGTTGAAGGTCTTTAAAAAAATGCTACAAACTCAGTAAGATCCGCATCCGCGCTAGGTGTCAATCAGTAAGATCAGCATCCGCGCTAGGTGTCAATCTGCATGATGGAGATTAGTAAATGAGTCGATTAGAGTTATGTTGTTTAGATCCATGGATATGAATTCATATGTCAATATGAAATACTATCCATAATCACATTTGACATGCTAAGTAATTTAAGTAACATTTAACAAAAATTACCACATACCTATGCAAGGTATTATCTGGATCACAAACGCCATACACCTGAAAAATGCAAATATTTATCAAATTAAATGTACAATCCAACATGACGGAAGATAGGAAAGCATTTTAGTGACCCAAAGATACCTCACGAAGCTTATCAGAAAATGAATAATTAACATCGGATCCAACTGTTAGCTGTTGAAAGAAACATGCCCACTGAAAGCATGTAACCTTTGGCGAGGGAATTTCTTCGTTGGAAATGAAATACATGATTGCCAATAGTTGTGCAACCTGAGGCAATATAATCTTGACAGCAAGTGTTGGGGTGATGTCAGTTATGTCGATCAAGTTTAAAGATATATTACGTATGATTTAAAATTGAGAGTTCACACGGGATTATAAAGTGGTCTTTGGATAAAACCGTACATAATCAAGTTGGAACATGTTAAAAAAAAGTTTCGACTGCAATATGTGAGAAAAAAAGTTTCAACTACAATATTTGTTCATGCGTTTATACGACCCAACTAATAAAGAAATTAATCTATAAAAATTAGGCTCATAAACCCAACAATTATGGTAGGCCCCCCAAAAAAAACCTTAAATAAAACAAAAACTATGAAAAACCCCAAATTATGCCTTTCATTTTGTTTCTAAAGCTTTATCTTAGAGAAAGTTGTACCAAATAGGAACCAAAACATTATATATATATACAACTAAAACTGCATATGCATGTTGCTTGAACATTTTTTTGGAACATTTATCATTAGCACAATAGATAATGTTAATAAAACTGGAGCAACTATTCTTCAGGGATAATGAGAGCATGTATATTAATATTAAAAAGAAACTTACCACTCTTTTATGAAGGTAGTATAAACCACGTTGCAAACCGAAAACCCCTCCACAGGTACCAGCCGAGGTGGATGATAACAGATTATCAACATAATACTTGCTAGTTCCGGCGAGACAACTGCGGAGACAGCGGCGGCAAGAGACGACGACTGAAATTAAAAAAATTGCAAAAAATGTTATAAAACTAGGATTTACAAATAAAATCTACAAATCTATATAAGAAAGCTTTCAAAACATACTTAATAAACATAGATCTAACAAACAAACAAAAAAACTCCAAACATACTTAATATACATAGAACTAAAAAAAACGATCTCAAAACTTATTTATTATTCATAGATCTAACAAAAAAACTCAAAAAAAAGAGAACCTCAAAACTTGAAAACCCCTTTCGTGATGTGAGGGCTTCTGTGGTGGAGTTCGGTTGTAGTGAGATGTAGTGTTGGTGGTGGATGAGGGGTTTGTTATAATGTGAGATATGAAGAGTGTGTATTAGTTTGTGAAAGAGACGAGAGTGGTTTTTTAGGTGAGAGTGTGTGTTTTGATAGTGGGTGATGGGGTTGTGTTTTTGTGTTCTTATTTGTTTGGTTTGGAATTTTTTTTAGGTTTGTAAGTTGGTATGATGTGCGTAAATTTAGGTTTGATTTTAATTCGGATGTCTGAAACTCTTAATCATAATTTCATGTTTGTAGTTAGGGGGGTGGCAACCTTGCCTAACCATGCCTCAAGTTTTTATACCAACAACCAATCAAAATGTTCCAACTCATTTTTTGCCTAACCATGCCTAAACATTGATTTTAAGTGGCAACCATGCCTCAAGTTTGATTACAATGCATGCTCCTATTCATTTAATGTCAAACGGTCGAATGTTGCTTGTGCCGAATCGGTGAGATCTACCGCATGGAATGCCGAATCATGCTTGCCGAATGGATGGCAATGTGGTTTGCCGATCGGTAATGGTTGCCGAACATGAATTGCCGAAGGGTTGCCACCCCCCTTAGGTTTGGTTTTTGCTTGAGGATATTTATGCTTTAGAAGGGAGTATAGATATAGATATATTAGTATAGGAATAGATCTGGTAAGAAGAGAAACTAAAATAAGAAGAACAAAAAAGATTTTAGCCACACATTTCAAATAGGAAGATAATTTTAAGGAGGAATGCATCTATTTTTGTAAGTGCATCTAAAATGAGTGGTTGTAGTTTCTTCTCGTCATTCTCATTTTAATGTTTCTTCTCATTTGATCATATCTCATATTAGTAACTCGTAATAGCTATTTAACGAGGTAGTTGCACCCGCGCTTTGGGTCGGTTTTTTTGCTTCTAGTTTTATGTAGCTTGTTTTTGGTCACACGCTTTGTGCCTAAATTGTACGCGGAAATCCTTATGTAAATGTAAGTGTACTTATTTTATTTAGTATCTTTGTTATTGAAAATGGTTCAACTAAAAAAGTCAGCTAATAAGAACTTATCGAGTGGGTCATCAAAATTAAAAAAAAAAAAAAAAAAGAAAAAAAAAAAAAAAATCAGATTCATTCATGGAGTGGAACGTCAAAGCTATTTAAGACTAGTAAAAGTGTTTGGTCTTGTCCATGGGAGATAATAGCATTCAAGTTCATTTTGTTAGGGTGGAGGGAGTGGTTCACTCACCCTCTTTCCCTTCACTCACTCCCAACCAATCCCCTTACGCCACATCATTCCCTACTTTTTTTATCACTCACCCTTCACTCACTTCTTTTTTGGAGGCGCCACTTCACTCACCCTTCACTCACTTCTTTTTTTTTTTCTTTTTTAAATTCCATTTAAAATTATTAAAAAACTAAAATTTCATTAAAATTAAAAAACATTACATAATATTATTAAAAAACAAAAAATCCTACAAACTACACGGCCACCCGTATTTGGCACATATCTCGCGTTTTCGTGCGATGACGAATTCTTTAAAAACCGGGTCCGGGATACTGTCGTGCAGGTCCATTTACCAAACAAAAGAGAGTGTGACATTAAAATGTGCTCTAAATTATTTCAAAAGAGAGTGAGAATAATATTAAATATATTAGGCCTTTAGTTCTTCTTCTCCAAAAAAAAACGCAGACTTCCCGAAACCTCCATTTGCAGAGAACCTGAGCAGTGTTTTGTAATTTTCTTTTCTCAATTGGTGGTTTTGTTTTTCTACCTTCTCATTGCAACGGTTATATTATACCCAACATCTCTTTTTCAACTTCTTTCCCGTGCGTGACTTCTTCACCCAAAAGATGAAACCGTGCGGTATGAAAATGGAGGCGGCGGTGTTACCGCACGGTAAACCTTACCGCAATCCACCTTACCGCAGGTACTCCCACCACCCTTATGATTTTCGTGGTTTCTTTTTTTGGGGTCCACTGACCACTAAATCTCATGTAGGACTTTGTCACATTTTACACGAAATCAACTTGGCAATAGGTACTTTCCATTCAAAGTGGGTCACGAAAGTTACTAGGAAAATCGAATGTGGTCCATGCCTTAAAAGTTCATGATAGGCTCGTATTGAAGGTTGACCCGGTAAAAAAATAAAAAATTGAAAACCGGTTGACCCGGTAAAAAAATAAAAAATTAAAAACCGAGTTGACCCGGCGGTCTAACCGGTCGAACCGGTGCCCGATGACTCGACCGGGTCGATTTCGAACCCGGTTTTCAAAACATTGTATCATTTTCGTGGTTTCTTTTATTGGGGTCCACTAAATCTCATGTAGGACTTTGTCACATTCTCCAGGAAATCAACTTGGCAAAAGGTACTTTGAGTTCCATTCAAAGTGGGTCACGAAAGTTACTAGGAAAATCGAATCCGGTCCATGCCTTAAAAGTTTATGTTGGGCTCTTATACTCAGCCAGTTCTTCTATTGAAGGGACTGTATTAAAGGTATTAGCTTGCACCATGACAATGTTGAAACTAAATGACCAAAAAGGGACTGTATTAAAGGATCAAAGTTATAAACACGTCAACAGTTTCAAAGTCACATAACGCATAAGCCATAAGCAATTAAGCATAGTCTTTACAACTACCTAAACCGGTTTATTCGAAAAGTCAGATCATTAGTTCGATAGTAGTTACTGTAAGCATGTAAATTACCTATTATATCAGAAAAACAAACAGGATACTACAGGTGGCTCAACTTGACCCGTTTTGACTCACCCTAAAATTTAACATGTTCTTGCCTATTATCCAACCAGACCATTTATCCACCTATACAAACGATAATTGCAAGGACACTCCCTGTCCAGAAGATGGATTGGTTTCAAGTTTCATACTCAATGCAATGCCTTAAACACATACAAATGATAAACATCGTTTTCATTGTTATTGCTATTTCTTTTTATCAATATCAATAGTTTTTTTTTTTCTTTTTCTTTTGAAGGTATGGAACGCCTCAAACTATACTTTAGTCCAATCAGTGTCGTTGGGGAGCAAAGTGCGCACAATGGTCATTTTCTTATATATGATTTATATGGAATGCAAATGAGGCGATGTGGAAGTATGGTGTATGAAGAAACTCACTAGAAAAGAAACGTTGCAAACTGGTACAAATTGTAGAGTTATTTGCATGGCTCTAGACAGCAATGAAGATTTCTTAGTGGTAGGAACCTCTGATAATAGGATTCAGTTAATGTACCTAACAATGTTTGCACACAACAGTTTACATTTCGTTTAAATAGAGGTGTGCAGGTGGCATATTGGACGGGTCATACGCGCCAGAATCTCAAAAATTCTAACTTGTGTAAAGTTTAAATTAGTGTGCAAATCATGATTACAGTAATAAACAAAGTGAGTTACAAGTAAATACGAGATAGGTTGAAATTGTCTCTTAAGTTTGACCATTTTTCAGTCCATTTAACACATCTCAATGATCTCATCTTTATTTACCCTCTTGTGGTTTTGCAGGCACGGGGAGTGAGTTAAAGATCTTGATGTAAATTGTGGACAGTAGGATGATAAAGTGAAGGCGTGATTGACAAAATATTTTTTCGAAGTTTAAAAAATGAGCTTTGTTCATTGTCAGAGTAGGTGATATAAGTTATACATGTATAGTTCTAATTATATGTAACTAGCGGGGTTGCCCGCGCGTTGCTGCGGGTGCGTTTTGTGTTTTGTATTTTGTCGGTTGTACGGTGTAATTAATAATTTTGTTATTTGAAGTATGCATATGTTTACTTGGAAGCATAATTTGTTTATGTTTACGGATTTTTTTTTTTTTTTTTTTTTTTTTTGCGTTGTGTCTGAAATTTTTTTTGGTTGTTTGGGTATTTAGAAATAAATTTGTATAAGAAATTTTTGTAAGTGTATTATTTTTCGTATTTTTTTGTTTTTATTTTTTGTTATTAATTTTTTTTTAAAAACAAATTTTCATACGGAAATTTATGTAAAAAAAAGTAAATAAAAAAAATAAAAAATAAAATTGTACCGAGTACTGTAGCGACGCAAAAAAATACTGTAGCATTTACTGTAGCACTGTTCATGCTACAGTGAAATGACACGTGTCGCGATTACACGAAGTGCCTGGGTTTTAGAAGATATATATAACGAGTTGGGTAGCCCGCGCGTTGCGGCGGGTGAATTGAAATCATTTCTTTGCAACAATGTTGTCCAAAACAGTTTAGCAATATCGGGTATTCATTTAAAAAAATGATGCCGTGACATATAATAGTAGCCAAATTACATTAGAAAATTTATCAATATTAAAACATCTCTAACCCCATTATTCCTCTTATTAAAGCCATAGACCGTAGTAGTTATTTCCATTCTTTTCAGTTCCATCTCCAAAACAGGAAATATAATCTCTACGAATTGAATATTCAATAATTGGTTGAACCTGTTATCAGGGAAAAAAATAAAAATAAAAATAAAAATTAGGTGATAACAACTTTAGCTCAAATGAGTCACTAAGTAGTACGCATCAGATATGGAACTAAAACATACAACAAACATATCCATAAATTACAAAAAGGGCATAAATTACCAGTTTAGGGAATTGCAACACCAAGGCAGCAGCATGATGAGTTTTCCTCAAATACCATCATCAAACCAAATGCCCAAACACGTGTACCAAACTTAGTTCTCGACACCTACTTCACTGCACTATAAGGTCAACCAAGTAGGCAATTGCAAACGGGTCAAGTAAGTCCAGCAACCCCAACTTATCTAATTCCTACTGTAACCGTATATGCTGCTTTTAAGCATAGAACATTGACTTACCAGGAATACCGATTAAGGATAGTTGAGGACTTGAAGCTTTAGGATGTAAGAGTGGGTTATCTCTTTTTTTATTTCCTATTGAAGTGGTTAAAAATCTTCTATCAAGTTGTCCAGTTCTGCATAGACAACTAACTGAAGCATTACCGCGTATTCTGAAAACATCAGCAAAGCAACCATCAGCCAAGCTACAACGATTAATCAGATAGAAACCGACTGAAACCGTGACAATGCAGCTGTTCAAGCGACAAATATCGCAATATCGTGTGGCACTTGCTTCACTGAAAAAAATAATAATAAAAGTTAAAAAAAAAAAAAAAAAAAAAAAAAAAAAAAAAAAAACAACAACAACAACAACAACAACAACAAATATCAGCTTCTTACAACTCTTTGATTCATGTGGAAAAGTGAATAATCAAATCGTGATATTCCTTACCAAAAGTCATGCCGGCGCCTTTGTAAGCCTAAATACAAATTGACTTCAACTCGTTATCATAGTGATCGTGAAAACAAAGTCCCGCACAATCACAACCCGCAAACGTAAAGACAATTAAATTCAAACCCATTAACTACCAGCTTAGTTAGAGCTCGAAATGACTATGAAAAATAGACTTTCGTCTTGAACCACGACTTTTCTTTATCACCTCCTTTAATTCATCTACAGCTTCAGACACCACTTTCTGCAATAACAATTTAAAAAGAATCACCAAATGAAAAATTACGTAGTTAAATTTAACTAAAAATGCAAACACGGGAAGATACAAAAGTGAGATGATCCGTCTTGTTGAGTATAACTCATAATAAAGTTGAGTATGGAAAAGAAGCTCGACCAGTTTTCTTATTCCATACGGATTTGCTGTTCGAGTTTAACTTCCTCCTCTGGTCCCAATCTGGTCTCTGCTCTGCAGAATGTGTAGTCACATATATTTGCACGCTTAATGGCTTCTTTTATGAAGCTACCGCTTTAATATGTTCACCGTAAAATTGGATAAATTCTGCCTTTGTCAGTTGCTTCAATGCATCAACCTGTTTCATCATAATTATTAAAATGAGAATACTTTCACGACCATATATGCTAACACAGTACTACTATACATCCTACTCATGAATTTGAGACAATGAGACCCCTTCATATCATAGCATCACAATTGAGGGTTCACGTATCAAATAATATATGCATTTCATACCTGTAAACTTGCTGTTTATAAGGAGGACCATAGTTGCCTAATATGTAGATCCTCGTCAATATCCTAAATATATTTAAAGGTTAATTAAACTCATAAGCCTAAAAAATAAGCTAAACCAAACACCCCCTAAAACTTTAACAAATCGTTTCCAAATACACACTTATGACCGGAGCTCATAAATGGCTTATGACCACACCTTATGAGCTTATTTGACTCAGTTAATATACCAAATAACAATCATGCTCTCTCACCATAATTTAGCGTTGCATTAGATATGTCAAAAGTAATGGTTGGATAAGGCGAGACATTCAAATGATTCTTAAACCATGATGAAAACCTGTGACAATAGCAGTTTCAAATTCAGGACTCAGTTGAGCTTGCATATTAAAAACGAAACTAATGCAATGCTTATTATCTATAAACATATATGATTACTTAAGAATTTAGAGTTTTTGTTTTTAATCCAAAAGGATTAAGAGGTAACTTAGTTAGGCTTATGGCTTATTCATAAGACATAAGTCTTACCTGACCTCGACTCCATTTTTCCGCTAGCAAAAAATTCCTTCCATTGTTTCACAGGCTTATCTACAGCAACAGCAAGTACATTCAAATTAGCATTCGTTCAAGAAAAAGAACTAAAAACAAAGCACAAATTCATATAAGAAAACAAAATGCAAGGGAGATTGGAGATTACTACCTTTACTCATGTAAAGCATGCACCTTTTTTTGAACCTCGACACCCCCATATAATAAATGAAGATTCAGTGATCAAACGTACCGCATAAGTTTCTAGTGCTTTGATAGTGTGTGTGCCCCAAAAGTACCCATTCTGCAATAAATTCTAAATACGTAGCGTACCTAACGTACCCATTCTGCCAACTCTAAATGCTTAGTGATTTGATAGTGTCTATGCCCCAAAAGTACCCATTATTAAAAGACATTAGTGAACTTGTTACTGATCAGCCTGCATTGTCGACGATGGTCAACGTGTTGATATAGAAAGAGGGGTTCAGTCCTTCTTCGCGGATCTTTATAGGTTCGACACCCATCAGAGTCTGGTCTTGTTGGGGATGATGTGGATCAAAAGGTCACATGTTGTCCATCGACCTCGCTCTTGTCAGTCAAGCTCTTAAAGCGAATCTGTCCATAACCTAAAAGAGCATTATGTTAGTCAAAATTTCTAGCAAATATCGTGATACAAACGACTTATACGTTACTTTGAAAAGGGCAATTAGCTTGCACAAACAAAATCAGCTTATTTGGACAATCAAACACCAATATAGTATGACGCAAATTCTCTACCTTCATAATGGCATGATCCCCAAAAATTTTCTATCAGCTAGTATTAATTCATCAAAATGTGTACAACGATAACATATTACTGTTATGTTTACATTGCACAATTGAATTAGCTCTACACATTTGATAACAGTGACAAAAAACTAAAAATCTAAACTTACCAATATGGGGGTATTAAGTTGTGTTGTTCAGAGGTAAAAAAATCCTTATTCACAAATCCTTGAACCTGTTCCACACCATGAGGTTCAAGAATTAAGTTGTGAAGTTTTTTACCTACAACCTAAGACACCATCTTCATCAAAACAAACCAATCCAAACCAAAACCCCAAAAATTTCATGTGCATCTCACAAATATTTAACTAATTTGGTTAATTTGAATAAGCAACTCCTTCTGAACAGCAAAAGGTTGACTAAGCACATCCTTCTGAACATCAAAAGACATCGAAATCATATATACATCATCACATACCTCTTCGAACCTGGAATCAAACATAAAACCATATAAATCTAGTAAAAAAACACAAAATTAACAAAGAACCTAAATTAAAGCATAATTTCACTATAATCCTATCAATACCCACTTAGAGGTCAATACCCACTATAGAGGAGCCTAAACTGAAACCACACTCGGATCACGAAACTAAAATCCTATCAATACCCGTTTAAACTAAACACAAAATAACCACAGATTAGTAAAAAAAAAAAAAAAATGCATACCTTGATTAAAAAAATTCATGTCAGCGCACTCCATCCTCTTTTGCAATCCATGCGTCCTAGTCAAAATACTCCAAACCTGTTATTAAACATAAACATGTAAATAAAAATACAAACTTTTTTATCAAAAAATTTAAGTGCAGTAAAAAAATTGAAGAACCCTATATTTAGGTCATGGGCTTTTAGTTTGTGTGTGTGCTGTTGAAGAATCCAGAACAATATAGCCACAAACAAAACAAACTAAAAATATGAAATTGATTATGTATATTAAAAGTAGATCTTACAAAAAAAAGTGAGATAATGGGAGATTTGGGAAGAATTGAGAGAGAGATCTATTGGAAGTTTCTAGTGTTTGAACAGGTTGAATCAATGGTATTTAATCATTTATCAACCAAAAGAAGATAAAAGCCTGCAAGATATCACCATTACAACTGCATTACGGGGAGCAACAGTGTTCAAAACGGTGTAATTAGCTAATAAACAGTGTTTCGCACAGTTGTTTTACGGGACGGAGTAACAGTTCCCGTTATATTTCATCCAATACCATTGCGAAAGATATGTACTATGTACAGGAATATTTGTACTCCCTTGCATGTGAGCCACAAATTGGGCCTTAATAATCCCGTAATAATTTTTGTAATACAATTACTTTGAACGGCCCACTTTCTGGGTTTTAGTATATATATATAATGACCTTGTTCTATGTCTAGTTTGGCTTCTCTAAGTGATCGAGAGAAATCGGGATGGTCGAGAGGTTTTGAGTTTGAATATATCGTGCTGAAACTATCAGTATTGTATCAATAAACAGGCTGCAAAAACTTCGCCCTTAGGTCTCTTGGTAAACTATCAGTGTTGTGCTTGTATCTATGATTCTTTGTAACGTTGTATAGAAACTAGCATACAATGTCTTGATGCTTTATAAGAGGTGTTTTTTTCTTTTCCTGATCAACTCATTAGACCATTATCAAGAATTACGTGTGTTGTTAAAGTAATTAACTTAGACCAAACCAAGATACTCAGTTACCGAAGAACTATTGTTCCTAACTTCCTAGAGATATAGAAAGAGTATATCAAGAACAAGCAGCCATGCAATAAGCACAAAGTGAACTATTTTTCCTTTCGACCAATAGGCCAGAGTCGGAATCCTTCTTAACTGCCTTCGAAATTGTATATCAAGGACAAAACCAGGGAAATGGAATGTCATTTTTTCCGCCTTCGTAAAAAACCGCTGATTATACAAGTAATACAACACAAAGCTTATTAATTAATCCATTCTAAATAACACACATATTGTTTAATTTTGTAGTAAATATACATACTTATAACGACTAAAATAGAGATAAAAAGCACATCACATGGAGAAACTAGAATCCAATGTTTTTTTAAAGTGACAAGACACGAGAGTTTTTACTAATAAAGATAGACTTGTTTGTTACAACACATGGACAAATTTAATTATGCGGAATCCATGCGATAAGCACAAAGCGAATTATTATCCGAAGAGCCAAATACGGTAAGGTCAAAATCATTCATATCACCAAGGATCTAACCATGAGGGTAATGGAGTGTCATTTTTTCCTACAACAAATTGCTTTTCAGATTTATATTTCTACATTGAACATACTTGTCGAACACCAAGATGACATGTTCTCTCTTGGACGTGCCTTCACTTTTACCACCATATGTAGTTGACGTTGACGATAGACTTAAGTCGTGTACACCAATACCAATGAATCCACTAAAGTAATCTAGGCATACGGCACACCAATACCAATGAAGAAACCCATAAATATAGCACTAGACTCACCTCATGAAAGTGTGACTTCTGTCGTCAAGAGTATCAAAAACATTCTTTACCTTTTGAAGTATGGAAATCTTTTATAATTACTTTGAACTCGGGAGCTATAGTATCGACAAATGCATCGGCGCCCCAAGGGCCTCTCCATGGTTCACCACTTACTAACAACAAACATACTAAGAAACATCTCTTTTAATTCTTAACAATTCTCACATGACATGAGAGGGAATATCTGGTGGTACTGAATCCACAGGAAAAAAGACCAACCAATGGTTGATGTTTCGAATTAAACCGTGAGATCATCATTTGTACTTGTTCTGAATAATATTTATGACCAGTATTGTATGCGGTTGAAGGTCTTTAAAAAAATTGCTACAAACTCAGTAAGATCCGCATCCGCGCTAGGTGTTAATCTGCATGATGGAGATTAGTAAATGAGTTGATTAGAGTTATGTTGTTTTAGATCCATGGATATGAATTCCTATGTCCTTAATTATCCTGAATATGAAATACTATCCATAATCACATTTGACATGCTAAGTAATTTAAGTAACATTTAACAAAAATTACCACATACCTATGCAAGGTAACGCCATACACCTGAAAATGCAAATATTTATCAAATTAAATGTACAATCCAACATAACGGAAGATAGGAAAGCATTTTACACCCAAATATACCTCACGAAACTTATCAGAAAATGAATAATTAACATCGGATCCAACTGTTAGCTGTTGAAAGAAACATGCCCACTTAAAAGCATGTAACCTTTGGCGAGGGAATTTCTTCGTTGGAAACGAAATACATGATTGCCAATAGTTGTGCAACCTGAGGCAATATAATCTGGACAGGTTGCTGTCAGTTAAGTCGATCAAGTTAAAAGATATTTTACGTATAATTTAAAATTGAGAGTTCACACGGGATTATAAAGTGGTATTTGGATAAAACCGTACATAATCAAGTTGGAACATGTTAAAAAAAGTTTCGACTCCAATATGTGAGAAAAAAAGTTTCAACTGCAATATTTGTTCATGCGTTTATACGACCCAAGACAAACACTAATAAAGAAATCAATCTATAAAAATTAGGCTCATAAAGTCATAAACCCAACAATTATGGTTTATTGGTTATGGTAGGCCCAAAAAAACCTTAAATAAAACAAAAACTATATAAAATATTTCTCTTGTGATATGAAAAACCCTAAATTCTGCCTTCCATTTTATTTCTAAAGCTTTATCTTAAGAGAAAGTTGTACTAAATAGGAACCAAAACGTTATATATATGACTAACTAAAACTGCATATGCATGTTGCTTGAACATTTTTTTCGAACATTTTGCATTAGCACAATAGATAATTTTAATAAAACTGGAGCAACTATTTTTGAGGGATAATGAGAGTATGTATTAATAGTAAAAAGAAACTTACCACTCTTTTATGAAGGTAGTATAAACCAAATTGCAAACCGAAAACCCCTCCACGGGTACCAGCCGAGGTGGATGATGACAGATTATCAACATAATACTTGCTAGTTCCGGCGAGACAACTGTGGAGACAGAGACGACGGCTGAAATTAAAAAAAATTGCCAAAAATGTTATAAAACTAGGAATTACAAATAAAATCTACAAATCTGTATATGAAAACTTTCAAAACATACTTAATAAACATAGATCTAACAAAAAAAAAAAACTCCAAACATACTTAATATACATAGAACTAAAAAAAACGATCTCAAAACTTATTTATTATTCATAGATCTAACAAAAAAGCTCAAAAAAAAGAGAACCTCAAAACTTGAAAACCCCTTTCGTGATGTGAGGGCTTCTGTGGTGGAGTTCGGTTGTGGTGAGATGTAGTGTTGGTGGTGGATGAGGGGTTTGTTATAATGTGAGATATGAAGAGTGTGTATTAGTTTGTGAAAGAGACGAGAGTGGTTTTTAAGGTGAGAGTGTGTGTTTTGATAGTGGGTGATGGGGGTTGTGTTTTTGTGTTCTTATTTGTTTGGTTTGAATTTTTTTTGGGGTAAAAGCCATATATTAGCAACGTACTTTCACAAAATTTCAAATATAAGTAACAAACTTTGTTTATTACTAATCTAGTCATTGAAACCAGCTAATTTGTGACGATATAGTAAATATGACCTGCTGAATATGGAAAATGACTGACACGTCATCAATTAACGACCGTTAGTGGCATATTTTTTCATCGTTAGTCCTTTTTACTAACGACCGTTAGTCCTTTAACGGAAATTCGAAATTAGAAAGATTTTTTTTTTTTCATTTTCGTTTTAATTAGAAAGTTTTTTTTTTTTTTTTTTTTTTTTTTTTTCGTTTTTGTTTTCATCTATTTTTCTTCCGTTTTCGTCCGTTTTTATTACGTTTTAGTCCGTTTTTCTTCCGTAATAAAAACGGAAGAAAAACGGACTAAAACGTAATAAAAACGGACTAAAACGTAATAAAAACAGACGAAAGCGGAAGAAAAATGGATGAAAACGAAAACGAAAAAAAAAAAAACTTTCTAATTAAAACGAAAACGAAAAAAAAAAAAAAAAAAAAAAAAAAAAAAAAAAAAAAAAAACTTTCTAATTTCGAATTTCCGTTAAAGGACTAACGGTCGTTAGTAAAAAGGACTAACGATGAAAAAATATGCCACTAATGGTCGTTAATTGATGACGTGTCAATCATTTTCCATATTCAGCAGGTCATATTTACTATATCGTCACAAATTAGCCGGTTTCAATGACTAGATTAGTAATAAACAAAGTTTGTTACCTATATTTGAAATTTTGTGAAAGTACGTTGCTAATATATGGCTTTTACCCTTTTTTTTTTTAGGTTTGTAAGTTGATATGGTATGTAAATTTAGGTTTGCTTTTAATTCGGATGTCTCAGGGCCCGTTTGGTTGGATATTATAGAAATGAGGCTATGACTTTGAAAGTTATTAATGGTGTTTGTTTTATGGGCTCAGTAATAAAGTGAGTATATCATAGTCATAAATTCATTACACACCAATTTGGTATCTATCAAATCCATTCCCGTGGGTCCTTCTTTTTTCCACTACAAAACTCAAATATCTATACATTTTTTTATATCATATTTTCTCATCTAAATATAAACAATCGTAATCATACACTTTTTCATATCCATTGTCATTCTACCCTATTCTTAATCCGATACACATTGTCATTCCTAGCAACAAACCAAACGGGCCCTGAATCTTAATTTCAGGTTTGTAGTTATGTTTGGTTTTTTCTTAAGGATATCCATGTTTTATAAAGGAGTGTAGATATAGATATATTAGTATTGTAAGTGATCAAGTATAAAGAAAAACTAAAATAAAAATAATAAGAAGTATTTCTAGCCATATATTTCAAATAAAAAGATAATTTTAAGTGGAGATGCATTTATTTTTTTAAGTGCATCTAAAATGAGTATGTCGTTTATTCTCATTATTCTCATTTTAATTTGGGTTTTTCTAACATGTGCCATTAAGCACATGATAAGAGGTAGGCCTCTGTGTCCTTTTTTATATGTTCTTGTCATTTCTCAAAAAAAAAAAAAAAAATAAAAAAATAAAATAAAATAAAAAAAATTTGTCCTTTTTATAGATCAATGAGTAAAAATGATACACGGGACCACCTCTTATCATGTGCCTAAGGACACATGTTAAAAAAACCCTTTTAATTTTTCTTCTCATTGGATCCTATCTCATATTAGTAACGCATAATAGCTATTTAACGAGGTGGTTGCACCCACGCGTTGCGTCGGTTTTTTTGCTTCTAGTTTTATGTTGCTTGTTTTTGGTCATACGCTTTGTGCCTAAATTGTGTGTTCGGAAATCCTTATGTAAATGTAAGTGTACTTATTTTATTTAGCATCTTTGTTATTGAAAATGGGTCAATTAAAAAAGTCAGCTAATAAGAACTTATCGAGTGGGTCATCAAAATTTAAAATATATATATATATATATATATATATATATATATATATATATATATATATATATATATATATATATATATATATATGGGAGCTTTATTTTCAGAACCCTGTTAAGTGCGAGAACTGCGAGAACTTTAATTTTGCATTAGAAAACATGCGTGTTCATATAAAACATGTATGTTTTCTTACATACACCTTAATACAAATACCTGCGTAACATATATGTTCATATAAAATCATTTTGCATTGATATGTTGCACTTAAGGGTTTTATATGAACATGTATGTTACGCAGGTATGTGTATTAAGGTGTATGTAAGAAAACGTACATGTTTTATATGAACATACATGTTTTCTAATGCAAAATTAGAGTTCTCGCAGTTCCCGCACTTAACAGGGTTCTGAAAATAAAGATACACTATATATATATATATATATATATATATATATATATATATATATATATATATATATATATCATCAGATTCATTAAGATACACTATATATATATATATATATATATATATATATATATATATATATATATATATATATATATATATATATATATATATATATTCATATATATATATATATATATATATATATATATATATATATATATATATATATATATATATATATCATCAGATTCATTCATGGGTGGAACGTCAAAACTATTTAATACTAGTAAATGTGTCAAGTGTTTGGCTCTTGTCCATGGGAGATTGTATTCACGATGTCAAGATAATAGCATTCAAGTTCATTTTGTTATGAATTTCGTGGTTTCTTTTTTTGGGGTCCACTAAATCTCATGTAGGACTTTGTCACATTTTACAGGAAATCAACTTGGCAAAAGGTACTTTGAGTTCCATTCAAAGTGGGTCACGAAAGTTACTAGGAAAATCGAATGTGGTCCATGCCTTAAAGGTACTTTGTTCTGTGAGAGTAGGTGATATAATTTAAACATGTATAGTTAATAGTTCTAATTATATGTAATGACCTTGTTCTATGTCTAGTTTGGCTTCTCTAAGTGATCGAGAGAAATCGGGATGGTCGAGAGGTTTTGAGTTTGAATATATCGTGCTGAAACTATCAGTATTGTATCAATAAACAGGCAGCAAAAACTTCGCCCTTATGTCTTTTGGTAAACTATCAGTGTTATGCTTGTATCTATGATTCTTTTAACGTGGTATAGAAACTAGCATACTATGTCTTGATGCTTTATAAGAGGTGTTTTTTTCTATTCCTGATCAACTCATAGACCATTATCAAGAACTACGTGTGTCATTAAAGTAATTAACTTAAACCAAACCAAGATACTCGGTTACTGAAGAACTATTGTTCCTAACTTCCTAGAGATATAGAAGAGTAATGTTATACACTACCAGTCTTCTTGAATTGGTGAGAACTTTCTTTGCAATCAGTGGCAACACATACAGCTTTCCATATGGGGACTAACATCTTTAAAGGTGGAAGGAATATCTGAACCAAAGCCCCGTCCTCACGAGTAGTGTTTTCCTTTTTGTAACCACATCTCAGTCTTCTATTACTTTACGAGCCTTTTCCGTAATATGTTCAAAGATAGTAGGCATTGCCAAATTGATGGCTCTAATGACCCCCTCTTCTGCTATAGTTTCCTTAAGCTCATTCACTGTTGCACCAGTGTTGGATTTGGCCACTCCTTTTGGTCTAAATTTAGCCTGTAACTTCATAAGATTATGAGTTCTAATTTATCTAACTTCACTCTTACACTTGGTGCTTTGTCTTTAGGATTATTCATACTCTAAACATTACAAAAACTATATATTAAAACAAATATACTAAAACAATAATAACTTCTAGGGGAAATTATCTCTGCTGTGGACAGCAGAGAACTTGTATGCTGCAAGGTTTTAAACGAAGGGCCACATATGTAAAATCTAAAAATTGAAGGGTGCAAAGTGAAAATGTGAAATTTCATTTTCCAAACAAACAGGAGACAAGCTCCCTGCTGCAACAGTATGGATGTTAACCCCTAACTTCTAATCTCAACTAAAAAAAACACTCAAAATTCCCTTCATTAATTTGGGGTTACTGCTAGCAGAAACATATACGGAGTATTATGGTATTAAAAAGTGTAGATTAGGGTAATAATGACAAACCCGGCTGGCTAAAATTGTTTATCTGGGTCGACCAAGGTGACCAGGTCGTTGCTAAAAAATCGGTTGACCCAGCCGGGTTTCAAAAGAACAGGGTATTTTCGAGTTTTTGTCGATTAATAAGCCTATATAAGACTAAAAGTTTTAAAATAAGCCACAAAAAATGAGTTTATGAAACATAAGCCGGAATTCAAATAAGCCATAAGCCCGCTATATAAGCTTAAACAAAGACATTTGTTTTGGGAGCTGAGGTTAAATTTTGCATTTTGTCTATGTGAATAACATCAACTGAACCGCAATACAATTAGAAATGCCCGTTTATACTCAACTTTGTGTTTTTTGCTCACTTAGGGGTGTTTGTTCAAGCTTATATTTCGGCTTAAAGCCCATTTTTTATCTGGCTTGTTTTGAAAATTAGGGAGTGTTTGTTCAAGCTTATATGTAGGCTTACGATTACGAGCTAATTTGATTTTGCCTTTTATTTCATAAACCTAAATTTCCTGGTTTATTTTTAGACTTCATATAAGCTTATTATATCATAATAAACTTATATAATCCCATAAGTCTCCAAATAAGCCGGAAAATTCGGGCTTATGAAATAAAAGCCAAAATTAAAATAAGCTCATAAGCCCACATATAAGCTTAAACAAACACCCCCTCATTATGACTTAATAAACTTGTATGAACCCATAAGTTCCAAAAAAAGCCGAAACCACATAAGCTCATAAGCCGAAAAATAAGCTTGCACAAACACATCCTAAACCAAACGTAATCCATAAACATGTGGAAAAATACTTATTATACGAGAATAGTTGGGCAACTATTGACCGGCATTTTAAAGCCCGGGTCGATCCGACCAGTTTAACCGGGAATGGGTTAAGTTACCCGGAAGCCAGTTTTGAGAGAAAAAACTGGTTGACCCGAAAACCAAAACCAAACCAAATTTATAAATCGGTTTTTAGATAAAAACTAACCGAACCGAATTAAATCATAGTGTAAAACCTTATATGATAAGTCGGTCAACGAAAAATCGTGTTGATCTATTTTCTATTCCCGATGGGAAGCTTATTCCTAGCCTGAAGCTCGCATTAGTATATTATCTAGTGAGGTTCCAGAATTGTTCGAAAAGGTAGATATAGTCCGTCAGGAATTAAACGGATAGAATTGAAATTGTTTCAAATAATTCTATTTCCAAAACTATATCACTTTTGAAACAATTCTGGAACCTCATAAGATAGCATAAAGATATTAAAAGTCATTCTTGTCATATTAAAGAGTGAAGTAACAACAAGAATCGTGGGTCTGGTCTTCATGTTTGTTGTGTAGTGTGTAGAACTAGAACTTTGTTCTTCAAAGATAGAAAACATCGAAAGTTTATGTGGTGGCTGTAATATTAGGGCAACATGAGTGTTTTATAGTTAGGTCTAGGTTTTGTGAGTGTGATGTGGGCTTTAAAATATGGGCTTTAGTATTTTTACAGTGGGCTGGATTTGTGACAATGTTTTGGGCCGAGTGTTATTTAATAGTGACCGTATCACCGTAACATGTTTGTTGACAAGGGTAAATTAAACCGTGTGTTTGTGATTGTTAAGAACTTTAAGATTGAATTTTTTTTTTTCACCAAATATTTATCTTCAAAGATCAAGCTATTTATTTACTCATATTTTATTGGTTTAATATATACTTTAAAAAAAAATTAAAACCATTAAGACTATTTAAAAAACAAACAAATTATTTCATTCAGAATTATACTTTATCATGGTTTTAAAAGGCTTGCAAAAGCTCTGAAAAAGCCTCGCAAAGGTGTGAGGGTTGATCATGCCGCTATGCCGCTTTATGCTACGTATTTTGTGGTGGTGGCTGTGTTTGTGATGTAGTGGTGGTGGTGGAGGGTGGTGGTGATGGCGGCGGTAGAGAGTGGTGGTGGTGGTGCGTGTGAAATAAAGATAAAACTTAAATCGCAAATTAAGTCCCTAAAGTAATAGTTTCACCTTAAATCAACAAAATGACTATAATACCCCCAATGACGTGGTACTTAACGAGGAAACTAACGAAAATTAGCTCTCGGTGGTTTTTTTGCAAATTTGCGTAACGTTAGTAGTTTTTTGCGTGACTTTTTGTCTCGGTCCCATTTTTGCTATTTTGTGATAGTTTAGGGACCATTTTTGCATTTTACCCTAAAAATAAATAAATAACTCAAATACCTTCATTAATTTGGGGTTACTGCTAGTGCAAAAAGTGTAAAATTAGGGTAAAAATGACAAACCCGGCCGGCTAGAGCTGTTTATCCGGGTCGACCCGGGTCGTTGTTAAAAAACTGGTTGACCCCACCGGGTTTCAAAAAAACATGTCAGTTTCGAGTTTTTGTCGATTAATTCGAGCTTGAGCTCATTCGGACCGAGCTTTATCGAGCCTCTTATATAGGCTCGACTCGAGTTATTGTCGAGCTTTTTGATATTATAAGTGATAAATATGTTTCTTTTATAAAGTATGCATATTTAAGTGGTTTATACGTAATTAGAGTAAGCGTACATACTAATTTAACGTATTAAGTTTTTCGAGTCGAGCTTGAGCCAAATTCAAACTTTCCGGAGTCGAGCTCTAGTTTCCCTCATTGAGCTATCAAGCCGAGCTCGAGCGGAGCATAACACTGTCGAGCCGAGCTTTGTCAAAATTTGACATGATTCGACTCGTTTACATCTCTAGACGTAGTCCATAACAAATGGAATGATACTTATTATATGAGAATAGTTTGGCAACTATCGAATGATTTTCTAAAACCCGGGTTGATCCGGCTGGTTCAACCGGGAATTAAAAGTCACTCGAAAGTCAGTTTTTAGGGAAAAAATCGGTTGACCCAAATACTAAAACTGAACCGATCTGAAGTAAACCAAACCAAATTTGTAAATCGTTTTATAAGTAACTAACCAAACCTCTTTTGATTTTGACAAAACGTCAAGTTGTCAACCGAACCAAACCGATAAACACCCTAACACCAAAACTTAGCGCACTACTAATTATGGTAGTACGCAAGCCCATGAATTTGAATCCAGGCCCAACTACTAGTATTCTCTCTCACACATTCACTGTGTGCTTTCATTTCTGTTGTGTTATTGATTGATTATTTGTTATAAGCTATTAGTTTATCCGTGTTTGGTAAGGAGCTTTTAAGACTGTTTAGGATCGTTTAGCATTTACCGCCATGGAACCTTCTCACCATATGCACTGATTTCCTTTAAAACATCTTTCACACTAAAAGGAATCAGCTTGTTGATAATAAGCTCAATTTTGATAGCTTATGAGCTTATATAGCTTATTTAAGTTGAGAAGCTCAACTTTATTATATGCTCATAAGCTACTTGAATAAATGTTTAAGGTGCGTTTAGTTGAGGGAAAAACTGTTTTCCACAAAATGTTTTGCAAAACACAAAATACCCTATTTCGTAACTTAACAAGGAAAAATATAAAACAAATAGAAAATAGAAAATGTTTTGCAAAACACAAAATACCCTACTTTAGTTGTTTTCCTTTGTAACCCACAACCCTCCCTCCCTTTCTTTAAAATTGAAACATCAACTACACGCATTTTCTATATTTTCAAATGTTTTGTGGAGATAAATTTTACTCCAAATTTTTACAAAACTAGAGATAGAAAACAAGAAAAAAAAATTCTCCAACTAAACGCACTCTTAGCATTTTACACTTTATAATCACTGTTACAACTTTGTTGCCAAAGACTTTATTTAAACAAACAACTGCTGCTCCTAGTTTTGCCAAACATAGCTATATGCTGGAGTTGTACGAAGCCGAGTGGGTCCCACTAAACATGAATTTTTGTTAATTATTATCTTAGTATGAATTTAGTACCATTTGTGAAAAAGTCTGACTTATGTAACCTTTGAAAAGCTAATAATAAGCTCAGTTTTTATGGCTTATATAGCTTATTTAAGTTGAGAAGCTCAACTTGATTATATATGCTATTTGTATCTGCTGGTTGAATGAAATCATGTACAATATTATTTATTATCTGTTTGTGTTAGCTTATATGTTGGACTTATGTAAAATTTGAAAAGCTAATAATAATAAGCTCAGTTTTTTATGGCTTAGATAGCTTATTAAGTTGAGAAGCTCAACTTGATTATTTGCTCATTATATGCTCATAAGCTATAAAAATCAAACTTATTATTAGCTTTTCAAATGTTACACATAAGCTACTTGAATAAACGTTTAGCATTTTACACTTTATAATTAGCCTAACACTTTTATTAAACAAAAACAACTGCGCTATACGTGGGTCCCGCTGAATCTGAATTCAGTACCATTTGGCATTGAATTTCCTTTTCAACCTACTCGACAAAAAGTTTGGCTTATGTAACATTTGAAAAGCTAAAAATAAGCTCAATTTTTTATGGCTTATGAGCTTATTATAGCTTATTTAAGTTGAGAAGCTCAACTTGATTATATGCTCATAAGCTACAAAAATTGAGCTTATTATTAGCTTTTCAAATGTTACATAAAGCCCAGACTTAAAAGCTACTTGCATAAACGTTTACACTTTATAATCACGGACTGACACAGCTTTGTTGCCAATCACTTTTATCTAACAAACAACTGCTACCACTGCCAGTTTTGCCAAACATACCCTGTATATCGGAGCCATACGGAGCTTAGTGGGTCCTGCTGAACATGATATTTTGTTAACTATAATCTTAGCGTGAATTTAGTATCATTTGGCATTAATTTTCGTATGTAACATTTGAAAAGCTAACAATAAGTTTGATTTTTATGGCTTATGAGCTTATTAGGCTTATCTAACATGATAAGCTCAAGTTAATTATAAGCTCATAAGCTTTAAAATTCAATCTTATCGTTAGCTTTTCAAGTTTTGCATAAGCTCATAAGCTGACACAAACACCCCCTAACTAATGAGCTTGTATTTAGATAAGTTGATTATGTATGTATGTATTGTTTTGATTTTATTCGAAGTTGTCTTAGTTTGTTTGGCAAAAAACATAGGAAATGTAGGATAAGTGAAGTAATATACTGTAATAGCTACTTAAGCTTAGGATGCTATGCTGTGTTCGTGATCCCGAATTAAGGTGTTTTGAGTAAAGAAGTTATAGTATAACACTCTTAACGGATCCACATTTGACTGTTCACAGTCACACGTGTAGTTTGAACTCTGAAGAAATGAGTTAAGTGACATGGAAACTTAAAAACCGTACTTGACATCGTTTATACTACTAACAAGGACTTATTGTTGTTATCGACAGCAAACAAATCTTGGTGGATGAATTTAATACTAGAATTTACTCTCATTGGTCAAACACGGACATTCTTTGTACTACTAACAGGGACTTATTGTTGTTATCGACAGCAAATGAATTTTGGTCGATGAATCAATTTAATACTAGAATTTATTCTCATTGATCAAAACACGAACGTTATTTGTTATGTGGAAGTAATATTTGTAAAGTGCCCGTCACTTTTGTTTGTTGGAATTACTTTAATGTGTAACTAGTAGATGCTGAAAGTACATGAAGGAGCCGAAGTTGATATCATTGATAGACTGCCAACACCATTTGGATTGGTTCGCTCCGGTGTAACACCTGATCACCCTGAAACAAAGGTATGCTTTGCTAGATATACGACATTTGTTATCAGTTTTGGTTGCAATTCTGGTTAGGATTTGTGGATTTTTTGTTTTTTTTTATCTAGTACTGGTTTTCGTTAATATTTGCCACTTCAAAGTTTGGTTACTACCAGCTGGATTGAATCGTTAGTGATCAAAACAAGGTTTTTTAAAGTTAGAAAAAGTGAAATTTGAAGTTAGTAATTGATATAAACGAGAATAGATGGAGATTTATAAGAAAAGGCTGAACTGAATTGGTTTTATGAATGATTATTTTTACCACTTTCTGAGTATTTCTTTAATCTATCTCATGAAGCAAAATCACCTTAATTGATCTAGTTGACTAGAAAACTTGCAACAGATTGTCATCAACCAATTTTCCCGGGTTGCGCATGATGAACGGTGCTCATTCTTTGGGAATGTCTCTTTTGGATCCTCCATTTCTTTGTCAGAGCTTAGACAAATCTACCATGTGGTAAGGTCACAAGCTCTTGCTTTATACTGTTTATGATTTTATTTTATTTAATCTTTAGCGGTATGTGTACAGTCGCAGTTATCATATGCCGTCTATCAGGTTGTACTTGCTTATGGTGCTGAAAGTGACAAAGTCTTTGGTATACCGGGAGAGGTATAATATCTGCAGAACGGGCAGATTTGAAGGTCTTTTCATCCATTTAGAATTCTGCAATTTTGATACTATTTCATGCCTTTGGTGCAGGAGTTAAAGGGTGTTCACTCTGCTCGAGAATTTGTTTGGTGGTATAACGGGCACCCAGACTTCAACAAGTTTACACCGGACTTAAAGAGCACAGACACGGTCATAGTTTTGGGCCAGGTACGTCAGACATGTGTACTAGCTTATGCATAGTAAAATAATGTGTACTATGAACTGACCTGATCTTGCATCTTTTTATAGGGTAACGTGGCTCTTGATGTTGCACGGTTTTAAGACCACCTAAAGAGTTGGCTACCACTGATATTGCCACCCATGCTTTGGAGGCTCTAAGGGAAAGCTCCATAAGGTTATGAATCGTTAGTTAGACCGAAATTTAGTTTCTGCAGTTTGTTTTGGCGCCTGATATATATATATATATATATATATATATATATATATATATATATATATATATATATATATATATATATATATATATATATATATATATATATACATACTAGCTTTCGAAGCCCGCCCGATGGGCGCGCATGTCTTATAAATTTTCTTTTGATGGTGTTACTTAACAGAACTTTGTTTTTTAAGTACAGTGTTTTTATCATCTCCCATAATTGTGTGTACTCTTTAGCAATGATGTTAACCATCTTTTACCATTCTGGCTCCTCAACCGGTAACTAAGGCTGCATGCAGTAATGACCGAGACCGACTCGGTCGTCGAGGTCGTCATCGGTCGGCCTTTGTGTGGCTACTCGGTCGCGACCGAGTTGAGGCAAAAAGTGAGGCGATCTAGGTTGTGAAGCCGACCGAGTTTAACTCCCACATTTAATTAGTTTTGTAATTTTTTTATATATTATTAGTAAAAATAAACTACCATTAAAAATAAGTCTCGTTTGACTGACATAGCTTGAAGGAGCATGTAAAAAAAATAAGCTACTAAATGGAATGCTAATTGAAGGAGCATGTAGAAAAAACTCCAACAACATGTTCCAGCAACCCACTCCACCTCCTACTAGTATCAAACATACCTATCGTAGCGACTAAAATAGAGATAAAAAGCATAATACATGGACAAACTAGAATCCAATGTATTTTAAGTAACATTGTAACAAGACACAAAAGTTTTGTTTATTAGAAAACAGACTCGTTTCTTACAACACATGGACAAAGTTATTTTAGTAACATTCAAGAGAAGCAATCCAAGCCATGAGCACAAAGCGAACTATTTTCACTAAGCATAGCAAGGATCTTCCCAAGGAGGAGACCAGATATCGTCATTGTGATTTTTTCCGCCTCCGTCAGAAACCGCCAACTATACAACAATAAAAACCTTGTTTAATTCATTCCGAATAACACAAATACTGATTATTTTTTAAGGAAAATATACATACTAGACATGAGCAAGCTCACCTTTGCTCTTTTCAAATATGGGCGGTCTGAACCATAATTAAACATACCACCTGGTGGAATCTCATCCATATCTAATTCAAGCTCTTGTTGACAAACACAGCTCATTTCATAAAATAGCCCACACCTAGTGCATTTATGTGATTTGATCCATTCGTGTTCCTCCATCAACTCCTCCATCCACGTTTCTTTCACCTTCTCGTCACTAAGGACTAATTTAGTAAACCAAAAAAGGTTGGTATTAGAGCACAAAAGAAGCAACATATTGAAAAGAAACAGAGAGGTACAATTTTTTCTTACAGTCGTCATCCGGCCATTGAGATTTTACGAAGTGGCGAAACCCTGTACGTACAAACGCAAATAAATTAGGAACCAATTCAATTCAAACAGAGTTTTAGCAATTCTTATATTGGCAAGAGGCGTAATCATTTATAACATGCTTTATTTAAGATGAAGAGTCTCAGTTATGTTATTCAACTGAAATCATTCATGGTTCTCTCTTTGAAAGAAGTTTCATTCTAAAGTCTACCTACATTACATAAAGAAGATATTCATGTCAAATCTCTCCTAATTTTATTTTGTAAATTTTTTTGCTTTTTTGCGGTAAAAGGAAACAAGGTGCTCGTGTTCTCCACAAGGATTCTCACTAAATAAAACACCATTTATTTTTAGGATATAATTGATTTATTGCTTATCGAATGCCCAATCGTTTCCTTTGTGTTGCAAGGATGATGGTGAAGGAGACCCGAGATAAATTTGTAAGCCAATAAAAAAAATTACTATTCAACACATTAAGATGTTTATACGATAGTCGTGCAGACAACCAGACAAGAGAATCAACATATTGAAAAGAAAGAAAAGAAGGTAAAATCAAACATACCCTTTTCACTACCATAATGCTGCTTCTGCTTTTTGTTCTGCTCTTGAGAATCAGACAGTGACATCTTTTGGAGTCGCTTTGTTTCTGCGTATTTAATTGTGGATAAAACAGACAATCAAATTTCAACAATGACTTTTAGGGGATCTTGAAACTAGCATCAAAATTTGTGATGATAAGTATGTGCATCAGTTAAGTTTAGGACCTAACATATTACTAGTATAAAAAGTCATTTTATGAGCGTAAAGTGTAAAATTATTGTTCAACTCGAATAAAACTCATAGGATAGGTCCTAAACTTGTGACACACGCATATAAAAGGAGGCACCGATAAATAAGTAGCAACTTAGAGGGTAAGTGGGTGGGTGATAATATTTTAAAAACAGCCATTATCGCCCCAGCAGTTTATTCAGTCACTCATTCTCAGAATCTATGGTGCCTTTAACATAGCATTCAAATAGACAATCATCGTTTCAAATTATTGTTCCCAAGAAGGCGAGGATCAATGGTGAAGTCACAACATAGCAACAGGATACAGTGAATGACGGGCGTCCCGTGGATTTCGGGGGGCCCTGTGCGATGATTACAAAAGACAACATTAGTTTTATCAAATTTTTCTATTCATTTATACTAGCACTAGTCTTATCCAAACCATTTGTAAATGTGTGTTTTCGCTTGAAACCAACTGTGTGTGCCCATAAGTGTGTTGTAACAGTCAAGGTCACTTAAGATTCGGGGTATGAGTTGGGATTTAAAAAGCATGAAACCCTCTATTGCACTAAGAGTCAGAAAGACAAAAAGTGAGCCGATGAGGCAAAATCGCACTCCCTACGTAAGTGAGGTGCATACTTAAATAGCACTTAAAACAGCAGCAAAAGCTTTTTAAGTACAAAACAGAGAAAAAGAAGCTAAAGGTCAACGTAGGATTATAAGGGCCCAATATGACCCATGTAGGTTTCTGTAATCGCTACGCACAAAGGGTGCTGATGCGATGACATGAGTCAAATGACTGCCTCGCACCCGCACTTTATTAACCACAGCGTCCAAGTCACTTTGTTTTCAGGGTAATCGAGACTCGTAAACGTTTGACAACTATGTATACCTGCTGTTAGCTTTTAAGACAAAGTAAGAAAGGGCATTAATGAAATAAGAACCTTTGAGCAGCTCAGCATTCTTCAACTGGGTCATCTCAGATGGCTGCAAGCAACAAAAAATAATTGCTATGCTTTAGGAAAAATTAGATTAACGAGGTGATTATATTTCAATGGTAGCAGGAATTAGCAAGACAAGCTTTACTAACTGACAACTAACATATAGAAACGGAAACCAAATCACATACCAAAAGTGTAAACACAATTTGTGCCTTGTTCACCGTCTCCGGTCGATCCGTAAGACAATTAGCCACAATTGCATCACAAATTTCCTTGGCATAACTATATACCAATAATACATACTGATCAGTATTCATTCGCCAAAAATTCACAATTTTAAATAATCATACTACCTTCCAGCGACATCCGCGTCAGCGGTTTTAGGTAAGTGATTAACGCGTCTAACGCCTTATCTTGTACATCAACATCTGAATCACTAACCGTCTCCTTAAAAAGATAACCTAATAATAAATCACCAATATAATACATAAATACCACATTATTATTATTATTAAAAAGTAACCTAGCTAACAACAAAAAGTAGAATAAATCATACCTAATTCAATGATACGATGATCCTTAGGGTCTGTAATAGAATCACATAATGATTTTAGGTCGATATTTAATTTGCATCATACCGAACCCTGGAGTTCATATGTAATAATCGATCTTCCCAACAAAAATGCTTGGATACCTCTAATTGCCAATCTTCATACGGTTATACCATTGTGTTCTTTCCCCCAAATTCTGAAAGAAAGAGCGTTTATAAAATTGGTGTTCGTTTTTGAATCCAAAGCCTAGTCGAACGTTATATAAAATTGTGCGTGTGTGTGTCGTTTTGCCAGGCCTATAGTTTTAAATGGGCCCACATGATACACGTATAAAAATAACCTACGCTCTTGTTTTTCTCTAATTAAAACCCTAGTCGAACGTTAAATTCTTGTCGGTTAATTATCATTCTTCATTCGACTGCAAAACACGTTGTGATCATAGGTCTGTATGCATGTGTATAATTCTGTTCATCGTATGTTTATTGAAAAATTAGGGTTACGTTCTTATGTATTGGCGGCCGTGTCCTCTTTTTATATGTTAAATTCTTGCATGCATTATTTATGTCGATTGGTTATATATGGCCTAGATTTACTAGAGATATCCCAACTCGTCGCAAAAATCTTGTTACTCTTGGCCTGTAGGCTTGCATGCATTGATGTACTTTTTTTGTTAGTTTTTTTATTAGTGTTTCAAGCTTTTTTGCGTTATTTATGTCGACCGGTTATCACCTAAAATCTTGTTCTTCGTAGTGTAACATATCAAAATTAAAGAGTCCTAAAGTCCTGCAGAACATGAATTCTAGTATATAATTATACATGAAGGCATAGCAATACACAACAGATAAGATCAAACTCACAATGATATATAAGTTTAAGCGAGTAATAAGATTCTTACCAGGCCGTTTTGATATGAAACTACAGTGTATATTACTATTGCCTATGAAGGTTCGATCTTAACATTGATATAAATTCAATCTCTCACATGATTTTCAGTGGTGAATTCTGGATACTGATTTGTTGTGTTTGTTTATAACTTTTTTAGATTAATTTCGTTAATTAATGAATATGTAATGAGAATACTTACAAGCCTGTTCACTTTCAAATAGTTAGACATGAGAATCCACCTTGAATCATCATGACATACTTTTGATTATTCGTTTGAAGCGAATATATACATTAAGAAAGCTATTAAACAAGCATATTCAGCCTACTGATATAGAGTATATTTTTGATAATCATCTGGTTTGAATATATTAGTTTGGTATAAACAGATAGTTCGTTACGTTACTAATATATATCTTTGATACAATTTGAAATTCAGACAGAGAGATTGAACATGGATTCTAGTACCCAATACGAGAAGAACGTTGATGATGGTACGTTTCCTCTTTTTAATAGTGTATGAAGTTTTAATAGTGTATGAAGAACGTCGATTGATGAAGTTTTTTTCACCATTTTTACCAAGCTTATCACCTTAGCTTAGCTATCTATGAAGTATTCAAGTGTGCATCATAAACTTGTTATAGTATAGTTTATGGGCATAAGACGTCCTTTTCTGCTAATAGAATTAGCCCTGAATTGAACTCCAACTCTTTATGTTAAGAAATGATTACAATTGGGTGCACATATATCATCACGAATTTGATGCTAATTATAAGAATTGGGTGCACATATATCATCACGAATTTGATGCTAATTATAAGAATTCCCAAAGATAACTACTAACATGTGCAATTCTACATGCAGAATCGAACCATCTCCAAAAGATGTCATTGTCTGATCCTCAAGAGCAGAACAAGGAGAAGAATCTTGGTGGTGATGGTACGTTTACTTTTACCTCCTTTTCTACATTTAATTCTACCTCCTTTTCACCCATGCAGCACAACAAGGTGTTCTTCTAAACAAAGTCTACCTATTGCTGATATATGAATCTTCTAAAAATCTATATTTTAATTAAATTCATTGTTGAAGTTTGATTGTTCTGTTTTATCCGCAATTATATTTTCAGGAATAAACCAACTCCGAAAGATGTCATTGTCTGATCCTCAAGAGCAGAACAAGGAGAAGAATCCTAGTGATGATGGTACGTTTGCTTTTACCTCCTTTTTTTATACGTTTAATTTTACCTCCTTTTCACCCATACAGCAGAACAAGGTGTTCTTCAAAACAAAGTATACCTATTGCTGATATACGAATCTTCTAAAAATCTATTTTTTAATTAAATTCATTGTTGAAGCTTGATTGTTCTGTTTTATCCGCAATTATATTTTCAGGAATAAACCAACTCCAAAAGATGTCATTGTCTGATCCTCAAGTGCAGAACAAGAAGGATATTGATGGTGAAGATGGTACGTTCGATTTACCTTCTTTTCAATATGCTGATTCTCTTTTCTGGTTGTCTTCATGGGCGCACGGCAATCACTTTAACCCTTAATTTTCAATATATTGTCTTATATTGCTAATATAAGAATCTTCCAACAGTCTATGTTCCAATTGAATTGGTAACAATTTACTTGCATTTGTACGCACAGGGTATTATGAATTCCAAAAATCTTCTTCAGCTTGGTGGCATGCTGATGATTGTAAGAGAAATTGTCCCTCTGAGTTTCTTTTCAGTATGTTTGCTTCTTTTATGCAATAATATTAACCTTTTCTGGTTTACAAAATTAGACTTTGAGCGTCTATCTCCCGAGGAGATGTTGGCACAACTAACGCCTTGTCGAGAGTGGCGGGAAGCACATACATGCACTAGCTGTGGGCGTTTAGATCACAGGTGTAGGTGTAAACAACCTATGGAGATTGTTGAGCCCATGTATGCGCCACCCCTGAGACCATGGTGGTAGTGATACCACCAAAGGTAAGCTTGCTCATGTCTGGGGTATATATATTTTACTTCAAATTAATCAGTATTTGTTAATCTAAATAAGGTTTTTGTTGTATAGCCTGAGGTTTCTTATGAAGACGGAAAAAAAGACACTCCATTACGGCATTACCCTCCTGGTTAGATCCTTGGTATAGATATGAATGAAATTGACTCTACCGTATTAAACTCTCCTGAAGATAGTTCGCTTTGTGCTTATCGCATGGTTAGTTGCAGATGTTGAATGTTACTTAAATAAAATTTTCAATGTGTCGTAAGAAACAAGTCTTATCTTTGTTAGTAATTAAACAAAAGTCTTGTGTCTCGTTACTTAGAAAAACATTGGATTCTTGCTGTCCATGTGATGTTCTTTTTTATCTCTATTTTAGACGTTGCTAGTATGTATGTTTACTTCAAAATTAAACAAAATTTGTGTTATTTAGAATGGATTTCAAAGCTTTGTGTTGTATAGTCGGCAGTTTTTGACGAAGGCGAAAAAAATGACACTCCATTTCCCTGGTTTTGTCCTTGGTACCCATTAACACTTTTTATTACCTCTTTATAAATTTAATGTTCTAAAGATATGATGATTACAAAACTATACTGCACTACTATATTTTATGCATTTGAATACATTTTGGATGGCTTCAACCATTTGACTTGCTTGACCCGTCATTTTATCTAGCTGATTTATTAGCTTAACCCATATGACCCGTTAGAGATAGTTTATAACCCGAATCGATCCACGTATAGAAATTCCATCCCTAGTAGTTTGGCCCTGTAATTTCACTATAACATGCACCCTTGATTTACCAATGTGGTTGCAATGGCTTGTATATGCTTAAGACTTTGGACCTATGTTTTAGGCAACTATCTTCTGTTGGTTCGATGAAATACGTCATACAGTTAAAAGATCGTGATAGGTCTTTTATCACATAAGAATTTAAAGACAAATAAACTAGAGCACTGTATTGTTAATTTTTGGTTAAAAAAAAAATGCATGCATAGTATTTTAGGTAGTTGGGAGATTTTAAAGTGATGATAAGACATTTGTCTGGATAGTTTTATGTAAGATTACATGGCCTGGATACAAATAAGGGAAATGTAACACAATCATCTTTTACCTTTTAGCCTATGCTTCAATCTGGCTGCTTTGAGTTAGCAGTTAGCATAGTATCAAGATACTTGTAAGCCTTGCTTAACAACATAATCTGCGGCAAGAACCACTTCTTTGAACGTATGCAATTTTCTATAGAGTGCTTGGGATTGCTCATCCAGTTTAGAACATGCAATAAGCAGTTAAACGAGCAATCCCAAGCACTCGAACATACTTTCATTGCGGAAAGTATGAATTTTGAAGCTATGTTTGGATTAGTAGTCAGCTTGCATTTGAAGTCAAATCCCACTAGTTTTATTGAGCACTACTATACGTCGCTGTCTTAGAAAGGCGATTAGCTTCTCAAAGTTTTGAACGTAACATGTACTTATTGTGCATCACATTATTAGATGTTTGATTTTAATATAACTTTTTATAGTGTTTTAACGCATGAATATTCACCTTTCAAATTGCAATCAAGGTACTTTTTGCTCAAATTTGAACTAATTTGGCGAAAATTTCAAATCTAGGTTATATAATAGGAGTTCCCAAAAATACCCTTTGTATACTTTACAAGATTCCAAGCTAATCCATAGAGTAACCGTGGTTCGGATCTTTTTGCCGACTAATATACACGGGGTTTAATTTGAGCCATCGACATGGTTTGTATTTTTATAGGTGTAACTCTTATATATCAAATTTTCAAAATCAATACTTTCAAATCACTAAGACTAATGTTAATCGCAACATCATTTCCACAAAAGCAATCCCGCCTCATCAGCGTCACCTCAGCTTTCTCTCTCCACAACTCCACCCCAACCATAACTAGCTAGTGGTGACCACAAAAGTGACCCCGAAAACTACAACAAAAAACATACTCCATAAAACAAATAAAAAAAAACTACACTCACAAATCTTGCAAATGTTTCGGTTGGCTAAGCAACCAAAACTTTAAAATAGTTTCTTGGTGACGCGTCGCTTTGGGGTGAGCTAATGGGGTAACGTGTTACTTTTATGGGGTTGTGGTTGGGAGGCAACTCCCATTAGCATGAGTGTAATATTGTCATAACCTACTTGCACTCATTTAATCTCATATAAATCTAGTCTCAAGTAAATATATTCATCTTCAAATTAGATGTTATGGGCCACCAAGGGTAACCTTGGGGAGGTTACTTTGGAGAGGTCTCAGGTTCGAGTCTTATTATGGACCTTCTTACTGTCCAATTGGATGTCACTGTCCAATTAGATGTTACTGTGAGCTTGGATCACTAACTACTATCTCGCCGTTAAAAAAAAACAGATGTTATGGGCCCCACATGATATATTACTGATACATAAACAGGAAATACAAACTGAAAGATATGTTTGATTCTACCAACATGTATGATGCAGTAGTACACATTGACAATTGCTGGTTTGGTTGTACTACTACTATAATTACCTTTGTTTCCATGCTTGTCATACTAATCTTAGAAGCTTGTGACTCAAGACCTAACACATATACTAATTACAGCTGCTTTTACATGATGAGCTGAGTGATTCAGTGCCCTTTATAAAAACTTTAATAATTTTTATGTTTTTATTCAAGGGACCCATTGGCCATTGTAGTACCTTCAAGTGGGAGTACCACACTAAGTTGCATGATTTTTGGTTGGTTCCAAAAGATGGTATATTTCTGTACTACTTGGTAGCTCATACCCTTGTCCTCACCATCGACACTTTTTAAAAGGTGATAATCAATTTCCCATACCTGTAAATAGGTCCAGACCTGCAAAAACAGATTTGGCTTTTAAGTTTTGGCAAAACATATCTAAATTTGCAATTATATTTTCTTACAGCTGTTGCATGGTCCATGTGGTTTTATCAAAGACAGCATAACATCATTTGTAATTCGAAACATATCAGAAATGTGTCGTAAAATTCACGTGACTTGCAGCGTTCAAATTCACGTGGACGTTGGACTAACAATATTTTTGTTGCCTCCATTCGGCTTCTTCTATGTGACTGTCTAAATGTGTCGTAAAAATACTTAAGACCAACATTTCTATATCATCGCATTAGTTAGGAATCCTTCTCATCAAAACTTACATAACCAATATTTGATGATATATCTTAGGGATTTTATTTTATTATAACTCAATATAGAAAATATAGTTGATGTATATAACTCTGTAAATCTAAGTTAAAAAATAATAATAATAATAATAATAATAAAATAAAAATAAAAAATTAAATATGAATGGTACAATTTTGAAGTTACTATTGACTGGATGTAAATCCATGTGAAATTTTGGGTAGGAATTACTGACTTATTAAGCTATGTGTTTTAACACAAACCTCTAAAAACATGCATGAGGTACATGGTATATTGGTATACATACATTTGGAGTTTTGGACTAAACAATCTGAACAAGGACTGTTTCATATGGGTCCATTTGGCTCACTCTATAATGGATCTAGGGGCCTGTAGTTGGTGGTAATAGTCTGTGTAGGGGTATAAAAGTCAATTTATAGCAAAACATATGATTCCTTTTCTGTAAATCAAATCTTTTTCATGGGGTCATGTAATGCTGTTGTGAGATTCATCTTGTCTCCTTATATGTTTGCTAACCAAAAGTCTTATTTTAAGATTATGACATCCATAATATACATGTGTGCATCTCACTTTATCCCCCCATTGTGCCTTTGTGTGCACATGGTATGTTGCATATCTTATTGTATTAAACCTGGTATCAACAATTTTTTATAAGATTGAAAGTTTGATTTTGGTGTCATATTCATAACGAACAAGCCTTGTTTATTGAAATGAAGTGTTTTAATCTGAGTTCATGTAAAATGAAACCTTTTACATGAACTTCGTAATTTAGGTAAAATGTAACGTATTCATTTACCGTAAATCACGTTAAAAAGATTTATTTTTATTTATTATTATTTTTTTACATGAACTTCGAGTAATTTAGGTAAAGTGTATTCACTTAATCACTTACCTCGCCTTATATTTGTTTGTGAGATAAAAAGTTAAGCTATTTGTTTTTGTTTAATAAGACTAAATGATCCAATAATTAGGTTTTATTATCCTTAATAGAAAGTAGCAATTGATTACTTTCATTTAGGCTTTTGAATCATTTCCTTGTGGGTCACATACTAATAGTTGTACTTATCTCTAGCTCTTTATGTTGTTTCTTTTTTGCTCACCATGCTTATGAAATTAACCCATTTAGATCCACTTTTCACGAAAGTAAAAAGCACAAGTGACCCACAAAAAATTGACACTCTTTCAATCCATTTAAAACCTCAATGTTTTTTATTTTGTTGATACAAAAATAGAATTATAAAGTAGACACGTATAAAGATTTGAACACATGATTGAATGCATGCAAGGTGTCCTTAGACCAGCCGGAATTGTTAGTCGAAAGAGTCGGTCGACCTCCAAAAAGACGTGTCCCACCCACTACAACCTTTCACTCGACGCGTTCTATAGCAAGAAAAAGGAGATGTCGGTCTATAAGACCAAGTCGCCCTTCTTGTTGTGTGTGAGTGTATGTATATTTAATTGTTTTTGTGGGGTATATTTGTGTTTAAGTAGGGTATGTTTTTGTAGTGATCGCGGTCGCCTTATTACACTAACTTTGTCATGAAGAAGTTTGTAGTGGCTTGGCCCTTATATAAAAGTGATGACCACGGTCTAATTATATGATCACAATTACACTTAACCTTATATTAAGTGCTAATAAACTTGATGTTAATGAAATATGATCACAATTACTCCTTTTGTTTTAATATTATTGTCCATTTTTTGTTTTTGGTTGTCACAAAAATATTGTTCACTACCAATAATATAAGTTGAAATTGTTTAAGCTTACCACATAGCTACCTATAATTAAATTATTACTTACATATTTAAATGACAACATTAATTAATTATTAAATGATAAAGTTGTCATTTTTTTTTGCTTTTGTAGAATTTAAAGTAACAAATGTATTTTTCTAAACTGTTATCTTTTTATTGTTGGACAATAATTTTGAAATGGGTGGAGTAATTAGTATGATATTATATGATGGAAACTATTTTTATTGTGATCATCGGTAATCTAGTATCCATTTATATACAAACAATTATGGATTACCAAAATGAAATGTTGATACTTAAAAGAGTTAAACACTTCATTAATCGCGTAATTATCGTGGTTCATAATGTTGGAATACATAATAGTATCCATTTATATACAAACAACTATACCCAAAGCAAATTTTGATACTTCAAGAGTTATAGACATACATAAAAAAGAACACACAAAAGTGTTCTTGTCTAAAAGATTTTCTTAATCTTGTCGTTATCATGGTTTATTATCTTAGACATGTAAGATCGAAAGATAGATTCTGCTAACAAATCTGCTTAGTTTTCAGGGCTTGACCGCAATACTAGTGATTAGTGAAGGTGCAAATGATGAAATTAAAGGTGATGAAAGTAAAGAAGAAGATGAAGTAAAATCTCCAAACAAAAATAATGCAAATATATAAACAAGTTGACAAGTAAAACCAAAATTGTAACACTATTGCCACATCGATGTCACATATATGTGTTAAAACCCCATCAAACGTCAACTGTAAATGACAAGCTGATCGACAATGTAACCACTAACTAATGAGCAGGTTATCACTTATCCAAAAAAAACTAAATCATTGAAGTTGCATAGTTTTGTAATAGTAATTTTTAACATATAGTGATTTTTGGAGTTTATGACTAATGAGCAGGTTATCACTTATCCAAAAAAAACTAAATCATTTGAAGTTGCATAGTTTTGTAATAGTAATTTTTAACATATAGTGATTTTTGGAGTTTATGACAATTATTGCTACACTTAAGAGTTACTTTTATCCTTAACGTTTATTAAAAAAATGGTATGTCGAATTCAAAGATAAACTATAACTATATCTCACAAATCGACAACCTTTAGCTTAGCAGTGCCAGTATGTGAGTGATCCATCAAATAATATATTGTGAGTTTAAGTTCCATTGAACACATATGTAAAATAGTATTTGTCAGATAAGTGTTGTAGGTTGTAAAATTTTGCCGTTCGCAAGAAAAATATATTACACTACTAAACATGCAACTAAACATATTTTGTAATAGTTAAATAACTAAACATGCAACTAAATTTAAAAGAATATTCTCTTTTTAAATAATGATATTTCAAACTCATATGCATCAACAACTATTTGACACCTAGAAAGGTTACCAACCCATCTCATTTTCATTGTCCACTTAGTTTTATGTACACCCTCTTCTTTCCATTTTCATGTAATCAAACCACTCTTCAATGTCTTCTATCTCCTTAAAACAACACCATAACAACATGCACTCTTCACAACAGAAAATGGATCAAACAAAAGCAACCCATAATCAAGATTTGAACTTCATGGCCACTGAGTTAAGACTTGGCTTGCCTGGCTCTGAGTCACCAGAAAGAACCACCATGAAGACTATGGTGGCAGGAGCCAAAAGGGGTTTCTTAGAAGTTGATTTTGTCAAAAATGGCGAGTTTTTTAGTGAAAAGAAGAACCATGATTCATCTAAGCAACCAAGTGATCAAGATTCTGTTGCTGCTTCAAAGTAAGAATTTCTTTTATAAAAAAAAAGTTTGTTAGTTTATAATTGTCAAAATAAGGTGTAGCTATATATGGTTGTAGACTTGTAGTAGTGACATGTTTGAAAAAAAGAGTACATATTTTGGAGCTTACAAGATTAGAAAATTATCACAAACTGTTTTTATACAAACACTTGCAAGTTACATGTATATAAAAAAACATAATTAGCTAGCAATCCCAACAAATAGTTATTGTTTAGACAATAAAGTGACAACATATGAAAACATATTTTTAGAGTTAATTAATATTAATCATATTTATAGGCTTTTATATACATATTTTGATAATTTATGCTAGCTCTAGATGTAGTATAAGAGTTTAGAAACCTAGCTAATTTAAAACCACAATTATTTAAAAAATAAATAAAAAAAATATCATATTAGTTAGGAAGTTTTTTTTCAACTCTTTCTTAATTTTACTTTAATTTTATTTAATTTTATTGTAATTTCTTAAATAACCATAAGAGGGTGAGTACTTAATAGTAAAATTTTGATTTCCTTAGTAACCAAACTGATTTTGGTTAGCTTATTGCTTGATTTTTTATTATTTTATTATTTTTTATTTTTAAAATTTTAATAATCTAAATGAATCTTTGTAATTCAAACTATTTGTATTAATCACAAACTTATTTGGATCCAAAATTTCAAACTATTTGTATTAATTACAAGCTTATTTGGATCCAAAAGTTGCAAGTCAAAGTGCTATTAAATGGTGAATATTCTATTTAAATGCTCCTGATTTGTAACTTTTATACAACTTTTTTTTTTTTATAGTATATCTTGTACTTATGTAGTTTTTGATGAGTTGGATATTTTTCTGAAAGAATTACCATATTTGGATCAATGTTATTATGTTAATATGTATAAGTAGCAATATTTGACTTTTGAAGTCAAAGTACTACTTTTGACTTTTACATTGTTGACACTTGAAATGTCAAGACATAAGATTTATTACTATATTATTGGAGTGGGAGAAAGATTTTTGAAACATTGTTTGGATCAGGGCACAAGTGGTGGGATGGCCTCCAATTCGATCATTCCGCAAGAATTCCATGGCTGCAAAACACACGAAAAATGAGGATGACCCGAAAGAGGAGACTGGGTCGAATTGTGTTTATGTGAAGGTTAGCATGGATGGAGCTCCGTATCTGAGGAAAGTTGATCTCAAGATGTACTCAAGCTACTCGGATCTTTCGTCGGCTTTAGAAAAGATGTTTAGTAGCTTCACACTTGGTAACTTTCTTTCGTAACTAGAAGCGTTTTTCACCATAATAGGGGATGTTTTAGATGTGCAGTTTCAAAATGTGGTACTCATTTCTTGTGGATATTATCAAGTTTTATAATGGTGGTCTTTTCAGGTCAATACGGTGCTAATGGAGTTCCTGCAAGGAAAGGGTTGAGTGAAAGCCCGTTGATGGATCTTCTCAACGGTTCTGAATATGTACTAACGTATGAAGACAAAGATGGTGACTTGATGCTTGTTGGCGATGTTCCATGGGAGTAAGTTTCATATTTCCTCTCCTTAAAACTGCCAACTTAATCGAAACAAAGAAATAACTTTGACTTTTCTTGTCAAACTTATCGTCTGTTGCTTTATACTCAAAACTGATGATATCATATTCCTATGTATCAAGAACATAGTTATGTCTCATTGACATTAGTTATTATAATGTTGAAGATCGTCTGATAATATTCATTTTGAAGACGCACTTTTATATCTTTTATGTGTCGTTGAGATTCGATGTTCTTGATTGTACAGCATGTTCACTGGCTCTTGTAAGAGGATGAGGATCATGAAGAGTTCAGACGCAATTGGCTTAGGTAAATCTTGAATACAATTAAAATTCAAACTGTATTCCAACATCTTGATTGTTTAAACAAGTATCACAATCTGCGAAACTAACCTTTTTCTATTTTAAACAAGAATCAAGAGCCCCATAATATATGTGCTAATTCTAGCTTTCCATTATTGACCATATGTTCGTGTAACTAATGTTCCTGTTGTTGTTTGATGTCTCATTTTGTAGCCCCCCGAGCCATGGAGAAACGCAAAGGCCACAACTAGGCTTTGCACTATCATGCACGAGTAGTAAACAGATTAGCCAACAGTTCCTATAGTTACTTTATGATTCTTGTGAAGTAGTTGCGTTCATTTTATTTCATTTTGCGAGTCCCATGTGTAAGCTTATGGGGAGATAAACATATATATAAAGATAAACGTGTATTGTCGTAGATGCGTACTAAATGTAACTTGGTGCTTGTTTTTGTGTATATACGTCTTTTTTATCGTACATTGACATGCTAAATATCATTGTGCTCTAGTCTTTTGGTATGTAATACACAAGTTATAGACATAATTGTACTTTGCTAAAAATAGTTTTGTACTAATATGAGTTTTAAATCAAATCCAAATAAGATTTGCAAATCATTAGCAGCAAAATGTAACAAACCAAACAATTAGTGTGCGGATTTCCGTTATTTTTGGACCAACATTGTATCTATTAAATGACACAAGATTATTACTGTCATCTGAAAAAATGGCTCAACAATCCTCCATATCCCTCATCCACCTCCTCATTCTATTTCTTGCCTTTTCAATCGTCACCGCGGGCCAGAAAAAGGGCAATGGGGGAGGCCGCAAATCCGGTAAGGGCCATACCTCGGGTGGCAATAAAAAGGGCAAAAATGACAAGAAAGATGGCAATATTGTAATGGCGACAGGTCCAGCAATCCCAGCAGCCGGAAATGGAAATGATATAGAGACCAATTTTAGAGGTTCATGGGCCATTGATAACCCGAATGTAGGTGTTGCGGCTATGCAATTCCAACTAATGCCTAATAACAAGGCGGTTTGGTTTGATACGACGTCGCTTGGCCCGTCTGCTAGGGAACTAGGCCCGCCTGGTAACTGCCCGAAAGCCCCTGAGATGAACTTTAAGCCCGACTGCTTTGCACATGCCATTGCATACGATGTTGAGACGGGACAAAGTCGGACCATTTATGTGGGTGAACTTTTACGAACTTAAGAATTGAACTTGTTCCAATTATTGTATGTAGAAATAACGTGTCATGTATATATGTTTGTGGCAGATGGACGGAGAACCATGGTGCTCGTCGGGAAACTTATGGCCGAATGGAGACTTGGTTGCTACCGGTGGTACTAGAGGCGGTGTAAGATCTGTTAGACTGTTATCGATGGCTGACCCAAATGCTAACTTTGTCGAGAAGAAAAATGTTCTTGCTGATAAAAGATGGTATGTATTAGTACCCTCTCTCTCTCTCTCTCTTCTTCTTTTTTTTTTTTTTTTTTTTTTTTTTTTTTTTTGTGGATGACTTCAAAAGTTTAAAGTAAGTTGCACAAATGAATAAACTTATTGCAGGTATTCATCTAACCAAGTTCTAGAAGACGGAAGTTCAATTATAGTCGGAGGCCGAAACTCCTTCAGCTACGAAATCATACCACCAAACAAAATGGAGTTCGTACCAAAGAAATTCAACCTCAAATTTCTCCAAGAAACAACTGTCCCGAAAAAACCAGGACCCGGTATGTACATTGAAAACAACCTCTACCCTTTCCTATTCCTTCTACCCGATGGCAACATTTTCCTCTTTGCCAACGACCGTGGCATCATTTTCCACCCGCACACTGGCGCCATTGTCCGTCAGTTCCCGAAACTTCCTGGTGGGGCCCGCAACTACCCGCCTTCTGGTATGGCCGCACTCTTTCCATTAACTGTAGTCCCCGAAAACATCCATGCAGAAGTCGTGATTTGTGGTGGGAACACACAAGAATCTTACCCTTCAGTCGATAGTAAGCATACTAAAGACACAGTATTTCTGCCTGCGTTAAAGGATTGTCACAGAATCGTGTTATCTAAGCATGATTCGACATGGGAAAAAGAACAAGATATGCCATCGGGCCGGTGTATGGGTGACCTACTGACCTTTTACACCTTCCTACTGGTGATCTATTAATGATTAATGGTGCACAAAAGGGTGTTGCAGGTTGGGAAAACGCGATCGACCCAAATTTCACCCCCGTGTTATATCAACCGAATAAACCAATGGGTCAAAGATTTAAGGAAATGGTACCAACAAAAATAGCCCGAATGTACCATTCAGTAGCTGCATTGATACCAGATGGAAAAATATTGGTTGCAGGAAGCAACCCACACGCGAAATACACCTACGATGTTGACTACCTGACTGAGCTTCGGGTTGAGAAATTTTCACCACATTATCTTGACCCGGGTCTTAACAAGTTCCGACCCGTGATCGTACCAGAAAAGACAGATAAGATGTTTAAGTATGGGAAAGAATTTAGGATTGGAGTTAACTTCAGCAGTGGTCAAGCAACCCCTCAAGATGTGAAGGTGACAATGATTTATCCACCATTTACGACTCACGGATTTTCTATGAATCAACGGTCGGTGATTTTGCCGCTCAAGGCAGTGACAAACGATTTGATCACTGCTGTGGCGCCACCATCAGGAAAGATCGCTCCTCCTGGGTACTATATGTTATTTGTGAATTACCGAGGGGTTCCTTCCAAGGGTGTTTGGGTCCACATTGATTAAGAGATGTAGGTTTTTTTTCTGGTATGTACTTATTTAAACAGAGTAGGATACAAATGTAATGAATAGATTTTTTTCTACAATTATGCAAGTATGAGATGTGATATTGTTATCAAAGGTTCTGTATAATCTTTAGACAAGAAACATTAATAGAGAATACTGACCGAGATTATTGCAGTGTATTATTACACTCAGTAATTTATTTAGTTAATTACGCAGAATAACACCAAACTTCAACTTCTATAATTTAGCAATATACAGAAACGGCGTTGTGCTTTCAACTTTACTAATCTTAAGTTCTTAACAATAAAAGATACTTTTTGAAAGAAAAACTGAACCAAGTTTATGCAATAACAACTTGTGGAAACTAGAAGCTGCAAAATGGATAAAAAACCAGATATTATACAAAATTTTCTACGAACCATGTTGATTCACAATTCATCCTTTACAAAATTATCAAGGGTTTCCTACAGACCTCAAAAATGGTTAAACCCGAAAGCCATAGCTACTCACTTCCATAAAGCTAGAATAGGCCGATTAAATCCAGTTTTGCTTCCAGATAAACTTGCACTTATATTCTCGATTTTCCTGAAACCAATCTGCAATCAAGAATGAGATCAAGCATGTTATTCTCAACATTATTTGGTTCACTAATCACTAGGTGTCTAGGTCTTCTATATTCACCATATCTAGGATTAGTTGAAGGGGTGTTTGGATGTATCCATAAAGAAGCTATTATGACTTAAAATCGACTGGTATATACATTACCTGAATTTAATTATTTTAAATCCTAATATTCATTTTAAAAAGCATATCCAAACACCACTAAAAATGATGAACCTTAATGATAATGTCCTATAAGAAAGAAGTGTGAACCTTGTCGAGAAGGATCTCCTGAAATTGATTTGGGAAAATCTCAAAATTCTTAAAGTTAGTTGATGCCACCTGTAACAAAAGATAGATTAAGTTAGCAAGATGTTACACACCTTGAAAATACGTATTTTTTAGATGCATACACATAATGAAAAACTGTAAAAGAAGATTTAGAATCCAATTGAATTTACCTCTGACACTTGACGGTTACTAATATATGACTTCCACGGCTGAGGTTCCAGAATAAAAACTCCACCCTGTTCGGATTTATGTGTGTTATTTAAAAAAATAATAACTTTATGGCAAGATGAGTTAAAGGGTCATTGCATAACACTTACGGGTTTAAGAAGCCGCCAAACTTTTGAAAAGAGTGTTATTAAGCCCTCATCGCCCCAGTTCAGATGGATCCATTTTGAAACACTTAAGCTGCAGATAGAAAACAAAAGCATTCAACGCATGAAGGTCGCAACAAGCCAGAATACAAATTAGAAATATAATTTTCGACCATTTATATTGTTTATGTAAAAATTTAGATTACTACTGTAACTGTATTGTTTCATATGCGTAATTAGCAAATGAATAATTTATATGCGCAGACAAAAGTGGTTGTCAACCCAACCCGACTCACATTGAATTACTTATTTTAAGCCGAACCTGTTTTGAACCGTCACCCAACCCATACATATACACACTAATGTCACTATTTGGACCAAAATGGGAGCCTATAGCCCTATATGTGCTTAAATGATAGAAAAAAGAGTATACTTACCAAAGAATGGTATCATAAACTTTATCACCGGGTGAGGACAAACCCTGAACAAAATTATCTTTCCGGAAAGAGACGATGTCAAACAGATGTGAATCAGGAGATTCTGAAATTTCACTAGTTGTTTCTTCTGGTGAATTGGTTATACCGTTAATTTTACCATCTTTTGACTTCTTAGTTGCAGGGCGGTTCTTAAGCTCACTCCTTTTCACAATATTTCTAAGATTCCAATGAGCATCTTCAATTCGAGCTGAAACATGAAGAATTATAAGTATTTCTTTAATCAACAATACAATCAATTAGTAACTTAGAAAACTCACCAGAATCAATGTCAATTCCAAGGATTTTCTGGCAACCGAACTTTTTTGCTGCAAACAAAAAAAAGGTTCAGATTCAGATAAAATTGTGCGACAAAATTCCAACGTACTATTTCATTTGTCGTGTTTTAGTCATTCTACATTTTTTGCAAATCCTAGACACTGAAAGATAGTTTTGTGCCCCGTATGGGACATTCGTAATGTGCAATTTTGTTTATTTTGACACTAAATGTAAATTTGAACACTTTGTGCGCATAAGTTTATCATTTCTACTTAAAAATCATCATTTCTGAAAGTGTTTTTTAAGGTCCTTAGGTTACCAAATGACGCAAACAGGATACGAATGAAAATTACTTAGTAAAACGTTTTGTTCAGCTACTGAATTCTAACGACACGATCATCTAACAGAAGGCACACTAGAGATTACCAAGTGTAATGGTTATCAATCCACTATTGCAGCCGATATCAAGACAATTTTTCCATTCAAACCATTCCTTCCTCATAACCTTTATTCTAGGATCTTCCTCCAAACCTTGATCAATCTGAAACATAAAACGGAAAGTTATATGTAGGTTAAAACAAAATCAATAAACTTAAAAGACAATCTGAGGATATTAGTCTTAAAAAGCACACATCCAAACACTATTCAAGCTTCAAACAATCAGAATCCGTTTTATTGCAACTACTCCTAAGCTAATTATTTAACGCCTAAACAATCAAAATCAGTTTCACAATAGCAACTCACAAACTGGAAAACTGATATCTTCACCTAAAAACGCTAAAACATATAAACGCTCATCACTCCCTTGCAGCCGCACCATTTACCGACCAACATTTAACCAGTATAAATTTCACATACTCACCTTTAACTTGCACCACCAATGGTGTTTAAATTATCTAACTTTATGAGCTTGTCGGCTTATTGAAATGTGTCATAAGCTGAAAAAGGTGAGCTTATCAGGTATTTCCAATTTCAATAAGCCGATAAGCCCATAAAGTTAGATAATCCAAACATCATTGGTGGCACAAGTTATAGGCGAGTATCTGAATTTATACTTGGTTAAAATGCTGGTCAGTTACAAGCTTTTCGGAGCGTTTAACCCTTAGAATATAATGATGTTTAAAATTATCTAACTTTATGAACTTATCGGCTTATTGAAATGTGGGAAAAGCCGATAAGCTCACATTTTTCAGCTTATGACCTTGAGAGCATATGGCTTCTGCCATATACTCAAGTTTATAAACTCATAAGCTGAAAAGGCCGAGCTTATCGGGTTTTTTTCACATTTCAATAAGCCGATAAGCCCATAAAGTTAGATAATCCAAACATCATTGGTAGCGCAAGTTAAAGGCGAGTATGTGAATTCATACTTGATTAAATGTTGGTCGGTTAAATTGTTTAAATTATCTAACTTTATGGGCTTATCGCCTTATGGAAATGTGGAAAAACCCGATAAGCTCACCTTTTTCAGCTTATGCCCTTGAGAGCATATGGCTTCTGCCATATACTCAAGTTTATAAACTCATAAGCTAAAAAAAGTGAGCTTATCGGGTTTTTCCACATTTCAATAAGCCGATGAGCTCATAAAGTTAGATGCTAGTCAGTTACAAGCTTTTTGGAGTGTTTAACTCTTAGAATATAATGATGTTCAAAATTATCTAACTTTATGAGCTTATCGGCTTATAGAAATGTGGGAAAACCCGATAAGCTCACTTTTTTTAGCTTATGACCTTTAGAGCATATGGCTTTCGCCATATACTCAAGTTTATAATCTCATAAGCTGAAAATGTAAGCTTATCGGGTTTTTCCACATTTCAATAAGGCGATAAGTTCATAAAGTTAGATAATTTAAACATTATTATATATTAAGTAGTAGAGCAAAATAAGTAAAAAAATAAAGAAAGTTAAATAAAGAAAAAGGGTTATTACACGATAACCGTAATAGTTTCTGTAGTTGCCAAAAATGGCAATTTCTTTAGGCTTTTTACGCTTGTTGTTGTTGTTGTTGTTGTTTTTGGTGTGATTTTCGTCTTCCATCTTTTTGTTTTGTTGTTTTGGTTTGTTTGGTTTTAGGGTTTATGGGAGGAGGAAGAAAGAGGGTTTTTGTGTTTTGGTGGTTAATTGAGAATTGGGGGAACAAGGAAACTTAAATTAAAGTGGTTTATAGAGGCCGATTACTGTACCTTTTTTTTTTTTTTTTTTTTTTTTTTTAACCTAACACTAGAAGGCTTATTTCGGTAAAAAGTATGACCCGCCTTACATGGGAAGCATAATGGACCGTGGACCCGACCAATCGGATCGGACCAAACCTATTTCGGTCCGGTCTTCATACACACTTTACCTCATGTTCAGTTATCGGTCTCTTACATACAACCGTCTATTTTGCCTTTATCGTACCGGATCAACCCGGACTAGACCAAACACATTCGGTCCGGTCCTCGGTCCGTGGTTTTGGGCTAAATCGGTCTTGGTTCGGTCCTCGGTACCGGATCACCCTTACTGCCTTAGTCTTCACTCACCTTCAACTTCAGTATCATCTTAAGTTTTCATCTACATTTACCTTCCTTCACTCCCTCTTACTTTTTAATCACACTGGTCACACCACGCTTACCTTTCAATTGAATACCCATTTTAGGCAAATATACCTCACAAAATACCTTACACACACTCACAAACCAATTACCAAGTGGTGAGAAGCTCACCATTGTGAGCTGATTTTGGCTAAAGTCACGCACTACATAAACACCCTGTAGTGGTGCTCACTCGTGAGGTACACCCTCACCGTCTTTCATGCAAAGACATAGCGGCAGTCTAAATGCGAAAAAGAAATATGGAAGTTTTAGCTTATTTTTTCTAGAGTAAATTGCAAAACCATCCATGTGGTATGTCTAAATTGAAGGCGCAAGACTTACTTTTTCGAAAAAAACAAGTACCGTTCTTATGAAAAAGCTTTTGTGCGAATATTTGTCCAAATGTAAAATGACTGAAATACCCTTGCCTGTAGTGTTTTAATTTGAGGCATTTTAGTCATTTCACATTTGGGCAGGGACGATATCCACATCAAAGGTTTCCCACAGGGATGATATTTGCATTTTCGAGTTTCGACAAGGTAAGGACCAAGTCAGTAATGTGGACTTACCATAGGGATGGTTTTTGTAATTTGCTCACTAGAAGTAAATTGCAAAAACGTATGGTTTGGTCAAATTGTAAGCATGTTTTTTATAAATGCAACAGTGTAGACAAGGTCTTTATAAGAAACTTTAGTGTGCAATTATTGGGTTTAAAAGAATTGTCTATGCACTTTCAAAGTTTCACATAGATTAATTATAATTACACATCAAAGTTTGTTGCGGAGACTGCGTCTGCCATTTGGCCCAGGTTTTTGTGGCTTTCTCCCTCTTTAGTTTACGAGAACTTTAAAAGTAATTGTATTTTCTTGTGGGAAGTCAGAGTTATAAGTTGAAAAATGATTGTTACCTTAAGTTGAAAAGGTAAATTGTAATACCTTAGGCTAATTGCAAACCGGTCATGACAGTCGGGATACTACATATAAGTAGACTAACCATTTTGCTAGTGACGCCTTTTGGGGTGAAAGATGTGAGGTTGAGTGGCACCGTGCAAGCAAAACGGACAATATGACTATGTTGGTGGAGGCAATACAGAATTTCCAAATGAACATTAACGCTAATATGAATGAAGAATCTATAACGTCTCGCATACAGCAGATGTGACATAATATTTGCTAAATGGTTTTTGCTAATTAAGCAGTAAAGATCTTTTCTGCAGTTTAAAATGTTTAAACAAATATAATTACATTTTTTGTTTTTTATAATGGCGATTTCATTAAAAACAATTGCAAGAGGCTAGAGGAACAAACTTGCAATGAGTTCGTACAAGCTGTTTTCGGATCAATGATTCAATCGTTCCAGTGGGGTTGATTTTTTATTAAACCCCAACAGTGGGAAGACTTTAATTTCTTCCTCGAGCATGTCTTTTCTTGGAGGATTTAGAACAAAACTTGAGTAATCCGAGTAACCCGAGTGCCTAAAACGTGTACTAGTTGACGAATTCTAACTGGGTTAATAGTCTTCTATAGCATACTGTAATTGCTAAATGACACATTTTGCGGAGATCATGGTACCCACAAATGATGTGAAATTGTTTAAATTTACTCATTACACCCAACAAATGACAATAAATTTTAAATAATCGATACATAACGTGATTCCTTAACTCTACTGTGCTATTCTCTTTTTGCTTTGGTTGTTTCAGAACTAATTTCGCCAAAAAACATAATAATGGTCTATACATTATTAGCCATTCTACCAATATTTCGTTACAACCACTGTTCAATTATCTACAAAGTGAGGGGTTTCGCTACACTTTGACTGGTGAATCCTTCAACAACCATTTCTCAGTTCCTGATCGAATATGAAGCTTTACCAAAGAGACGGGTGTTGAACTCTGGGCTTGAACGAGTATAATCTCCACATCATCCTTCAAGTTCTTTCAGAAAATCGATGTTATCCACAAAGACCTGCAAAATATTGACAAGATATTATCATGGAAAAGGGATGGCAACTGCATGGGACGAGTACCGAGCCAAACTGGCTTCGGGTCAAATGGGTAAAATTTGTCTGAACTGAAACATATTGGGTTGGTTTTGCACAGAAACATTTTGACCCCAAGACTCAAGAGATTTTACAAGCAACCAATGAGCTAAATATGATTGCAAAAGATGAACAGCACTGATTTTAGTCACAAGGATTCCTCTAATTGCTGATTGTTGAGGCCTGAGGGTAAGTCAAACAAGAAATAACTTAAAAACTTCACTAAAACATAGTGGCGAGTCATACAGGACACTTTATCTCGACAAAGCAAGCATAGTCTTGGGCACTGGGTTTGGGCTTTACAATGTGTACTAACACTATTATTGATAACTAAGCATGCATTGCATAATTACAAAGTATCCTACTTCAAACTTCAAAGTCGATTCTTAATTAACAAAATGATTAGGGAAGCCCAACAAACGATACATGCAGACATAGATACATACAAGGAAACAAAAAGCAAAATTTTCAGCGAACAGATTGCACAAACAAAGTATATCAGCATGTGAGCTTACCGTTTTCCAACCATCAGGATCCAAACATGCTGTGATTTTGGTGCTGATACCAGGTAGGGGACCGGGTTCTCTGGTAACCTTTCCACCAAAAAGCTTAACTGCATCTGCAGTTTTATAGACGTCGTCTGTGCCTATTGCTATCTGTTATCAGGCATAAACATCCATTAGCCAATTTGGTCATTCAAAAACAATACTTCATGATATATGGCACAATAATGGCAAAATAAATCATCTTTATTCACCTGTGCATAAGCATTTCCTTTGTCATATTCTGTGACCCCGTAATTATAAGTCAACTCCAGTACAGCATTCTTATCTTCAGGACCGTAACCCATCATTGCTATGGTGTACTGCACAATTAATCAACTTTTTTCTTTGTATCACACGGGAATAGATAAATGGCACGGTCTCGTATAAGAAGACAATAATGTGTCAAATAGGACTATACAAACATAGAATTCCAAGATTCCAGTTATCAAAAAAAAAAAAAAAAAAAAAAAAAAAAAAAATGAAGCAAGAACACTAACAGAAGTATCAGACACCTTTGCCAACTTACCTTGTATTCAGGGTTATCTCTTCGGCGAAGGAGCTCCATACCAAAAGCCTAAAGTACATATAGGAATAGGATCCAAAAAAGTGATGTTAGCCCAAAACAAGATGTAGACCATGAATTGGGGTGAAAAAAGAGATTCAATGTGATCAGCAATATATTCTTATTTGCAAGCAAACCACACACCTTTTCATGGAAAGCAATGGAACGATCAAGATCTCCAACACGGAGCATTACTTGACAAAGTGGTTCAGGCGTGGGACCTCTTTCTATAAGTTCAAACTTGTAACCATCAGGATCTTCAATAAATGCAATAACTGACTTTCCACCTTTGACCGGACCAGGTTCCCTGGTTACAGTACCACCCTTAGCTTTTATGAGATCAACAGTCTTAGCAACCTGCAAAAACCCAAAATCTTATTAATACCGAGACTAATAAGGGGGTAATTGGATTTGTGATCTAGATATAATTATCAAATTATAACAACTTGATGTCACAATAACGTCTATCTAATATCTAGATAAACAGGTTGTGTTTCTTATTACCACTTCTTTTTACCTCACTTGAAATATTTACCACACTTATTTCATAAAAACACCTCTTTGTCCTAAAATATTCCTTTTTGTCATTGTATCTACTAGCTCCCTTATTAGAATCGTGAAAGACTAATATCTTATTGTCTACACTACCATCTACAATCCATTAATTACTGATGATCATATGATTCTGCTTATTCAATATGATCACTGTCAATACCTTTTTCACTTGAACATTAACCAGGTCTTTTAAACTACTACCAGAAAGATAATAAAGTTACATTTTTTTTTTAAACAAGGCACATGCTTATAGATTTGGCGAAGGCCAAATTAGAAACACAAAAACTTCACCCTTGTAAAAATAAGAATCACAAAAGACATGTGACAATATCCCACAGATTTCTGGACACTATAATTAGTACAAGTTAGATGGTAGTTTTGCATCTTGTTGAAGATTCAATTAAGAGCAGGGTAATTCACAGGCATATGCAGAGGCAAGAATATGCAAGAACCAAGAGAACTCAAATAGTAATTGTTTTACTCACATCATCAACCGCGATGCCAAAATGACCAAATGCTGTTCCAATGTCGTATTTGTCAACTCCATAATCTGACAACATGAAAGCAAACTAGTTAGAAGGAAAGTTTCGACATGTTAAAGTCAACGGCTACCACTAATGTTACTACCATCAAAGTTACCACATTTTCTTTCTTAGAGACAACTAGACAAGAGAATGAAATTTTGAAGAGACATCAGTCATCGCATACTTTTTCTGCGTAAGGAATTTTGGCGACTGGTGGTAACATTGATGGTAGCTATAGATTTAACATTGTTGAATACTAGTCTCAAGATGAATTACTGTATGTGAGTTCAATCACGAAGTGAGAATCTTCTGGTCCATATCCAAGAAACGCATTGGTGTATCTCTCCTCTGGTATGTCTCTCTTTCGCAATAGCTTCATCCCCAAGCACTCTGTGTAGAACCTGTACACATATTTCAATTCATATCCAAGTATTTACAAAAATTCAAGCGCTTTAAGTATTAAGAATCACAATCAGGTAAGAAAAAGTTACTTTATTGTCCTGTCCAAGTCGCCAACACGGTAAACAACATGAAGCATTCTTCTTTTGTCACTTTTAACCCACTCCAACGCAGTTTCCTGGGTGATTGTGGTACTTCCTTGAGCCATGCTTACGATTGTTCTAGCCGACTTATTGATTCCTTCCCGTCTAAATAACTTACAGGCTTTTAGACCAAAACGTTGTGACTGTGCTTCCACTGAACAAATTTATAAAGCGACGTCATAAGAGATCATTAACAGAGTATGAGACACAATGACACATCCTCACATGACATTCGATTAAAATAAGGCATAAGTTTAGATACAAACGCAGATAAAAGAGATGCATGTGATCGTGATCACATAATTTACTGCTTTGTTCGCCTGATCTAAGTCATATAATGGAAATCCTTCTAAAATTATGTTCGCCGTAATAAGACCAATATATAGTGATCCCTAGTCTCTATGGGAACGTCACAACTAATTCAGGGCAAAAAAGTTCAGTCAGCCTGACAAACCTCACTTTTTATACACATGTAATCAGCATAATGTCATGTAAATGCGTACAGGTACAGATATATAACTTATCTACATATCTAACTCTAGGCTATATCATGTTAGATTCAAGAGTTGCAGTTTTCGGGTGGTTAAGAGTATCTATCTAAATGAGGTCCATCGTATTCAATTCAATCAGTTGTACCCAAGCCAGTTGAGTGCTTCATAGATTTTGTGCTCACCCGGTGTATTAAGTTGTCATATCTTTCTGTTTCTTACTTTCTTTCTCGGTTTAATATACGGAGTATCTTTTAATCATTCGTTTTGTCTAATTACACTTGCTTAAATTCAAGCTTCTTTAGGCTTTTTTTTAAAGGCATTATACATATATGTGTATGTTAATAGTGCTAGCAAGAAGCTAGCAATTACAACATGAAACAACCAACTTAACCTAAACGTCCACCTCGCCCTAAACGACTAAAAACCAAACAATCATCCAGAATTACAACGAACTCAAACACCAACTCGACCTAAACGACCACCTCGACCCAAAATCATACAACCATATAGAAATTACAACCATAATAATTCAAAAAATCCAAAGAAGAAAACGTTGTCATCCAAAACCAACAAAACGCTTAACGACTTAAGGACAATCACCCGGTAGAAAGCATGAAAACGAGTGAAAAACCGACCATGACCCTCACAACTGATAGAAAGCTTCTTTAGGCTTTGTTTTCAAATTATCCTTAAGCTCAAGCTCTTGGCCTTATCAAAATTTACCAAAACGCAAATCAAATTCATCCCTACAACCACAATATCGCATAGATGCTCCAAAAGTCGTCACTTCTTAAGAACAAACTAACCTAACTGAATGCGCACATCAATTGTTCAAAATCGCATTTAAACCATCAATCTAAACCTAATTAAGCAAATTCCTTGACCGGTCAACTGGACGTTTGCAGTGGCGGAGTGATATCACCAACTCAACATCTTTTATGTTTGTTTCGGCTTATGGCTTATTTGGTTTTGGGATTATGTTTCATAACTTAAGGGGTGTTTGTTTTGACTTGTATAGCGGGCTTATGGCTTATTTGGTTTTCGGCTTATGTTTCACAAGTTCACTTTTTGTGGCTTATTTTGAAACTTTCCACACTTTTCGATGTTTATATAAGCTAAGCTTATATAAGCATAAGGGGGTGTTTGGGTTAGCTTATTTATCTGGCTTGTGGGCTAATTTGAATATGGAAAAGCCGATAAGCTCACTCTTTGGAGCTTATGACGTTATAATCTTCAGCTTATTGGCAAAGGCCAATAAGCTCAAGTTAATAAGCTCTAAAGAGTGGGCTTATGAGCTTTTTCCATGTTCAAATAAGCCCATAAGCCAGATAAACAAGCTAATCCAAACACCCCCTAAGCCACATAAGGTGAGCTTAGGAAACATAAGCCCGAAAGCCAAATAAGCCATAAGCCGGCTATATAAGCCGAAACAAACACCCGTATATTTTCAAACTTTTGGGAACCCGTAAAATTTTAAAGTGTAACAAAATATTAAATAATTGAGCTGATTATATCAATCAACAAATCTAAAAATTTATTAAAAAAAAAAAAAAAAAAAAAAAAAAAAAAACCGTTACCAGTGGAAGCAAAGTGAATCGAATGAAGCCGCGAAGAAGATGGCGATAAGTTAGCGACCAAACGAGATGTGGTTACGGCGGCGAAAGAAGGACGGATGGCTGACGTCATCGGTAATATCCGTACCATTATTGTTATTGGATTATTATCCCTTCACACACACTGGCTGTCTGTCTCAAGACAGGTGGATCGATTGATTGATTCCCCTAAAAGATGACGAGGTGTGTGTTTTTTTTATCGTTATTGAGACCACTGTTTGGCTGGGATAGGATCATAGGATTAAGATGGATGAAATGATAGCCCAATGTTTTTAGAATAATTCTTTTATTCGAATAATTCTTTTTTGCTATTTTTTTTTTTTTTTTTTTTTGAACGGGTTTGCAATTGTTAATTGTTCAGATAGCAGTGACATCGGCAATATGCTAACCTTAAACTCAGCTTGTACTTCTTCCTATTACGTTGAAGGGGTAAAAGTCTCGGGTAGGACTTGAACTTGAGACCTCCCCTAACCTAGGGCTGAGCATGGAAGGTTCAAAACCGAACCGGACCGACAAAACCGACCGAACCGACAAAAACCGAGCTGACCCGACAGCCCGTCGGTTCGCTTTTGGTTTAGGTTTTTTATGATTTTCGGTTTTGGTTCGGTTCGGTTCGGTTCGGTTCGGTTCGATTCAACCTAAAACCAACAAAAACACACATACACACACCTAAACCGAACCGAACCGACACAAAACCAAACCGAACTGACCATATTCGGTTCGGTTTCGGTTTCAGTTTAGGTTTTTCACACATTTCGGTTTGACGGTTCGTGTCGGATCGGGTCGGTTTTAGACCGATGCTCAGCCCTGTCCTAACCAAACCTCCCATACCCAAGCCCCTATGTAATACCTCAAATTCAAAAACAAGCAAAATGACCAAAATGCCCTCATGTTTTAAAATTCGTATTAACACTTAAATAATATCAAAGAAACCCTAGATATTTTGAATTTGGCAACATATGAACAAAATAAATTAAGTATGAATATAATTAGACTTTTATAAAAATAAAAATTAATTCTTGCACATAAATTATTTAGTCTATTATATAAGTATTTATATCTATATTTATATTAAGGAAATAAATCCTAAAAAAAATAGGAAACATGTATAAACTTTTAAACATAATGCAGCTAAGATAAGTATTATACCGTTTATATATATATATATATATATATATATATATAGGGAGGCTTTATTTTCAGAACCCTGTTAAGTGCGGGAACTGCGAGAACTCCAATTTTGCATTAGAAAACGGGCATGTTCATATAAAACATGTATGTTTTCTTACATACACATGCCTGCGTATTAAGGTGTATGTAAGAAAGCATGCATGTTTTATATAAACATGCATGTTTTCTAATGCATAATTGGAGTTCTCGCAGTTTCCGCATTTAACAGGGTTCGAAAAAGTAAAACCATTTTGCATTACTCTATTGCACTTAACAAGTTTTTATATAAACATGTATTATCTGTATTAAGGTGTATGTAAGAAAACATACATTTTTATATGAACATGCATGTTTTCTAATGCAAAATTGGAGTTCTCGCAGTTCCCGCACTTAACAGGGTTCTGAAAATAAAGATACACTATATATATATATATATATATATATATATATATATATATATATATATATATATATATATATATATATATATATATATATGTATGTATATATATTACATACATGTTTTATAATTCTAAAACCCCTAAACCAACTTTAAATAAAAGTCGATAAACCCTAAAAACCCTCACAAGTCGACTCTAACTTTCTGAGGTTCCCAAGTATTTTTCCTGGTCTTTTACAAGTCTAAAGAAGGTGAGAAAAAAATTTGTTTTAATTCTGGATCGATCGTGTGAGCTGGGGATATTTAATTGAGTCGGTTTTGTGCTAGAGAAAAGGAAAATTCGTGCTGCCTCATCTATACGTTCCATAATCTTTCTGGTATTTTTCTAACATCCTAAAAATCATATATGATCTGTAGTAAATTGTAGAATCAATTCATGCAAGCTAATATGATCATACCAAATTATATAAGATATTGAACTCTAAATCGAATTAAAATTAGGAAACAGCCATGCGAATTTTTGAGGTTTGTTTTATATTTTTCTCAGGTCATATAAACATCAGAAAAAATAAGCTTCATAATTTTCGAGACCTATAAACCATGTTTAGGAATTATTTTATAATCTGTTTATTTAAATAAAAAGAAAAGAAATAGAATTAGGGTTAGGGTTAGGGTTTTTGATATGGAATCTGGTCACTAATGTATTAATAAATGTTGGTAATGATTGGGTAACTTAGGGTTAGGGTTTGGTTGTTTTTAATTAAAACTGATTTGTTTTTAAATAGTAAAAGGTGTGTTTTGTAATTTTGTAAACATGTGGGTTATTTTTGTAAGATGTATTAGATCAGGGGCAAGTTGGGAAAAATATAATATGAGGGTGTCATGTGTTAAATTTGTAACTAAAAGGTTTAAGTAGTAAATTATGTAATTATATAATCCGAATTGTAATTAGTTAAAATTAAGGGGTTAAACATGTAAATTATGAAAGTTAAGGGCTGTTTTGTACATATATTAAATGGAAGGGTAACATGTGTAATTTTTGATAATTAAAGGGTATATGTGTAAATATGAATATTATAAGGATTAAATTGTAAGTTATTTAATTAAAATGTTTAATTTGTAAAATTATTAAAACCAAAGGGTTGGAATTGTAAATATGAAAAACTTATGGATTAAAGTTTGAAACATATGATATTTACATTAAAAACTTTACACTATAACATAAGTACACTTTAAACCCTAAAACTATATTAACAAGTTATTAAATATTTAATGTAAACCCTAAAACTAATATGGAATATGAAAAAGTAAATGATCGAATAAGATATTAATGAATAATACATTCTGTGTAGATTTCTGAAGAATAGTACTATTCCGTTATTTGATCTCTGTCAGCTTTGCTTTTGTTCGAGGTACGGATATTCTGACCTTACTCTTAAGGTTTCCTTCGTGATTACAACCTCTGTTATGAACTTTCTGTTTTGAAACCTCTGATTTGAACATTTGCTATGAACCTTCTGTTTTTGAACCTTTGACATGAAAACTTTGCTATTGAACTTTCTGATATGAAAATTATATATGTTTTGAACCTTTAATTATGAACCTTTTATTACATGAGCTTCACTAGACATGGGGGTTCCATGTCCGTGTTAGAGATGCACCTCTGACATGACTCTAGGGCAGTAGAGTGATGTTCTGCCACGTCCCTTGGTTTGGCTGCAAATGTATATGTTGGGAAGGGGCGTATGGATGCATCCTAGATCTGTTTCTGTTTCTGATATGATATGATTTGTCTGGTGAATGTGGCGCAATACACGTCCTTCACATTTCTGGGAGCTAGCTACTCCACCCATATGCGGACACCCCTCATTATTATATGATTATTTGAGAGGTCTCCCCTCTATATGTTTATGAAGATGTATGATTATGATTATGATAAGTTATCTGTTTCTGAGCTCATGGTATTATTATGGTTCTGACTCTGTTCGTACAGGAGACTATATGAATTCCTTACCTAACCTATACATTTTATTGCCGTATTATCCGTTATAACTAAATATGTTTTTCCCCAAAATATAGCATTTGTAATTTAGCATTTATTTTCAGTTTATTATTGTTATATCCGTTCACTGGGCTTTTTAAGCTCAGCCGCGTTTTTTTTCACCGCGGCAGGTATTCAAGCTAGCTTTGGGATGTTTTCTGGGATTGAGAGTAGAGTTGAATTGAAGATTCTTGACCATAGTTATTTGAAGTAAGTTATTTAAAACTTCCGCTTTTGATCTGTTCTGTTTCTTCTGATATAACACCATATTATTGTGACATCTTTACCCTTTTCGGGTTGGGGTGTTACACCCTAACTGACCTACCCTAGTTGGTTAATTCTTTTTGCAAATTTAGGTAAAAAAATTTGCATTTCCCTTTTTTGATTATTTTGTCGTTTAATTTATTGAACGAGTATCTGTGCATGGTAATATGATTTTATCGCGGCTCATAATTGTGATTGTGCTATTTTGGTTAGGTGTTTCGTATAATATTTATACATACAGCGTAAAAAAAACTATAAATTATTGTAATATATAATGATTTTAATTAAAAGAACAATTTTAATACTTCTGTAACACCCCCAATTCATGATGCAGCGGAATTCAACTTGGGTGTTACACGACGGCACAACAATCATAATAATAGAAAACGATCTCTAACCGAGTCGTATTAAAAAGATTTATCATTCAAATTATATAAATATCAGAGGTTACAAAATGAGGTCCCAATTGGTTCCATGTTTACAAATCACATTAAATGAGTTTTCGAATGATAATAAAATTTATAGCCCTCTTGAGTATCCGTGCCCTTCCGTGCCATCCTTGATCGTCATGAACCTGAAATACATGCTTGAGAGGTCAACACAAAGGTTGAGTGATATTCATAGAGTTTGTTTAATGTTTGAACACAATATGTTGGTAGTGTGAGCTATAGACTCACACCAATGTTTGGAAAAACAAAACAGGTATTATAACACTAAGCTTATGACACCAAAACGTTAACGGGTACCAATATCAATCGGCGGAGTTATCCCGATAGGTACTTTGCCGTCATACCTATGTTTCAAATATTAATGCATTTGTTTGAACTTAGTCAATACAAATGGGATTCGTCAATCCCAATAGGTCTATTCACAATATTCGCGCTCACTATTTCTAGTGATTAAATGGTTCATAATAAGGGATCTCGGTTTGGCCAGGATGGTACTTAGTGATAATAAAACAATTAGGCAAGCATACAATTTAAAAACATTGTGCTCGGTTAAAAAGTAGCATGTATTCCCCCCAAGGGTTTGTAAAACATTGAAGTAATGTAAAGTGGGGCTATGAACTCACCTTAAGTAAGATAGCAAGTAATGAAGGTAATGGTTGGATCGTGAAGGTTTCTACGAGCAACCTATAATAGAATGTTGCGACTTAGGATTTGAGTAATGAATATGAAGTAGTGCCTATATATATATATATATATATATATATATATATATATATATATATATATATATATATATATATATATATATATATATATATATATATATATATATATATATATATATATATATATATCTTGCATTTTAGTCCATGATGTGGTATGATGTATAATGTAAGTCTTTGAAAGAAAAGATTCATGAAACATGTATGTTTTATATATCGTTTACTACCGTTCGGGCTGACATAATTCAGAAGTCATGTTAGTAAGCGTTCGAGGAGCCAGGACACTTTAATTCGTAAATCCACAACTTAACTCGACGGCTTACATAATGAACTCCTCACATGAGGCTCCCTACTATTGTAGTAGTTCATAAAATATATAGATATAAGTTTTGATCCGAAAAGTTACATGTCCGATATTTGAATAAACTTAGGAAAGTTTATTTTTACATGAAGATTGTTATTAGGGGAAGTTTCATAAGTCTTGTATGACCATTTTTCTTTGTAATATCTCATGGTTCCTTTAAGTGAAGTAGATCCAAATTGCTTGTTCAAGTTTTCGTCAACTCCTTGTTTCATGTTTACGCCTAAGTAAGCTTACATGGTCATTTCGTCATGGCCTTTCCATGACCTTTGGTCATTGTTCCATGGTCTTGAGACTCAACCTTGGCTCTAGCCATGGTTGTGGTCTTGATTCTAGGTCATAAGACCCCTTTGGTCTTTATAAACCATAACCTATATATAATGACTTTGGTCTAAAAATGGGCTGTTAAGAATTTGAAGAAATTATCACTCGGAAAGCGTTTTCAGGGCTCGAGCTTCTTAGCTCCTGAACGAAAACGTCGTTCCAGACAACTTTCGTTTTTTAAATTTTTGATGAATCGGACCAGAAGGGTGACTTTCAACATGGCAGAATGCAAAAACAGTAGGTATCGGCAGTTTCGGCGTTTTGGTTTTGCTAACTTCAAATGGTCATAACTTTTGACTCGTATACTCGTTTTAGGTGGTTCAAATTGCTATGGTTTCCTTGTTAAGTCCTCTACTGTAATATGTAATGATCCAATATCATAATTTTACCATTTTGATCAGGTCTTACCAAGAAAGTCACTAGTTTACTTGTTTTAATAACTTATCTTGTCAATCAATTACAACAACTTGTTTTACTCACTTTTATACATCATGGACATGAAAACAAGACATAATATAGCATGAATAATATGTAAATAACATGAACATGATTATTCAACAAGAAGCATGTTAGGGTTTGGCTTACAACTTTTGGCTTTCAAAGATGAAAGGAAGTTAACATGTAAGGATAGGACTTTGATAGACTTTAACTTCAACCCACTTCACTTCATGCAATCTTTCTACTCTTGTAATCTTGAAAGAGAGATGATGAAAGTTGAGGTGAATTGAGTGGATTCAAACTCAAGAGAAATCACCAAAGTATATGAGGTTTGGAAGTGTTTTGATAACCTAAAACCAAACTAGGGTTTCTATCTTGAACTTGCTCTTGAACTTTGCTTGAAATTAGAAGAAATAAAGCTAAGTGTGGAGTGGTTTGGTGTGTGGTGATGGACGGCACAAAGAGGGAGGGGGGTATTTATATGCTCATGAGGAGGTTACTTATCAAGACTTGTCAACACTTTCATGACAAGTTAAACACATGTAAACATCTCAAGACATTTTGTACAAGATCAAGCCACATTAAGGTGTGACTCCCCCCCCCCCTATTGGCGGTTCCATAAGGTCTAGGGGGTGAGGTGTGCCTTGCTTGATATTATCCAAGATATTGGATGAGTTTTGACTCCGGGAAAAGCCAATCGTAAATGATTAAGCCTCAAAACGTAAAACCGGGTGTCGTAAAAATATGGAATTTGAAAGTATTGTTAAACATGTCCATATGTTCCATAATAAAATATAAAATGAGTGGTAGGTTCCATTTGGGTGGTAAAACCCTGCTAAAACTGGAAACACGGGTCTAAAACGCTTAATACGTAAAATGTACGAATATTGCGTAAAATTGAGAAAAGTAAAATGTTACTTTTCTAATAGGATATAAATGATTTAAAATGACTTATAATATCTAGACTAGGCTCAGTCTAGTGTCGGTTGGTATTAAATGTCTTTTAGACATAAAACTGTAAGCCTAAAAATCAAGGAATGACTTATAAAATCAAGGAATGACTTATAAAATCAAGGAATGATTTTTGGTCAAAGGAGGAGGGAAAAATATGTTGACTTATTCTAATAAGTTGAAAACTCAAATCATCTTAGAAACGCGGTGCAGGTATAGGCTAAGGTTACGGCTGAGTAAAAACGCTTAAAACTGAAAATTCCAGTTTTTCACGGCCGAGGTTTATTTTGGTTATGTTTTTCACAGTCATGATTTATTCTCAAATAAATCATGAGTGTATCAAACATTTTTCTAATGCGGGGTCACTTAACGCGGTCGAGTTTCGTTGTGCGTAGAATTTTTGAATGACGTTTTACCCTAAAACGTGTAATTCCGTGTAATTCCTTAATAACTTTCACGAAAATAACCTGACGAGTGTCAAACATTTAATTTACCATGGAAATGATTTATCACTCGAGGCCAAGAAATAAAAATCAAGTTTCGAGGAAATTTCGGGGAAAATGAATAGTAAAAGTGAATAGTAAAAGTGAATAGTAAATTTCCCGGGAATAGTAATTAACCTGAAATTTTGAATTGTTACAGTCTCCACCCCATATGAGAGCTCCGTCCCGGAGATCAATTTGCGTTGGGAGTAGAAGCTTCGTTGGTAAAAAGATGTGGGTATTTCTTACGTATCTGGTCCTCTCGTTCCCATGTGTATTCAGGACCACGTCGTGAGTTCCAACGAACTTTGACAATTAGAATACGGCTTTGCTTGAGTTGTTTGACCTCTTGGTCCATGATTTCTACGGGTTCCTCAATAAATTTAAGATCGTCATTGAGTTGAATTTCATCGAGTGGAATCACGAGTGATTCATCTGACAAGCATTTCTTTAGGTTAGATACATGAAAAGTGGGGTGTACACTACTGAGTTCTGATGGAAGCTCAAGTCTGTACGCCACAGGGCCAACCCTGGCTAGGATTTTGAATGGTCCGATGTATCTTGGGTTTAGTTTTCCTCGTTTACCGAATCGTATCAAGCCTTTCCAAGGCGATACCTTTAGCATAATCCTATCTCCGACTTGGAATTCTAGGGGTCTGCGTCGTGTGTCGGCATAACTTTTCTGTCGATCTCTTCGGTTTGTAGTCGACTTCTGATTTGTACAATCTTATCCGTTGTTTCTCGTATGACTTCTGGTCCAGTGAGTTGAACTTCCCCCACTTCAGCCTAACAAGGAGGTGAACGACACTTTCGACCGTAAAGTGCTTCAAATGGAGCTGCTCTAATACTTGTATGATAGCTGTTGTTGTAGGAAAATTTGACTAATGGTAGATGAGTATCCCATCCTTTTCCAAAGTCTATTATACAAGCTCGAAGCATGTCTTCAAGTGTTTGAATGTTTCGTTCACTCTGACCATCGGTCTGAGGATGATACGTTGTACTCATGCCTAGATTTGTTCCAAAGGCGTCCTGGAGTGACTGCCAGAAATTGGAAGTAAATCTACCATCTCGGTCCGATATGATGGATATCGGTGTAACATATCTTGAGACTATTTCTTTGACGTACAGTCGAGTTAGTTGTTCCATTTTGTAAGTCTCTTTGGTATAAAGTGTGCGGATTTTGTGAGACGATCAACTATGACCCAGATGGAGTCATAACCGCTTGATGTCTTTGGGAGCTTGGTAATGAAGTCCATAGTAACTCTTTCCCATTTCCACATAGGAATCTCTGGCTATTGCAATGGACCGGATGGTTTTTGATGTTCGGCTTTTACATTGGAGCATGTAAGACATTTGCTAACGTATGTTGCAATATCGGCTTTCATGTTTGGCCACTAATAGAGTAGTTTAAGATCATGATACATCTTATCAGATCTTGGATGTATGGAGTATTTGGACTTGTGAGGTTCATGCATGATCAAGTCTCGTAGGCCACCATAAAGTGGTACCCAACTTCGACCTTGGAAGCATAAAGTTCCATCTGAACGGGTTTCGAATTTCTTCTGTATCATGCCATCCAACTTTTCCTTTTGGATATCTTCTTGTTTCACCGCCTCAGCTTGAGCGTGAAGGATTTGAGCAGGAAAGTTTGAATTTATGGTTAAAACTAAGGCTCGGACTCGTAGTGGTTTAACCCGTTCCTTCCGGCTCAGGGTATGGCGTAGGATGAGGTTTACTTTTATGTGGGAAAGGTAGAGTAAGAGTGATTAATTGTCGTACTCTATCGGATGAATACTTCATGAATTTCACACGAAATTTGTCTTAAGATTATAAGTGAGAAGTTCGTTTCTAAGAAAACATACAGGTGACTGCTCCCAGCATAACATGATCCCTCCTGAATTAGACATAGGTGACCAGGCTATGTATAATTTAGGACCGATAATGTGATGTTCGGTTTAGTTACGTAGTATTGTGTTTCTTAAAAGTTTTAGATGGTATTCAATCTTGTAAAGCTGATGAGGGTGCTTGTGGTGTAACTAAGGATGATTTGAGCTTTAAAAGTGCATCAAGATCAGTTAATGAGTTTGTGGTTGCAATGGTTTGTGAGTATAATGATGATGAAAATACGAACGAGGCTCGAGTCCTTCATTTTGGTTTGATGAATTTTAGCGATTCGAGATGAAGCTGGTTAAAGAAGACATGATATCAATTTATAGGGTGGTATCAACGAAGTAATTTTTCTAAGATGGTGTTAGAATATCTTGGAGTAAAATGATGTGAAACAATAAAGTGGTAACAAATTAGCTTGAAGTAAAATTTGTTGAATGGTTTATAAGATAACTGGGTAAATCTTATAGAATGGTAATAATCTACTAAACAATCAAATTGGTTTGGAGATAGAAAGTACAATAGATGAGAATTATCACAAAGAGTTGTTTATTGAACAGTAAATATTCTTAAGTCATAAAACTCCCATTACTAGGGATGACATACACGTAGTACAACATAGTGCATAAATAAATATGACTGCTAAGTTCTAAACTTCATTGTTCTGCAGTGTTGTTGAGATTCTGATAAGCTCCTTCTCCTCTTATCATATATGCTTTCCCTTGGATGTCTTCAACTTGTTGGCCTTGGCTTTTGGGGACATCCGTTCCTGTAATGTCCACTTTCTCCACACCCGAAGCATATAACTATTGGTTGTGTGTTGCTACCGGTAGCTACAGTCTTGGCTCTACAATTCTTGGCAAGGTGTCCAGTGTTTTGACAGTTGTGACACTTAGCCGGGCAAGGACCAGAGTGATGGAATTTACACTTATTGCATAGTGGAGCATTCCCGGTATACCCTGTGCTTCTAGTTGGTGCAGCCACATAAGCCGTTGCAGCCTCTTGTCTTTTGTTTTGCTGGTTATGATGGTTATTGTTGTTGTTGTTGTTGTTGTTGTTGTTGTTACTCCCATGGTTACCATCCCATGGTCGCTTGTTGTTGTTGGTTCTATTGTTATTGTTGTTGGAGTTGTTGAAGTTTTGTCTTTGGGTTTCCGCTGTCTGCACCACCTGATCCATGAGGCTGCGAGACATCCGCATAGCCTCATCAAGTGTTTTGGACTAGACGTAATCATGTTCCCTTGTATGCTTGGTGGGAGTCCCCAGATATACTCTTCCAACAGTTTCTCATTTGTCGAAACCATCGTTGGGCATAGTATCCTCAATTCATGGAATCGGCGGTTGTAACTCAGTATGTCGGTTCCTTTAACAATATGGTTCCAGAATTCTACTTCTGGATGACAACATGGTTCATTTAACGGCATTTCACTGTGAGGGTAATACTCTTTCTTCATGTTATCCCCAGAAAGCTTATAATCATTTTGGATGCCCATTGGTTGAGATACTAAGTTCCACCATGATAATGCTTCATCCAATAGTGGACCGGTGGCATATTGAATTTTATCATTCTCGGTGCATTTGTTGATCAATACTACTAACTCCGCTTTTTCAAACCAGGGGTTAAAATTTACAGCTCCATTAGTACCTTTGTAATTGGTGGGTTGGCAATTTAAATAACCCTTGAATGTGCAGCTCTTATATACCGGATCAATAGTTATTACTGGAGGACCGGCTGGGTTTGGTCCTCTAGTATTGATGGTAGTTGCAGCAATTCGAACAGCTTCAGCAGTTCTAGTAGTTTCAGCAGTTCTTGCAGTTTTAGCAGTTCTAGTAGCTTTAGCGGCTTTTGCTGCCTTTGTAGCTATGGCTGCTTGTTCAGTTGCTATTGCTGCATTTACACTATCTTTAACTAGTTTGCGAATAGCAGCTTGAGTCATTGCTGGTGGTGTCTTCTTTGTTGGCGCCATGATTCTATTATATAAAAGGTATGTCATGAGTAGAGAGTTGTGAAATAAGCATGATTTTTGATGGGAAATGATAGAATAATTATGTTTGAAGATTTAAAGGCATAACACATGATAGTATAAAACAAGAGTTTTATTCATACAATGTTGGTTGATTTACAAAATCGAAACTTATTACAAGCTTCTTCAAAATCTACTAACTGATACTTTCAGTTTAGTAATTACAACGTTTTTACTATCGCTAGTTATTACATGGATTTCATAACATTTACTAACTGAGTTTAATCAGTATAGTAGTACAAAAGATAACTAGTATCATCACACTAGTCTATTGCGGGTTAGAAGGTCCGAGTAGCTCTGATTGATCGGCAACTTCTTGGTTTAGTGTGTCATAGGGGTACGAGTCAATGAAGTTTGAGAAGCTGTAGTTTCCATGCTGACTTTCTTGTTGGATCAATGGTGGTCGTGATACGATCCATAATGAGTGATCCAAATCATCACATGTAGGGATATCAAAGGGAAGTGGTGGTAATGGCTCTAGTACATATTCATACTCATTATCCTCCTCGGAGTCTGCCTCAACCCAATTTTGTTCAAAATAACTAGAAATATTCAACGCAAAATTAGTTGGCATTGGTTCCTCCTTTTCTTCATCGGTTGAATCTTCGAAGGGTTCTTCTTCGTCATCAGAAGCGAAGGCATTTACGAAGTCAAATCCGAACTCGGGTGAGGGTGGTAAGACTTGGAAGTTATTAGGTAGAGTGGGCACATAATCGGGAGAAGTGGGTACGCACATGATTTCTATGAAAAGAATTTCTATGTTAGAACAATTCAATGTTTATGGGAAGTGCTCAAAATGTGATAAGTATGTATAAATCAATATACTAATATGTTCATGTAGTATATAATGCTTACGGGGAAATGCTCAATTATGTTTAGGGTACATATATTAATATGCAATTATGTTTGTGTATCATAAAAATGTCTACGGGGAAATGCTCAAAATGGGTATATATGAATATACTAATATGTTTGTGTAGCATAACATGCTTACTAAGTCCATAATCGTCTGGAGGATGGAAGACACGGAGAGCGGAAGTCTATAAAATGTTTTTGCTTGTGATTGTAGTTATAGTTTAGGTCTCACTTAGACCCGTTTCTCTATAACCATGGCTCTGATACCAATCTGTAACACCCCCAATTCATGATGCAGCGGAATTCAACTTGGGTGTTACTCGACGGCACAACAGTCATAATAATAGAAAACGATCTCTAACCGAGTCGTATTAAAAAGATTTATCATTCAAATTATATAAATATCAGAGGTTACAAAATGAGGTCCCAATTGGTTCCATGTTTACAAATCACATTAAATGAGTTTTCGAATGATAATAAAATTTATAGCCCTCTTGAGTATCCGTGCCCTTCCGTGCCATCCTTGATCGTCATGAACCTGAAATACATGCTTGAGAGGTCAACACAAAGGTTGAGTGATATTCATAGAGTTTGTTTAATGTTTGAACACAATATGTTGGTAGTGTGAGCTATAGACTCACACCAATGTTTGGAAAAACAAAACAGGTATTATAACACTAAGCTTATGACACCAAAACGTTAACGGGTACCAATATCAATCGGCGGAGTTATCCCGGTAGGTACTTTGCCGTCATACCTATGTTTCAAATATTAATGCATTTGTTTGAACTTAGTCAATACAAATGGGATTCGTCAATCCCAATAGGTCTATTCACAATATTCGCGCTCACTATTTCTAGTGATTAAATGGTTCATAATAAGGGATCTCGGTTTGGCCAGGATGGTACTTAGTGATAATAAAACAATTAGGCAAGCATACAATTTAAAAACATTGTGCTCGGTTAAAAAGTAGCATGTATTCCCCCCAAGGGTTTGTAAAACATTGAAGTAATGTAAAGTGGGGCTATGAACTCACCTTAAGTAAGATAGCAAGTAATGAAGGTAATGGTTGGATCGTGAAGGTTTCTACGAGCAACCTATAATAGAATGTTGCGACTTAGGATTTGAGTAATGAATATGAAGTAGTGCTTATATATATATCTTGCATTTTAGTCCATGATGTGGTATGATGTATAATGTAAGTCTTTGAAAGAAAAGATTCATGAAACATATATGTTTTATATATCGTTTACTACCGTTCGGGCCGACATAATTCAGAAGTCATGTTAGTAAGCGTTCGAGGAGCCAGGACACTTTAATTCGTAAATCCACAACTTAACTCGATGGCTTACATAATGAACTCCTCACATGAGGCTCCCTACTATTGTAGTAGTTGATAAAATATATAGATATAAGTTTTGATCCGAAAAGTTACATGTCCGATATTTGAATAAACTTAGGAAAGTTTATTTTTACATGAAGATTGTTATTAGGGGAAGTTTCACAAGTCTTGTATGACCATTTTTCTTTGTAATATCTCATGGTTCCTTTAAGTGAAGTAGATCCAAATTGCTTGTTTAAGTTTTCGTCAACTCCTTGTTTCATGTTTACGCCTAAGTAAGCTTACATGGTCATTTCGTCATGGCCTTTCCATGACCTTTGGTCATTGTTCCATGGTCTTGAGACTCAACCTTGGCTCTAGCCATGGTTGTGGTCTTGATTCTAGGTCATAAGACCCCTTTGGTCTTTATAAACCATAACCTATATATAATGACTTTGGTCTAAAAATGGGCTGTTAAGAATTTGAAGAAATTATCACTCGGAAAGCGTTTTCAGGGCTCGAGCTTCTTTTCTCCCAAACGAAAACGTCGTTCCGGACAACTTTCGTGTTTTAAGTTTTTGATGAATCGGACCATAAGGGTGACTTTCAAAATGGCAGAATGCAAAAACAGTAGGTATCGGCAGTTTCGGCGTTTTGGTTTTGCTAACTTCAAAGGGTCATAACTTTTGACTCATATACTCGTTTTAGGTGGTTCAATTGCTATGGTTTCCTTGTTAAGGGCATGTTTGGCGCGGAGCTTTTTTGGAGCTTTTTGGGGCAATGAGCGGTGAGAATGAGCTTTTTTATTTTTATGTTTGTTTGGCAAAAGAGCAATGAGTTGTAGCATTTTTTTAGGAAAGCTAATTTCATAATGCTTCCTAATGAAGCTGTGGCTATTTTACAAGAGCTGTGGATATTTCATTGACTAAAATACCCCCTATCCCATCCCTAGTAAAAACCCTAATATATATCACGTAATATATACCACGGTAATTCATCTTCTATCGCATCTCTTTTTTCTATCAGTTGCTGTCCCATCTTCTATCACAGGTATCTGTATATGATGCAATAACTTTTTGTTTCCTTAATGCAAATATGACATGCATGTTTATGATTCAATTGCGTATTTGTGTGTTTGTGTTACCGTGATTTTAAGCCAATTCGCAAGGTTTACCTGCTGTATTATAATCATTAATAGCAATTCATAAGCTTTAAACCCTATATGTGAAACACCACATCTTATATATTCCCTTAACAAAGTTATTAAAGAAGTTAGATGCAACAAAAACACAGAATACACTAGTTTCACGAGGTTATTTTTCCTACACTTCATGTGAGCATATCGTCATTTTATTTCACTTGGGCTAAAGTAAACCTAAAGATAAACTAACTGAAGCTAATAAAGAACGCACCAAAGGAATGGGGAAAACTAGAGTACAAAGGAATGTTAAACTCTTTAGAAAATTCATCCTTGATTGGCATCAATTTAAGTGGGTGGCCACATCCTCAGTCCTGGTTAAACAATCCAAATTTCCCGAGTGAACACTTGAAACGAAAGTAAAAACAAATGTAATAATGCGGTATAGCAGATCGTGAGTGTTTTGGTACCCCTGTTGTATACTATCAAGGATGATCGATGAAGCATTGACCCTTCATACTAGCTTGTATAATCACAGTATCCCAGCATAAAATCTAAAAAAAAAAGCCACATGCACAATCCTTAAGTTTTTCGTCTGTCACGCATGTCCTGTTTAAATCTAGACGTATATGTACAGTTGCTCCCCAGTCCATTCAATGACTTTCTCTATGGTTAGAAATCTGATATGATCTCTAAATGATGCCAAGTGATAATATTTACTCTTTAAATGAAAAATACTGAGTTACAAGTAGATAAGACCTTAGTCCCCATGATGCCATTAGTGGTATAAGTTAAAAATATTTAGTGAGCATGTAAATTCATGTGCTTGTGCATTTGTCATTTAGTGCACACTAGTGGTATAAGTTAAAAATATTTAGTGGGCATGTAAAATTCATGTGACAGTATACCATGTTTCAATTATTTTATGTGCTATTTTGCTTTAGTCAGTATGTATAGATTTAGTTAGGTTGAGACTAACTGGTTTTGTAAAATATTAGTGCTTATAATTAGACACATTAGTTTGTACCGAATGAATACTTTGGAGGATATTAGTCGTAAAGAGGTAACGTACTAAAGAGATACATGTGTTTCTTTTTTCTAGATGGCCCCAACTAATGAAACCGCAAAAGCTAATTATAATTGGACGGAGCAATCTGTTTTGAACTTGTGTGATTTCTTAATCGCATATCAAAATAAGAAGGGCCGAAATTGTGATTTTAAATGGATTCAACTTCAGCCTGAGTTTGAGAAAAAGCATAACATCAAATTCAATAGCAAAAAATCATTAAAGAGTAAGTTTGATGGGATGAAAAGACAATTTACCCTTTGGAAGACCTTGAAAAATGGAGAAACTGGTTTAGGTTGGGATGAGAGTACCGGGAAACTTAATTGTTCCGATGCTTGGTGGGACAAAAAATTTGAGGTAAAATTTCTTTTATACATTTAAATTGGGAGATGTTAGCATCACATTTGTATCATTATAAATTGTAACTATGTATTATTTATTGTGTAGGAAAATGAAAATTTTAAACCATTTAGAACAAAACCACCATCTAAAGAATTGCAAGATGCATGGTATCAACTCTTTGGGGATTCCGTTGCTAGTGGGGCAAACGAAATGGCGCCCGGTATGGATATAGGCACATCAAGTGAGGCGCCTATTGCTAACCCTGAACACTTAGATGTAGAATTTGATGATAATACTGACACATATGAAGTATATACTCAATTCTCTAATTCTCTAGATGCTCAAGAGGAATCATTTTATCCAGACTTAATGGAAGATGTGGGCCAAGATGTCCCAACATCAAGCCAAGTTGGAGTTTCTAAACAAGTAAACAAGTCTACTAAATTAACTATGAAACCAAAAAATGTTCAGATGAAGCGAACAGGGAGGGAATCGACAGGATCAAGAATGTTTAAAGAATTCATCGTTAAACAAAATGAGGAACAAGATCGTCTGATAGAAATTTTACAGTCTGATGCTTCTGGTGTTAACAAAGATGATCCTTATAGTGCTAGTAGGTGTATGAGTGTCCTTAATGGCATGATAGATGGTGAAATGATGGCAGATGATAGTCCTCTTTATTATCTTGCTATGGATTTGTTTAAAGATGCTGTCACACGAGAATTGTTTTTGAATATGCGTAGTGATGATTCTAGGCTAAAGTGGTTGCAACATAAGCAAGATTGATGCGAATAAGCTTTTATTTTCTATGTGGCCAATGATGCATGATATGGACATCCTTTTTTAAGTTTGTTATGTTATGTTTTATTCGGATAGTTTATGTTACTTTGCATGATTAATGAAGTATTTGAATAAAAAATTGTTTTATTGTTAATTTTCAATCTAATTTAATTTGTTGATTTTCTCTTTTTATGCTATTTTATGCCTTGATATATGAACAAACTACGAGATGTTATTTGTTAATTTTGTTACATATGCTTGGTCTTGTATAGGTGAACAAAATCAATATGGATACCGAGAGAATAAAGAAAAAAAGAAAACATGAATGTGTACGCTCAATTATGGAGTCATGGTCCTCGTCTAAAATTGTTGCTGCATACTACTATACGTATATGTACAAGGAACCATGCATGACGTCACCTCAAACAGGAGAAGCTTGGATTAATGAGGTATTAAATGGTCATCATATCCGTTCAGTGAATGCTTTTAGAATGCATTCACATGTGTTTTTAAAATTATGTGGGGAACTAGAATCAAGATACCGATTAAAGTCGAGTGACAGAATGACGGTTGTCGAGAAGGTGGGAATATTTGTGTACACACTTGCTTTAGGGGTGTCGAACAGGGATGTTAGTGAGCGTTTTCAACGCTCTGGAGAGACCATCAGTAGAGCGTTTCATGAAGTTCTAGAGGCGATAACTGCTAGATCCAAAGGTTTTAATGGTCTAGCTCGTGAGATGATTAAGCCGAAGGATCCAACCTTTCAAGAAACACCTACTAAAATAATGAATGATAACAGATACATGCCATACTTTAAGGTATTCAAATAGTTTTTTTGTTTTCTAAATTTTATGATTTTCATTCCATATCGTGACCATCTTATATTTTTTGTAGGATTGCATCGGTTGTATTGATGGCACACATATATGGGCGTGCATTCCAGAGAGCGAACAAATGCCTTACATAGGTAGAAAAGGGTTACCTACTTTCAATGTGATGGCAGCGTGTGACTTTGATTTATGCTTTACCTTTATATCAGTTGGATGGGAGGGTTCTACACACGACACACGTGTATTTCTCAGTGCCATTAACAATCCATCCATGAACTTTCCAAAACCACCCGAAGGTAAATTTAATTGCCTATTATATTGTATTCTAAATTTTTAAAGGCACTAACTTTTATGTTATAAGCAGGTAAGTATTATTTAGTGGATAAAGGATATCCGGATAGAAAAGGATATTTGGTTCCATATCCAAAGACCAGATACCATAAATCACAGTTTCAAAATGAGCCGCCAAATAACATGCAAGAAAGTTTCAATCGTTCCCATTCGTCTCTACGAAGTGCGATTGAGAGATCATTTGGAATATTGAAAAAACGATGGAAGATACTCGGTAAACTGCCTAAATACAGTGTTAAAACTCAACTCGATGTAATTACGGCCGCATTCGCCTTGCATAATTACATTCGTAATAATGATAAAGAAGACATGGTGTTTACAACATTTGAACAACATCCAGATTACATGGGAGATGAAGAACTTCGTGACGTACGTGGTTTTAATGCAAATAATGATGATATTTCTAGTGCAACATCTGCCGAGATGAAACAGATTCGCAATGATATTGCCACTTCAATATGGAATGCACGTCGTCGGTAGTACATTACTAGTGTATAACGGTATTATGAAATGTCTGACATGTAAACGTAACTTTATTATTTATTTAGAGAATTTTCTATTGAAATATGTATATGTCCTTTTACGTCATTTTACATATAAATAAATACAGCTACAGCTCTGTTAGCAAACGTTTTTATTTAAAAAACAGCTACTGCTCACAGCTACTGCTCACTGCTACTGCTACTTTTACCAAACATAGCCTAAGTCCTCTACTGTAATATGTAATGATCCAATATCATAATTTTACCATTTTGATCAGGTCTTACCAAGAAAGTCACTAGTTTACTTGTTTTAATAACTTATCTTGTCAATCAATTACAACAACTTGTTTTACTCACTTTTATACATCATGGACATGAATACAAGACATAATATAGCATGAATAATATGTAAATAACATGAACATGATTATTCAACAAGAAGCATGTTAGGGTTTGGCTTACAACTTTTGGTTTTCAAAGATGAAAGGAAGTTAACATGTAAGGATAGGACTTTGATAGACTTTAACTTCAACCCACTTCACTTCATGCAATCTTTCTACTCTTGTAATCTTGAAAGAGAGATGATGAAAGTTGAGGTGAATTGAGTGGATTCAAACTCAAGAGAAATCACCAAAGTATATGAGGTTTGGAAGTGTTTTGATAACCTAAAACCAAACTAGGGTTTCTATCTTGAACTTGCTCTTGAACTTTGCTTGAAATTAGAAGAAATAAAGCTAAGTGTAGAGTGGTTTGGTGTGTGGTGATGGACGGCACAAAGAGGGAGGGGGGGGGGGGTATTTATATGCTCATGAGGAGGTTACTTATCAAGACTTGTCAACACTTTCATGACAAGTTAAACACATGTAAACATCTCAAGACATTTTGTACAAGATCAAGCCACATTAAGGTGTGACTCCCCCCCTATTGGCGGTTCCATAAGGTCTAGGGGGTGAGGTGTGCCTTGCTTGATATTATCCAAGATATTGGATGAGTTTTGACTCCGGGAAAAGCCAATCGTAAATGATTAAGCCTCAAAACGTAAAACCGGGTGTCGTAAAAATATGGAATTTGAAAGTATTGCTAAACATGTCCATATGTTCCATAATAAAATATAAAATGAGTGGTAGGTTCCATTTGGGTGGTAAAACCCTGCTAAAACTGGAAACACGGGTCTAAAACGCTTAATACGTAAAATGTACGAATATTGCGTAAAATTGAGAAAAGTAAAATATTACTTTTCTAATAGGATATAAATGATTTAAAATGACTTATAATGTCTAGACTGAGCTCAGTCTAGTGTCGGTTGGTATTAAATGTCTTTTAGACATAAAATCGTAAGCCTAAAAATCAAGGAATGACTTATAAAATCAAGGAATGATTTTTGGTCAAAGGAGGAGGGAAAAATATGTTGACTTATTCTAATAAGTTGAAAACTCAAATCATCTTAGAAACGCGGTGCAGGGATAGGCTAAGGTTACGGTTGAGTAAAAACGCTTAAAACTGAAAATTCCAGTTTTTCACGGCCGAGGTTTATTTTGGTTATGTTTTTCACAGTCATGATTTATTCTCAAATAAATCATGAGTGTATCAAACATTTTTCTGATGCGGGGTCACTTAACGCGGTCAAGTTTCGTTGTGCGTAGAATTTTTGAATGACGTTTTACCCTAAAACGTGTAATTCCGTGTAATTCCTTAATAACTTTCACGAAAATAACCTGACGAGTGTCAAACATTTAATTTGCCATGGAAATGATTTATCACTCGAGGCAAAGAAATAAAAATCAAGTTTCGGGGAAATTTCGGGAAAAATGAATACTAAAAGTGAATAGTAAAATGAATAGTAAAAGTGAATAGTAAATTTTCCGGGAATAGTAATTAACCTGAAATTGCGAATTGTTACAACTTCCCCGTCCCAAAATATAATAAATGGACTTGTGTTTTAAATGCATTTTCAATGGTATATTTTTCAGCAAGTATTATATAACATGATAAATATTAATTAAAGTCAAAGTTGAAATAAAAAGACTTTGAAAAAGTCAAATGAACTTATATTTTGGGACGGATGGAGTAGCTAATTTCAATATTCAAAAAATGGGATATATTAGTTTTAAGTTTTCTAAATTAATTTCCAGCATTCTATTTACTTGCATTCTCTTTAAGTAAAATAACAAATTAGTTTCTTAAATTAGTTTTAAGTTGTCACCTTTCATTTTTTAGTTTTTCCTTTATATATAAATATATAGATAATATAGATATAGATATAGCTTAATTTAAAAGCGCTTTTCTTTCATCACTCAAGTTATAAAACATCTTGTGACCCGCACATTAACCAAATAAAAGCAAATTAAAAAAAAAAAAAAAAAAAAAAAAAAAAAAAAAAAAAAAAAACGATATAGCTTGGCTGGTAAATTTGACGCGAGGCCTTATAACATTTGTGCAATATAAAGGTGCGCTTAGTTGAAAAGCAACACCTTTGTTCTCCCAAATCGAATAAAATAGAGATTGTGTTCAAAATAAACATTTTTTAATTTAACATAGAAAACTACAAAACGTTTTTCCCATTATAACTCACTTTCTTTTCTTCAAAACATAAAACAACGTCATATGAACGCGCTTTCTGCGTTTGGGAAAAATCCAATCATCTCTTTCTACAATACTGAAAGTATAAAATAAAAATACTTTTATCAAACTAAACATTCACTTTTCGAAAGATTCAAAAGTAAAACTCAAAGAATTGGGTTAATTGATTCAATATTAAAGAAAGAATTGAATATTTATTAATCAAACACTTCACTCCATAATATGTATATGAATGTTAATAGTTCTTCGAACAATCTATGCATTCTATCAAGTATAATCAGTCTAAAATGGACGATCCGGTAATCTTATTAATACACAACAATATATAGATCATTATTGATTTATTTATTTATTAATACACAACAATATATAGATCAATATTTTTCTATGTTAAACTACACCTGTTACTTGAGAATTTCGGCTATTATATTTCTTGATGTTGTTGTCAAAGTCATTTTTTGCCGATGAAAGTGTGCAAATCGTTGTTGTCAATTTGCATGTCAAGAGTCTTGCTCTATCTCCTTCAAAAAGATAGCCGTTTATTATTCGCCAAAGACCAACAAAAGACACTTAGTTATATCGAACTTTAGGCATTCATGATCGATTGTTTGTGCAGCAATTGAAACATGTATGACGCAACCGAGTTTCTGTTTGTTGAATGATTCCATTGTTGTAAGATCTGGTGTTATGGTTGTGCATCACCACGCGTGAAGCACCTCCACCACACACGAAGGCCATGACAACTCTTCACCTTGAAGCACAAAGGTGTGTTTTTCACTTTTTTGTGATGGATGGGTGGTGCAGACCACCGAACTAAAACACACCCTTCTATTATTATTATTTTTGTTTGTGAGTGTGTGTGGTTATATTGTTGGATATATTTGGATAAAGCGCGTTATTTTTATGTAGTGGCCATTACGCCTCTAAAAGTAAGATGGTGTTAAAAAACTGATGTGATACTGAGGTAGAGGTGATGGTCGAGTGACCATTACACCCACTCTAACATTATAGTACTGAAGTTTTCAATGTTCGACATATTATAGTTTTTTTAAATATACAAATTAAATCATAGTTATCTTCATTTTGGATTTACGAAGTTCCTTATTCTACGTTTTAATATACAAAACAGAACTATGTTGTCTCCACATGTTATAATATTAAAACTAACTAAATTTAGGAACATTTGGAAAGAATAATTTAGACAATTTTTGTTTACATTGAAAAAGTCAAGAATCAATATAAATTTCTCAGATTTTGCAACCCAAACATGTTCATCATGTTAAGTATAACATCAACATGTTTAGTATAACAAATTTGAGACCTTGATACTAATCAGAACATGTATGACCAATATACATTGTGGTATATTAGGTAGCACCATTTCTTCTATTTGACCGGTGTGGGATTGGAAAGTTGTCATGGTTTCGGTTACAAAAATAATTAGGCACCTAAATTTTTTACTCTTTAGTCTTTACTTATGCATGTTTAGTGTACCACATGAGACCTAAAAATAATTAGGCACCTAAAGATAAAAATCATTTGGAGTTTCGAAGCAACAAACACGCTTGCTACTTCGTGTGACTATGTAGCCTCGTTTCATACAAGCTTATCTAGGCTTGTATAAGTTTGAATTACATGGTTGTATTAGATGAAGATTAGAGACCGAGCTCATTAATTTGTAGACTTAGGTACATCAAGGTTTCTAGGATTTCATGTATTTTAGTATTATAGATATCTTGTCAATGAAAGATGATATCTAATGGATTACGCCTACAAATAGGCTCGGGCCTCTAAATATAGAAAACGGTTTCTATTTGCATTATTGATCATAGTACTGAGTTATCACTATGTTTGCTTAACCAATCAGCTAAGTCATGAAGGCATCGGCTTGTTCTTGTAGTTGCAAATGTTTCGGCCAATTAACTGGTTCTCAAGTCTGTGTACACCAAGCAAATATATAGTTATATCTTTGTAGGTTACGTTCATTTCGGATAAAAATGATCAATGCTAATGCTTGATCTACAAAAGAATGATAAAGCATAGTGAAATATAAAAAAGGCACACAAGAAACCAATCAATATAACTATATAAGAAGCATAGTACATACAACGATCATTACATAAGGTAGAACTTTTTATGCAAAACCTTGAAAACTAGACGAAAAAAGGGATAACAAGAATATCCACTTGTAGCTTACAATAAAATTAGAACGACGAAAAATCAACAAAAATCAGGCCTAGGCTTCTTTCTAATGGAAATCGAGCCTTTTAGATTGTCTCTAAAGATCTTTATCTCAGAACAATCTCTTAGATCTTCGAGACTAATGTATTGTTGTCTTACCATTCTTGAAAAATCGCCTTTAGTGTCATGTATCCATATGTAGGGATGACATGTTTTGTCGTAGTAATACAAGAAGCTCCTTGCTACACCACCACTACAATCACCTTTGCCGCGACCACTACTGCCTCCAGGAACATAAGCCTTATAAATCTTCTTGCTTTTCAACCTCTTTGATGAACCGGGCTTAAGCGTATGAACTTTTTTCAATATTGATCCCACCCTTATTTGTAGCTCAATGGGTCTATCACTAAGGTTCCAAACTCTCGTGCCAAACCCCGAAACTTGAGTATGATCCCTACATCCATTGAAACACCTTGCGATCGACAAAAGGTTGCAATTTTGCATTTGCGATGTTTGCAAAACTTTTGGGTTGCTCTTGTTTTTTGAGGGTCATGGAATGATTTTTGTTACATCAAAGATAAGTTTTGGACTTTGACATGGGAAGTGGTAGGGTTCAAGAAACATTAAAAGGGGATAAAAGATGAAATATTGGCACTAAAATATTGGAAAAGTGGGATCATTTCAAGCTTTTTCAAAGCTAAATGATGAAGTGCCATATGATGTTGCTTCCTATCTCATCATTTTGGTTCATATGAGTTTTCTCCATATTTACTTTCCTTACAAGATTCATTAATCTTTCGTTTGGTGAGTTAAAATAATCGATGTCAAGTTGGTCTTTGTCGTTTATGTATTTATACTAAAAAATGTATTTGTTCATTGTTGGTAAAGAAATGCCATAAAATTATTAATCTTCATAAAAAATAGGTTAACATAATTAAACAATGTTAAAACAACAATTTTTTATCCAAAACATCTCAATAGGGTAAATTTGCCACATCTTTCGAGACTACTAGTTTGCAAAGAAGAAAGGTTCATACACCTAATATCACAATATTTCTCAATTAAGAGTCGAACATACATACAGAGGCGGACCTACGACTCTAAAGTAATCATGTACAAAATTTTTTTTACGAGTATAAAGAAAATAAAAATAAACTAAAAGGTACAATTTTATTAGAATCGATAAACAAATTAAGAAGACACGGACTTCTTTTGGCATATTAGTGAACTAACTAAACAAGACATGCATGTCTTTGTGTGACAAAAAATTTCAAGCCAAGTTCGTTTCAAAGAAATTGGGATTTTTAATAAAAATTTAAATTAGATGACAAATATTAATGGGGTTTTCGTGAACCTCCGGAAACCCTTAAGTCCGCCCCAGATCACATAGAAGGGGTATGAATGAAACAATAACTTTATGTTCGTCTCTAGATTTCTTGGTCTAGTATAAGGGATTATTTATTTATTTTTTAAACTCGAATTGATGCAATACCCAACTTTAACTACGTTTTATTTATTGTTTATTTAGTAAATTATTTATTTATTTTTTATTTTTTTCATTTTGTATAAAGAGTATATTTATCTTCCAGCATCAAACACTATATATGTTCTTTGCATTTTGGGCATCTCTAATCTTTCAAGTCATTTAACGTTTATCATAAAACAAAATTATTCATTAAATCCATTTCAAACATAAAAAAGTCATTTTAAAGGTTTTTTTGTATCTTTGATAATAATGGCTAGCATCAAGTCATTGAAAAAAAATTCATGCTATCCAATTAAAAAAGCTATTGGATGACATTATGATTAATTTCAAAAAAAGAAAAGGAAAAAAAAGAAGAGGTTTTTTCTATCTATCTTGCATTATTTGAGTTTGATGGACTTTGCAAAGATGACAAAAAGACGGGCTAGAATGGATTTCAGTAATGGATTAATGAACTTGGGTTAAATCAAAATAGTTGGGCTGGGCTAAACTACCAAAGATGATTGTTTGATATGCTAAAGTAGTAAAGCTACCATAAACTAACATGTAATCATGTATACTACGTACTACACTACTACTACGTAGTAAAACTGTAAAAGATATGATTACAATAATAATTATTAAAAAAAAGGTAAAATTTATAGATAAGATGGTTTACAAGATCTAAATATGTACTCGAATATGACAACAATCAATAGAAACGAGATGGGCGCCGGCCCGCCACGTTGCGACGGTGCGTCGTTTCATGTCGTTGATAGTTGCATGGTATTTTTTTTAGTAACAAATATGCATAGAGGAAAGTATTTGAGACATGAAAAGTGCATTTCTGGATCAAATTAGAATAGGTAAACTGCTAAAACCTATAGACATTACCAAATATAAAATTCCAAAGCAAGGATATTAATTCAAGATAACTATTGAATTACTCCAGAATTGTTTAGTTTGGCATTGAGCTCATTAAAGCTTACAACAGCTTGAGCTTTCATGGTTTTTCAGATACCATGTTTCTAGTGTAATAACTAATAAGATTAATTCATCTACGGACCTGAGATGACTTCCTTAGCGACTATAGTATGATGCGTCACAACATTTTCGTTGGTCGTCATCTCTTCATGAGTTGCAGACAGCTACTCATTCAAATCCTTGAGTTCATATAGTGTAGAGTAAACTAAAAATCTTCGAATCTACTACCAAGTGCAATGTTCCCAACAAATAGTAGCTCTGCAATATATGGCAACATCAAACGAATGTTTCTTTGCGACAAAATGAGCAGTTTGGGAGCATCTTGAAACGGCTTTAGTAATCTCTTGAAATCACCAGTTTCTGTGAAGATGGAAACCTGTAACACCAACATAAAAACAACTTTTATTTAACACTGAATAATTTCAAAGAAATGGGATTATGGCCGTGTTTGGATCTGTATCTTAAAGGGTGTTTGGGACTGCGGTTAACGTTTCATCATTGCATATGCATCTAACTGAGATTGTGGGATCTGGAACTACCCTAGGAGGCCTGAACAGCCTGTTGCACTTATAACAGGCTCTATATACAGAGACGCAAGAAAAGCTCACATAAGCAGTTCATATATGTTATTAGAAGACTGATAATTGTCTGTTAGAGCTTTACGGTTATTTTTTACATACCTGAATGTCCACGTATTGTTTGCTCTTTGTGCATAAACTTCCATCGGTTTCAATTCTTGGTGGCTGCAACCTATCATCTAATCTGACGTTGACTTTAAGGTAGTGAAAACGACTACCTTGCATTTGCCACCCTTGCTGTACACCTTGACGACTACCGTGTTGTTGGCTCTAGCAAGCATTTGGCTTGTCTGAGAATCAAATAGTGGAGAAACATGTTAGGTTGGCCTATCTGATGACATCCCTGAAATTTCTTGTTTTTTAAATCATGAATACATCAAAATTTATATCAGATTCAAATATTCGAATTTGTATTCATGACATTTTTCTATACAGTTACGAGAGATAACGGAGTTTCTCAATTGCAATTTTTTTACATTATTTACCTATCTTAATGTATTATGCCTGCTGTACGGATGTCAAAAACCGTACCTCTGTGTGTGTGTCTTTTCGCTATCTCCTTCGATCGTATTGATATATTCATGATCTAGCAGGTTTGTTATTTGTACACGAACTGTTAGAAGTTACTACCATCTGGTTCTGCAATGTATCATAAGAAGTTATCACAAATATGTATAAACACATATTATGAAGAAAAATTGCAATTCAGGCTGTAAAGTAATACTCACGCATATCATTACCAATGGCTGTAATAGCCGTTGCAATTGTAGGGAAGCCTGGTGTCAGCCACCTTGTTCTGATCAAGTAAAAAATGTGAACCCGTTGGTTTATTATGACCGGCCTCAGGGAAAACGTTTCCTAACCACACATCCACTAAAATGAAGCACCTTCGGTCCACCCTTACAACCTGCAACGATATCCAAAAAGATTCGTATCAATACCCTAGTCATTAATACGTAAAGGTATGCACTTTTATGATTCAGCTGTGTAACAGTAACTAAAAGAATATATTACTTGGCTATAACAGGTTGTTTTCCATGATCAATATAAGTAGGTGGAATTACATCCAGTTATTGTGTTGGTTTATGTGTGCCTGCTAAAAACCCAAGACGTTAAAGGTTAGATGACATAAATTAGTTGTTGAAGAAACGGTATAAGTAAAAAACATAGAAGAAAACACATGACCAACGCGTACGAACATTATTAGCAGAAGCAAAAACAGGTACGAAAACGTTTGACCCGACAAGTGGCAACATCAAAACCAACTGTCCACTTACCTCAGACGCTGAATGATTAACGTTTCACTACTTTGAAAAACTTAAGGTTGCATTATATTTTCTGAGAGGCTCGGATCTGCTAATATATAAATAGTAAGAAACCTCACCATAGAACATAAATGCAGAAAATCATCATTGGCCGATAGTCCTACGTCTCCAACGTTGGTTTCAAATGATGCATCAAAATATTGGCAAATAAAACCGAGGATTCAAACTTTACAATACAAAAGAACCTTCATTAAAAAATGTAAAAAAAACTGCAAATAAGGATCAGATCTGTGTTGTATAGTTCTTCTGTCTCACCTTTGTGTATCAAAACTGTAAATGAGGATTAGGCCCTATGACACATGAGTCTCATAGCTGCAAATATTGTAGCAGTACCAAACGCCTCGTTTAGCATTTGTTCATTGGATTACATATCTGCTTAACCAAAAGCATAATGCAACTCTTTTGCAATAGTTAAATCAAAACGACACCTACAAATATAGATAGATCACCTGAGTCAGTCGGTAACTTCGCTACAAAAATGCATACCTGCTGAAAATGCCCATCAACCATACTAACAGAAACTTCCCAGCTATACGTATTGCATGTTAATCGAAACAGGAGAGACATAGACATACCTGAACATCTTGTATATACCGGACCATTTTATTTTTTTTCATCATACTATCAAGCACTGTATTGAGGTCCACCGGAGACGCATTCGTTACAGCTCTAATATTGTAACCTGACAAAACGAAGTAATTAAAAGTTTGCCACAGATCTGATTAGTCGTATTTACAACCTTTTGGGCCCTCACTCTATATATAAGACTTGTCGACAAATGTCTTCTATTTAGCATTTTCTGTTCTATTATTTTATACATAGCAAATATAATTTTCTAGGTATGATTTACATTTAAGGCTAATATAAACTAAAAAATTGTATAGAAACAACGTCAACTTTCATAAAATCAATCAACAATAAGTTTCGCCTAACTATTGGTCTTGAAGGGCGCAACTCTGGTCCTCCGACCATTGGGTAAAAGATCATGCATCCATTGAAAAATACACTTTAACAAATGTTCAAATGAAATTATATCCAACAATAAGTTTCGCCTAACTAAGTAGGTGGAATTACATCCATTCATTGGCGTTGCGTTTATGTTAACAACAAAATTATAACAAAACATAAAACTGCAAAATATCATAAACCCACATCACAAATGAAGGTAAATATCATAAACCCATAAATAATTTTTTTTTAATTTACCTGTTATTGAATTGGTTTACAGGTTTAGGGCACCTAACGCCTACCGTGGCCGCAACCACAAATTCCATGTAGCTACTCTGCCAATATACTCGTCCGATTGTGGATTTGTGTTGGGTTCCTGTGAATCGTACGGGAAGATGAATGAAGATGGTAGATGGTCAGGTAATTCCTGCGTATTATATGGTTAAGATTGGGATTACGGTGAAGAAAGCCAATCCATCATTTCGACAATGGGCCAGCAATAGCATCTGGGTCACGCAACAGGCTGAAGAAAAAAGCGGGAGCCCAAACGCATGACACGACATCGTATCAAACGCCTTTTAATATATATATATATATATATATATATATATATATATATATATATATATATATATATATATATATATATATATATATAGGGTGGGGTTATTATAAAAAGGGTGTTATAATAAAAAGTGTAGGAAGTGATCTCAACCATTGGATTTAAATTACAAATTTATAAAAACGGAGTGGCATTTTTGTAAATATTACAAACTTGAGGGGCAATAATGCATCAACTTAAAACTTACACCTAACTCTGAAATAATCACTCCCTCTCATTAACTCCATTTTCCGATCATTTCTTTCTCTCTCTCGTTTCTATTCTCTTTCTAAAAACCCTAAAAATCATCTCTATTTCATTCCGATCAATCAAAATTTAGTGCATCGATTGATTAATGAATGGCGAGTAAGAATGTACCACAAAAATCATTACCTCATAAGTTTTTTATAAAAATATATCATTATTTACTGCATCGATTTGTTATTATTCATACTAATAGTTCATTTTTTTTATGAATTTAGCAAAAAAAAAGAGTTTAAAGATGAATGTTGAGGCAGAAAAAAGAAAAAAAGTTAGAAAACAAGCGGAATCGAAAAAATTGATAGCAGAACCATCAGGTAAAAGTTATTTGTGATGCAGTAGAATTTATTTTGAAATAAGTTAGGGTAAATAAAGTTTATTAGATGTGCGAAGTGATTTTGTATGTTTCATGCCTTATATGATGTATTAGTAGTTTATATGTGATGCAGTAGCATTTATTTTGAAGTAAATTAGATTAAATAAAGTTTATGAGATGTGCGAAGTGATTTTGTATGTTTTCATGCCTTATTTGATGTATTAGTAGTTTATATGTGATGCAGTAGCATTTATTTTGAAATAAGTTAGCGTAAATAAAGTTTATGAGATGTACGAAGTGATTTTATATGTTTCATGCCTTATATGATGTATTAGTAGTTTTTTTGTGATGCAGTAGCATTTATTTTGCTGCGTGTTAGAAGTTGAATGCTTGACTGTTTATGTGATGTACTAGAAGTAGTATTTAGATGCAGTAGTGATATACTAAACTTCATTTTCTAGTACTCGTGATGTACTAGAAAATGAAGTTTAATACACTATCATGTATGTTGATATGTATGATTTAGGCTAAGTCAGAATATAAATCGATTATGAGATGTGCGAAAGATATTTTGTATGGTTTATGTCTTATATGATGTATTAGAGGCCTAACTGAGATGCATTGCTATTTGATTTGCGGCATGTGTGGATAAGTTAGGGTAAAGGTAGCTTATGTGATGTACGAAAGAGATTTAGAAAGCTTGATGTCTTATATGATGTATTAGAGGCCTAACTGAGATGCATTACTACTTGATTTGTGGCATGTGTGGATAAGTTAGGGTAAAGATAGCTTATGTGATGTACGAAAGAGATTTAGAAAGCTTGATGTCTTATATGATGTATTAGAGGCCTAACTGAGATGCATTACTACTTGATTTGCGGCATGTGTGGATAAGTTAGGGTAAAGGTAGCTTATGTGATGTACGAAAGAGATTTAAAAAGCTTGATGCCTTATATGATGTATTAGAGGCCTAACTGAGATGCATTCCTACTTGATTTGCGGCATGTGTGGATAAGTTAGGGTAAAGGTAGCTTCTGTGATGTACTAAAGAGATTTAAAAAGCTTGATGCCTTATATGATGTATTAGAGGCCTAACTGAGATGCATTGCTATTTGATTTGCGGCATGTGTGGATAAGTTAGGGTAAAGGTAGCTTATGTGATGTACGAAAGAGATTTAGAAAGCTTGATGCCTTATATGATGTATTAGAGGCCTAACTGAGATGCATTACTACTTGATTTGCGGCATGTGTGGATAAGTTAGGGTAAAGGTAGCTTATGTGATGTACGAAAGAGATTAGGGTAAAGGTAGCTTATGTGATGTACGAAAGAGATTTAAAAAGCTTGATGTCTTATATGATGTATTAGAGGCCTAACTGAGATGCATTGCTATTTGATTTGCGGCATGTGTGGATAAGTTAGGGTAAACGTAGCTTATTTGATGTACGAAAGAGATTTAGAAAGCTTGATGCCTTATATGATGTATTAGAGGCCTAACTGAGATGCATTACTACCTGATTTGCGGCATGTGTGGATAAGTTAGGGTAAACGTAGCTTATGTGATGTACGAAAGAGATTTAAAAAGCTTGATGCCTTATATGATGTATTAGAGGCCTAACTGAGATGCACTGCTATTTGATTTGCAGCGTGTGTGGATAAGTTTGGGAAAATGTAGCTTATGTGATGCGCGAAAAAGATTTTAAAAGTTTGATGTCTTATATGATGTATTAGAGTCCTAACTGAGATGCACTGCTATTTCATTTGCGATGTGTGTGGATAAATTAGGGTAAATCTATTTTATGTGATGTACGAAAAAGATTTTGTGTGGTTGATGGTTTATATGTTGTACTAGCGGTTTAACTGAGTTGCAGTAGCATTTAATTTATATGATGTTTTAGTTGATTAAATTAGTTGCAGTACCTTTTATTTTACAGCGTATGAGGATAAATTAGGGTAAATATAGATTATCTAATTTGCAAAAGTTATTTTTTATGTTTGATGATGGTTTAATTGATGTACTAAAAATTGAACTGAGTTTCAATTGGTTATTATGAAACAGATGACGAAGAATCAGACGAAGAAGATTCTGTTAAAATAGCAGCTTTTAAAGAGGCTGCTAAAGAAAAATGGAATGAACTACTTCGTAGTCTTGTTTTTGAACATGCTGCAAAAAAGAAGAAAAATGCAGCCGGAAAGATTGTTGAATATTCTGCACCAAAATTGAAGAAGAAGAAAACCATTTCTGTTACTGAATGCAGTACAAGTGAAAAGAAAAGAAAGGGTAAAAGACCTGCAATAGAAATGGATTCTGAATCAGATTTTGAAGACTCGTATTCAAAAATGGCTCTTGTAAGAAAGAAGAAAGTTAAAAAGGAAAAAGTTAAATGTGAAGATGAAGGTTTAACACAGGAAGTTAGAATTAATGAACCCAAATCTATCAAAATAAGAATGTCACCGAGAAATCTGAAGAAGGTTCTAGAGAATTTAAGAAGTCAACAGGTGGAGGAATTAAGAAAGATGGGATTTGGCGAGTTTCATAATAACTTCAATTTTTATTCTATACCATCAGAATTAGGGTTGTGGGTGGTTAGAAATTTCGATTCAGAAACCTGCTCGATTACAATGAATGATGGAAGAAAAATAAAAATTACTCGAGAAGTGGTTAGGGATATGCTAGGAATCCCAATGGGTGATATGAAAGTTGAAGCACTTGCAGAGAAAAATCTTTATGAGGAGACTACTGCAAAATGGAGAGAAATAATGGAAAGTATTGTTGTTAAAAAAAAATTTATATATCGAAGTTGGAGGAACATTTGTGCAGTCTAACTGAAGTGGATTGGGAGTTTCGGGTTGCTTTCCTTGTACTGTTCTTCTCCATATTTGGCCAAGGAAACAAAGATGGGGAGGTAAATGAGAGAATTATACCAATTCTCTCTAATACTGATAACGTGTCGCGTATGGATTGGTGCTCGTACGTTGTAGAGTGTATGGTCAAGGAGTGTTCCGGATATCAGCCATACAAATTTTTCAGTGGACCATTACTTTTGCTTGTTGTAAGTTTTCTATCTTTTCTTACATTGTGATGCACTAATTAGAAAAAGTATGATGCAGTATATATAGATATGTGATGCACTAATAATAAATAGTATGATGCAGTATATATATATATATATATATATATATATATATATATATATATATATATATATATATATATATATATATATATATGTGTGTGTGATGCAGTACAATTTGAAACAGGGATGCATTAGATATAAAAAATATGATTGTCTGATTCAAAATAGTATGATAAGAGAGTATATATAGATATGTGATGCACTAATAATATGTGATGCACTAGAAAAAGTATGATGCTGTATATATAGATATTTGATGCCCTAATATTCACTCACATACAATAAAAATTAAGATTATTTTTTAATACAAATTTATTTGTTGCAGATCATATATGTTAATTCAACGACATCTGAGACTGTCAAAGTGGAGAAAACAGTACCAGCATTCAAGGCATGGAGTTCAAAACTTTTGTTAGAAAGGCAAAAAGAAGAACTCGCATTGGGTTTTGGATGTCTACCAATTGCGGAAAGTGTTGAGGTGATTGAACCACCGATGAAAATGATTGAAGGACCAATGAAAAAGAAGAAATTGGGTAAAAAACAAAAGAAGATTGTAGCAGGTATAATATATAAAAATATTAAATATTTTTAAAAAGATAAACTTTTTGAAAAACTTGTTTATTTTTAATTTAATTCTATTTTTATGTACTAACAGGGGACGAAGAAGGAAACATTGCATATCAACTGCAGACTCCTAAAATTGATCTTAAATATGGACTCTATGGAACAATTGATATGCAAGAAGCAAGTAAAGAGTTCAGATCAAAGTCTTTTGAGGTATTATTAATTAAAAAGTATTATATTCTGTGATGCACTAGATATTGAAAGATGTACTAGAAGTTTAACTGTGATGCACTAGATATTGAACTTAGATGTACTAGAAGTTTAACTGTGATGCACTAGATTATGAACTTAGATGTACTAGAAGTTTAACTGTGATGCACTAGATTTTGAAATTAGATGTACTAGATTTTTAACTTTTAAGCAGTACATTTAATTTATAAAATAATAAAAACACTGTAATGAAGTAAGCTAATTTTGTTTCTTTTAAATGTTTAGGAAATGAAGGGAATTATAAGAGACAATATGGTGTTGTGTAATCAGTTGATGCTGGATATTGATTACAAGTTGATGATAGCTACGAGAATAAACCCTGAGGATGAAGAGTTGAAAAAACTGGTTGAAATTAGGAAGGATTTGTTTGCTGAATCTTATAATGAACATGGTCATAAAAATGGTGATGATACAACAAATGATTATGAAAATGATGGAAATTGTTGGGAGAATGTTGATGATGCAAAAAATCAGAATGAACAAATGGGTGATCAGAATAAAGAAGATGGTGGAAATGATGGGGACAAAGGCATAAATAAAGATGGGATTAAAGATGATTTGAATGAGTCACGAAACAAAAAGACATCGTTGAATGAAAGTCATGATTTGATTGATATGAAATATTTTCTGGAAAAAGTGAGTAATAAGGAAGAGAAGGATGATATATTTGGGACCAACCGTGAAGTTTCAGGACAAGAGTTAGTAGCAACAAAATAGAATGCTATAGTTCCATTTGATATTGATTTAAATTCAAGTCAAGGCTTATCTCAATCAACAAATGAGAAAGAAAATCAATCACAAGAGATGCAGTTTGATTACCTTGAAGATATTGTACAGTTGCCCGAATCTCAGGAACCGAATCTCACGGAAAATACATTTTCAAGTAATAACAAAAGAAGAAAACTGGATGATGAAGATGTTACACTATCTCAGCTAAGTTGGGCAATTAAAGACAAAGAAACTTTGAATGCAACTGAGATGGTTAACCAAATAGTAAAACTGCCATTTCTGTCAACCGGTATAACAGATGAAGCAAAACAGTTAGCTGCTGATGCACCAAGTGCCATTCATGATAAATCAAGTGCTAATGCTGATGCACCAAGTGCCATTCCTGATGAACCAAGTGCTAATGCTGATGCACCAAGTGTCATTCCTGATGCACCAGGTTCAAATGCTGATGCACCAAGTGCCAATGCTGCTGATGCACCAAGTGCCACTTCTGATGCACCAAGTGCCACTGCAACAAAAGCTGCAATTGCGACTCAGCCATACCATAGTACCAAGTTAAAGCTAAAAAGAAACAGTTCTGGAAAGTATGACGTTGAGAAGGATGGTAATTCAAATGAAGCCAAAAAAGCAACTGTTGATGCGGCAAAAGAATCAGCTGTTCATGTGATTAATGCGATTCCGGTGAGTTCTGTTGCGCCTGTAAGTTATATTCCATTTGAGAAAATAGAAAAGGAAAAAGAAGTTGCTGCAGCAACCAAAAAACAACCGGTTAAATGGGCAAAAAAGGTAGCAACCAATGAGGAACCGGTAATAAAGGGAAGGGGTAAAACGGAAGAAACCAAAAAGGAAATGGTCAAACCTCAAAAAGCTCCATCGAAAAAAGCAGAGCCTAAAACAGTTCAAGAGAATACAGAAAAACCTAAAAGAGTCCAAAAGAGAGGCGCAAAAGCTGTGGTAGAGGATAAAGAGGATGATATATTGAAGGAAAAGCGTATAGTAAAGCCCTCTAATGCAATGAAGTCGCCATACTATGATAGGAAAGTTCATATCTATAAAAAATGGAATGAAGCAGAAATGAAACTTGTTGAGTACATGTGGAGTGACAGCAGTCCTGAAAGGTAATATGTTACTGCATCACTATTCACAAGATACTGCATCAATGGTTATATGTCATTGCATCTGTTTTTTTATTTTACTGCATTATAATATATATTACACTGCATCAATACTAAAATTTTACAGAATCTTAAATGTGCAGTGAAATTGTATTTGAATCAAATGGATTGCAAATAGAGGGTGTCTTTTTCTTAAGCCTATACCCTGAAGTTGAAGTTGCTGCACCTGTCATAGATGTATGGAGTAAAATACTAAACTATGAGGAGCAATTCAGAGATGACATTTCACAGAAGAGAAGTGTTTATTGTACTACGTTAATGCTGGTGCGTAATTCAACTATATAATATAGCTAAAATTAAGATGTAACATATTTATGCTTATAAAACGTTTCTTATTTACAAAAACAGCCGCATCGTATGGTGGATTTTGAAGAAGGAAAGGAATTGGAGAGAAGAAGAAAGACATTTGAAGATAATCTTAACTGTGTTTTGAAAAATTCAGGAGTGAAAGATATTAATGATGTTGGTTTGGTAAGTAAAATAAATTGATTTATTATTATGAGTTCCAATAATTTAATTTTTATAATTAATTCCAATGATGACTAAGCGTAAAAATGTCTGCAGATATTCTTTCCTTGCATTAAGATCACTGAAAGTGGGTCGAATCATTACTATCTCATATGCTTTAATATGAAGAATGGTAATATCGACATACTTGACAACGTGGACAATGGCATTGAAGATATCTCAGTTCGATATGGGAAGTATGCACAAACTCTGGTCAGTATACCTAAAAAAAAAAAAAAAAAAATGTTTTTTACTGCATGAAAATGAATTATTTACTACATTGTAAACTTTTTACTGCATCATATTGTTATATTTAGTGCATATAAGTTAAACTTTTGTCATATTTAGTACATATAACACTATGATGCAGTAAAAACTTGTCATATTTACTACATTGTAAACTTTTTACTGCATCATAGTGTTATATTTAGTACATATAACACTATGATGCAGTAAAAAGTTTACAAATATGCAAACAGTTAAAAATTTAGTACATCTAAGTTCAACATAAAAGTTAAAAATCTAGTACACCATATTTTATAAGTTTTAACAAATATGCAAATAGTTAAACTTCTAGTACATCTAAGTTCAATATCTAGTGCATCACAGGGTAATAAAATAAATAAAATTAATTTAACAAAATCTTATTATTTTTCACAGATTGATACATTTGTCAATTACCTTGAAAGGATAAAGCATCCAAAGGTTGCTGAGATATGGTTGTCGATCCCAAAAATGGTGCCATTAAAGTGGAAGACAACTTACAATGCTGCTGACTGCGGAATCTTTGTCATGAGGCACATGGAAATCTATCTCGGGGAAGGTGTATTTTTGTTTGAACTACAAGATGAAGGGGTACATCTGAAACAACAAGTAAAGATGCTTCGCGCAAAGTACCTGGCAAAGATTTTACTAAAAGATCTTAATGACCAAAAGAAGAAATTGATGAAAGAAGCAGAAGCTTTTTGCAAGAAACAAGGAAAGAAATCAAAGATCTTAACTCATGTTGATATTAAAGTTGATGCAAACTTGATGAAGATGTTTAACGACACTCTAATCAAGACTCTTGAATAGATCAGTGTTGGGAAGTTAGCGTTGGATATATTTTAGATCAGTGTTGGGAAGTTAGCGTTGGATATATTTTAGATCAGTGTTGGGAAGTTAGCGTTGGATATATTTTAGATCAGTGTTGGGAAGTTAGTGTTGGATTACTTAAAAATTGAAATCTTTTGGATATATTTTAGACAATGTTTCTATGGTTATATTTGGTTAGTGATCAGTGAATGAATTGTACTTTGGAATTTAGACAATGTTTCTATGGTTACATATGGTTAATGATTGAACAAAATTAACAGCTTAATGATCAGTGTTTTTTATTACTTTTATTTATGGTTTCTGTTTTATAATTATTGCATCAATATATAATTGTTACTGCATTATAGTTCATTATAATTACTGAATCAATATATACTTGTTACTGCATTACGGTTCATTATCATTACTGCATCAATGTATACTTGTTACTGCATCAAATAGATCATTCATACTGATGTACTAAGACAATAATAGCATGTTGAGAAAACTAAGCCAATCTTCCATTAAAACTGTATGATGCACCTTTCTTTCTTTACAATTGAATTGAGTTTTTTATGGGTAAAAAAAAAGGAAAAATGTAGAATGTTTACAAGTGAATCATTTTTTTATTCGTAAAAAAAAGAAAAAATATAGAAAAAAATGTTCATTTTTTGCGCGTGGATTCTCTCAAACCAGCTCTTTTTGTTGTATCTTGTTGCTTTGGTTTCTTCGATGGTCGAGCCTGTTGACAAGTCCTGGAATTGTGTCCTTCCTTCTCTCCACATACCCCACATGCCCTTCTCTTTGACAATTCTTCAGCAGATACTTCGACTCTTGGCTTCATTCTTGAAAAGACACCGGTTCCTTTAGTTTTACTCTTCAATGGATTGTTCATTGTTTTTTCTTCAGGCTCTTTAACACCAAGCATTGAACCAATAACAGCTTTCCCATTCATTTTCGGAACTGTCGGAATATCACTAACAGCTTGATTCAATAACTCTTGCATCTTCTCTTTGTAGATATCTAACTTGCTTAAGTCATGTACCAAACGATCAACAGTAGATTCAAAAATATCATATAATTCCAAAACTTCATTCCTTACTGCATCTGATGCACCACTGATTCTGGGAAGAGCTAATTTTGAAGGTTTCACGTTCTTTAACCACCGTTTCTCTAAGTAGTTTCGGGGAAACTCCTCTACATTGTTCATCCTTAGAACATAGAAACAATGGCGACATAACAGGCCATAATACTCGTACCGATTACAGCTACAATGAAGTTTCATCTCAGACTTACAAAATTCAACCTACAAAAAAAAAAACTGAAAAATTAATAAAACCTATGATGCACTAGATGTATAACTATGATGCAATATATACAAACTATGATGCACTAGATTTATAACTATGATGCAGTAGATATAAAAAAGTGATGCAGTAAAATATGATACCTGATAAACATTGTCAACGAGCTTTCTCTTCTCAAAATGGGAATCACGAACTGAATATTTTTCCATACTCTCACTTTGAACAACGTTCAATGCAATACAGAACTTATAAGAAGCAAGCATCTCATCTTGCACATCAAAGAATATAGTTCTTGTATATAGGTTAGATACGTCTTGTTCCATCAGAAGGTCTGTTTTGAATTCTGGAGATCTATACCTTGAATCATGGTCATTCTTACGCTCAATGTACCTCTGATACTCGATAGCAGTGTCGTGGTGGCTTAAGAATTCAACAAGGGAAAGATGGGGGGCTGGTCCATTTACCAAAAAAATGGTTCTCACTTTCGGATCTTGAAGTGGTACGCATTAGCCCTGCCATATGAACATCACGCAAATACGCTGGTATCCATCTCTCTCTCATTACAAACATTTCATCTAACCATTTATTATCAACAAGATCAAAATCATTTATCATTCTCTCCCACTCTTTCTCAAATACTTCAGGTGAAATCTGGTCGGTCCAAACAATATCGCATATGCGCTTTTTAAAATAAGGCCCACTAAATAGATCAGAACCAACCTGGAAAAATAGAAAATTGTTAATATAATAAGAATAGGAATGGATATAAATTATTTTACTGCATCAGTTTATGTAATAAATAAAATTGCATCAATTTGAAAAAAATTAATACATCAACGGTTTTCAAAATATAAAAATCTTTTTAGTATGAATGGATAAGAAAAATTAACTGCATCATCTAATATAAGCTACTGCATCATAGGCATAAGTACTATAAAGAAATACCTTCGTACTCAATTTCTGCATAATATGCCACATACACAGTCGATGCCTTGAATTCGGGAAGCATTCTTCTATAGCTATCTTCATTGATGGATCTTGATCTGTAATAACAACATTTGGATCCTTCCCAAAAGCATTTTTGAATTCAGTAAGTAACCATATGTACGCTCCGGCAGACTCATCAGCAAGCAACCCGGAAGCAAATGTAAGACAACGATTATGATGGTTGATACCCGTAAAAGGAACAAATACCATTTGATACCTACATTTTATAACATATAAAAACAGTATATATAAGTCAATAACAAATAAAACAGTAAATAAAAAAAATTCAGAATACGGAAAAGAATGTACTTGTTAGAACGAAATGTCGCATCAAAGGATACTATATCACCAAATGTTTGGTAGTCACTAATAGCTTCTTCATCAGCCCAAAAAAGACCAACCAACCGATCGTCATCACCTAAAACAAAAAATAATAATAATAATAATAATAATAATAATAATAATAATAATAATAATAATAATAATAATAATAATAATAATAATAATAATAATAATAATAATAATAATAATAATAATAATAATAATGTGATGCACTAAATATTATAACTGTGATGCACTAAAGATTATAAGTGTAATGTAACGAATAAGTGAATCACCTTTATAATAATTGACATAAAAGCCAGGTGAATGAAGCTTTCGACTAAGCAGCTTTTCAACAGCCATTTGAGCATCTCGGTCTCCAATAAAAACACTAATTTTCTTCTTATTGTTCTTACAGTCACTCTTTGTAACACCAACTCTATCAAAGCCACCATACAACTGTTTCAATAACCTAAAACCGATTGCAGGACCAAAATTTGCATTCGAAACTTGGTAAAGAAAATGCTGCTTTGTATATCCCATATTCCTAGAATTCTTCATAAAAATCATATCCTTTTCTGCTACGAGAGGATGGTTATGTCCGTCTTCAAAATTAGTAACTTCATAAACATTTTCAAATTTCTTAAGAGTAAGTGAGGCTAAACAGCCACATCTAAAAGAAGCCTTCCTCCTTTTTTGCTTATTCTTAAACTCGCCAAACTTAATAGAACCATTACTGGATTCACCTTCTTCAGAGATATTGGCATTTGAATTTTCATCTACAGATTTCCCTTTCAAAGGTAACCCTTCTCTTGAGCAATAGAAGTATTTTATAGTTGTCTCTTTTGTACCTGCAGCCTGGTACTGTCCACCTTTCCTAATATCAAAACCGGCTTTTTTACCATAAGCTACGTAGAAACTATAAGCCTGATCAATTGAAACAAACTGACAACCTTTTATAGGTTTTTCGCCGCAATCAGGATACCATGTCCTATTGCCATTATCGTCACAAATATAATAACCAACGTGATCTCTAACTTGAACACTTTCGACCTCAACATCTGAAAGGATTGCATCACAGTTTTAAATATATTGCATAACATATAAAAAATCATTGCTCAGATTTTAAACTATGCTTAACAAAACTGAAAAAACAAAAACATTAGAATTAGTGCATCAAATTATAAAATCAAGTACATCACACATATATCAATTTAATCTATTTGAGTACAATTTTATTGTACAATTTTGAAAAGTACAATAAAGTGAATAAGTGCATCATAGAATTATTTCTACTGCATCGCAATTATAAACTATGAATAAGTGCATCATAGAATTATTTCTACTGCATCACAATTATAAAATATCAAAATGATGAAATTTAATATCTGATCAAAAAAATGTACCTATAAACTATAAACTATGCTTAACATCAGAACTAGCGCATCAAAATATATAATCTAGAACATCACACATATATCAATTTAATCTATTTGAAAACAATTTGAACTAAAAAAATTTTGATTAATGAAATACAAACTTTCAAACTAAAAATCAAAAAATTAAAAATCAAAACACTACATTCTAATATATACTGCATCAAACACTATTAAGTAGCAATCAATAGAAAAAAGCTTTAATAGGAATCTTACTATCAGAAACTGAGGATGAATTACTTTCATTATTAACAGAAACTGAGGATTCAATGGTTGATGATTGAATACTCATCTTCAACAACGGAGATAAACGGTGGGAAACGGTGGGAATACGGTGGGAAACGGTGGGGAATGGTGGAAAACGATGGGGAATGGTGGGAAACGGTGGGGAATGGTGGGGAATGGTGGGAAACGGTGGTGGAATGGTGGAATATGATGGTGAGAAAACAGAGAGAAAAGCGTAGGTGAATTACTTTTGCTGCGTAGATGAATGAGAAAAAAAAGAGATTATATACCCTATTTGTTTTGGGAATTGACAAAAATACCCTTGCAAGCATAAAAAAAAGGAGGGGACTAAGGGGGACACATGGCAGCATGTGGTGGCTTCCTACACTTTTTATTATAACACACTTTTTATTTTAACCCAAATCTATATATATATATATATATATATATATATATATATATATATATATATATATATATATATATATATATATATATATATTAATAAGCTTAGAATTGCACTAGATATAAACAAACTTGAACATCATGCTTACTCTAGAAAGATAAGTTGTTACTGACATAATTAAGTTTTTACGTCATCCTGAACCAGTTAACACTTTAACCATTTAAACCTTTTTTTTATAAGAACAAAAAGAAAGTACTAACTAAGGGTGAGCATCGATTCAGGACCGGGCCGGACCGGATCGGACCGTCAAAAAGTGAGACCGAATTAAGGTAAAAACTGGGATCGAGACCGAGACTGAATATGGTCGGTCCAATTCTGTCCGGTCCGGTCTTCGGTCGGTCTGGTCAAAAAGGCAAGACTTTCGGTTTTTTGGTCGGACCGGCTGGTTCAACGACCGAATTAGCCAAAAAGCCTAGATCGAGAACTGGATCGAATGTAGTCGGTCCGGTCCGATCCGGTCCGGTCCGGTCCAGTCTCGGTCGGTCCGGTCCATTCGGGTCGTTTGCTCACCCCTAGTAGTAACATAAAAATAGAACACCATGTAATTACAAGAGAACACTAATGCGTACACCGTTCAATTTCATTTGTCATACTCCAAAGAATATATAACCAATAATTAGTGACAGTTCAACAACTTTGACTGTTGCATAAGGATTTTAATAATCACGAGCAGCCACACGCTATTGCACGACTGAGATTATTATAAGGCTTTAAACATTGTAATACTTTTAATCAAGAATATTACATTCCAAAATAATTAAATATCTTTCCATTTATTCATCTATCTGTATTTGATTCTTGTGAATTACTTAAAAAGATAGATGAGAGATTCCATAAAATGTTTAAATTCAATGAATGGTTATCCCTTCTAACATTAAAAAAAATTCCCACTTGTATAGAAGAATCACTACAAATAGATAGACATATAGTGACATAATATAGTGTCACTAAATCTCTAATTGTTTAATGACATTTCATAAAATGTGTGTAAAAGCTTAAATTTTGAAAGGGAAAAATCTTTAATAATTTATCATACTTGCCAAAAAAATGACTTTCGCGTACTGTACAAAAAAATATCTTTTTCTCTCCCTTAAACTCAACTATTTTGTCCTTTTTGATGTATTGAACTTTCATTTTTTGGCCTTTTTGATGTACTTTCGTGACATTTTTGCCCCTGGATTTATAATAATTTGAGGGGTAAAAATATCAAAAGTATATCAAAAATGCCAAAAAATAAAAGTTCAGTACACATATAAGGAAAAAAAATTGTTCGCTACACGAAAGTCATTTTTTTGGCAAATATGGTACGTTTTTAAAGATTATTCCCATTTTGAAATTTAATGACATTTTTTATGTACAAAATGTGTATGTGTATCCCGCATACTTTTTAGTACCCATATAAATAAACTTTTACCTACTGGACTTCTACAAATTTTAATGACATTTCTTTTATACATTTTGACAATTTTTTACTCTTAGTGGCACTTATTTTAAGTGTCACAAAAACAATATTTTTGTAGTGAATTGTATACCTCACCAACGTATTTCATCTTATCTCCTTCAAACTCTATTTTCACGTTCTCAAATTCAAAATAGTTTCATATATGGCATATTGCCATATTAAATTAGCTTGGTTGTTTGGATGGTTGATATACATATACAAAAAGATATGGTAAACATAGTGAAACTATGCAACAGCCAACAAGAGTAATATTAAGCTATGAAGGTTTGGCGCGGAGCTTTTTGGGTGATAAGCGGTAAACAATGAGCTTTTTGATTTTTATTGTTCGTTTGGTAAACGAGCAGTGAGCTTTGCTATTTTTGAAAATGCTCATTTTTTCAATGTTTCTTTAATAAGCTGTGAGCGGTGAACTGTGACTACCGCTCACAGTTCACTGATACTGTTCACTGCTACTTTTACCAAATACACCCAAAGTATAAACACTTACTCTTCCATCTTTAATATATGGAGGAATTTATATTAACAATATGAAGATTGACGGGTTTAGAGTTTCTCCATTGATTTAAACATTTGAAAAACTGCAAAACATCATTTAAAAATATTTTCATCGAATTCTATACATAACATCGTATTAATTTGTGCATAAACAATGCGTTATCATTCTTAACTACATTTTTCCCCTAAAACATTCTACTATAAACACTTGTTAATGCTTATGGTATCATAAAGAATAATTAGAATGATATTTAAAAAATGACTCTTTATACATCTAAGAATTCATTCGACTTTGTATCAATATGTAGCCGATGGCCCGAAGCAGAACTAACTTCTTTATTAGCAAACCGTTCAACTGTTTTTCGAGCAATCGGTAACCATAGTTTTCTTAATCTTTCTTCCTCGACCTTAACTTCACCTTCAAGAAATCTTGGATGAACCGTAATCTCTGACAGTGATCTTCTCTCACAAGATTTCCTAGGGCCCACTTCAGTTTCTCGGTCCCCTCCCGAGTTCCCCTCGATTTCCACACAAAGATGATCATCAAGTCGATTACTTGACTCACAAGTAATCATCTCTGATTTTAAAAATAATAGATCAGATGAGCTCACATTGCTCCATCTGGTCTTTAACATCATTGGATCATGGTCATCACATACCATGATCTGATGATTAAACTTATGCAAGATTTCATCCTTTTCAATATTTGTTCCAAATCTTGATGACCCTTCTCGTTCTATAAAAAGCCCGATACTTGAAGGCTCGGATACATTAAACCTTAACGAATTTGAATTTGTAAAAAGGGCAATATCATCCTCAACAACTTTAACCCTACATAGGGGACAAGTAGAATGTTTTTCTAACCATTGATCAATACAATCAATATGAAAAGCATGCTTACATTTTGGCAACAATCTAAGAACTTCCACATCTTCAAAAGCGGACAAACAAACCGAACATTCCAACCCGTTTTTCCATCCTTTTAAAGTCGAAAACTTGAACGATGGAAGTAACTCAATTATTGTTTTATCAAGTCCCGAACATCTTGACCTTGCTGTAGAAATATTACCAAATATTTCATGATGATCACCAGAAGATGGTGTATGACAACATTTTATGTAAATTAAGGTAATAAACGTTAAAGAAAACACGATAGAGAGAGCTCCTACTACGACGACTAAGCTTGGCTCGAATTTAGAGACTGAATCCGAATTCGAATACTTTTCACCATTATCAGGAGAAAATGAGGAGTGTGACGATGTAAAGTTTGAGAAAATGATAAGACAAGCTATGATAAAAGTGAGTACTCTTTGTTGGTTCGCAGGAAATGCGATGAACTCGAGCATGACTCGTCGGAAAGATCATTGGTTGTATGATGAAGATGAAAGGAGAGTTGACATTCGTTTTGAGTTGAATGGTTTTCTTTGAAGAACTATACGTAGGTTTATATAAAGTATCTTTCCCATGCTAACTATTTGACTTTGGAAAATTCTATCATTACTGACTACCATTGTTTAATCACAACAAATAAAGCATTTTAAGCCTACTAGCATATTATTTATTAACGATTGCTATCTAAAGGAATGTAACCGGGACATAAACTAATTACTGAAATATATTTTAGTTAAACAAATTGCAAAAATTTCTATCACTTAACTCCAAAAACATGTATTCATATGGATAGCTAAAATCAGGGCGTTGGTATCAATGACTTTTTTTTAAATGTATTAATTTGGTACGTGAACTTTGAAAAAGTTGTGTAGTGTAACGAATTTTTATAAAATGTTCAAATCTGCACATTTTGATTACGTGTCATATTTGAAAGTCTGATGCGTAGCACCATTTATAACGTGCCACGTTATCAAAATGAGCAGACTGAAACACTTTATTAAAGTTCGTTAAATTTACACAATATTTTTAGAGTTCACGTACGAAAACGAGATAATAAAAAATTTTCGTTGCTCTTCTATAATGAAAGCCCAAAAATTAAGATTCACCATATTATCCATTATTTTATTTATAGCCTTGTATGGAAAATAAATTAGATATATAGCTATTGGCTTAAGTTCAAATATGTTTTTGCCAGTAGAGCATGTTTTTATTAGTAGTTGTAGGTTTATTATTAAATATTATTTTCTTACGGCGATAAACAATTTAAAACTCAATAGTGATGGAAAAGTGGAGAAGCTTAATGGCGTATGATTGAGCTTTGACTTTGGTTAATTATAGACAGATAATTCAATTGCAATTTTTCTATAACATTCTTATAGGAATATATCTTTTCTCATTATGAATAACCATTGTCGTTTTTAAGGGAATGAAGGTGCGATTGCACAGGATCACACTCGATGAGGGCCACAAATTTCATGCTCTTCTAACACAATATGAGGCTGATGTAGTTAGTTCATATACTACTGATACATATGTATATTGTGTGTGTTTAAAGGCCTCTTTATAGTAATAGCACGGGGCTATTAAAGTCTACAAAACGGCCCTATGAATAACATTTTGACATAATTAACAATGTTAACAAGTTAACTCAACTCAGTTAGATTCTAGCAAGTTCATATCAAGTCGAGTAAAACTTTATTAAAAACGAAAAGCAAACACAACCCTAATATGAATTTCTCCCTCGTTGACGTGTTAATAAATACACGAACTTGAGTATTACTATGATATCACGAGCACGACAACATACTATAACTTGTCAAAAACTATCCATATGATTGCGCTTGCTTTTTGTTGTTTCATACAGTATGTTTTTGTGTCTCACAATTATAAGTAGAGTTAAAAAGAGCAAATAAGGCATATATAGAACATGCATGAGCACCTAACATGCATATGGCAAGTTACATGCCCAAAATAGCAGTTTCTTGGAAATAGCCTTTCCATAAAACAAACAGCAGCATCTGGTATAACAACCAACACATTATGTGGGTGTTCACATGTGTTTAGTCAATGAACCTGAAAGCTTTTAAAAATAAACAAAACCAGCATCCTACTCCAAGAACACTTGTAGTTAACAATTTTGAGACCCAAATTTTTGGTAGTCCAGAAGAAGAAACAGTCCAACAAACTTTAAATTGCAATTTGCAAGGCCTAAAAAGCAGCCCAATAACAGCCACAAAAAAGGCCAAATTAGACAACTTTTAACACTATCAACAAATACTAAAAAGTCATTGAAAAACCGTTATTAAATCCGAAAGAAATCAAAAAATCATTAGAAATAATGCTCCCGCAACATAGCGCGGGTACCATGCTAGCTGAATTTTGATATTAAATATAAGACACAGTAATGGTTTAATCTTTTTTTGTGAATACAAGTTTAGCAAGTTTGATAGTATGTACAGTAAAGCATGATTATTGAGTTGTTGAAAGATAAATCTCTAACTAAGATCGAAAATGAATTTATAAGATCGAAAAGAACATTGGAGTTGATGGGTTATTAGTGTTTGTGGCTTTGATTTTGTATTTGATTTTATGGAAACTGGGTGTGTTCTTGATAATTGAAAATGAGATGGATGTTGAAATTGAGATTTGTGAAGGTTGTCGGCGGTGGTGGACGTACGGTGGCAGCGGTGGACTGTGTCACCTGCTATTCACCATATAAAAATGTACAGTTTTAAACATGTAAACATGGATTGTACAGCATTTTAATGCGTATACTGAGAGAAAGAGAGTGAGGGAGTTATAAGTGGTGTGTGCAAGAGTTGAATAACTATCCTATGTGGCGGATTTAAGAGACAAAAACAAACAGTCATTTGTCGTTACAGGAAGGAACTAATGGCGGATAGACAACAACAAACCACGTTGGAAAGCAAACCACAAGGATGAACCATGTAGTATTTTCCGGAGAGTTGAATACGGTAGAGTCAAAATCATTCACAACTTAACCAAGGAGGAGACCAGGGAGCTGCATTGTGATTTTTTCCCTCTTCGTCAATGACCGCGTAACTTAACCAAGGAGGAGACCAGCACGGAGCTGCATTGTGATTTTTTCCGCCTTCGTCAGAAACTGCTGACTATATACAACAATAAAAAAAACTTAATTAAATAACACAAATACCGATTAATTTTGAAGTAAAATATATACGCTAGACATGAGCAAGCTCACCTTTGGTGGCATCACGATAGACCCATATGGGTTAAGAAGAAATGGTGGAACCTCAAAACATGATGGGCCAAACAGACTCCGTGGAAGCTCCATACTTGGTAATCTCGCCCATCGTTTACACCTACACCTGTCATCTAAAAGCCCACAGCTAATGCACCACTTTTGTTGCTTCTTCACTTTTGCCATCTTGTCTAATTTTGTTAATCCAAAAAGGTTAATATTATAGGATAAAAGAAGCAACATACTGAGAGGGACAATTTTTCTTACAATCATCACCATGCCATGGAAAAGGTTTTTGAAACCCTGTACGTACAAATGCAAATAAATTAGAACCAATTCAACTGAAACATAGACTTTTAGAAGATTCTTATATTTAAGATGAAAAGTTGAGTTATTTTATTCAACTGTATTCATTTTGGTTCTCTCTCTGGAACAAGTTTTATTCTTCAAACAACGTCTACCTACGTTAAATTAAGAATATGTTCACGTCAAATCTCTTGTAATTTTATTTTGTAAATTCTTTTGCTTTTCTTGGTGAAAGTGATTGCTGTGTAGATAACTGGACAAAAGAATCAACGTATTGAAAAGAAAGAAAAGAAGTTAAAATCAAACATGCCATATTCATCATCAATATCCTTCTTGTTCTGCTCTTGAGGATCAGACAATGACATCTTTTGGAGTTGGTTTATTCCTGAAAATATAATTGCCGATAAAACAGAACAATCAAACTTCAACAATGAATCTCATGGAAACTTTTAACTAGCATAAAAATTCGTGATGATATACCACCTGATTGTAATCATATTTCTTAATATGAAAAGTTTTCTATCACATAAAAAGTTGTTTTAAGACCATAAAATATATTAGAAGAGTTTAAGGGGGTGTTTGGCTAAGCTTATATAACGGGCTTATGAGCTTATTAGCTTATACTACTCAAATAAGACCAAACTACGTCATGTTATATGAAGGGCTTATGAGCTTATACATGGGGATTTTGAGTCCGCCCATATAAGTTTATTGTATCATAACAAACTTATATAAAGCCCACAAGGAGGTAAAATCAAAAGTAGAATAGGAGGTAAAAGTAAACGTACCATCACCACCAATATTCTTCTCCTTGTAATTGTGCTCTTGAGGATCAGACGAAGACATCTTTTAGAGATGGTTTGATTCTGCATGTAGAATTGCACATGTTAAGAATTATCTTTGGGAATTCTTATAATTTACACAACAAATCAATATCCAGAGTTCAAATACTAATTAACATGTACGTAGATGGAATTGATATCGATGTTTAGATCGAACCTTCGTAGGCAATCAGGGATGGAATGCACAAATTTTTTTGAACTGTAATATAATAGAAACACATTTTGATTGACCGGGTGCATTTAAGATGCATCTAGTAAAAATCGATATTTTTTACAAAATTAACACTACATCGAAAAAATCCATTAGGTTCCTGGGCACCTGTATCACCGTAGTTTTCATATCAAAACGGAATGGAAAAAATCGTATTACTCGCTCAAACTTTTATTTTAATGTTCAAGCTAATTGACATTTAGGGAACCAGACAGACATATATATCGTTTGATCTTATCTCTAGTAAGTTTAGGTGATAACCAATCGACATAAATGATGCATGCAAGAAAGCTTGAAACACAAATAAAAAAGCTACACGGCTGCCAATACATAAGAACCCTAATTTTGCATTAAACAAACAATGAACAAAATTATACACATGCATACTGACCTATGATCACAACGTGTTTTGCAGTCGAATGAAGAATGATAATTAACCGACAAGAATTTAACGTTCGACTAGGGTTTTAATTAGAGAAAAACAAGAGCGTAGGTTATTTATATACGTGTATCATGTTGGCCCATTTACAACTACGGGCCTGGCCGGGTTTGGATTCAAAAACCGACACCAATTTTATAAACGCTCTTTCTTTCAGAATTTGGGGGAAAGAACACAACACACACAATGTCGTTGTCATATGAAGATTGGCTATTAGAAGAATCAAAGAGGTTATGTTGGGAAGATCGATTATTACATAGGAACTCCAAGGTTCGGTATGCTGGGAACGTTGACCTAAAATTATTATGTGATTCTATTACAGACCCTAAAGATCATCGGATGGCTGAATTAGGTATGACTTATTATATTTTTTGTTGTTAGCTAGATTAATTTTTAATAATAATAATAATAATAATAATGCATTATCTTGGTGATATATTACGGAGTATTAGGTTATCTTTTTAAGGAGACGGTTAGTGATTCAGATGCGGCTGTACTAGATAAGGCGTTAGACGCATTGATTGCTTACTTAAAAGCTGTTGATGCCCATGTCGCTGGAGGGTAGGATCATTTTTTAAAATTGTGGATTTTGTTTGTTGGATTTTACACTTATTATTATTATTATTATTATTATTATTATTATTATTATTATTATTATATAGCTATGCCAACGGAATTTGTGATGCAATTGTGGCTGATTGTCTTACGGGTCCACCGGAGACAGTGAATTGAAGAAGGCACAAATTGTGTTTATGCTTTGGGTCGAGTTGGAAGCTGTCGATGCAGTTCTGGTATGTGATTTGGTTTCCGTTTCTATATGTTAGTTGTACCTTCTAAAATCTCCAAATGTTCACAATCGATCATTGAAATCACCTAGTTAACCTAATTTGTCCTAAAGTGGTACTTTTTATGGTTCCCTCAAAGCTTAGCATTTAATTACTTCTTAGGTTGCCGACTATGATAAATTTTGTTGACATTTAAAAGAAGGTTAATGGCATATAATAGCAACGTATTTTTTTATTTGTGCCATTATCAGATATGAACTAAAAATATTACCACAATACCCATCGAACTTTGCATTTTTGTGCCAATATCAGCAACTTCGCCATTTTTACTTTCAAAATTCACATCATGTGACACATGTACATATCATGCCCTTTTTTTGTACCGTTAGGTTCCATGTCAGCCCCTTATACACACCGTTAGGTCGTCTTCCCCAATCAAAACACATATAACCCTAATACTAACATATACAACCTAACAGTGTGTATTAAGGGCTGACATGGAACCTAACGGTACAAGAAAAGGGGCATAACATGTACATGTGTCACATGACGTGAATTTTGAAAGTAAAAATGATGAAGTTGCTGGTATCGGCACAAAAATGCAAAGTTCGATGGGTATTGTGGTAATATTTTTAGTTCATATCGGGTAATATTTTTAGTCTCATACTACATGATTGGTGAATTATGGGTTTCTAGATGGTTATGTCAGTTTCCTCACTAAGCTGTTTGTTGATAGGATGCTATGGAGAAGGCAATAAAAACCCAAGTTGCTAAAGCTGTTCTTCCCGCAGTAGATGTCATGTTTCAAGCTATTAGGTTTGTGATGAACTCTTATATATTTGCAAGAGGGATGTTAGGGTTGCATATTTTTAAGGGCTTATTACATGTTGAAAATAATAATAATAATAATAATAATAATAATAATAAAAAGAACACTTTTGATAGGTTTGAATAGCTAAATACTTATTGGCTTATTTGCTTATATTCTAGAGAAATTTACGGCATTGAAAAAAAAAACAATTTCACTTTGCTTGATTAAGATTTACAAATCTAGACACTCGATACGCATTTGGTTATGAAAATAAACACCCACCGACCTTTTTTGTTTGTTTCTCTTTCTAATTTATTTGGAGTTGCATAAACCTCATTCACCAAAACTCATTTTTCCATCTTGGCAATAGAAGCTCCGTTAGTATTAAAGTTCCATCGGTATCATCCGTGCCATCCTTTTCTGTTTAGACGCGGATTGAATGTCTAGATTCGTAAAGCTTAAAAAAACTGTCCACATCATGTGAAAAGATTGTAGAGTTTTTACTTTACTCTATTCTCTGCCATTTATAATATTGAAGTTTTCTTTGCCAAAAACCAGTGAATTTGGTTCAAAGATTGTGCAACCGAATAAATTGTTGAAGATGCTTCTGGAAATTTGTGATCATCCAGATCAAGACGTCCGTGCTTCATCTAAAAGGCTAACACTTGAGCTTTGTCGTTGGATTGGTAGAGACCCTGTTAAGTCTATATTGTTTGAGAAAATGAGTGACACAACGGTATGCATGGTGATAATCTTTTGACAGCTTCCACTTGTTGGAAAAAAAATAATTAATTATTTATTTTTATTTTTCTTAGAAGAAAGAGTTGGACGCTGAGCTTGCCAATGTCCCAGTGGCTGCTAAGCCTACTCGCAAAATAAGGTTTTGTTTTTGCGACTCTTTTACAGCTTGATTTGCTCTTTTTCTAAATAATAAATAATTCTTTTCAGATCTGAGCAAGTGAAGGAACCTGAACAGGAAGTTGCTACTTATGCTACACGCTCTGACCCTTCTGAAGAATCTGCTGCCGAAAGTATGTGATCAACTCAAATGGTTTTTCATAAAATATCTTTCTGATGGTTGTATATTTACTGATGATAATTTTAAGATTCCTTAAAAGTCATTATCGAAGTTTGATTGTTCTGTTTTATCCGCAATTAAATTCGCAGAAACAAAGCAACTCCAAAAGATGTCACTGTCTGATTCTCAAGAGCAGAACAAAAGGCAGAAGCAGCATTATGGTAGTGAAAAGGGTACGTTTGATTTTACCTTATTATTATTACTAGTTATAATACCCGCGCACGCGCGGGTTTTTTTTTTTAATTTTTTGAAATAATTATTTAAAAATTTTAATCCTATTGTTAATTGCATCTTATCTATATTTTTTGTATATATCTTCTATTTGTGTTATGGATAAATATAAAATAAATAATCTTTTTTTTTTAAATATCTTATCTATATTTTTTGTATTTATCTTCTACTTGTGTTATGAATAAATATAAAATATTATCTTATAAGAAAATAATTTTTTTTAAATAAAATTATTATTAAATCAGGTATGAATTGATTTTTTTGAAATGCAAAATTCCCAATAGGGGTTTTGTTTTATTATATAAAAGATTATTATTATTATTGTTATTATTATTATTATTATTATTATTATTATGTTGATTATCTTGTCTGGCTGTTTTCATGGCTATCAATTTAACCCTGTATAATACACTGTTATCTAATCTTTTTATTCGCTTACAAATCTAACAGTCGTAAAACTGTCTTGGGTCTCCTTCACCATCATCCTTGCAACACAAAGGAAACGATCTGAGAATTTGATAAGCAATAAATTAATAAATCACGTAAATCCAATACACGAGCACCTAGTTTCCTTTTACCAAAAAAAAGAGGCAATAGAGTTTGCAAAATAAAATTAAGAGAGATATGACCTGAATATCTTCTTAATGTAATGTAGGTTGAATTTGTTTTAAAGAATGAAGCTTGTTTCAAAGAGAGAACAAAGAATGATTTCAGTTGAATAACATAACTCAGACTCTTCTTCATCTTAACTAAAGCATGTTATAAATGATTACACCTCTTGCTAGTATAAGAATTCCTATATGTTTGGTTCTAATGTATTTGCGTTTGTACGTACAGGGTTTCAACACTATAGAAAATCTTTACCACCTTTTTGGCGGGGTGACGACTGTAAGAAATTTTTTAACCCTATGTTTCTTTTCAATATGTTGCTTCTTTTGTGCTCTAATATCAACCTTTTTTGGTTTACTCAATTAGTCTTTGACCGGCTGTTTACCGACAAGACGCTGGCAGAAACGTTGAAGCAGCAACAAGAATGGGTGAAATCACATAAATGCACTAGGTGTGGGCTATTTTATGATATAAGCTGTGATTGTCAACAAGAGCTTGAATTAGGTATGGATGGGATTCGACCAGGTGGTATGTTTAATTATGGTTCAGACCTCCCAAGATGGAAGACAGCAAAGGTGAGCTTGCTCATGTCTAGTATGTTTATTTTCCTTAAAAAATAATCAATATTTGTGTTATTCAGAATGAATTATATAAGGTTTTTATTGCTGTATTTAGTCGGCGGTTTCTGGCAAAGACGGAAAAGATGACAATCCAGCTCCATGGTTTTCTCCTTCATATACTTATGATTGATTTGGAGTCGATCTACTGTATTCAGCCTTCCTGAAATAGTTCGCCTTCTGCTCATCGCTTGGCTTTGCTTCTCTGTAATGTTACTTAAATATACTTTGTCCATGTGTTGTAAGAAACAAGTCTTATATTTTTTAATAAACAAAACTTTTGTGTCTTGTTACTTAAAAAACATTGGATTCCAGTTTGTCCAAAGTGTTTCTTAAAAAACTTTTGCGTCTTGTTACATAAGTCCACCCAGCAACAATTTTGAGACCCAAATTTTTGGTAGTCCTGAACAAGAAACAGTCCAACAAACTTTCCATTGCAATTAAGGCCTAAAAATCAGCCTAATAACAGCCCAAAAAAGGTCAAATTTCACAACTTTTGACACTATCAACATATACTTTAAAAAAGTTGCTATAACTTTTATTGCTATCGCTGTCGTAACCAATGGAGTGATTGAATTGTATATCTCTACGAAGTGGTTGATAGTTAGTGACTACTGATAGTTATGTGTATATGTTGTTTACTGTCCAAACTTGATTTAGATAATTACAGTAGATGTTAACAATACTAAAAGCTAACCACTCACTCACGGGTTGGCGTAAAATGTTTGTGACTCACGAAACGTGAGAGGTCTTATGTTTAATTTATGGTAGTTCAGTTTCAATTTAAGATTGTATTAGGATGACCATGGACGATTTACATTAAGCTTTTACTAAAAACTTTAGAATTTGCACAATTATGAAGTTAGAGATTCTAGCACTCCAACGGATGACTTATTATAACCTAAGAACTAAATTGTAGATTCATAGGTGGTGGTTCAACTAATGGTAGGCGATCCGCAAGGGGCCAATGCTTTTACTTGTGACAAAAAGGCACGACTCATTAAAAGCTTTGGATTAGAAAGTCATGGCTATAAGATGGATACTGAGGAGCTAACGAAGCAACAAATCAGTTGTCGAATCAAGTTTGTGATCGAAACAAGCAACCTTGCATATTCGATTTTCCTTCTCTCGCTTTTAGCTCGATATTCTTGAGGATATGATCATAAGACTGGTGAAACAATGTTGTATATATATTCTAGTTAGTTTGGAGCCTGTTTTGATAACTTAATGGTGTACCAATTTATTAGTCTCATTAACAACTATGATATAAATACTTTGTCAATAATATACAACTTTTCTGCACGTAGGTTTCATATAATTTGTTGCATTATCTTATTTGACAATAATCACTTATATTATTTTTGGTGTCGCTGTCAATGTTCAAGCATAGTTTAGTAAATGATATCGTGGATTAATTTCGTCTTGCTGTAGAATACCATTTCATAACTCCATTCACATTTAGCTTTAATTATTCAAAAATAATACCATTAGGCCAATGAATGTATTTTATAATAATGAACATGCGACACATGTTTTTATTTTATTTTATAAATGTCATCGGTAAATTTAGGCTAAATTGCAATAATGACCTTGTCTTTATCCATACTCCTTGATGGAGTAATTTCTTCTATTATTCCAAACATCTTCATGGTCCATAAGACCATAATTGACACCTTTGTTACACCTTAATTCTCACTTATAATATAAAGGTCTTTAAGGACCAAGTTATTTACACATAACAGATTAACAATCCTTCATTATACACACATTATATCATCAAATAGTGTGTTATCAATTAACAGGAAACCAAACATACGAATAATATCTTACCTACTCGTTGTTTACATACGATACGTAAACACTTGAATATTAAGCCAATCTTATCTATGATTGCACTTTTTTTTACTGTTTCATATGTTTGCTTGCACAATAAAGATTAAAATATAATAAGAAACTAAACAAAAATGAAATAAAGAATTAGTTTTAAATATGCATGCCTCAAAATTCCATGCCCAGTTTCCTGGATATAGTCTTTCATAATAAAAATGGTAGTATCTGGTATAACAGCCACCATAGTATAATACTACTATATGTTGGTGTTCACATGTACATGTTTACTCTATGAATCTAACACAATTAACATCGTGTGTAGCTGTGTTTCACTTTTTATCCATATATGAAACACACTTTCTAAATCATTTACTAAATTAACATTTTGTTGCCAAAATATCCAATTTGTAACCAACTTTTTGTGCGAAAAATAAAAGAAGCCTATGGAGTATATATGGACTCTCACTTAACACACATAATCCTTATACTTTACTTTGGCTTGATAGAAATTGTTGTATAACTATCTAGCCGTGATAAAAGAGTTTGTGACTATCATACTAGCGTCTTGAACAAGAGGTATAATTACCCATTTTAAGTATTTGTGATAGTGAGTTTAACTATTTTTGAAAGGAATAATTACAAATAAATGACAGGCTCATTGAAAAAGAGGTGTATTATTTCTCAACTATTATAGCTTATCACTTTCATGAAACTTAAGTTTGGGTGTAATAGATTTGTATATCTAAAGAGATTAGGTAAACCGAAAATATATTTTAAAGTTAGGCCTCACAAAATTAATAGTGGGAACATATTACTCCAAAATTCAAAATTATAGTGGGAGTAACATATTAAAATCATATATAGAAAACATATTAACACTCATCCAAAATTCAAAATAAAGTTTCGACACAACACATTTAAAAATAAATATGCTTGTCATTTAAACAAATATTCCATTTCTGTACATTCCATGGCCTTTGCACATAAACAATGTTCTATCATTCTAAATTTTCGTTACAAAGGAGAATGTTTAAAAAAAATACAATCATGTGTGTAAACAAAAATTTAAAGTCATATATAGAAGGATGTAACATTATTCCTTCCACTTTGTGTCAAGATCATGCAGAACTTGAACTTATTTCTTTGTTAGCAAACCGATCAACTGTTTTTTGAGCAATGAACAAACGTAATTTCTTTAGTCTTTCTTCACTTTGAAGAACTCTTGGATAAACCGTAATCTCTGACACCGATCTTCTATCGCATGATACCCTCGGGCCCGCTTCATTTTCTCGTGCGCCACCGGGGCTTCCCTCGATTTTCACCGAGATGTGATGATCAAATTGGCTACTTGACACACAAGTAATCATTTCCGATTTTAGAAATGAAAAATCAAAGGAGCTCAAATTGCTCCATCTGGTTTGCAACTTCATTGGATCATGGTCTGCATAGTCATCATCACAGACCATGATCCGATGATTAAACTTATGCAAGATTTCATCATTTTCTATATTTGTTCCAAATCTTGAAGACCCTTCTCGTTCTATATAAAGCCCTAGGCTCGAAGGCCCGGATAACTTAAATCTTAAAGAATTCGAGTTCATAAAAAGGGCAATATCATCCATGACAACTTTAAACCTACAAAGTGGACAACTTGAGTTTTTTTCTAACCATTTATCGATACACTCGATATGAAAAGCATGCTTACACTTTGGTAACATTCTTAGAACTTCAACATCTTCAAAAGCCGCCAAACAAACGGAACATTCCAGCCTGTTTTTCAATCCATTTAAAGTCGAAAACTTGAAGTATGGAAGTGACTCAATGATCTTTTTGTCAATCCCCGAGGACTTTGTTCTTGCTCTAGGAAGATTACCAAAGTTCTCAAGGCGAATAGAATTCGATATGTGACAGCAGTTTATATAAACCAAGATTACACATATTAAGGTTAATCCAATGCAAAGAAGAAGTCCAACCACAAGTGCTATAACTGGTGTGAGTTTTGAGATCGAATCCGTCGAATTTGAAGGCTTGGTAACATTTTGTGAAAGTGTTGAATTTGGAAAAATGATTATAAAAATGATGAGACAAAAGAGTGTTTTTTGTGTATTTGCCGGAAAGTTCATTGGATGTAAGGAGAAGATGACTATTTTGTTTGAAGTATTATTTTAGGAATTTGTTTATAGTCTCTTTATGTATATATATGCTTCCTCTTGATATAATGTATAGCTTAATTAAAGAAACATTTGTTTACTTAGACCTGCCATTAGAAAGAAAAACGATATACTAAATAAAAACAAACGTCTAAATTTTAATATAGGGTTAATGACACGATAATGTATCATAGTTATCAGGATTTCTTTCTATATGTATCGAATAAAGTTTTTTGCTATTCTATGTAACAAACTTAATTTTTTGTGTACTTTATGACCATTTCGCCCCTCTTGAGTTAATAAAATGAGTGGCAAAATGGTTAAAAAATATACAAAAATATCAAAAAATCAAGTTGAGTATATAGAATAGCAAAAAATTTTGTTCGATAAATAAAGACGGAAATCATAAAAACTATGATACATTTCGAGGCCATTAGCCCTTTAATATAACAATAATTAAATATGTTTTCAAAGAAAACTATATTCATAATTCGAATAGTGAATTGACTAACGTGAATTGATAATAGTGATAAATCAACATGATTTATTAACGTGAATTGATTTAGGTATATAGTGGGGCTAAGCATAAACATTTGTATATATTCATTAAGTAAAAAGATGAGAAATCATTCCATACAATCGTGGTCCCTTTTGTAAAACAAAACATTAGTTTTAATCTTCATCAAAAAAGTTGAGGTTGACAACATCATCATCGCTTATGTCGTGATCGGCTTCATGTAGTTATTTTATTAATACATCATCTTTTTGATCTTTCTCATCATCTTATTCCATTCGCCGGTGTCGCACTCATGGCGCGCGGAAAATACATGCAGTCGCGCCCTGCTTTCTCAATTAACTTTCTTTTTTATACATTATAATGGTTAATGCGAAAAAAAGACTACCAAGTGAATAAAAAATAACTTTTCACATTTAAGATTCTAGTAATCAATTGCAATCACGAATACAACAATGATAAAAAAAAAAAAAAAAAAAAAAAAAAAAAAAAAAAAAAAAAAAAAAAATTATTCAAGACAATCTTTATATCGGTCCGAAATGGATTTTTAAGAAATAGATTTCATTTAATAAAATTTCATTTTAAACACAATAGTAATCCTTCTTCCTAGAGCTGTTTCTCACTATAGTATACCAGTCCTCAAAGACAAAGATCAAATGCTACATTGTTTCTTCATGAAAGTCATGAAGAAGGGTGGTTGCGATTTTACAACGATTAGTGAGGCTGTAAGAAGCATCCCACCAAAGAATAATAAGAGGGTTATGAACCATAAAATTTTTATGAACCATTTCAGAAAATCCCTAAACACGAAACCCTAATTCTTATGAACGACATACAAAAAATATAACAAAAACCCAAAAAAAAATAAAAAAATTAAAAAAAATACTAATTTTACCTTATTTATACCCGATCTGTGGATCTAATTAATTTTCTTTGTGGATCTGATTAATTTTGTTTCTAGATGTGTCAATCTTGTGTTGGATCGACAAAAAAAATTTTAGGCATGAATCGTCATTTTTTTGTGTGTGTTTATGTTTTGTGATTTGTGTTTGTGGGTGTGGAAAAGATAAGGTGAGTTTTATATCAAAGGGGAGCACTGTGCGTCTGTTTCCTGTACATTTCTCTGTACACTCTCTCACAGTACACTGTAGCAAACATATTCTATAATTTTTTTGTGAGTGGCCACAGTAAAATACTACAGAAGTTGGGGGGAGCTCTACTGCTGCTAAGACTCCTGGTAAATGTAGGCTTTTATAATTTCGGACCACAAACATAAATCAACATATATCTGGTATAACAACCACCATAGTACATATGTTGGTGTTCACATGTGACATGCGCGTGTTTATACAATGAATCTGAAGATTTATTAAAATAAATAAATAAATAATCCTACGAACATTCAACTCCACGATACAATATATTTTGTTTAAAAAGTTTGTAAACTAACACAATTAACATTATATGTGTAGCTGTACCTTTGAACATACATCTTTCTCCGCAAACGATCAGTTGATCAATAAAGGAAGATTTTGTAAAAATATGTCGTGGGTTCAATCCCAACTCCTTGCTAAAAGGTCACAGGAACATGTGCTTATTGTCTGAGGCTAAATTTTTGGAAAAAGGATACTCGGCACACCTAAAAGGAATATACACAAGATAAGGGTTCCCCGTCAACTTAAACAATTTTTAGAAGATTGTGTGTAGCTGTGTTTCACCTTTTATCCATATACAAAACACACTTTTTAAATCATTTACCGCAAGTCTGCAACCACAACTTAATAAACAGTTTGTTACCAAAATATTCAGTGTGTGATAATTTAATGAAGCATGGAAGTAACCAATAAAAATGGTTCTAAATTTGTTACGATAGACTACAACATTCGAGTTTGTGGTATCATCTTTTACCCAGCCGTGACCTTTAGATTTTCACCGCTACCTCCTTGGGTTCTGAAATTTGATGCATCTTTCGGTTTCAACTTATTGGGTATATATCTTCTATGCAACCATTATGTATGGGTTTTCACAACTAAACAGTAACTATCTAGCAGCGACAGATAGAAAAAAGGGCTTGTGACTATCTCGACTAAATGTGAAAGGTCATAAGTTCAAACCGTATTTGGTACAAACAAAGTTTGAGTGGTCTTAATCATTATCCGGTTTAAATATGCGTGACGATGATGTTTTCTCTCTCTTTTTTTTTTTTTTTTTTTTTTTTTTTTTTTGAGATGATATAATTAAAAATAAATAAAAGGGCGGCTCATTTTAATGGTACTGTAGTACTCCATAATTTTTAACTGTAACACCCCTAAATTTAAGTTTTTCGCAGCGGAAAAGTAATTTGGGTGTTACGAGGAGGATCGAAGTTATAATCTCATAAAACGACTTAAAAGAAACATTTTTAAAGTTATTTGTCATTCAAATAATAATTTTGATAAAAAGATAAACTATTTGATTTAAAATCTTATTAAAGATATAAAGGCTTGTAAAATGATAAATTTGATTTTTACACCATTTTAATTTATCAGAGTAATAAATGCCCGCTCCGTGTCTTGTGCTGCTCTGTTAAATTACCTGAGATACACATGCTTAAAAGTGTCAACACAAAGGTTGGTGAGTTCATACAGTTTTATGGAAAACCCTTTATTTTGTTAGATTTCAGGAATATTTGGTATTGATAAAATACAAACAGTAATGAAACAAGTATTGAGTATATTGACTATAATCACAAATAAATCATATAAGTATTCAATCACATTCAAATAAGGAATCAATAATCCTAGCATGAGCTGGAAACTCATGATGCTAATTTAATCAGATATACAATTCAAGTATGGTCAAATTCCTAAACAGCTGTACGTAATATATGTTGAAAACATACATTTCCTTATAGATATTGCACCATGCCTCATGACACACAAGCTTAACCAAAAGAGGTGTTTTATCAAATCAATGATAAATTTTGCCCTCTAATAATAGGTGATTTGCCAATTCCTATTTGTCTACGAATATAGTGTATCACGACTAATACGACTAACCATTTGCAAATGGCATTCCGTCAAGTATTAGTGGGACAGGAGGTCAGTCCTTAACAGGTTTCGAATCTGTTCACTATATTCGCTCCCACTTTACATGTGATTAATGGCTCATGATTGAGGGACTTTATGGCAATAAGGTAACTTAGGCAATATCAAGGTAATAATGGGATCATTCAGAATAACATCATGTAATCAAATATCATACCACAGTAATCAGTTTGGGAATATTATCGTTTGAGTATCAGTAATTCAGTTTAAGTATTTCGCCAGTAACACACGTATATCACATAACACAATAATCAAATCGGAAACATTATCATATGAGTATCAATATTTCAGTCAAGTAATTCATCAGTAAAATATATATATTACATACCACAATAATCAAATTGGAAGTATTATCATATGAGTATCAGTATTTCAATTAAGTATTTTGTCAAGTATTGTATATGTTAATACAAATATCGCCTAAAAACGTTATTTATATTTTACGATCTTTGCTAAGTTTTGTTAATGACAAAGTATGAAGTTTAGCTATAAGTAAATCATCACTTTAAGTGTTTAAGTCTTGTTTAACTAAGGTTAACATTTCCTTTTAAACAAAACATTGTTTTTACTTCTTAAACTAAAATGAGTCTTGTCACATCATATTTATTTCTTAATATAGTAAGGTCACATCACATTTAGGGCAAGGTTGTCATTATGCATTTATGGAAAGAAATGTGTTTGACTAGCTTTGATGTTTCTTACAAGTTTTGTGTTTGACTTGATTTAAGTGATGTGAAATTGTTTGGTTGCTAGGAGTTATGAGACAAGACCTTGTTTGGTTTGAAGAGTTATTGCAAAAACCTACTGCAGACCCGGCGGTACCCTGGGGGTACACGGGCGGAACCCATCTGAGGGTTCCGCCTGATCCGCCAAGCATGCAGTGTGGTGTGCTATAAATACCAAGCCATAACTTGATTTTTTGCTAACCCTTTTAGGACATATATTCACATACTCTCTCAACTAACTCAGTAACCTTTTGATTTGTGATTCTCTTGTGTAGCAAGGGACTTCACAAGATCATTCAAGAAGTTACAAGCTTCAACTCTAAAGTTGCAAGTCTTGGTAGTTTGGTCATGTATAAGCTTTGATAGTTTATACTTCATGTGTGTCACGTATATAGATGTAAGTGGTTAGTATTTTAGGCCTCAAAATACGTAATGTGTCAGGAGTTGTTGTACCCTTGTAAAAGAATTAACGGGAGTGGTTGTACCCTTGGAAAAGAACTCGACATCTAGCTTAGTGTCAGTAAAAGTGTAAGCGACGAATGGGAGTGGTTGTACCCTTGTAAAAGAACTCGACATCTAGCTTAGTGTCGGTAAAAGTGTAAGCGACGTTGTAAATGTTTTCTCCGCCGGTGAAAGGAGCTTGTTGATTAGTGCTTATAACTCTCGAGTTGGAAACTCGGGGCGTGGATGTAGGGCAAGGAAAAAGAGTCCTTGTAGCCGAACCACGATAAACATTCGTGTTGTGGTTTGATCGTTTCTTTCTTTATCTTTGCTTATTACATGTTGTCTTTTAGTTATAATTGCTAATCACATATAAAGCTTTCCAAAAGAATTAAAACAAGTAAAGTTGTATTTATATCTTGAAACAAATGTAAAGCTTTTCAAAGAACTAAAACAAGCAAAGTTAGGATCATCACAAGTAAAGCTTTTCAAAGTATGAAACAAGTAAAGTTAGAATTGTTATTCACATGAAAAGCTTTTCAAAGAATCAAACATATAAAGTTGTGTTTATATCTTTAAGCAAACGTAAAGTTTCTAAAAGGATATTTAAGCTAAATAAGAATCAAAAAAGCGGTAAACTATTCAACCCCCCTTCTAGTTTTCCACAGTATATATATCACATCTTAAATCACAAATCATATTAAATAAATATCAATTAGGAAATTGATTTGAATCATGTATTTTATTTCATATACCTATCAATTTATCAAAGTATATGTAAGCATGTATCTCCCCCAATGAGTTTAAAACAATTATTGGAAATGGGGCTATGACTCACCTGGATTGATACGGAAATGATGAAATTAAAGTAGGATGAGATTTATGGGAATGATTATGGAAACGTCTTTGATACGGAACCTGATAAATAAATTTATCTGAGAATTTCACCAAATACTATTTGGTAAATACGAACGAATAACGAATAATATTTATTCGTTATGACGAATAGATGATGTGCAGTGTAATTATTATGCAATGCATGATATAATAAAATACTTTATTGAAAATATCTGTTGAAGTTTTACCTTTTTAAACGTAAGTAAAAACATTAACTTTTGAAATATCGTTATATATTATTAACGTAAAAATAAATAATATATAAATAAAACGTAGTAAAAATGCATATGACGTGATAGTTGGCGTAAAATAGAAAATAAAATAAGAATATCAAATAGATTTTGTTTAGTCCTTGTCCTTTTCAAATTTTACACTTTTTATACTAACGGCGTTAGCGTTACACCGTTAGTCCTTTCGTATCTAATTTACATTTATAGTCCACTACTTGTCTAAAATTACAATCTAAGCTTGGAACATCATATAATATCAATTTTTATCCTAAACTTTCTGTTTTGACAGTTTTAGTCCAAGTTTTTAAGGTTTGGCAGTTTTAGTCCTTTTAGGTGTCGTCGCGTTACATTTTTAGTCCAAATTCACAAAAATGATTATAAAAATTTTATAAAAATTTCCGTAGCTTATTTTATTAATTCCAAGCTTATTTCAACAGCTTATTTGATAAAAAGCTTATTTTTCTAGCTTATGGGCCTTAACGAGCCACTACAAAAGCCCATTTAGATTTTTAGAGGCGAGGGCATGAAAAATGTTTTGGGCCTGAACTTGGGCTTCTTTTGTGATTCCAAAAATATTTCATATGGGCCCAGTGGGCTTATGGTGCTTAATTTCTTGTTGGGCCTTGAATAAGCCCACTCGACAACTATTAATTTTATTAACAAATTTTTAATTTGAAAACCTTATGTTTGCCGATTCAAAATAGACTGAGTTGGGTGTCGAAACGTGATTATTTTTACAAGTTGTATAAATAAAATTAATAGTTTTCTAGGTGGTCTATGGAGTCGTGAAATAATATAGTACTCTTGTTAAGTAAAATTCAAAGTTATACGTATGGTTTGTAGCATGTATGAACCGATTCTATATTTTGAAAAACTTGAAATATTACTAAGTGTTATGACAAATTTTCATACGATGAATATGGTTTAAAATAGGTGCGTGTGATGTATGTATCATTTAAACTAAAGTGAACTTGGTGTGCTACGTGACTCCTAGGCCTTCCAAGATAGAGGCTAGTCACGATTTGTGTACTAAGTAACAATATTTACGTGATATATAAGTGCAAAATGATATACGATCGAAACTAAATAAATATAGTGGATGACTAAAATTTAACGTGTGATATGGAATGAAAACAAGTATAAATGACTTACAAACACCTTAGAAGTAATAGAGAGTCGAGTGTGATAGTATGGAACACAAGGAAATCTCGTTTCAAAGTATAACCCAAACGTTATACATATAAATCAAACCCGATATCCTTTTCTTGCTTCCAACTATGTATCAATCGATCTCTGGTCTTGTAAGGATAGTTTATAGGACGAAATAACTATGTGAAAGTGTATGAGAATGAAGAGAAACAAGTGCATGCATGGAACGTATATATGTACCATTTGAATGAATCGTATGGTTCGAATTCACTCAAGGAAACACATGAAAAATTCCTTGTCAGTAACTTGTACTCCTAGTATGAGATTTTAACATAGAATATTCATATGTGAGAGCTTGAAATGAGGGAAATGTTTTGGTGACTCATGTATCAATGTCGACATCAATTTAATACATCCACGATTTGCTAAATCTTGTACTACTCGATTATAGCTGATCATGGATGATATTTGAACATGAAATCAACTTAGAAATATTATTAGGAACACGAAGGAACAAACGGGAATCAAAACGGTTAAGATTTGAGTGATTTATGAACCGATTGATATGAATATATGTCGAAACACTTTGCCACTTAAAAACGTATCAAACGTCGTCCAATAATCTTGGGATTTGACACACTGATAGTTGGCTAGGTGGTGAACGAGATGGTGCAAAAATATATAGGTGTCCTGTGTAAAAATTTGGCATACACGAGGTGATTTGGAGCATGGTTGATCGATTTATATGAAATATTAAAAGTGTAAATGGGTTTTGTGTTTGGGCCGGTTGGGCTTAGAAAAGAACAAGGCCCGTTTGGTTTTGTAATTGTAATTAGGAATAATTAAGATTAATAAGTTTTTAATATTTCGTTAAATGTGTCGAGAACTTGTTTTGTCATTTGGTGAATTTTGCAATATCATAATCGTGACCATTTTAATATACTAAGAAAATTTTAAATTTTCCCGTAAAAATGGTAATTACAATAATGACAGAGATTATTTATTTAATTAACCGAAGTTAATTATACGAATTTTTGCGAGGTTTTACAGTACCCACATGTCATTCTGAATTTCATCCCGAAATTCAAATTTAATGTGATTACTTGAGTAAAGAATTTTTGAACAGAGGTTGTCGAGAGATTTTTATTCCTAAAATTACGGAAAAGTGATTCAGTTAGATTTACTTGTACCAAACCAGACAAGGTAACTGACGTATTTAAGGGTTGTGAATATTGAAAATAGTGGTTATGAATAGTGAAATAACGGCTAGTGTATAGTGTCCAACGGTCGGGAATAGTAACCCAACGGCTATATTCTAGCCTATAAATACCACTTCCAATTTCCACCTCTTCCATCGACCATTTTCCTCCCATTTTCCTTCTCAAAATGCCGCATCTCATAACCATCTTAGCGATTGTGTATGTCGTCCTTGCCGCTATCTACTTAGCGTATGTTCCGGATGAAGACTTTGGATTCTTGGTCGCGATCTTGATGTTCGTCGTACCCCTCACTATCCTAGCCATTACCGTCGACAAGATCTGGGGGTAAAATCTTGAGCTAGGATTGTTTTGAATTAAGTTTTTGTTATGTTTCTATGTATTTGTAACGAATAAGGAATAAAACTCGTTTTGTTTTTATGTTTAAGAATTTGTCTCAGTATTGTTTTTAATGTTTTGTTTATATTTCTTTTTCAGCATAGTTAAAGTGATTCATCCTGTGGTGGCTCTTGCTATTGTTTTGTTGGTGGGAGTCTTATTTGTCATAGCGGATCAACCTATTGAAGATTCCTTTGTTTGTATTGTAATAATTGTAACGATAGCACTTCCGATGCTAATTATTTGTTTATGTATTAACTTTTATGGATTTTAATAAAATTTTCGCTATTTAGAGTTTTCTTATCAGTCCTTGTGAATTATTTGTGTTTTCTTGCTTGTACTTTTGTTGATTTCTTATCATAATGGTGATGAGATAAGATAGGTATTAATTGTGGGTTGTTCAATGTATTGTTTATGAACAATTTATTTTTGCTCTATATTTTGCTTTGGAATGAAGATTGTTATTTAAAGATTTGAAAATATCATTGTTCCTCTCATAACATAATTCTTCCTAAATTAGACATAGTTGATCAGGCTATGTATAATTGAGGACCAAATGATGTGATGTTTGGTTCAATCATATATTTCTATAAATTGTTTTAGATGGTGTTCAACGTGTTGTTTTTATAATATAACACGTAATTCCTTTTTAAAATAAAGTGAAAAATTTTAGGGTTCATATTATAAATCAGAAATTTAAGGAGTAATTATTGTATATTTTCATTTGGTAAATGAGACAGAAATTGAAATTAACTTAGATTATCATTATTATGGAAATATTACAAGGGATATTTTTCGATACAGTAGAAAGATTATTGTTATTCTTAAGTTACATCCATCGTAACTTGAAGTGAAATACAGGAAAAAGGTACAACTTAGGAAATTTTAAACTAGATTTTATTTGTCTTCAACAGGAATTTATTCATCTGTTCCAATCTAGTTGCCATTCCCTTGATACTATCAAGGTCTTTTAAAGATTCTTCATTTTCTTGTAAAGGTCTTGGCTTTCCAATTAACATTGTAGTTTGGACATCGTCTCACATGATGACCTTGTCCACCACATCCGTGGCATACAACTGTTGTTGGTTGTACTTTCCTGTCCTTAGTCCTGCAGCTAATTGCCTGGTGACCTGTTTTCTGACATTTCGTGCATTTAACCCTACAGATTCTGGTGTGAAGCTGGTTGCATTTTTGACACCAGGGTAAAGTTCCACGATAACCACTTCCAGTGACAGGTGTGACGAGACAATTTATATTAACTTTCTGATTGTGTTCCAGCTGACGTTGATACTCCATACGATCTTCTAGATGTTTGCGATAACGGTCTTGAGCATTGAAGATGTTGCAGTAGATGGGATTGATGGTTCCTGTCTCGGGGAGTTTCGTCTTCTGATTATTTTCATTTGGTATAATCCCATGCCTAATTCCTTGATGATGGTTGATGGTAGGGTTGATCATTCCTTCTTGAATCTTTAAGTGAGGTGGCCTATACTTCATGAAACTTGCAGGGTGTTGATTACCAAGTATACCCGTCTCTCTTCTCGGATAAACTACAGTAGTCCCTTCTAATACCACCGACACTATGTCTTTTACCAATTTCTGGATAGCTCCAAGAGTCATGGTGATTTCTAATGATGATTGATATGCATTGTTCATGTTGTCCATTTTTTGTAAACATAAATGAAACTCAACATTAGAATCCATATAATATCAAAAAAAATTTAATAATGAAGTTAATTATTTCATTGATGATAGACTGAATTGACTCCCTACTGTAATCTAATTTCAAGATATGTCTTTGTTGTATCATTTATCAATGATCAACTCTTGATATGGGATTACTAAGGAACAAACCGACTTGTCTATTTAAAATGAAGTTTAATTATCTTTTCTTCATTCTTTAAATTCCTTTTCAAAAATTGGTATTTAGACGACTCTTAAAGTTTTAGATTAATTATGGTAAGTTTTAAGAACTCTTAACAATTTGTAAGAAATCTTACGGTAGATTTGAATAATATTACAAAGGTAAACAGAATATTAATAACTTGACCGATTATTTTTGCAAGATAAACGATACAAGATCTTTTATTAATACTCCACTGATCTGTATAGAATCATTTGGTTATCAAATGATGAGATTTTTGCATGAAAATATGAGGATTCATTACATGCATGATTGACACGAAAGAAAAGATTGATTCATAACATATAGATATAACAGAAAGGATGTTATTATACAATATGTTTTGATTACACGTTCTGAAGTTTCAGATTTATGGAACATTACATGAAATATTAACCAAGTCTATTTGGTTTATTAGGAACAACAAGGAAACTTGTAAACTTAAGATTAGTTACGCCTCTGACGTAAATATCTAATTTCTTTCTCAAGTTCAAGTTGTGCAGCTTCCATGTTTGAGAAACATTCTTGACACATGTTCATTTGGTTTGCCAACATATTCTCTAATGCGGCAATCTTTTGACCCTGGTTTCTGGCTGCATCTCTGGCCATCCATAGGGTTCTCTCAATATCTCAAATTCTTACATGTGTCTGACCGTGTTCTCTTCTTGCACAACGAACCCTGGAGTCCAAACTTCCAAGTTCCTGGTTGGTGTTGTCATTTATTTCATTAATCTTTATTCCTAACTCACACATTGTTCGCCTCTCAGCATCTGCCCTTTTGAACAATGCGTCAAGGTTACGGTCGTACCATTCAAATTGAGTTGGTCGTAAACCTTTTAGCTGTTCAGTGTGAACATCCAATATGCCGGCTTGTCGATAAATAAGATTCCAAATTGTTTCTGGAGTGCTTATATCGTAGTCGGGAGAGTTAGGTAAGGATAAATTATTTGGAGAATCTGGTATTGTGGAATCTGAAGTATAAGATAACGGAGAATTTGGCTCAACATTCGTCCATGATATCTCTTGGCTTGAACCTTGACCAACTTCGAATGTTGCCTGGCCACCAATCAAATCTTCATATGATTCGGTAGCTCTCCTGAGTCTTTGACGTAAAGGTGAACGAATAGGTGACGATGGAGGTTATCTCGGAGTGAGTTCTATATTAGGCTGAAATTTTGATGTTTGTACGTAAGGATCTTCAGTATTCGGAGAATTTTTATTGATAGATGAGGTGTTAGTATTATGGAGAGTAGTTTTGATATTCACGGGCGTTCCTGAAGACATGCTACAGTAGTAACCGAGAATAATATTTTATGAGTATTTTGTATATTAAAGATATAATAGTACAGATGAAATAACAATTGTATAAGAGTAACTATTAAGCATGTAAGATAATCTCAACAGATAAAGTATTGAGCACGGCAGTCTGCAGACACGGAGAGCATAAAATGTTATGGTGTAAAATCATTATTTTGAAAATGTAGTTATAGTTTTAATGTTTGAAAACATTTAATTCTCTATAACTGTATCTCTGATGCCAATCTGTAACACCCCCAAATTTAAGTTTGTCGCAGCGAAAAAGTAATTTGGGTGTTACGGGGAGGATCGAAGTTATAATCTCATAAAACGACTTAAAAGAAACATTTTTAAAGTTATTTGTCATTCAAATAATAATTTTGATAAAAAGATAAACCATTTGATTTAAAATCTTATTAAAAGATATAAAGGCTTGTAAAATGACAAATTTGATTTTTACACCATTTTAATTTATCAGAGTAATAAATGCCCGCTCCGTGTCTTGTCCTGCTCCATTAAATTACCTGAGATACACTGTTGAGCTATAGACCTTGATAGATCTTCTTGAGCACTCTAGAATCGTTAGTAATGTCACTGTAATCAATAACACACTAATAGACAATCTCTGCAACTTGTATTTATAAAGCGGAAACAAAACACAAGCTTGATACTAAGAACTCTTGATCCTCTATGGATCTTTTAATAATATTAAAAATTCTCTAAAAGTTATTCAATACATAAACCGTGTGTTCCTTTTATACTCAAGGAACCCTAAACCGTTTAACAAGAAACATATATTCTAAAACTTCTAAAAGATATGCATTATCACTTCCTAAATAAACTCATGCATATCCAAACTACATTACATAAAGTACGGAAATACTATATCCGCAGAAACTAATAAAGCTGAAACTAGTCTTCAGCAGATACACTGCTTCAGCAGAAACCAACTCTTCAGCAGAATCCTTTCAGCAGAAACAGCAGCAGAATTCTTACTTCACAGAATTCCCAACAATCCTCCCCTAATCTTGAATTTGACCTAGTTAAGTTCAAGATTCTTGATAGATCTTTAAAATAACATACCAAGAGGATTGTAACATAGCACCAGCAAAGAATAATCTTCAGCATAATCTCTATGATCAGCACATACTTGAAAGCTCCATTCTTTGCAGCAACAAATGACTAAATGTACATCAAAACAAATTAGTTTCATACTATTTCTCATCACTTCCAGGTGTGTTAACTCCTGTGAGAGGTGAATCATTGAAAATAATGGATTGGATGTCTCTTTACCAATAGCCATCACTACTGGAGTAGCCAAGTGTTCAAAGGTACACTGATAACCACATGATTTTTAGCAAATCATCTGCTATAAACGGATTTGAGATGTCTTTACCTGTAGCCGTTTGCTCAGGACTAGCCAATTATTTTGATGAAAGTCATCTTGGTTAACTGATTACCAAATATGGTTTTCCACTGCCTTTACCACAAGCCATATACATGTGGGCTAGCCAATTATTCAGAATCCATAAAGGAAAAATCCATGGTCAATTGACAACCATTTCAACTACTCAGCAACAAAGCATGGGTGAGTTGAAAACCCTATGATTTTGAGCAAACCATTATAGCTATCAACAGATTTGATGTGTCTTTACCAAAGCTGTACCCTTTGGACTAGCCAACTTTATGATGGAATAGTCAACATCAGGTAAGTTGATAACCAAACCTGCAGACAAATACTATACAACAACATCTTAGTTAGTTAGTTAGTTTTTTTTTCTTTTTTTTCTTTTTTTTTTTTTTTTTTTTTTTTTAAGAACAATAAAAACAAATATACAGTATGATATCCCTATTCAGATCCTGCTCTGGAAGTCTTAATCCTTTGTTTGAAAATCTTCACCAAAGATTCAGCAAACAATCTTGTATTACCAACTGGATCAGGAGGAATTTCCAACTTCTGTTGTAACATTTTCTCCATCAAAGATACCTTCAGAGGATATTTGTTGGTAATATCCATGATAATCCTTAGACCAGTGGTAGTTTCCAACACATGAACATAAGACATAGGATAGAACTTCCAACTCTGAACTTTCCATTTCTGATTGTTCTTCCAGATATCATAACTTGCACCAGTGGGAGTAGAAGAATCAAACAACACTTGAAGATCACCCAACAAATACAATCCAAAACTTTCAGGAGTATGAGTGGCATAATACTTAGTAACCAACTCATATAGAGTGACTAAATCTTGATAATTTACAAGATGAAGAATCTGCTGAAGAAATGTAAAGGATATGGAAGTTTTATTCAATCTGTAAATGGTATTCACTTTACCATCTTTACTTAACTCCCAATCAACCAAAACATCTCTAATTCCTTCTGGCCAATCATCAGATGATCCTTCCCTTATAAATGAAGCATCAGAATCATTCACATTAATTAGACTTTGATTTGAATGTGATGATCCTACTTTAGCCATTCTCTTGCCTCTTCTTCCAGGAATATAAATAGCAGCAGGAACTTCTGTTTCAGCAGATTCACCTTCTGCAACATCAATTTCCACTGAAAGATTATCCAGTTGTTCATCAGTAGACTCTTGAGAAGATTCAAGTACAGCTGAGGCATATTGTTCATCCATAGCCTTCCTTATCTGTTTGTTTCTAACAGCTTGAATTTCAACTTCTCTTGTCTTCAGTTCATGAAATCTGGCAAGCTCAGCCTTTTGTTCAGCTTCTTGTTCTTGAACCAACCTTCTAGCAGTCTCTTCACCTAATCTTTCTAGCTCCAATTGTCTCCTAGTTCTTTTTCTAGTTGGAGGATCTGATGTCACCACTTTTGCTTTACCTTTATCCACACAAGATGAAGCAACATGAGGTACATCAGCAGAAGTATCAGGTAAAGATACTTTCTCAGTAGCACCAGTATCAGTATTGAGGAGAAGAAGATTTTTGGAAGCACCCATTCCATCTTTATCATTCCTAGCCTTGATTCTGTTATAAATCTCAACTAGTTTTTCAAATGGAAGTCCCCACACATGTTTCTTAGACCAAGCAGTATTATATAATGAGCTGCTCTGATTTTTCACATATGTTCTCATATACTCTGTTTGCTGTGCTTGAGTCATAGGTTTTTCTCTTTTAGCTTTAGCTTTTAATTCATCAGCTGCCTTCTTCCTCATCTTTAACATTTTCACAATCTCAGATTCATAATCTTGTTCCTCTACTCTCTTACCAATAAATTCAGCAGCTACAGTAGGATTAGCAAGCATCTGTTTTCCAATCATCTGCCAGTCTGACTCATCAAACTCTAGAACAGCTGCATCCAATTCTCTTTGTCTTTCAATAGGTAAAGTAGAAACATATCTTTGAGTCTCTGAATCTAATTCTGCATCAAACTTAGCTTGCACTTCCTCAGCTAGATTAGCACTCTTCATATAATTTTCCCATTCTTGTAATAATTTACCTTGTCCAGCTCTGTCTTCAGCAGTTACTAGCTCATCCAAACCATCATGAGGAACATTATCTGCAGCAACATCATCATTAGGCACATGCACATCTGCCATAGGTTCATCATGTACATCTTGAACCTCTCTATCAGAAGAAACTTGTAAATTCTCAGATGAATGATGAATAGGAGAATTCAAGTATTCTCTCCCAGCTACAAAGTATGTTTCTCCTGATGTATTTCCTCTGTCAGCAGATTGATCAGCAGCAACCCTACTTATTGATTGTTTCTCCTGAAGTATATCCACAGCTTCAGTCATCAGCACATCATTATCACCACCAGATACTTTTGAAGCTTCAGCAGCTTTCCTTGCCAAATACTGTCTTGTACTTCTTCTTTGAACTAGTATCATTGGTTTAGATTTAGGTGCTGCAGCAGCTTTAGGAGGAACAACATGAGACTGTCTAGCAACTTCAGCTAGAATCTCAAGAGAATCCAAATTTGCCTCCTTTGCTACTTCAGTAGAATCCAATCCATCTTTGCTTTGCTTCTGCTTACTTAGCTGTGTCTCCAAATCTTTAACCTTGCTTTTCAGACTTTGAATTTCATTACCAAGAGTAGTCTTGGTTTCAGCAAGTTCTTTCTGGAGATCTTCAGTCATTTTCATGTACCTGCTAAGAGAATCATATACAAATGTGAGAGTAATAGGGTCCTCTGCTCTACCAGCAGATTGCTCAGTGGTATGAGGAGCTTCATTGAACCCAGCAGGAGAAACAGACTCATGTACAACATTAGGAGAACCTACATTAATTTGCTCTCCCAAAGAACTAGGTGAAGGTAGTCTATTAAGATCAGGTTCAAAAGTCTGTAAGTCATCTTCAAACTCATGAATTTGCTCAGTTGGAGCATCGTGGACTGGTGAGATGGTAGGACTTGTTGACATATGTACAGAGATAGGTGGTGATAAGTCAGTAGAATCAGATAAAGATTCAGCAGTTGTAGCTGGTGCTTCCTCCATTACCACTGAAGGATTACCATCAGCAGCAACACCAAAAGATGATGGATTACCATCATCAGCAGCATTAGGAGCAGGCACATTACCAGCATCATCACCCTCAACTACATTGGCATTGCCTTGTGGCAACATGGCTTCCAACATAGGGTGATGTTCCCCAGTATAATTAGTTTTCATTGAGGCAAACAACTTAGAACCTAGACTTTTAATGGGTATATGGGTTCTATCTTCAGTGGTTATGTCTAAAATTATTTGTAAGAATCTAGGGTACATTAAAAACTTATGTTGTTCCTTATCTATATTTTCTAGCATATTATCAAAAATAAACTTAGAAAAATTATAAGTTTCACCCTTAGAAAGACAAACAATACCACAACCCAATTGTAGAGAGAACTGATTCCATCCACCACACTTGTTACTTATACATTGAAGCAGCAGATGCACCAAATACCTCCACTTTGGACAAAATTGATTCTTGTGCCACTTGGATGTATCAGTACTTTGATATCCAGCTTCTCTTAACCCAGCAAGAATCTCTGCAGTATTGGAATGATACACACCATTTTCATCATCCAACTGAAGCTTTGCCCTTATCAACCCTTCTGTCACCACATATTCTACACCATCTATTTCAGCTACAATCGCTATAGCAGATCTCTTAGTAGTAGATGCCCAAAATTGCTTCACCAAGGATTCACACACCAAATTGGGACAATAAGTCAAAGCATAATGAATCTTCGACCTTTGTAGAAACTCCACCATCAAATCGAATTCTTCATGTCCCTTCTTTGTTTTCAGAATAGCATATTTGTTATGGTCGCCCTTCAATTCAAGTTGAGCCATTTGACTGAATGTGTGTGAGATGGTTATGAATTACTCCAGAGAATAATGGGTTTATTTGAAGTGATAAGTGAATAATTTTGATTCGAAAAGATATGCAGAGTGAGTTAAATTTGGAAGTTCCCCAATCGTGGTCAAAATTATCGGAACAACTTATTGACCAAGTCTGACAAAACTTCTAATTTGAAAATTTGCCCTTCAGCAGAAATGAAAGTCAAATCTGCTGAAGCATAGTCAACCATCAGCAGAATTAACCAAAGGTAAAAATATCTTCAATCAATATCTTGGTTTTACTGTGCCACCCAACTCGCATTAAATATCGTAACTCCTAAAATTGCCTTATTTAATCACCCCAAATAACACATCTCATTCATCAAATTTCCCAAATTATCTTTCAAACCCTAATTTTTTTGATTAACCCCAATTCACCATTCAAATCATGTCTTCACACCCAGAAACCTCAGATCCAAATTCCTCTTCTCCATCATCAGAAGAAGATATACCACCATATCCATGGGGGTTTGAAGGTTCTGACTTTGAAAAAGCATTGGAGAACCGATGGGATGCACAAGAAAGACAGTGGAATGCTCATTTGAAGGGTGAACCAAGCAATGTACCCAATCCTGCTGAGAGAGAGCATGTCTCTCCCTTCATCTATACCTCTGATGAAGACTCTTCAGAGGAAGAACATGAAGATCCATCATTTCTTCCTCCTTCCACACCAGAGAGATCCCAACCAAGATCAAATACTAGGGATCCATCTCTTCCAACATCACAAAATTTAGTGTTGGATCTTCCTGCTCCAAGACCTGGTCTTCCACATCAAGAACATATTGGACAGAGCAAGAAGATTGAGATCATACGTAAGGGAAAGGAGAAGCTGAAGTAGATGACTGAGGAATGTAACCATGAGGCAAAGTTCTTGAGTATTCTCTTGACTTTAATTCATGAGCATCTTCCCAGTCTTCCTTCTCTTCTTCTTACATTTTCATCTTCAGCTTCTTCATTGTACTTGTCATAGCCTCAAGTATTTTGTAATAAGTGATAGAAGCTAGTAGTACTGAATTAGCCAATAGTTTAGGAATGGTCATTGTATCTCAATTGTAACTTTGAATGTAAGCTGTAACTTGTTTCTATGAATGAATGAAAAGATCTTATTTGAATTTATCCATTGTATAAGACCTTCAGCATGTTTCAATTGATCAGTAGAAACCATGTTCAGCATATTGACCACATTCCTTTGACTCTAGCTCATGGTGACATTAATCATGGGACTTTCATTCTCATAACATCTGCAAAACAAACATCAAACAAGCAAATACACCAAACATCTTGCACAACTGTTAGAGGGTTAGTGTTAAAACTCAGAAATTATACAACTTATACAAATAATACAAAGTTTACAGTCATCATCCTCCCCTGAGGCATATGCCTCCCCTGAGGCTTATGCCTCCCCTTAAACTTTGCAGTTAAGGGTTTAGCATTCCAATATGGACCACCAAATATTGAAACCTTGGTCCATCAAATGCCTTGGTTAACAAATCTGCCACATTTTCATCTGTGTGAATTTTGACCACTTTAACCAAATGTTTCTCATAAGCATCCCTTATAAAGTGATGTCTGATTTCAATATGTTTGGTTCTATTATGAAAAACTGGATTTTTAACAATACAAATGGTACTTTGATTGTCAATGAAAATGGTAGTATTCATGAAGTTATATCCATAATCCAGTAATTGATTCTGAATCCATAGAATCTGTCCACAACAATTGGCGGCAGCAACATATTCTGCTTCAGTAGTAGAGGTAGCAACTATGGTCTGTTTCTAACTACTAATCTACTACACGCTCTATGCGTTTCTAGACTCTCATTAGAGAGACTAGCTATGAATGAATGATCTGTAACCTAGACGCCTACCCTCTTTATATAATAGAGGGAGGTTACAAACCCTAGCTTCCTACGAAAGCTAACTATTACATATTAGGTCCTCATTGTTTCTTCTTTCTTCATTCTTTGCTTGTAGGTTTTGTAATCTTCAAATCTGTAATTCCCAACATATACATGCTTAAAAGTGTCAACACAAAGGTTGGTGAGTTCATAGAGTTTTATGGAAAACCCTTTATTTTGTTAGATTTCAGGAATATTTGGTATTGATAAAATACAAACAGTAATGAAACAAGTATTGAGTATATTGACTATAATCACAAATAAATCATATAAGTATTCAATCACATTCAAATAAGGAATCAATAATCCTAACATGAGCTGGAAACTCATGATGCTAATTTAATCAGATATACAATTCAAGTATGGTCAAATTCCTATACAGCTGTATCTAAATATATGTTGAAAACATACATTTCCTTATAGATATTGCACCAAGCCTCATGACACACAAGCTTAACCAAAAGAGGTGTTTTACCAAATCAATGATTAATTTTGCCCTCTAATAATAGGTGATTTGCCAATTCCTATTTGTCTACGAATATAGTATATCACGACTAATACGACTAACCATTTGCAAATGGCATTCCGTCAAGTATTAGTGGGACATGAGGTCAGTCCTTAACAGGTTTCGAATCTGTTCACTATATTCGCGCCCACTTTACATGTGATTAATGGCTCATGATTGAGGGACTTTATGGCGATAAGGTAACTTAGGCAATATCAAGGTAATAATGGGATCATTCAGAATAACATCATGTAATCAAATATCATACCACAGTAATCAGTTTGGGAATATTATCGTTTGAGTATCACTAATTCAGTTTAAGTATTTCGCCAGTAACACACGTATATCACATAACACAATAATCGAATCGGAAACATTATCATATGAGTATCAATATTTCAGTCAAGTAATTCATCAGTAAAATATATATATCACATACAACAATAATCAAATTGGAAGTATTATCATATGAGTATCAGTATTTCAATTAAGTATTTTGTCAAGTATTGTATATATATCACATCTTAAATCACAAATCATATTAAATAAATATCAATTAGGAAATTGATTTGAATCATGTATTTTATTTCATATACCTATCAATTTATCAAAGTATATGTAAGCATGTATCTCCCCCAATGAGTTTAATACATCCACGATTTGCAAAATCTTGTACTACGCGATTATAGCTGATCATGGATGATATTTGAACATGAAATCAACTTAGAAATATTATTAGGAACACGTAGGAACAAGCGGGAATCAAAACGGTTAAGATTTGAGTGATTTATGAACCGATTGATATGAATATATGTCGAAACACTTTTCCACTTAAAAACGTATCAAACGTCGTCCAATAATCTTGGGATTTGACACACTGATAGTTGGCTAGGTGGTGAACGAGATGGTGCAAAAATATATAGGTGTCGTGTGTAAAAATTTGGCATACACGAGGTGATTTGGAGCATGGTTGATCGATTTATATGAAATATTAAAAGTGTAAATGGGTTTTGTGTTTGAGCTGGTTGGGCTTAGAAAAGAACAAGGCCCGTTTGGTTTTGTAATTGTAATTAGGAATAATTAAGATTAATAAGTTTTTAATATTTCGTTAAATGTGTCGAGAACTTGTTTTGTCATTTGTTGAATTTTGCTATATCATAATTGTGACCATTTTAATATACTAAGAAAATTTTAAATTTCCCCGTAAAAATGGTAATTACAATAATGACAGAGATTATTTATTTAATTAACCGAAGTTAATTATACGAATTTTTGCGAGGTTTTACATTAACTGCATTAACTATTATACCTTATCATTTTCATGAAACTTAAATTATCAGGTTTAGGTGTATGGATTTAAAAATACACAAATTATAGTGGGACCGGAAATTAAGTATAAAACATAAAATAGTAGACTATTAACTTATTATAAAGAAAAACATATTAACACTCATCCAAAATTCCAAATAAAGTTATGAGACATGTTTAAAAATAAATTAAAGTTGTGTTTGTCTTAGGTTTTCTTTGTCTTATATATGTCAAACTAGCTATTTGTAATTTAAATATCTTAATTATATGGTGGGTGTGTTTGTTTGCATTTGTTTTGTTTGGTTTGAATAAATTGCCCATAAAAAAAATATCCTAAGATATCCACAATCAGTGAACAAATATTTTTCGAATGTATACATTCTAAGGTCTTAATTTGCACATTAACAATGTTCTATCATTCTAACTTACTGTTTCCTATATAAACACATGGAATCATGTGTGTAAAAAAGAAGAACTTGATTTATAGAACATCATGATGAAGAACATGAACTGCTTTCTTTATCAGCAAACCGATCAACCGTTTTTCGAGCAATGAACAAACGTAATTTCTTTAGTCTTTCTTCATGGACTCTAGCTTCACCGTGAAGAACTCTTGGATAAACCGTAATCTCAGACACCGATCTTCTCCCGCAAGATACCCTGGGCCCCGCTTCAATTTCTCGTGTGCCACCGGGGCTTCCCTCGATTTCCACAGAGATGTGATGATCAAATCGGTTACTTGACTCACAAGTAATCATTTCCGTCTTTAGGAATGAAAGATCAGAGGAGCTCAAATTGCTCCATCTGGTTTGCAGCATCGTTGGATCATAGTCATCACATACCATGATCCGATGATTAAACTTATGCAAGATTTCATCATTTTTTATATTTGTTCCAAATCTTGCAGACCCTTCTCTTTCTATATAAAGCCCTAGACTCGAAGGCCCGGATAACTTAAATCTTAAAGAATTCGAGTTCATGAAGAGGGCTATATCATCCATGACAACTTCAAACCTACAAAGTGGACAACTTGAGTTTTTTTCTAACCATTTATCGATACACCCGATATGAAAAGCATGCTTGCACTTTGGTAACATTCTTAGAACTTCAACATCTTCAAAAGCCGCCAAACAAACGGAACATTCCAACCCGTCTTTCAATCCTTTTAAAGTCGAAAACTTGAAGTTTGGAAGTGACTCAATGATCTTTTTGTCAATACCTGAGGACTTCGATCTTGCTCTAGGAAGATTACCAAAGTGTTCAAGGCGAATTGAATTCGATATGTGACAGCAGTTTATATAAATTAAGATTACACATATTAAGGTTAACCCAATGAAAAAAATTAGTCCAACCACAAGTGCTATAACTGGTGTGAGTTTTGAGATCGAATCCGTTGAATTTGAAGGCTTGGTAACATTTTGTGAAAGTGTTGAATTTGGAAAAATGATTATAAAAATGATGAGACAAAAGAGTGTTTTTTGTGTATTTGCCGGAAAGTTCATTGGATGTAAGGAGAAGATGACTATTTTGTTTGAGGTATTATTTTAGGTTTGTTTATAGTCTCTTTATGTATATATATGCTTCCTCTTGATATAATGTATAGCTTAATTAAAGAAACATTTGTTCACTTAGACCTGCCATTAGAAAGAAAAACGATATACTAAATAAAAACAAACATCTAAATTTTAATATAGGGCTAATGACAGTATCATAGTTGTCATGATTTCCTTCTATATGCATCGAACAAAGTTTTTTGCTATTCTATGTAATAAACTTAATTTTTTTTGTGTACTTTATAACCATTTCGCTCCTCATTAGTTAATAAAATGAGTGGCAAAATGGTTATAAAATATACAAAAATACCAAAAAATCAAGTTGAGTATATAGAATAGCAAAAACTTTTGTTCGATACATAAAGACCGAAACCATAACAACTATGATACATTTAGAGGCTAACGTGAATTGATAATAGTGATAAATCAACATGATTTATTAACGTGAATTGATTTAGGTATATAGTGGGGCTAAGCATAAACATTTGTATATATTCATTAAGTAAAATAAAAGTTGAGGTTGACAACATCATCATCGCTTATGTCATGACCGGCTTCATGTAGTTGTTTTATTAATACATCATCTTTTTAATCTTCCTCATCATCTTATTCCATTCGCCATTGTCGCACTCATGGCGCACGGAAAATATATGCAGTCGCGAAACCCTGCTTTCTCAATTAACTTTCTTTTTTATACGTTATGTTTTTGTGTCTCACTATTATAAGCAAAGTCAAAAAGAGCAAGTAAGGCATATAAAGAACATGAGTCCTAACATGCATATCCCAAGTCGCAAGTTACATGCCCAAAATAGCAGTTTCTTGGAAGTAGCCTTTTCCTAAAACAAACAACAACATCTGGTATAATAACCAACACATTACAATGTGGGTGTTCATATGTGTTTAGTCAATGAACCTCAAAGCTTTTAAAAATAATTAAAACCAACATTTCAAATATACTTGAAACGTGAATACATAAAGATGTCGTTCTACAAACTTGAGAAGGTGCATTTATACACACATATTTGGTTCTTATGGGGTGTGCCCATTAAGTCCACCCAGCAACAATTTTGAGAACCAAATTTTTAGTAGTCCTGAAGAAGAAACAGTCCAACAAACTTTACACTGCAAGGCCTAAAAAGCAGCCCAATAACAGCAAAAAAATAAGTAGGGGTGTTCAAAATCAGGTTATGCCCACAGGAATCAAAAACCGAAATCGAACCGGTTTAATCAAATTTGAATTTAGTTTGATTCGGTTTTTAGTTTTAAATACAAGAAAATATTTAACCGTACTAACTGAACCGAAACTGAACCAACAAACACCCCTAACAAAAAAGCCAAATTTCACAACTTTTAAAAAACAACCCAATAAAAGTAGCAATGAACATCCCTAACAATTCAGCCAAATTTCACAACTTTTCACACTATCAACATATAGGGTATGTTTGGTGAAAGTAACTGTTGCTGGAACTGGTGCTAGTGCTGGAGATGGTGCTGGTGCTGGAGATTATAAAAAAAGATTATTTTTTTAAGCTACATGAAGTAACCTTTGGTTTTAAGAGATTATGGAAGATTATTTTTCTAAGAATCTCTTATGAGTTATGGGTATGTTTGGCGAAAGTAACTGTTGCTGGAACTGATGCTGGTGCTGGAGATGATGCTGGTGCTGGAGATTATAAAAAGAGATTATTTTTATAAGCTACATGAAGTAACCTTTGGTTTTAAGAGATTATGAAAGATTATTTTTTTAAGAATCTCTTTTAAGCTATGTCTGCCAAACAAGGATTATTTTTTAATTAGCTTATCTTTTGAAAAAATAAGCACAATCTTCCAACAATCTTGTGTGCCAAACATAGCCTATGTCTGCCAAACAAAGATTATTTTTTAAATAGCTTATTTTTTGAAAAAATAAGCATAATCTCTCAACAATCTAGTGTGCCTAAAAAGAAAAGAAAAGAAGGTGCTATAACTTAAGAAAAGAAGGTGCTATAACTTTATTGCTATTAGTAGTTAGTGACTACTGATAGTTATATGTATATGTTGTTTCTTGTCCAAACTTGATTTAGATAATTAGTTGTTAACAATACTAAGAGCTGGCATGGGCGTCCCATTGATTTGGGTGGCTCGATGCGAAACTAAGAGTGAAACCTCATAAATTACGAAAAACTTAACTATTATAGAAAATTCAAAACATAATATACTTATAAATGTATATATACTCAGGGGTGGAGCTACGGTGGGGGCACGGTGGGCACGTGCCCCCTCAAAACTTTCCGGCGTAATGTAATTTTTTCGGAGATTCTTATGTTTGTCGTCATTTTGCCCCCCTACAACTAATGTCGTCGTCGAACTTCGTGATTTGGTGAAACAGATTTGCGTTTAAAAGACAAAACTTGAAATTGTAAATATAAGTTTTTGCTTCTTATGTTTTGAAGAAGAAGATGTATAATTGGAGAGAGAGAGTAGGAAAAAAAAAAGAATTATATTTGTTGGAGAAAGAAAGAGTAGTACACGTGAGTGAGAGAGTATTCTTTGACAATATTCAAACACCTACACGTGGTGAGTACCTTTTTGCAAACTATAATATGGAGTATATTTTTACGGTGGAAATCATTTTTCTAGTTAGCAAAGTATTGATATTTACAACTATTTAAACGACAATATATTTATTCAATATCTATAATTAATACTCCTTTTAAATCACTCCCTAATCAAACTAGTAATCATTTATTGTTAAAATTCAATCGGGTTTTGCAAACTCTGTCTAGTAGGCATGAGTTAATCTATTTATAAAAGAAATATTTTAATTCATTTAAGTGAAAATCATATTCAAATATAGTAATTTACAAGTTCATTTAACGTGTATTTAATACATTTTTTTGTTAATAAAAAAAGTTTTTGTTCATTAAATACACCTTAAACTTTGCCCAGTGGGCATTAGTTAGCAAAATCTAATTCAATAAGTCAAGCGCTTAAAATACGAGAATAAAAAAGCAATGCAACTTAAAACACCAACATGTACAGCTACTAGCCACCACCTTTTGCCTTTTGGTGCCGTTAACATTTATTTTAGGTACTTGACACTGCAATGTGCAGATACTCTACTAGTTAACTATTAGTAAATAGTTAACTATTACTAAGATAAATTATTTGTACAAATTTAGTGATTTTTTAGATGTTTTGGCGTTGCAGAAATATTTTGGTGTTTTATACTGTGTACATGACTTGACATCTATTATTCGTGATCATTTAACTTAGGAAACATCTAAGTTTCAGGCGGATCTGCCGCTACGGATTCTTGGTTTTATTTGATGTATTTAGTTGTTATCGGTTTGTCAAAATCATTTTTAACGGCACTTTGCACAAGGTTTATTTCTTTCAGGCCGCAGTAGTAGAAAATTTTTTTGCCCCCTCCCACAAAATATCCTGGCTCCGCCCCTGTAAATACTAGTGGGTATATACTAAATTGGAAGCCTCCTTACATAATATTTAAAATAAAAATTCAAGTAAGGGGGTGTTTATTTTTAACTTAATGTCCTTTTAGGGAATGGACGCATATATAGATAGGAAATTTTGTTTGTTTCTTAAAGCACTGGGTACCGTGGTGCCATGGATGTGGTGCCGTGGGAGTTTTTTGCTGCCACGTCAGCAAAAAGCTCCATGGCACCAGAAACCCCATGGCACCACATTTCAGAGTATCCGTTGGCACCAGAAATTCTGGTGCCGTCGGCCAATTTTTTTTTTTACATAAAATAAAACAAACACAATATAAATATCAAAAATGTATTATAACTATAAAAAAAATATCAAAACAATGAAGCCACACTCGATAATTATCCAACCAACATTAATTGGCCACCGTTGAAACAATTTATGACACAAGGGGAGAATCTGTCAATTTTATAAGCTATTTTGTACTTTGTTGAAAAATAAAACTATAAAACTAAAACAAAAGTGTAAGAACTATAAACTGTAGGGTGCAAATTGAGCATGACTGAAATTAATCATCTTCTTCCTCTGTCCTTGATCCTTACCCCTGTTTTCTATCAAATTCTAATGATCAAATTCAAAAAATTATACCTTTTCCAACGTTCAATTTCAATAATAATAATAATAATAATAATAATAATAATAATAAAAAAAAAAAAAAAAAAAAAAAACCCGATGGCGCTGAGCCATGGCCACGGCGCGAGCACTCACGGCTCCACCACCGGTACGGTGCGCCATGGGGTTTTCTCTGCTGGTGGTGATGGCGCCAGCCACAACACCACCGTACCCTGTGCTCTTATTAACTTAATATAGAAGTACATCCTAATTGCAAAAAGGGGGAGGGGGAAATGAGCGTCTTTTCCAGTCAGAAAATTTCAAGTCAATTTATATGTGTATTTTACTTCTTTCTTACTTTGACTTTCTCATTTTTCATTTAACAATTAACAACCTCTTCATTTTTGCTTTTCTATCCCATCTCATTGCCGATCAGTTATTTCGATATAATTTTACCTTATTTAAATTTCGAACACATTTGTTTAAATTCAAGATTTTGGTGTCAAAACCACATAAGATGATATTTGTTAGTTTTGTTTAAACACTTATGTCTTGCATACTGTGATTATGTTTGAAAACCCATGTAAGATGACATTTGATTCTTAACTACTTATTGAAATGACTTGTTCAATTAGTGGGTTATAGTTGCATGGTCTAATGTTTCTTAAGTTAATTGTTACTTTATGTGTTATTGCAATAGTGTGTTATTATATACAACAGGTGTTGTGGTATATGTTTTTTAACTTGAAATTGAGGTTAATGTTGATGATCGATATGGTTCATTTGGGATTCTTAGGGTGCGTTTGGTTCACAAATGGTATTAGGATTTGGGAATGGTTTGAAAGATTAGGAAAAGGTTTGAGAAAAAAGTAAGAGAGAGAAAATATATTATTATATATAATTATATTTAATTTATTAAATTTTTATAAGATTTAAATATAATATAAATAAATTAAAAAAAAAACATAAATGAATATAAAATGAGAAAAATACATAATTCGTGGCTGAGAATATTTGATTAGATGGTTTGTCAGTGTATTTGCTCCATACCCACCATTTACTTGTTGAATGGGTTTTAAAAATTGAATCATTTATTTGATTCCGAAAGACCTAAACAAACAATTGTTTTGATGTTTCAATCCATTCCAACAGTGCCATACCCGCATACCAAACACTTCCTTAATATATTTAAGTATCTTATTGCAAAGTACATCCCCTTATCTAAATAGGACCTACATCTACAAAAAAAAAAAAAACATTTATAAATATTAATGAACATATGCTAAATCAAAGGCCCTCACAAATGGTGGCCCTGTGCGGCTACCCCATTTGCATATGCTAATCATCGCCACTGAGAGCTAACCACTCACGGTTGGCGTAAAATGTTTGTGACTCACCAAACGTGAGATGTCTTATGTTTAATTTATGGTAGTTCAGTTTCAATTTAAGATTGTAGGATGACCGTGTATGATTTGTATTAAGCTTTTACTAAGAACTTTAAAATTTGCACAATTATGAAGTTAGAGATAGTGTTTTTTAAACCCAGGTCGACCCGGCCGGGTTAACCGGTTCAACCGGTTCCAGCCAAAATATCGGGTCAAAAAACCTCGGTTTCTAAAACCGGGTTAACCGGTTAGACCACCCAGGTTTTGAGTGACCCGGGTCAACCTGGCCGGGTTTCATTTTTTCAAATTTTTTTTAATAAAAACCCAGGTTGACCCGGTGGTCGAACTGGTTGACCCGACGGTCGAACCGGTTGACCCGGTCGAAAAAATAAAAAAATGATAAATTGAAAACCGTGTTGACATGGTGGTCGAACCGGTTGACCCGGTGCCCAGTGACTCGACCGAGTCAATTTCGAACCCGGTTTTCAAAACATTGGTTAGAGATTCTAGCTCTCCAATGGATGACATATTATGACCTAAGAACAAGGCATCAACAAGCTTTAATCAATGTAGATTCATAGGTGTTGGTTCAACTAATTGCAGGCGATCCGCAAGAGGCCAACGCTTTTATTTGTGACAAAAAGGCGCGACTCATTAAAATCTTTGGATTAGAAAGTCATGGCTATAAGATGGCTATCGAGGAGCTAAAAAAGCAACAAATCAATCGTCGAATCAAGTTTGTGAACGAAATGATTGAGTGTTTGTTTCATTAAGATGTTTTAGGTCTGAATCTGACTACCACATCTTACATGTAAGATGTAGCTAGAAAGTATAAATCTGAACGAAATAATGTTGTTTATTTTTGTATAATTGTTCGAATGATTTTAAGTGCTCGTTTCTGCAATTTATTTAAGTAACTTGTGTAAATATGAAACAATACTTTTTATCATAAATATAACATAGTTAATAAACAATCAAATATATTATATTAACACGAGTGTTCAATCTCTTATCGAGTAAGAGGCAGTAAGACAAGTCTCCTACCTCTTACTAAGTAAGATGTTATATGTCTAACTGGGTCTGGCTCAAAAGAAAAAAACAAACAAACAAAACGTCTGCCTACTTTTTACTGATAAGAGTAAGAAGGCTAGTAAGATTTTTTTTAGAAAAACAAACACACCCTGGTGATATAGTTACAAAATTGCCGTGAGGTTATTCATCATTTGATGATTTTATTTTGAAAACTTTATGGCCTCCTTGACAACTTTTGAAACGTTTATGCACGTAGTTTCATATAATTTGTTGCATTCGAGAAAGTCATGAAACTTGAATTCAAATTGAATAGATCCGTAAAGCAGAATAATGATTTTCATCTGAAGTAGCCATTCCCCTTTAAGAAAACTCGCCATTCATTCATGAACTGTCTTGCCCGTGTCATCAAGAGCTACAACTATATCTCTCGAAGGTGTCTTAGCTCCACCGATAGGAACGGCCCGCGGTCGGGCTGTTAGAAGTTCGGCCTGCTTTACTAGTGGCTCGGCTTGGTCTCGCTCCCTTCCCGTACCTTTTTCGACAGAAACCACTTATATTATTTTTGGTGTCGCTGTCAATATTCAAGCATAGTTTTAACAAGTGGGAAGCCGCCCGCTGCGTTGTAGCGGGAATTTTCAAGAAATTTTTGGTAATCATTGACGAACAATGTTTGGCCGGGGCTTGTTGTTATAAGATCGTGGTATGTTTTTCGCCGACACGTGTTGTATTTGTTTGAAATAAATGTTGTGTCAAGCTATATTTGTAGTTTCGTACGACGTCCTTATTGAAATGAATGTTGTGTCGGGCACGAGTGTATTGCGGCGAGGCTTATTTTGATCCTTATAGTTTTAAAAAAGTTTAGGATAATTTTTAAAGTTATTGGATAAGTTAAGGGTGTATTTTGAAAGTTCTTTTATTTAAAATATATATAACTTCAACATTTTTTATAGAACCATGCGTACGTCAAAAGTATATAAATATTGGGCTTGTTTTGTTCGTTATCGAGAGGCCTTTTTGTCAGTATTTTTTTTATTCAACAAACTGCTAGGCATCTGTTAGATATTTGACAAATAAAATTTGTTATGTAAAAAAGTCATAAATATTAAGAAGTTCAGGGTATGCTTTGTAACTTTCTTATTTTTTTACTAATATTATTAGAAAGCGCTGCTCTTTGTAACTTTCCTATTCAAGATTATATACAGAGAAGTGTTTATTATTACTATTTTAATGTTTACCGAATATTTAGAGGTAATTAGAGGTAATAAATCCTATCGTGAATTAATTTTATAATAAACATGCGACACATGTTTTCGTTGTAGAATACCACTAGGTTAGGACATGTACATGCACATGGTTTGGGAAAATAATATAACGGGTAATAATATTTTAATAATTTTATTAATATTTTGTATAGAATTTGGTTACAAGAAGGATTTGACTTTTTTTTTAACTATCTTGTTGTTTTGGTTGATATTATTTAATTTTAATTATTTATATCATGTTTTACACATTAATTGTGTTTAGCAGCACATAATAACGTTGAAAAATATAGGTCGTTGTTATATGTAGAATCTTGTATATTATTTTCATCTCACATTAACGTATAGGCTCGTGCCATCATTTTGATATTTATATTCATGTTAATAATAATTTAAGCCGATTTTTAAACCCGGTTAAGCTTATAAAGAGGAATAACGTGAATCGTCATAGAACGCAGATGGTTAAAAAATAATACTTGTTCCGGGTATACTTACTTAATCTCATAAAGAAGGATAACATGAGTCGTTCGCACATCTATAATCTCGTGTATTAACTTACATGTCATGGTAACTCGTGTTTTTTTATATTTATAATTTCATGCAAATACATTAGTTTAATATATACTAATAACAATATTTATAGATAACAACACCATATTATTGTATTCTTTTTATAAAATATAAAGTATATATATGAGGTAATTATTATATTTATAAAGCTATTAAAAACATGAAAACTGATAAGTATAATTTATATAAAATTTAACAACTAAAGTTTTAGTAATTAACCTTTTTAAGGTTATTTTTTCAAAATTGACATATATGTTTATTTAGCACATTTTATAATTTAGACGAAAATTTAATAATTTGACCAAATTTAGCTTCATTTTTTACTTTTATTGGTCAATCATATTGTTCCAATTTTTATTTTCAATAAAATTATTTTAGCAAAATTCGTTTACAATATAAACAATTTTATTCTAACAATTGCTAATAATAGAAATTGTGTTAAGTTAATTATTTTTTTAAGACTTCTAAAAATAGAAAGTCTCAGTACATTACAAACATTACGAGGAGGAGCAGTGATATTATTGTTCATTTTTTTTAACAAAATAAAGAAATAAATATTTGCATTTCTCATTATTAGTATATATTTTGTTTTATAACAACCTTGTTCAACAATATGACATTTTATTTAGTTCTATAATTGCTAGTAATTTAAATTTCATATAGCATATTATTTAGGGAAAAAATTGGATAAATGAATGACCATAATGTTTTGGTAAAGCTACAACCATCCGGACTCTTTGTTGTTAAGTGCGCATTTGGGACTATAGCAATGTCCATCGGACTATATGTTGTTATGTGAGTTCTGGAATACATGATGTTCGCTACTTTAACAATGTTCGTCCAAGACTATATTTTGTTATGTCTGTTCCAGACTAGTTGTATCCACTCCAGATATAGGTTATTATGTCCATCACAAACGCATACTTTCAGGTTTGTTCTGTTCATCCGTCTTCAAAAAGGTTTTGCGTAAAAACAAGGAAACCAATATTATCTTTCGAACTAGTTTTTAGGACATGACTATAAATTATAAATGAATCAAAAATCTAGTTTCTAGTCAGGGACGGAATACGAGGGATTTCGTGCTCGATAAACTATGTTTCGTAGTGTTTATTTTCATTTAAGAACATTGAGGGTCCGCTTGTTTCAAAGTGGGGAAAGAGAAAAGGAAAGGGAATGCAAAGGAATGAGTGAGGTGTGTAATCAATACCTTACCCCCAATTTACTCTATAATGGTTGATTACCCACTACGGGATAATCAATACCTTTGCACTCCCTAACCAAGCATCATATATTGAGTGATGTGGCCCTTTTAAATATCTTACCCATTATTCTCCACCCCCTTAACCCCTCCATCAAGCACCCCCTGAATATTCCAAAATTCACCCGGTCCCAATACATTATGTTTCTAGTTATTGCTTAATTAATCCATCAATATGTCAAAAATGAACTTAGTTTTCACTAAATTCAATCAATTTTATCGAAAATCATACTTTTTTGGTATTTTTTTTCCTTATACTACAGTTAAAAAAATTGTGCACCCGATCACTTTTAACTCTGGTTTCATTCTTAATTTTACTTCGACTAGAAATCACAAAAGAGGCGAGTATTGTAAACTCCCCGAAGTTGTTTTATTATTTTTTTTATAAGAATATGGGTAAGGATCTAATGAGAAGAAAACTTAAAATGAGAAGGATAAGTAATAATTATAACCACACATTTGAGATGCATCAACTTGATTTAGATGCATCTCTATTCATTTAGATGCATCTCAATTAGTTTCGAAAATGATTTTGAAGTGAAAACGATGCAAAGTAGTACTAAAAACAAATTTGACCCGCAGAGGACGAAAAATGTATAGGTTTCGTTTAACTTGATGAAATGCATTCTAATTTTTTGGTAGAAAATATATTATGGTGCATCTAAAAGACTAGGGATGCATCTAATTCAAGTCAATGCATCTCAAATGTGTAGTTATAATTATTTCTCATCCTTCTCATCTTAAGTTTTCTTCTCATTTGATACTTGGTCATAAGAATATAATATAAGTGGATATGAAAAAGTTACACATCATTGATGTAATCCGCATGTGGTTAAAAAAGTTGTTTTATCCTTTTAGGACTTTTTATAGTGGGATGAAAAGCTTCTCAATGATATGAAACACAAAAAATAAAATAAAGAAATAAATAAAATAAAATAAAATAATTGTAAAGGCTGCTTGATTTTGGTGGTTCAAAAATGGTGTCAAATTTGATGTTTTGAGGTGAGTAGAAGTGGAGGAGGAATCTATCAAAAATGGTAGGGTGGCAAACGAGTCGTTTTTGAGTTGACCTATTCGAGTTTGCAAGTTGGCAGGTTAGTAATCGAAACACGACCCGTTAATAAATCATGTCAAGAAACTCAACCTGCATATCACGTGTAACCCGTTTAACCTATTTAAGTAAATAGGTCAAGCGATGAAAAAAGTTGACGGTTTATCGATTCAACTAGTTTAAACCCAAAAATAATATAAATAACATACAAATAACTATACAACAATCACAATGATATCCGAGTTATAATCATAATTCATTGTCATATTAATTACATAACACAATGCATTTAATCCAAATACAACACAGAATCAAAGATATATATTTTATTTTTTTGAGTTAAATAGATTCGCAGATTAACTTGTTTAATACTTACTTAACCTAAAAGTGTCTTGTTTATTAAGTGTGTTATACAAGTTGACATTTATTTATTTTTTATTTTCTTTTAACCAAAGTTGTTTATCCTAAACCAAACTTGTTTAACTTTATTCCGGGTTTGTGTCGTTTAACTATTTATGTCAAGAATTACCACCCCAAATAAAATGGTTTTAGATACAAGTTTTGTTATAACAAAAATTTTAAAGTCTTTTCAGTTAGTGACACAACAAACACATGTATAAACTTTGACAACTATAAGTGTACACAATGTGTTGCCACGAAAAAAAGGGACATTTGTGAAACTTGATTGCTAATAATCTATTCATTTATATTTGCACATTAACTTATTATGGACTATTCACATGAATCAAATATATTTTAAAATTTGAGTTTGATAAACGAACATATATGAATTTGTCCGTGTTTAATATTTTGTAGTTGTGATATAAGTGCAACTAATAATTATGCACGTGTTTTTACGTAACATTTTTTACTATGTATTAATATCAATTAATATTTTGTAAAGGTTTTTGTTGGATGAAAGATTAAACTTTATTTAATTGACATGAGTATTGAGATTTATACTTTTGTTTAAATTTAGCTATTGATATCATATTGTACATAATATGTGAATTTAATAGCACAAAATGGCTGTTGATGAAGTTAAAAGTATAAATGTCTTTCAAATATCCTTATATAAACTTTAAATAGGAATTGCATGAGTGTTGTTATAATTACAATCGTGTGTATTTATGTTCCCGTTAATAATAATTTAGGCTAATTTAATTTTTAAACCTGTGTAAGCATGGATTAAACTTATAAAAAGGAATAACATAAATCTTTATTGAATGAAAATAGTTATTAAAAAAAAAAAAAAAAAAAAAAAAAAAAAAAAAACACTAAATGTTTTTACTTAAATTAATAAAGATGAGTAACATGAGTTGTTCATATACGTATAACCTCGTGTATTTATTTACATACATAAGAACTCGTATTTTCATTTTGATATTTATAATCTTATGCACATAAATGTTGTATTTTTAATACAACAAATAGGTTGTATTTTCAAAATATAAAGTCTTTATCTTTTAAAGATGAGTTTTGCCACTCGATGCCAGTCGTGCCCGTTGTGATATTTTGCGTTGCTTCATAATGAGGTGAGTTCATGCCCCCTATTTTTACTTGTTTTATAACTGTTTTGGGGGAGAATACATCCTTGTTTTACTCAAATCTAGTATTTACATTTCTTAAACATATTTGTTTACTAGAAAACTTTATGTGCCTTGCTAAATTTCTTGTCGGGTTATTCAACCGCATGACTTGATTTATCGTTACAAACTGGATTATTTTACTATGGACACAAGTGATTGAAACATATATGTGAGTTTATCGCCCCATTTTTATACATACTGTTTTATAAACCTTGGGGTGAGAAACATGCAAAACTGTTTTCATGGATCAAATTGAAATTGTTGTTTTTACACACTGGCATGCGGAAAGACCTAAGTTGTTTGAATCCCAATTTGCCCACTATCATCAACCGTAAATTCCTCCTGGGAAACGCGAATGATATAATTAGATCTATTGGGGGTGACTCCCCCGTTCGGTTTGACCGGGTAGGCAAACGCGGACGTATAACATGTCGAATTTTATGCCGAGTGTCTGGGGATTAACACTCGGGGACACCCTTTGTTTATATGCCACTGGCATGATGTTTGTCTAGTTCGGTTGGATGAGCTTAGTGTTGTATGCGGAAATAGTGTGTGATTGTTAATTTATGTGTTGTGGTCCATTTGTGCTGATTTACGGTATAAGCTGAATTTGATTGATTTTCCTCCTATTACTGTTAGTGAAGCGGAGGTCACTAGAACTGAGTTTGATTTGTATGTGAACGATTTTTCACACGCGAAAACCTTGTGGCCCACATTTCTTTCACATTGAATTGCTATTTATATAAACATATGAACTCACCAACCTCGTGTTGACATTTTAGCATGTATTTTCAGGTTGAAAGCGATAGCTCAGTGTTTGAGGTTTTGGCATGGCATGGCATGGTCATAGATGACTCTGATGCATTTGGGTCCGCTTTATTTCTTTTATGAGCCTATATTTCCACACTGTTTTTGAAGTGTTGTAAACATAATGCTTTTGACATGAAATTTCTTCTAAACGGTTGAGGTAAAACCGTTCTTTGTACTTTGTGTTGTGATACCGATTTAGTAGCACCCAAACATGTATGCTTCCGCTAAACCAGATTTTGGAGGTGTTACACCAAGCTTGTTAACTCCTTTGAGCCCGCGCGACCTGCGGACACAAATGCAGCTCCAGAAATTTGCCTATATGCAAAACTTTTTATTGAAAATTTGGAATCGGGTTTCCTCTTTCCAAATTCTGTAAATCTATTTTAGGAATAGATTTAAACTTATTTGACAAGTTTTGTAGAATATTTTTGTGTAATAAAAGATATGCAAATCAGGTTTAATTATAACAAATTAGTTTAATTATGACACATATTTAACTTGGAGAACAAGAAAACTTTTTTTTATCAATATAGCCATAAGTCTAATTCGTTTTTTACACAACCGAAATTCATACTCTATACGTTTTTCCTATTATACATTCAATCAAGAAACGCCAACATTTCTGTGATATCTAAGGCAAGTTTATCACGTCTAGCAGTTCATTTGCTTTGGCCGTTGTATCATGGGGAAAAAATGACGAATTTGTTTCAGGTGAATCGTGTTAAATACGAGCCTCGTGCCTCGACGTTTTTATCGCTTACTTTTCGTTATCGTTATTTAGAGTCTGTCTTCTGTCTCTACCCCATTCATACTGTATTTAATTTCTGTTATTTATCTAATGTAAATTTTTATTCTTTGTAATATTATTTTATTAATAAAAGTACAACAGTTTCCCTACATAGTTGTACCAATTGAGCATTCATTACCTAGCGCAAACATTCAATTGACTAGTAAAGGAGTGCTTTTGGAGAAATAGGTTATTTGTTCAGTCCTAACTTCTAGCTAAAAAGTCAATAAAACAAGTGCTCATTGCCTAGGGCTGGTCCTTGGGAAATGGTTAGTTGACACCCAAAAGAGGTGCAGGGGATAAGGGTTTTCCCACCGATTTAAACCTTTTGAAGAACATGATTGTTGTAGGGCATGTTCAAGCTCCAGCTCCTTTGGTTTAACAGCCGGTTTTTTGGTTAACATGTGAAGTCATGTGTTTTAATTAGTTCGTGAAGATTGGAGTGTAAAACGTCAATTATAATTGTCGTAATCTATCTTTTTAGTTTTAATAGGTTACTTAGTTATATTGAAAATTTGTTTAGGTTTTTTTTTTTTTTTTTTTTTTTTTTTTTTTTTTTTTTTTAGGTATGGATTTTTGGATTTCTCTCCAAGGCTCTTTTAATATACACATATTAGAATTGTTTAGGATTTTAAAAAAGTTATGATGAATTGAATGAAAAGAGAATTGCTCTTAAAGTTCTAGTTGGGCACTCTTTGAAGGTTTACTGAATTCTTTGTTTACTTTGTTATTTGTGTGGGTTCTTACATGCATGATGGTACTCCCCATCAATTATGGCAGTTGTGTTTCACTTTTTATCCATATAGGAAACACATGTTTTAAATCATTTACCACATGTTCGCAACCACGACTTGATTAACTTTTTTGTTACCAAAATATGTTAGATGACTAGGTAAAGACCTAAGCCTACAATTAGACAAAGTATTCTATGTGTGATAATTTGATGAAGCATGGTAAAACAGAAATGGTTCTAAAACTTATTATGTGTAGGATCGTATGTTTTATGTTGATATTGTGATTCGGGAGGTCGGGTTTGGTGGAAGAAGAAGAAACCCATTGTTAGAGAGAGAGAGTAGAGAGAGAAGGGAAAACTATGTGATATTATTAAATGAAAGGAAAATGAGAAAATAACACACAAGTCTCACCCTCCTAGTGAAGTCTAGGAGGGCTTATATAGGGCAACATACACACTACTTTACAATAATGATGGTTTCAGTACCTGTGTATTTGCCTTACATCATAACTAATGTAATCCCGTAAATGTCGTTCCATTTACGTGTTAGGATCAAAAACTTTGATCCCAACAATCTTCCCCCAATGGGGCGACATAAGGGATTACTTACAACATTTCCTACAAGTACAAATACAAATAAAGAAAGGTCTTCATTGGCTCTTCAAATGCTGAGGATGACTACAGTTGACGCTCTTTGTCTTCATCTTGTACCTCGGCTTGAGAACTTTATCTTTACTTGTAGGCAAATGATGTAATATGCATGAAATGGATTAACTTCCCCCCAATTCATGCTGCATGTCTTTAGCGGCTTCTTCGTACACTTCTTTTTGGCGAAGTTTCTGAATCAGCTTCCCCCAAAACTGACAACCGTCTTCAGCAGATTCGAAACATTGATGTAGTAAACAAGTCTTCTAACTTTTGAAGTTTTGAGTACGCAACGGAATTTGTAGATGACACAATAAACCACACCAAGCAAATCTGACTAGTCACTTAATCACAGTTGTACTCTATGCGGAAGCTCCGTTCGGGGGTAACATGCAAGAAATCAGCAAGATCTTCTCACTTAAGTAGGCTACTTCACACTTCACAACCCGCGAGAGTTGAAATGATTACACCAAAATCACAAAACTGAACCACTGATCATCTCTGCGGACGTCTCTCCGGTAGTAATAAAATTGTAAGCTCGATCATGTGAGTCTATTATGCATCCCTGATGTGCACATTTCTTCCTCCTAATTGCAGAACCTCGTGGAAAATGAGTGTTTTCGCAAAGAAGTCTATAAAAGTCAAAGAAAGCAAAGAACACCCACTCTATCTTCCCCCACGATGTCTTCGCGGAATCGGAAGCATACACACTATGTTTACGATGGAAACGGAGGCAGCGTAACCCCATATGTCTAAAAAATAGCCCGTGAGAATAAACTCCTGATAAACATCTCTACTCTTTGATACTCCTCTCAACTAACTCTTTACCAATCCCATTATCATTCTGTCGGCTCTTTGTAGTGACTACTGATGGAGAAAATTCAATATTATGAACTTGAGAGTGAAGTAAAATAACCCGAACTTGTTACTTAAACTTGCACTAATGTATGACAAAGAGCGGTGTAGAGAGTTCGCACCCCATCGAATCCCTAGGTACTCTATACTCATCAACCAACCAACCATCAAGTATAAGTCGTACATCACCTCTTGACTATCCACAACTTCGTGTGACACTGAGCACTACAACGTAACTCCTTAAAGTGATAGTTATTTTGTGGTAATAGAAAGAGAGAATCACAAAAATAACTAGATATCCAAGTCTTCGTCATTTTAAAGGTTAAAAGCTCGAACAAGGATCTCGAAGAATCTTCATCCAACCAACCCCGATATCTTCAGATACTAAGTACACACACCCGTGAAATCCCACTTCAATCTCAAATAAATAATAAAGAATTATCGCCATAGTCACATTTTACGGTTAAATGCCCATATCTAGCCTTTTGACGGTTTAAGTGAACTTGATAATGGTTTCCCGATCTTGTCAAAAAATAAAAAATTGTATCCCCGTGAAATTTGTCACTATGTCGTTACGAACCCCAAGTGACCAATAAAGCACTAACTATACCAAAAATTTGTATTTATCAAATTTTAGCACAAAAAAAAATCCACAAGATTTATACAAAATTTCGGACTAGTCAATTTAGTCAAATGAAATACCCAGTCGACCCATCTGTTCCAAAGCAAACAAACTATATAACTGGTATTGGCCCAAGCTAGTTCATGTCACACACGTCCAGCCCATTGCAACAGAGACACAACCCGGGCCCAAGACAAAGACATGGATGAGAAGCCCAATCCCATTCCAATGAAATACCGGTTACATATGTGCCCTACGATATTCATTTTAAACCTAAATCATATACACCAAGTGATAATCGCCCCCATCACAAACACAAACAACTCACCCTCGTCTCACCTCAGTTATCATCAACACCACAAACCCACCTATACCTCTGTATTAACGAATGAAGTCACAAGCATCAAGAAGGTTTAGGCTTCAAGATCCTAGGATGGGTCTCGGGTAAGCATCTACACGATTGAAATCGTGTTTGTGTTGTTGTGAACTGAACGAATCCAAGAAAGAGGATGACTTTAATAGTCATTTTTCTTCTCTTATAATTCGTATATTAGATGAAGAATGAATCGATGATGAAACTTTTTCATTCATTAGATAACCTTCAAGGTTCTTGAAAGAACAAAGAAAAAAGGACTGAGATTTGTAAATGAGGTACAAGAGTATTATTTTCTACAACAACATCTCGAAAGTTTTCACTTAATATTTTCGAAACAGATCAACATGTTTTTTTTGTTTTTTTTGTTTGTTTGTTGTTGTTGTTGTTGTTGTTGTTGTTTTTTTTTTTTTTTTTTTTTTCCGAAACTTAGTAAACATGTAATTGCGAAAACTTGTCTTTGAAATTTATCGAGATCCTCAGTAGCAATTATCGAGAACACGGTGTATTTTGTTATCGAGAATATGATTTCGAGAACTTGAGTTTATCGAGAACCTGATTATCGAGAATATGATTTCGATAACAGAGTTATCGAGAACACTGATGTTAACAAGAGTAAGTTTTCGATAACTAGGGTTTCATATTTTCGATAGTATGTATTCTCGAAAACAAGTACATCGAGAATTTCTTATACAAGAAATTCCGATTTTTTTCGGCGATTTGTAGCAGTATCCGATGAGTCTTATAGCAGTTTTCGATGACCAATTTTATTGACCATTCATGTATCCAGCTTATGAGACCAAGTATATTTTAGACCACCTTTTGACCATAATTAAATTTTCACGAGATATGGTAAACGAAACAGGCACGATATATATTTCAGTTTACATAAAAATTTCACTTGGACAAAGGCCATGACCCAAGACAGTTCTATGAAACCAGAAATAAAAATATTGGACTGATTCACCACTTGACACAATAAAATTGTAGTAAACTGTAAAACCAAAAAAAGATTATAAAAAATTGAACGGCCCATGGTAAAACAGCATAAAGATTACAACTTTGACAAGTTTCGACCACAAAATCAACAAATATTCAACCTTGGCTCTGATACCACTTGTAGGATCGTATGTTTTATGTTGATATTGTGATTCGGGAGGTCGGGTTTGGTGGAAGAAGAAGAAACCCATTGTTAGAGAGAGAGAGTAGAGAGAGAAGGGAAAACTATGTGATATTATTAAATGAAAGGAAAATGAGAAAATAACACACAAGTCTCACCCTCCTAGTGAAGTCTAGGAGGGCTTATATAGGGCAACATACACACTACTTTACAATAATGACAGTTTCAGTACCTGTGTATTTGCCTTACATCATAACTAATGTAATCCCGTAAATGTCGTTCCATTTACGTGTTAGGATCAAAAACTTTGATCCCAACATTATGATAGACTACAACTTTCGAGTTTGTAGTATTATCTATCACTTATATTCTTTTAACATCTCTTTCGCAGCCGTGACCTTTCGATTATCACCGCTACCCCCTTATGTTTTGAAATCTGAGGTGGATCTTTAGGTTTTGACTTATTGAGTATCTTCTATGCAACCATTATCTACAGGTTTCCATAACTAAACCATAACTATCTAGCAGCGACAAATAGAAAAAGGGATTGTCACTATCTCAACTAAGCGTGAGAGGTCATAAGTTCAAACCATATTTGGTGTAAACAAAGTTTGAGTGGTCATAATCATTACTTGGTTTAAATACGCGGTTTTGTGGGTTTATTTTATTTTATTTTTTGAGAAAAGATATACTAGTAATCAAAACTAAATAAAAGGCCCGCTTAAGAAAAAGTATTGTAGTAATTTGAAGTTTTGAACTATTATACATTATACTTTCACGAAACTTAGATTACAGGTTGAGGTGTATAGACATATCTCATAGACCGCGGACCGGATTGAACCGAGAAACTAGCTCGACCCGGACTGACCGGACGGATCGAATGTATTTTAGTCCGGTTTTCGGTCCACTCTTTTAACCATTTTCTGTCCTCGGTCTTGTTCGTTCCGGATCGGTCTTACGCACAACCGGATATTGTTGGACCGGGTTCCGGACATGGACCGAACATTAAGGTCCGGTGTTTTGAGCCAAATCTGTTTTAGGTCCGGTCTGGTTTTGGTCGGTCCAATCCAGTTTATAGACCGTGCTAAGCCGTAAAGTAAACCAATCTTTTATATAATAAAATAAAACCCCTATTGGGAATTTTGCATTTCAAAAAACTCAATTCATATCTGATTTAGTAATAATTTTATTAAAAAAATATTATTATCTTATTAGGTAATATTTTATATTTATCCATAATACAAGTAGAAGATAAATATAAAAAATAAAGATAATATATTTTAAAAAGAGATTATTTCTTTTATATTTATCCACAACACAAGTAGAAGATAAATACAAAAAATATAGATAAAATGCAATTAACAATAGGATTAAAAATTTTAAATAATTATTTTAAAAAATTAAAAAAAAAACCGCGTGTGCGCGGGCATTATAAGTTGTAATAATATATATTTGAGTTGGGACTCACAAATTACAGTGGGACTGGAAATTAAGTATAAAACATAAAATAGTAGACCATTAACTTATCTATACTATCTATAACTAGACGAATACCCGTGCATAGCAACGGGATTTTATAACGACAGATCGTTTAGTGATAAAAGAAAGTTTATGGGTTATAAATGAAAATAATGAAAGTTAGGGGTGGCAAATCTTGCCCAATTTGTAATTTTTGGGCGATTTTTGACACTTTTTTAAAAGTTTGGGCCGTTTTTTGCCCCCTTGCATTTATTTGATGGGCTCTTACAGGCAAAAGATAAAAACAGATATTATTATATGGGCTTTCGAATCACACAATTCAACTTTCAAGCAATTACTCTCATTTTTTTTCCGACCAATTCACTTGTCACTGGTAACTATAAAACATTCCAACTATTTTAATTTTAATTTATCTCATTTATTAACTATTTTATGCATAATTATTTAATACTCTAATTAATTGATAGATATATTTCATTAGTTGCATTTTTATTCATTTAATACTCTATTCTTTTTAAGAAAAAATAATTAAATATAGTTAAGACTTAGATGCTTGATCTTTTTTTACAAGATGAATTAAAGGGGTTTTTAGGACTGTTCCGAATATTTTTAATAGTTGAATTATAATTTGCTCGTTTTAGCCCATGCCCGTTTGGCCCGATTTATAATTTGTCCGTTTAGCCTGTGCCCGTTTTAACCCGTGCCATTTTAGCCCGTGCCCGTGCCCACCCGTTTTGCCACCTCTAATAAAAGTTTGAAGATTTAGGGATTAAATGTGTTGACTTATTGACTTTGTTGACTTATTGACTTTAATACTTAAGCTCATGACAACATAATGTTTTAAAACCTGGTTGAACCGTTCCGGTCGAAAAATGGGTCGATTTAAACCGAGTCATGCTTTTAATAACTGAACCCGTCGTGTCCAGTTTTCAAAACTATATGTTTTTCCTAGTTGAACCCGTTGGTCCGGTCCAGTTTTCAAAACTATATGCAACATCAACTTGTTAGCTTGTATAAAGTTTTGTATGTTTTATTAATTTGTATAATGTGTATAATAATATATACTTTTCATTTTAGGGTGTTTTAAAAATAACATTAATTAGTGTGTTTAATTATTTTATATTTTATATTATATTGTAGCTTGTTTAAATTGTATATTGTGAAAATTTTATTGTACTTTTTTTAGTAAGGGGTGTTTTAATTGATTATTTTTAATTTGATATAGATGCTTTTAATTGGCTGTACCATATGAATAAATTATTGTAATTTTAAGTTATGGGGTGTTTTAATAAGAGCATTAATTACACAATTCATTTTCTCTCACCCTTGTAGTATAAAAGGGCAAAATGAGGATTGACTGAAAATTCAGTTTTCCACTTTTCCCCTTTGATTAAATCTACATTATAAGTAGTTAAGATAGAAAAATAGTCAAAAGTGAAATGTTGAGTTTTCAACAATGGTCAAATGAGAGAGAAAGTGAAATGTAATTAATACTCTTATTAAAACACCTCAATACTTTAAAGTACAATTATTTATTCACATTGTACAACCAAATTAAAGCATATCTACCAAATTAAATACAACCAATTCAAACACAAATCCGGTTGACCCGGGACGCTTCAAACCCGGCGGGTTGACCCAGTTTAAATTGACCCGTTTTTTACCCAACCTAGCAAGTTGACCCGGTTTAAATACAACCAATTGAAACACAAATCAGGTTGACCTGGGACGCTTCAAACCCGGTAGATTGACCAAGTTTAATTTGACCCGTTTTCGACCCAACCTAGCAAGTTGACCCGGTTTAAATCGACCCATTTTTTGACCGGATCGGTTCAACTGGTTGAACCACCCGGGTCGAACCGGGTTTCAAAACATTATCCATTACTTAAAAGTACAATGATTTATTCACATTGTACAACCAATTAAAAACATATCTACCAAATTAAATACAATCAATTAAAACACAAACCGGGTTGACCCGGGATGCTTCAAACCCGTTTTTCGACCGGAACGGTTCAACCAGTTAAACCACCCGGGTCGAATCAGGTTTCAAAACATTATGTTTAATTCCCAAGTCTTCTAACTTTTATTATTTTTCGTTTATAACCTATAAACTTTTTTTTATCAATAAACTATCTGTCGTTATAAAATCCCGTTGCTATGCACGGGTACTCGTCTAGTTATAAAGAAAAACATATTAACACTCATCAAAATTCCAAATAAACATGTTTAAAAATAAAGTTGTGTTTGTCTTAGGTTTTCTTTGTCTGAAGTCAAAGTGTAATCTTTGTTTATTATAAAGAAAAACATATTAACTATCTTAATTATATAGCGGACGTCATTGTTTATATTTGTTACTGGTATTTGGTTTGTTTGGTTTGAATAAATTGCCCATAAAAAAGTATCCTAAGATATCCACAATCAGTGAAACAAATATTTTTCGAATGTACAAACACATTGAATCATGTGTTTAAAAAAAAGAGCTTGGTATATAGAACATCATGACGAAGAACATGAACTGATTTATTTATTAGCAAACCGATCAACTGTTTTTTGAGCTATGAACAAACGTAATTTCCTTAATCTTTCTTCACGGACCCTAGCTTCACTTTGAAGAACTCTTGGATAAACCGTAATCTCTGACACCGATCTTCTCCCGCAAGATACCCCGGGCCCTGCTTCACTTTCCCGTGTGCCACCGGGGCTTCCCTCGATTTCCACAGAGATGTGATGATCAAATCGGTTACTTGACTCACAAGTAATCATTTCCGATTTTAGAAATGAAAGATCAGAGGAGCTCAAATTGCTCCATCTGGTTTGCAGCATCATTGGATCATGGTCTGCATAGTCATCATCACATACCATGATCCGATGATTAAACTTGTGCCATTTTTCATCAATTTCTATATCTGTTCCAAATCTTGAAGACCCTTCTCGTTCTATATAAAGCCCTAGATTTGAAGGCCCGGATAACTTGAATCTTAAAGAGTTCGAGTTCATAAAAAGGGCAATATCATCCATGACAACTTCAAACCTACAAAGTGGACAACTTGAGTTTTCTTCTAACCATTTATCGATACACTTGATATGAAAAGCATGCTTACACTTTGGTAACATTCTAAGAACTTCAACATCTTCAAAAGCTGCCAAACAAACGGAACATTCCAACCCGTTTTTCAATCCTTTTAAAGTCGAAAACTTGAAGTATGGAAGTGACTCAATGATCTTTTTGTCAACCCCTGAGGACTTTGATCTTGCTCTAGGAAGATTACCAAAGTGTTCAAGGCGAATAGAATTCGATATGTGACAACAGTTTATATAAACTAAGATTACACATATTAAGGTCAACCCAATGAAAAAAATTAGTCCAACCACAAGTGCTATAACTGGTGTGAGTTTTGAGATCGAATCCGTTGAATTTGAAGGCTTGGTAACATTTTCTGAAAGTGTTGAATTTGGAAAAATGATTATAAAAATGATGAGACAAAAGAGTGTTTTTTGTGTATTTGCCGGAAAGTTCATTGGATGTAAGGAGAAGATGACTATTTTGTTTGAGGTATTATTTTAGGTTTGTTTATAGTCTCTTTATGTATATATATGCTTCCTCTTGATATAATGTATAGCTTAATTAAAGAAACATTTGTTTACTTAGACCTGCCATTAGAAAGAAAAACGATATACTAAATAAAAACAAACGTCTAAATTTTAATATAGGGCTAATGACAGTATCATAGTTGTCATGATTTCCTTCTATATGTATCGAATAAAGTTTTTTGCTATTCTATGTAATAAACTTAATTTTTTTTGTGTACTTTATGACCATTTCGCTCCTCATGAGTTAATAAAATGAGTGGCAAAATGGTTATAAAATATACAAAATACCAAAAAATCAAGTTGAGTATATAGAATAGCAAAAACTTTTGTTCGATAAATAAAGACAGAAATCATAGAAACTATGATACATTTAGAGGCCATTAGCCCTTTAATATAACAATAATTAAATATGTTTTCAAAGAAAACTATATTAATAATTCGAATAGCGAATTGACTAATGTGAATTGATAATAGTGATAAATCAACATGATTTATTAACGTGAATTGGTTTAGGTATATAGTGGGGCTAAGCATAAACATTTGTATATATTCATTAAGTAAAAAGATGAGAAATCATTCCGTACAATCGTGGTCCCTTTTGTAAAACAAAACATGTAGTTTTATTCTTCATCAAAAAAGTTGAGGTTGACAACATCATCATCGCTTATGTCATGACCGGCTTCATGTAGTTGTTTTATTAATACATCATCTTTTTAATCTTCCTCATCATCTTATTCCATTTGCCCTTTTTGCACTCATGGCGTGCGGAAAATGTATGCAGTCGCGAGCAGGGACGGAACCAGGGGGTGTCCCGGGGGGTCCCGGGACACCCATGAATTTTTGTCTCGTAGTTTTAATTTTGTTATAAAACCTCTATTTTTCTATGAATGCACCCGGTCCCAATAAGTTGTGCATGTAGTCTTGTTTGATTTCTCATAAATGCACCCGGTGACTTTGTCTTCTGGTTCCGTGCCTGGTCGCGAGACCATGCTTTCTCAATTAACTTTCTTTTTTATACATTATGTTTTTGTGTCTAACGATTATAAGCAAACTCAAAAAGAGCAAGTAAGGCATATAAAGAACATGAGCTCCTAACATGCATATCGCAAGTCGCAAGTTACATGCCAAAAATAGCAGTTTCTTGGAAATAGCCTTTTCCTAAAACAAACAGCAACATCTGGTATAATAACAACACATTACAAATATACTTTTAAAAATGTGGGTGTTCATATGTGTTTAGTCAATGAACCTCAAAGCTTTTAAAAATAATTAAAACCAACATTTCAAATATACTTGAAACGTGAATGCATAAATATATATGTCTTTGAGTCGTTCTACAAACTTGAGCAGGTACATTTATACACACATATATGGTTCTTATGGGGTGTGCCCATTAAGTCCACCCAGTAACAATTTTGAGACCCAAAATTTTAGTAGTCAAGAAGAAGTAACAGTCCAACACACTTTACATTGCAAGGCCTAAAACACAGCCCAATAACAGCCAAAAAAATAAGTAGGGGGTGTTCAAAATCAGGTTATGTCCACAGGAATCAAAAACCGAAATCGAGCCGGTTTAATCAAATTTGAAATTTAGTTCGATTAGTTCGATTCGGTTTTTAGTTTTATCCAAAAAAAATATTTAACCTAACTAACTGAATCGAAACCGAACCGATGAACACCCCTAACAAAAAAGTCATATTTCACGACTTTTAACAAACAACCCGATAACATAAGTGATGAACATCCCTAACAATTCGGCCAAATTTCACAACTTTTAACACTATCAAAATATACTAAAAAGAAAAGAAAAGAAAAGGTGCTATAACTTCATTGCTATTAGTAGTTAGTGACTACTGATAGTTATATGTATATGTTGTTTCTTGTCCAAACTTGATTTAGATAACTAGTTGTTAACAAATACTAAGAGCTGGCATGTGCAGGGACGGAGCCAAGGGAGTGCCCCAGGTGCACGTGCACCCCATGGATATTTTCGATATAGTGTTAATTTTTGAAAAAATTATCGATTTTTCCTAAATGTATCTTAAATGCACCCAGTGCATCATAATGTTTTTCTAGTATTATTTAGTTGATATACTTATAAATAAAAAATAATGAAAAATTCGTTTTAATCTACTTTTTAACTATATTATATTAAGGTTTAAAAAAATTTGTGCACCCAGTCATATTTGTTTCTGGCTCCGTCCTTGCATGTGCGTCCTCTTATTTGGGTGGCTCGATGCGAACTACGAGTGAGGCCCCGTAAATCACGAAAAACTTAACTATTATAGAAAATTCAAAACATAATATACTTAGAAATGTATAAATACTAGTGAACGTATACTAAATTGGAGGTCTCCTTACATAATTTTTAAAATAAAAATTCAAGTAAGACATGTATAAATATTAATAAACATATGCTAAATCGAAGGCCCTCACGAATGGTGGCCCTATGCGACTACCGCATTTGCATATGTTAATCACCGCCACTGAAAGCTGACCACTCACGGTTGGCGTAAAATGTTTGTGAATCACCAAACTTGAGAGGTCTTATGTCTAATTTATGGTAGTTCAGTTTCAATTTAAGATTGTAGGATGACCATGTACGATTTGTATTAAGCTTTTACTAAGAACTTTAGAATTTGCACAATTATGAAATTAGAGATTCTAGCTCTCCAATGGATGACATATTATGACCTAAGAACCAAGCATCAAGAAGCTTTTAATCAATGTAGATTCATAGGTGGTGGTTCAACTAATCAATGTAGACTCATTAAAACCTTTGGATTAGAAAGTCATGGCTATAAGATGGCTACCGAAGAGCTAACAAAGCAACAAATCAGTCGTCTAATCAAGTTTGTGAACGAAATGACCAAGTGATATAGTTAGAAAATTGCCCGTGAGGTTATTCATCAATTGATGACTTTGTTTTGAAAACTTTTATGATCTCCTTGACAACTTTTGAAAAGTTTATGCACGTAATTACTATATATATATGTAACGTCCCGGCAAAAACGACACTACATTTGTCGTTTTGATTATCGGTACATTGGCCCAACCCACAACTGTTGTCCAGGCCCATCATCTTAGCCTCTTTGCTGTTTGATATTAACGATGTCACCGGGTCGGTCTTCATAGTTATCTTCTTCTCACGCCTCTTCTGGAAGTATCGCCGTTTTACGTGCTCTGCTGCTTTCTGTGACCGCCTTTCTCTTCAGTTCTCTCAGGCGGCCGAGATGCCGACAACCCTTCCGTTTTGCACGTTTTCCAAGGAAAGCACAGAAAAATGATAAGTTCCATGTTTTAAGGTACCTTTTTTCTCAAATATATTAATGATTTTTTTTTTGATGTCTGATGATCCAAAATCATATTAATAATCAGAATTTCAGGATTCCTTTTGTTTGTGGTATGTTTTATGTTCTTTTTTTAAGGTTTGTGTTTGATTTGATGTTATTGGATTTTATGAATTTGCTTTTGTTGTGTTTTAAGGTTTTAGGTCTATGTTTGGAATTGTTAATTAAAATGGGTTAACTGAGGGTCCTTTTTTTATGCCATGTTACTGTGAATGAAGATTAAGGGGTGTTTAGGTTAGTTTTTATATAAAAAATTGCAGTTTTTTTTAATTAGTGTCTACGTTTATATGTTTTATGGTCATAATATACCAACGCCGGTACTTTGGCGAGGTAAAGGGGTAACCTGACCTTAGTTTACCTTATGGATAATTTATAAGACATGCTTTCAAGATGTTTGGATTACCTTATTTTCGTGGTTTATGAGCATATTTATTTTTTGTAAAGTTGTTAAGGTTTCTTTTGTTGATCTATGTTTAGGCTACGTAAACCTAAGTTCGAAATAGTCCTTAAAATAGGGTGGGTACTGGATGACTTGGTATTAAACTATTGCTTACTTTACGAAAGCACTGCCTTTATCAGTCCCACAAGTACATTTACGTTGCGGAATAGGCAGTGATCTCAAAAGGGACTCTCTATTAGCATATCGGAATTAATCTTTGCAATTTCATATCCACTTTTCTTTCGGTGAATAATAGGTCTATGTTTGAGATATGCAATGAATTCACCATGAACAAGGAAGATACTAAATGACAAAAGGAAGGAGATGTTTGGTGGCAGGTATAGATTAATAACGAGGATTCTTAAAATCACTATATCGTATTATAGCTTAAAGGCCACATCAACTTCATTTCTGATTTCAGTCTATTTATTTGATACGAGTTCTGAATCAATTAATTGATTTGACCTATAATGTTTCAAGGATGTAGTTCCCAGACATTCTACTAAATGTGTTGCGGAGCGGGTTGATGCAGAGGATCGACTTTTTCGTCTGCACAGTGCACAAGCGGAAGCACAGGAAATCTAAGGTATTTATGCACCATATTCCTAAATAATTGTTGTTTATTTTTATTTATGAAAATGGATCATGTTGGTGGATTTCAAAGGATGTTCTGCATACCAGTGGAAGATACATGATTTACACTGCAGCAACATTTAAATACGTATTTGACTACAAGCCATGTGATCTATACTGGTAAATATTGATGTATACATGATTTTTAAATAGTATATGTTTACAGATCACTGACACTTTTGCGGATGCATGACTCAGTATGCTCGGATACGCTTCCAGGCACTATACTGTCGCCGCTATAATCGCTGTGGTTTCTGAATTGTTTTAGTGAACCTCCGATTCGGTCCTTATTTGTCTAGACCTACATGAAAGAAAAAATATTGACCACTTTACCGTCTTTTGATAATGTATACTCTCAAAAACCTTTTTTCTGCATGTTTTGTTTATTATAGGATCGGAGGTCGTTTGTGTGTCTGGCTCCATGTCTATTCAGAGACGCAATATCTGTGTACTCATTCGTATGTGATACCAATATATCTGTGAAACTAAGGTAAATCTGTACTAGGCTGGCTACGTGTCCGACTAAATAGTAGGCATCCTCTACTATAACACACTTTGCACTTTCCATCTTATTGCTACTTGCAGACTATGTTTCTTGAGAATACATATTTGTTCATATTAACACACACCGTTCATTTCTTCCTACAGGAAAATGTCATATAGCGCAAGATTAGCTGCCATAGCAAAGTCCGTGGGAAAAAGGCCAATGGCAGGCCTCGAAAGTGTTGGAGTCACAGATCTGAAGCCATCAGACATTGGCAAAGCCGTGCGTGTGAGAGAGTATCGTAAATGGACTGTTGCATCTACAAGAGGATCGAGGCAACCCAGTCTCAGTTTTATGTTGCTAGACCAACAGGTAATATTGCTTTAAAAAGTTCACCTAAATACAGATACAGACAAATGTTATGTTAATAGTAATCATGTGTCAAACATGAATTATGTAGCTTTAGTAATGCAGCCAATTCTGTTAATGTGTTAGGGCTATAAAAGTTTCTACTTTTGTAAACTAACACTTATGAATTATGTAGTGTTAGTAATGCACCCAGATCTGTTAATGTATAAGGTTCACAGAACTTTCTATTGTTGTAAATTAACACTAATTTTATATCTTAGACAATCTACTATCTGAACAGCAATGTGTACAGTTATTGTCGTAGGTATTTATGTTCCGAAACATGTAATCATAAGTTACTGCAGAATGCAAGACAATCGCATGCAAATCAGTCCCTTATAAAAAACTAGCGCCATAGCTATATACCGACTTTATCATCTACCATACTACACGCCTATACAAATGAATGGTTGCCCCGCGGCCGTCCTCGTTTCATATAATTTGTTGCATTACCTTTTTTTGACAGAAACCACTTATATTATTTTTGGTGTCGCAGTCATATTCAAGCATAGTTTTAATAATCATATCGTGAATTAATTTTATAATAAACATGCGACACATGTTTTCGTTGTAGAATACCACTAGTTTAGAACATGTGCACGCATAGTTTAGGCATATAATATAACGGGTAATAATATTTCAATAATTTTGTTTTAAGTTAAGTATTGTGACAATTCATAGATTCACGATTTTGTCATTTTTAAGAGTTTTTCTTTTTATAAATTATATTAATTTTAAGTACTTATATGGTTATAATAGCCGTGAACAAACTAGTTTTTACATAATTTTCTTTTATTATGTGTTAATATCTATTAATATTTTGTATAGATTTTGGTTACACGATGGATTTGACTTTTTTTAACCGTCTTGTTGTTTTGGTTGATATTATTTAAATTTAATTATTTATATCATGTTTTACAAATTAATTGTGTTTAGCAGCACATAATAACCTTGAAATTATGGGTCGTTGTTATATGTAGAATTCTGTATATTATTTTCATCTCACATTAATGGTCGTGCCATCATTTTGATACTTATATTCATGTTAATAATAATTTTAGCCGATTTTCAAACCCGGTTTAAGCTTATATAGAGGAATAAGATGAGTCGTCATAGAACGCAAATAGTTAAAAAAAAATAATACTTGTTCCGGATATACTTACTTAATCTCATAAAGAAGGATAACATGAGTCGTTCGCACATATATAATCTCGTGTATTAACTTACATGTAATGGTAACTCGTGCTATTTTTTATATTTATAATTTCGTGCGAATACATTAGTTTAATATATAATAATAATAATATTTATAAATAATGTATTTTTTTATAAAATATAAAGTATATGAGGTATTTATTATATTTATAAAGTTATTAAAAACGTGAAAACTGATAAGTATAATTTATTTAAAATTTAACAACTAAAGTTTTAGTAATTAACCTTTTTTAAGATTTTTTTATTTTTGTTATTTTTTATATATTTTTTACAAAATTGACATATATGTTTATTTAGCACATTTTATAATTTTGACGAAAATTTATTAATTTGACCAAATTTAGCTTATTTTTTACTTGTATTGGTCAATCATATTGGTTCAATTTTTCTTTTCAATAAAATTGTTTTAGCAAAATTCGTTTACAATATAAACAATTTTATTCTAACAATTGCTAATAACAGAAATTGTGTTAAGTTAATTATTTTTTAAGACTTCTAAAAATAGAAGGTCTCAGTACATTACAAACATTACAAGGAGGAGTAGTAATTTTTTTTCTTCACTTTTTTTTAACAAAATAAAGAAATAAATATTTGCATTTGTCATTATTAGTATATATTTTGTTTTATAACAACCTTGTTCAACAATATGACATTTTATTTAGTTCTATAAGTGCTAGTAATTTAAATTTCATATAGCATATTATTTTGGCAAAAATATTGGATAAATGATTGACCATAATGTTTTGGTAAAGCTTCAACCATCCGGACTCTTTGTTGTTATGTGCATTCGAGGCTATAGCAATGTCCATTCCGGATCGAGATTATAGCAATGCCCATCCCGGACTACGTGTTATTATGTGAGTTCTGGAATACATGATGTTCGCTACTTTAACAATGTTCGTCCAAGACTACATGTTGTTATGTTTGTTCCGGACTAGTTCTATCCACTCCAGATTATAGGTTATTAATTGGGATCCTACCTATAATCATTTTCGTCTTTGAAAAATAGTGATCGTAAGATTGGATCGGGATCCTAAGATTCTACTATAATGTCATTTTTTAATGATATTTGTAATATTATTCAAATCTACAAAGTATTATATATTATAAATACGAAATTATATGAATGGTTTATGGAAATGTTGTCCTAAATTATGAATATGACATGTTTAAAAATAATTACATGTTGTTTTTTAAATTATATAGAAACATGAACCATAAATTTGTTGTTTTTAGTTTGCGGTTCGAGAAAAGTAAGATCGGATCGGAGTAGATCTTAAGATCCTACGGTTTAAGATCGGGATCCTATAAGATCTTAAGGTTGTTAAGATCCTACGTAGGATCTGGATCTTTTTTGCTTTGTAGAATCGTAAAATCGTAAGATCCTAAGATTAGGATCGGGATCCTGATAACTATAGTTATTATATCAATTACAGACGTATAATTTCAGGTTTGTTGTGTTCATCCGTCTTCAAAAAGGTTTTGAGTAAAAGCAAGGAAACCAATATTATCTTTCGAGCTAGTTTTTAGAACATGACTATAAATTATAAATGAATCAAAAATCAAGTTTTTAGTTAGAGACGAAATTAGAGGGATTTCGCGCCCGATAAACTATTGTTTCGTAGTGTTTATTTTCATTAAAGAACATTGAATATTCTAAAATTCACCTGGTCCCAATACATTATGTTTCTAGTTATTGCTTAATTAATCCATTAATATGTCAAAAATCAACTTAGTTTTCACTAAATTCAATCAATTTTATTGAAAATCATACTTTTTTATTATTCTTTTTTCTTATACTATAGTTAAAAAAATTGTGCACCCAATCAGTTTTAGCTCTGGTTTCATTCTTAATTTTACTCCGATTAGAAATCACAAAAGAGGCGAGTATTGTAAACTTAGAGTCCCCGAAGTTGTTCTACTATTTTTTTTATAAGAATATAACATAAGTGGATATGGAAAAGTTACACATTCCGCAGGTGATTAAAAAAGTTGTTTTATCCTTTTAGGACTTTTTATAGTGGGATGAAAAGCTTCTCAATGATATGAAACACAGCAGAAAATGGTAAAGGATGCTTGATTTTGGTGGTTCAAAAATGGTGTCAAATTTGACGTTTTGAGGTGAGTAGAAGTGGAGGAGCAATCTATCATAAATGGTAGGGGTGGCAAACAAGTCGTGTTTGGATTGACCTAATAATTTTCTTTTCATTATTTATTGCCTTGTTTAACTTACTGTTTCACCACTTTATAGAAAAAAACTAAGTTCTTATGATATGCTTATGTATCTTCTGGCATGTTCATAACTATTTGATTTATGGAAATTTCAATTGGACGAATAATTTAGTAAGTTTTGTTTTGTATCCGTGATATCAAAAACTTTTGGAATACTATAATAAGACATTTTTTTTAACACTATTAGCCATGATTAATTTGAACTATTAACTTATAGCTTGCGAGTATTTTGAACGTTGCGACATGGATTTAGGTATTGCATTAATATTGTTCACTGTCACGATTGATTTAATATAAAGTAAGAACCAATGTTTACGAAACTTGATAATGGTAGCAGATGTCAACAATGTGTTCAAATCTTACTAGTTGATGCATGTTTTTCTCGATTAAAACATACCTTCCTTTGTTCATCTATAGTTTAAATGCTAGATATATATTATGAGAAATGATTTAGAGAACTAAAAATATAATCGCCAGTTTTTTGGTTAACATGTGAAGTCATGTGTTTTAATTTGTTCAAGAAGATTAGAGTATAAAACGTAATTGTAATTGTCGTAATCTATCTTTAATAGTGACGACATTAAATAATCCTGATATTTAAGTGTCAATTTCCCCCTAATATGCTCGTTATTTGTGTTAGTTATATGGATATATACTTTGATTTCTCTATATTTCGTTTATAGGTTACAAACGAGCATAGGAGCTAAAGAGACGCGAAAATTGGAAAGTACTTGCAAATTATACTCATCTTAGTATGCTGAAGCTAGTTATGGCGTAATTCGTACTCTCAACTACGCTGTAGTCAGGAATTCAAATATATTGACTAGTCAACGCTTATCAAGAGTTACGCATAACCAACTCATGAGGTTACGCCATAATCATTCGAATACTTAGAATAATTCGTGAGCTATTAAGGCTACGCCGTAACCACTCATGGAGTTACAACGTAGTTAAGAAACAGTAAGTGATCCAAGATTTTGTCAAAATTACGGCGTAACTACACTTCAAGATTACGGTGTAAGTGGAAACTCTAAGGAGCTACGGCGTAACCAACATCACAACTATGCCGCAGCCAATGTCAATGAATAAGAGATCGTTTCACAATTACACAATTTACGGTGTAACCAACTCTTAGGGTTATGCCGTAGCTATGTCGGGCCTATAAATACCAGCCCCAAACTCTGCATTTGATACAACTTTTCTCACCACACAAGTCAGAGAATGAAGGGAGTATTTAGAGTGGAATTCTACAGCAACATACGGAGCTATTCCAATGGAGAGATCACGCTTACAACATCATAAGTTTTAGCTTTTCATTATTTAATTTACATTTCGAATTCATGTATTTTTAAACATTGATTTGAGTGTTATTACTAATATGATCGGCTATGCACCTTTGGTGCTAGCCTAGTTATGATCCCTTTATTGTTTTGATGACAACTAGCCATTTGCCTTGTGTGCAAATTGACCATATGACCACTTTCTGTGTTGGATAAACTTAAGTAATTAGAGTATGGCCTAAGATCCGAGAGGCCGGGCCATACAAGGATAAATCTAGCATGTAGTGGTACTTAATGACTCAAACAAGTCTACCATACGTCGGCTTATTACAGAGGGTAGTGCCTTTGGTTCCCGACAGGATTATAGGGAAATAGGCTAAGGAACTTGATCATATGAACCTAGTGATACATGTTCGCCCCACTTGAAGCGTTATAATAGTTTAATGGAGAACATAATTATAAACAATTTACGATGATTAGCTAGGCTAGTACACTTCTCACCCACTGTTCACAACTCAATTTATTTTTAGTATTTATTTCATTTCTGCTTTATTTAGTTTAATTAATCAAATCATCTTAAAACCAGCTTTAAAATGTGACACTAGACTTAAATAGGATCCAGACCACAGCTTTTGGGACAACCTTGGTTTTACCAGTTACAATCTACACACGACCAGATACACTATCCGTTAGTGCATTTAGGTAGAGCTTAGGTAATCGAGACATAATATAAATTTAAGAACTTGTCAATAAAACCTGCATCAAATAGGTTACTTATTTTTACTGATTTTTTTTTTTTTTTTAGGTATGGATTCTTGGATTTCTTTCATAGACTCTTTTAATATACAAATATTAGAATTGTTTAGGATTTTAAGAAAGTTATGACGAATTGAATGAAAAGAGAATTGTTCTTGAAGTTCTTTTTGGGCACCTTTTTACCGAATTTTTGGTTTACTTTGTTATTTCCGTGGGTTCTTACATGCATAATGGTACTCGCCATCAATTATGTGCAGTTGTTCTGACCGTGCTTAGCCGTAAAGTGAACTAATAATAATACATATTTGAGTTAGGACTCACAAATTATAGTGGGACTGGAAATTAAGTATAAAGCATAAAATAGTAGACCATTAACTTATGGGCCCAACATCGCTGCTGTCAAATTCTCAGCAGTTACCTGCTGTACACTTTTAAAGTGATTTTAATATTTTTACTCTACATCCCTAAACTTTTACAATTGTACATATTTAGTCCTTGATTTATGCATTACAGCAGAGAACATTCCCTGCAGTTACTGCAGGGATGATTTTCCCTTAACTTATTATAAAGAAAACTATATCAACACTCATCCAAATTCCAAATAAACAAGTTTAAAAATAAAGTTGCGTCTGTCTTAGGTTTTCTTTGTCTTAAGTGTCTTTGTTTATATTTGTTTTGTTTGGTTTGAATAAATTGCCCATATAAAAGTATCCTAAGATATCCACAGTCAGTGAAACAAATATTTTTCAAATGTACAAACACATGAAATCATGTGTTTTAATTTAAAAAAAAAAAAAAAAAAAAAAAAAAAAAAAAAAAAAAAAAAAAAAAAACTTGGGATACAGAACATCATGATGAATAACATGAACTGATTTATTTATTAGCAACCCGATCAACTGTTTTTCGAGCTATGAACAAACGTAATTTCCTTAATCTTTCTTCACGGACCCTAGCTTCACTTTGAAGAACTCTTGGATAAACCGTAATCTCTGACACCGATCTTCTCCCGCAAGATACCCTGGGCCCCGCTTCACATTCCTGTGTGCCACCGGGGCTTCCCTCGATTTCCACAGAGATGTGATGATCAAATCGGTTACTTGACTCACAAGTAATCATTTCCGATTTTAGAAATGAAAGATCGGAGGAGCTCAAATTGCTCCATCTGGTTTGCAGCATCATTGGATCATGGTGTGCATAGTCATCATCACATACCATGATCCGATGATTAAACTTGTGCCATTTTTCATCATTTTCTATATCTGTTGCAAATCTTGAAGACCCTTCTCGTTCTATATAAAGCCCTAGATTTGAAGGCCCGGATAACTTGAATCTTAAGGAGTTCGAGTTCATAAAAAGGGCAATATCATCCATGACAACTTCAAACCTACAAAGTGGACAACTTGAGTTTTTTTCTAACCATTTATCGATACACTCGATATGAAAAGCATGCTTACACTTTGGTAACATTCTTAGAACTTCAACGTCTTCAAAAGCTGCCAAACAAACGGAACATTCCAACCCGTTTTTCAATCCTTTTAAAGTCGAAAACTTGAAGTATGGAAGTGATTCAATGATCTTTTTGTCAATCCCTGTGGACTTTGATCTTGCTCTTGCTCTTGGAAGATTACCAAAGTGTTCCATGCGAATAGAATTCGATATGTGACAACAGTTTATATAAATTAAGATTACACATAATAAGGTAAACCCAATGCAAAGAATAAGTCCAACCACAAGTGCTATAGTTGGTTTGAGTTTAGAGATCGAATCCAATGAATTCGAAGACTTGGTAACATTTTGTGAAAGTGATGAATTTGGAAAAATGATGAGAAAAATTATGACACAAAAGAGTGTTTTCTGTGTATTTGCCGGAAAGTTCATTGGATATAAGGAGAAGATGAATATTTTGTTTGAAGTATTATTTTAGGTTTGTTTATAGTCTCTTCATATATATATGCTTCCTCTTGACATAATATATATCCTAATTAAAAAAACATTAATGTAAACTGATTTACAAAATAAAAACAAACGTGTGAATAGCAAAATAAATTAAATATGTTTTCCACGAAGACCATATTTCATTATTTGAATAAGTGATCGATAATAGCGTAAAACAAGGTTATACTGCCTGCGAGTTGCAACAAGAGTAAATCAACCTGTGTGCAAAGTTGTAACTTGTATAAGTTTAGACGGAAATAAAAAGATTATTCAAATTTATACGCAAAAGGAAATCATATACATTATACAGAGTTAAATTAAAGGTGAAAACTTAAATGGACTGTGTTTTGTTATGAAAAGATGTAACTATGACTGAAGAATATCATATGCCTCATGCAAAAAAAACAATCAAAAAATTTTTTTTTTCTAATGACAAAAAACTACATTCAAATAACTCAAGCTTAAAGATACTCAAGTTATCAATGAAAGAATATAAGTTGCTACTTCAATAACAAAAAGTTAAAAAAAAAAAAAAAAAAAAAAAAAAAAAAAAAAAAAAAATCATTATCCGTCATTTGAAATGCTTTTAAAGGTGTTTCTTTAAGCTTATTCATAAGGTTTAGCTTATATAACTAAAAAAAATTTAATGAGTCTTTGATAATATTTTATTTTATGGCTTATTTGGGGGATGTTGGCCTTATGAATTGGTGTTTTGGCAAAATACTATTATACCCTAACCACCCAACAAACATTAAACATTCATTTATAAGCTTATTATTAGGAATGACAATGGGGCGGGTTTGGGAAGCGGCGGCCATCTTAATCCCCATTGGGGATTTTATCGGGGCGAGATGTTCCTCCAAACCCGCCCATTCCTCATTGGTCTCTGATCAAGTTGTCTTTTTTGATCGTGATGCTCTATCATACTTGTGTTGTTCCCCGTTTATTCTTATTTTTACACTATTAGAAATATGATTTTTACGGAATACTTAAAGAATCGAGAACCCATTAATAATATAGTATTAAGCATTGGATTAAATCACAACTTTTTTAGAATATTACGACATAAAACAAGCTTTTATAATCACACTATGAAATATTACAAAGATAAAAATTAACAAAAAATAGAGAATTATATTTAGTACGTAAATACTAGCACAATATTTTAGGTATATAGATATACGTATATATACATGTATGTGTTTCGGGGCGGGGCGGGGATAGCGTGCCCCGTCCCCGGCCCAAACCTGATAAGAATCCCCGTTAAGGCCCCAAAACCCGCTCTGAAACCCGATAAGCATGCCCCGCCCCGCCCCAATAAGTTCGGATTTCGGGTTTTCCCCGTCGGGTTCGGATGGGTTGCTGAGTCATTTTTGTGGATCGATGAATCTTTTCTTGTGTAATTTTGATGGAAGATTATAGCTAATTGGCTATTTTAGTTGTAGCCATGATAACCCCATTTTAAAATGCTTATCAAATTGAGCTTAACCGCAAAACATAAATTTAAATAAATACACAATTTCTATATCACCGAATATATATGTTAACGAGTATGGTTGAATCAATTGGAAAAACCTTTCTCCTTTAGAGATAGAGGTGAGGGTTCGTTCCTCACTCCTTACAAAAATGATCAGAAGAACCTCCCTACCTTCGGTAAGGGTAATACTGGCAAGATCTCATCTTCTCCATACTTCGTGGAAGACCGGATTGGGTACTGTTGATTACCGAATATGTATGTTATGTTTTGATATAAAAATCTGAAATGAAAATTGGGGCAATGTTTTAATAGTGCAAATAATCTATACTACATATAAAACATTAATCACGTGTTGAATTATTTAAAATTCAGCACATTGAAATTACGAATTTACCTTTGATTATTATTTAAATGGGCAAATGACACTAAAATGCAATCAACCTAACACTTTTACTTTGTTGTGTAACCATCTTTTTTTCCTACTGTACACATTATACTTTTGAATTTTATTTATTGTATGTATTATGTGACAATTTTACCATTCTCATTTATTAATACTCTTACTAACAACTATAGGCAAAATTGTTATAAGATACACAAAATAGACGAAATTTAAAAGTAGAATATATACAATAAGAAAAATAAAGATGATTACATCACAAAGCAAAAAGTAGCAAGTTAGTTACATTTTCTTGCCCTCTGCCCTATATTTAATTATCACTTAATGTTTCCAACATGTCATAATTATCTATATCTATATCTATACATTCCAAAAATACAAAATTAAAAGCATATTGTACAAACCAATTAAACAAAACAACCTTTCATGTAGCATTCACAAGAAAAATTATAGTTATATTTTCGGTGATGAGTTGTATGAACTTTAATAACACAAACTACAAATCTTTAAGGGTTAGTTCTACTGTTAGGTAACGAACTTTCCAAAATTTCCAATGTTAGGTAACTTACTCTCGAAAATAGTAAATTTGGCAATCAAACTTTAATCTTTGTTCAATGTTAGGTAATTTTTCCTATTTTTGCAACTGGAAAACCGGTTACCATTGTACCAGACTTCATCTTTTTTATTATATATTTTTGTCCTTTTTCTTATTTCTCTTCCTCTCACATCAACAAAAGCCAGATCCACACTCGTCCAAACCTTAAACCACGATTCAGATTTAATCATAAACACAAATAAAATCCACATCAACGACCACACTCGATCAAAAAATTATATCATCATCACAGATTCTTCAAAAAAAATTCGAACAAACACACACACACAAAAAAATAAAATAAAATAAAATAAAATAAAAAAAGACACTCCAAATCATATCGAAAAGCTGACAACAATTGCTTAGAAGATATCACGCCAAATCTTCGAAGCCTTCGAAATGAGGGGAGGAGTTGGTGACGGTGAGGTGGAGGAGTGTGATGAAGAGAAGTGAAGGTTTTGGGGAAGCCATTAATGGATGGATTTGATGTGAATCAAGAAGATGAAGAATTAGCAAATGGTACAAATGTTTTTGTCACTGTGATATTTTGTTTAGGATGTTGGGTTTCATTTGATTAGCAGATTGATTCATATAGTATTTGTTTTCGCATTTTAAATAATTCTAACACTTTAACTAGTATTTTGTACTTTGGCTTTGTTTTTACTCATAAGTTAGTGCCTCCTAGTCTGATTCACAAGAATGATCTTCTAATGATTCTCATATATCCATAATACTACAAAGCTTTTTGGCGTAGAATGTATTAGTGGTGGAGATTGAAAGGGTTTTGAATGAATTATTAGGTGAAGATTGGAAGGCGTTGAAGCGGGATTTTCCATTGATTTTGTGAAAGTAATATTTGCTGATAATGTACGGGTTGGCATTTTTAGAATCTGGGTTTGCCGGAATCTGGGTATGATGACGAGGAAGATGAAGATCTTTGTTTAAAGATGATAATGAGTTTGTGTTTTTTAGATTTTTACTTTTCTTCCAAAGATGATAATAAGTTTGTCTGACGTCACATGTTAGCCCATAAGCTTAGGTGATCATATTACCTAACATTGAAGGTTTCACAAAGTTTGGTTACCTAACTTAGTATTTTTTAGAGTAAATTGCCTAACATTAAAAATTTTAAAAAGTTCGTTACCTATATGTAGAATTAACCCAATCTTTAACAGTTACTGTATTTACCAAGCACCCACAAAAGACAAATATGAAACTCTAGACATATGATATAAGGCTTATGACACAAATTAGCTTTAATTTCTGTGATGCATATGATATAAGGGTTCATGGGCATATTAGACGTAAGTGATTACCAAGTAGTTTTTCATAAGATTAGTTTGTCTCTCTTATAATTGGTTTAGTTTGAAGCACAAATAATGTGTTTGTATTTTGCTTTTATAATGAGCTAAGATGTGAGATTCACTCACATCTTATGTATTTAACTATTTTTTAGAGTAATAAATTTACCGGGTATAACAACCTTTTACCGAAAATAAATAAATAAAAGTAAATAAAAATTATAAACATACTTAAATAGATTTGTTAAATATTTTATATTAATTTAATTGATATACATATCTAAAGAATATGAGTAGTTACACTCTTTTTATGCCTATTTTCATATAGGATAATTTGTTATTATTTTGAGTCGTTCCAAGTTCAAAGGCTTGCATTTGTGAATGTTTTGTCACGAAAACCACATAATATAAAGAAATAGTTTTCCGAAATGTTAGTTACACGGTATCCGCTCAACGCGCATTTACTTCAGTACTTTATTAGTAATTTCTTAAACCGGATATAGAAAAGTAGTTACTCTTAATTAATTAAAAGACTTTATTATTATGGGGGCGTTTGGTGTGTATATAAGAATGACTATGAAATTGGGTATGAAATGAGTTTGTAAACCTACCATCATAGATGGTTATGGGAAATGACAATTTTTCAAAAACGAAACTAATAAACTAAACAACTTTGTTGAGAATGAAAGCAGAGATAAAAGCATTCTTTCATTCACATACCTTCAAACCAAGCAGCCTCTATAATATTAGTCATCTATTAGCTTATTAGCTGGCACATGTACTGATTAATGAAAAAGTTAATAAAGTATTACTATTAATTACCCTCAAGACCCTCATGACAGCAGTACGATAACTATAAAATATAAAAACAATAATAATATAGACGATATGACGTAAAAAAAAAAAACATAAAAGTGATCACGATAATACTCTACAACGTGTTTCACAAAAGCTAAGTTCCATTCATTCACGCAACTTAAGACTTTTCCACAATTCCACTTAAGATATAATATCATTTGCTAATTGAAACAAATGGGAAAGACTATAACAACCAATAGAAAATTTGTTCACATATATTCTTTTTGCATAATAGTGCATAAATAGTAAGAATTAAAATTAAAATTTATACATACCCAAAAATTTGTAGATGGATTCCGGGACTCAGTTAATTCACATCATATTGATTAATGTACTTTTGTCTGTGTAAATATGCTAAAAAGACCGAGCACAGTTATCTAGCTTAATTTACTAGGTTAAGACATCTACTATTGTTGAATTTTATAAAGTTTTATAAGCATTTCATGCCATTAATTAAATATCTTCTAAATCATAAAACTTTTGTTTCTATAAACTTTTTCTCACTATATGATAAAACTATGTTCCAATTTTAATAGATGTTTTAAATTATATTATACATGCATAGATTGTTTTGAGTTTATGAAAAGGTTCAAGAATTAAGATATTTTATAGCACAAAGATATGAAATGAATTCTCAAGATGTTTGATGAGATATATGTTTTTAGGAATATATTAGTTACAATTTTTTATAGCCAATTCCTTACAAGTTTGTGTTATAAATTGTGGGTTTTTTTAGTCTTTTTGTGAGCCTTTGAGTCACTTTTATGAGTCTCTAAATCTTTTCTTGTAATACAACTTTGATGAAAAATTGTAGCCAAGATATTCTCAAAATTTTTTTATGTTTTATAAATCTATTATAACATTTCATAGTTGATGCCAAGGTTATAAATGGTAAGGTGGGATGTGGCGGCTTGACCAAGCCTCACGCTTTAACGCTCAAAGCGAAACTTTTGCATTTATAAGGCGTGACACAAGGCGACACAAAATATACAAACATTATTTATATATTTATACTATATATCATATATATCGAGTTTAAAAAAAACATGTTATAAAGTGACACAACATATGACGTGACGACATGATCAAGCTTCACAAAGGGCCTTTGCGTTGCGCACTTTTTAGACATGGTTGATTCTCATATTTACACACACATTAACATCACATATTATACATGAAATATGGAAAATTCACTTCTTTTTGTCAATGTTGCACTAAAAGACAAACTTGAGTGCAGAGCCAAAAAGTTTCTGAGAATATTTTATGTCATAGGTCATGTTATGACTACAATTAATTGACGTCACGGTCAATATGTCATAGTTAATGTTTCATAAAAGCAACCCAGTACACAATAATGGCCGTGGCTAATACCTTTCCAGGAAAGTAGAAATTGTATTTGTGGTTTGGCAAAGTTACAGGGGTAGTCGAGTATATTGAAAGTGCTTGCGTAGTTTTAGTGTGAAATTTTACCATGCAATACACTACGCACAGCAAAATTAAACTTTGAAAGTGCACAGCAAAATTTTACCTAACATGAAAACAAACGAAACTTTGAAAGTGCAGTCGTAGTCACGCCTTAGCATATGCACAGCAAAATTACTCACTATCACTACTGCTTCTGCAGTTTTTACGAAGTTGTAAAGATTTTACATGCAATTTGACCAAACCACGTAGACGGCTTTTGCAATTTATTTAAGCTTCTAGATTTAAAAGGGATCATGCATGATGCATAAAATGAGGTGGCTCTTTTGAGGAATTTAATACTACAGATAGGACCACTCCATGTGTTTTGTCAAACGGGAGTAGCTATAAGGGGAATGACATATTAGTACCAGCGAATTATTACTAATAAATTATTAGATAAATAATGTTTGCTTAAGTTCGTGGTTTGCTGTTGTTTGCCAGCAAAACAAGTTTTGAATTTATACCTTTCAAGAATCCTATTTATGTTATTTTGTGCGATATACATTTACTTATTATTATTATTTTTTATACATGGATTTTTGACTTAACATTATGAGCCGACTAATTTCAATGCAAATACATTATATAATAGCATAGGTAAATTTTAAGCAAATAGTGTATCTAAAAAGATTTGCCATATCTTTATGATAAGTCAAATTATCATCCATTTGAACTGTAAAAGATAAAAATACCTGAACAACAGAAAACCATTGTAGCTTCTTGGAAAAAGTCTTATTTACGAAAAAATAGGAATTTTTTTTTTTTTTTTTTCTTTTTTCAGAAAGGAGAGAGAGAGAGAAAAAAAAAAAGGGATTTGATATATCAACCATCACATTATCTTGTGGGTGCATGTTTCTGTTAGTCGTATGTTTAGTGTATAGCCATGTGTATTTGTACGGGTAAGGCCCAAGTTCTAGAATATTCTGTGTATTAGTATTTATAAATTGTATTGATGGATTAATATATACGGAATTCACATAAATCATAAATCTACATGTGGTTAGTCAGTGAATATAAGATTTTCAAAATAAACATCCTATATATACTCCAGGAGACATATATTTTTATTAAAGGCGTACTAGATCAAAAACTTGTAAAGTATTAGAAATTATAATCAGTATATTGAATTATTTTTATTGCATAAGTAGCTGTTCGCTCAAGTGTTTATTTAATGTTATAAATTAAATTTTATTTTTTGAACAGGTTGACAAAGCTAGTAACTACTCCGTATTACTTTAATTGTAACCCGCCAAAAATATATATAGGATTTAAAACGCATGAATAAAACCTTAGACAGGAAAAAAAATTCTTTAGTAATATTTTTATACAGTTATTTATCCGTTATATAAATATACAACAATCAACACGTACGCAGAGCATGCATGGTTGATCTCCGACTCTTTTGTTGTAGCCTACAAGTCTACAACTCTTTCCGATCACCATATAAGAGCTAAGCATATGCACCGTCTTAACTAGGGTAAAGGCGAAAGAGTCGATATATGTATTTTTGATGGTGTTACGGATGAAAAAATCGCTTGTAAATCACCTCCTTTAAGTATTGCAATTGCAATACTTAAAACAATCCTTTTTCAGTCACTTTGTGAGAGTTTATTAAAAATTCCACTCGTTTCTTATTGGCAATGATTCAGGCCTCGATCACCCGTATTATCATGTGCTACATACTATCATCATTAAGATGATTGCTATCATTACTGAAGAATCCAAACTTAAAAGACATAAAACATGTCTCTTTGAAACCACTCTAAGATTATAAACATGAATGATACTAGGGCTTTATAACTTTTAAAATGTAGAAGTATAGCATATTCAATCTTTACAAATAGCAGAACTTCGACAAAAAACAAGATACTATACAACGATAAAACAACTATATTTATATTATAAGTAAAGATTAAGATGATTGCTATCATTATTGAAGGATCCAAACTTAAAAGACATAAAACATGTCTCTTTGAAACCACTCATGCTTAGGAAGGATCTTCATCGCCATGCATGTAACACCCCCAAAATTTGATACAGCGGAAGACTCAACAAGCTTTCGGGGTGCTACGGGGATTGGTATCCAACACAAGACAATATAGAACGAGATAAAGTAAACATAATAAAAACACAACCAAAACGGGGTTTTAAAGTTTACATTTATCCCAACATCATTCAGAGTCAGGCCCAAAATAAAATAACAGTAGGTCCAAATTTAGTTATCAGAGTTTAGAAAAATAGATCCATAAACCATGAGCCTTGGCCGAGCCTTCCATTCCAAGCATGCATCTCGTCACTTAATTACCTGAGAAAACGTGCTAAAAGTCAGCTTTCGCTGGTGAGATCATAGGTTTAAATTCATCTAACAATATAGTGGACATATACGCAAAACGCTTGCTAGCTAGACTAAGGATTCGCTAAAAGCCTGCGGATACCCTCCGCTCCAATCTAACACACGGATACCCTCCGTTCTAACATAGATATTCGGGTAACCCCCGCAATACCAATAAATACTCGGATAACCTCCGAAGTATTAATAACCTATAGGTGCACACTATAGTATCTAAATAAGTCAACCTTGAATAGTACACACGAAACTATGTAACTAAAGCTGACAGTCCAAATAAGCCAACCTTGAATAGTACACACAACAAATATGTGACTAAAACTGACAATCCACCAATAACCAAATAAGCCAACCTTAAATAGTACACACAACATATATGTGACTAAAGCTGACAATCCATCAATAACCAAATAAGCCAACCTTGAATAGTACACACAAAACTATGTGACTAAAGCTGACAATACATCCTAGTCCATACGCATAGCAAGTTTAGAAAGCATATAAAAGCGATAATAGTCCACATAAAATAATTTGTACGTTTCTCACCCCAAGTATTGAAAACATAGTTCAAGAGTAAAAAGTGGGGCTATGACTCACCTCAAGTCCAGAAAAATCGCAAGAAAAAGTCGGTAGAAATAAGATGTATAGTAACTCACGAAACGGCAACTACGGACTTGGCACGACCTAACATTATTAACTCGTTCAGAAATCATTTCCTCAAATTTATAATATTCCCAAACCCGGACGAGAATCCGTTTTATTTCCGAAAATCCATTTCGCATTAGTTTGGTGCATGTTTGCGTTTGGTATCCATACGGGTGGTGGGTCGACTCAAAACGAACCAAAAAGATCACATAAAGAATAATAAGATAAACTATGGATCTAATATTAGCCCAATATATCATTTAAATAAATCGCCGAAGTTTATCAAATCCGTCGATTTGATAATCCTCATATTTATTTACGTAACATACCGTTCCAAGATTACACCCAACCTAAAGCATATAGCACATAATTACTATATAGTACATATCATAGTTTAATAAATTCCTCATATATATCGTCAAATTGGCCAGATTTCCCGATATATACACTCGCAATTTATCACACTTTACATATACTACACCTATGGGCGTCGTACGATACGATGCCCATTAATATATTCATTTCATATAACCAAATAACCCGGTTCAACCTTACGGTTAAGTGGTTACTTAGTTATAGAAAACGTTTATATTAATCGTCATATATCCGTGACAACACGAAAGTCACAAATAATAACTTACTGATGCGTGGGAATCGCACCTTGCTTTACCTCTCAAGGGATCTCGAGAAGCTTACAACCCCCACCAGGCAGTGTACCTGATCGTTGTAGTATAGTATAGTGACAAGTACCGGGGGATTGATCGTTCAGCTTAGGAATAGTGTCGCTAGGATTAGAAAACGTAATTAATAGTTCTAAAGGTGAGAGATGATTATTTTTGTATTTTTATATTTTTATGAAAGCAAGTAAAATCTCGGGTTTTGGAAGAGTGGGCGGAATTAGTTGCTATTCAACTAACCCAAAACTAAGATGCAATCAAAATAAAATACTAAAAATGAAATTAAACTAAATTATACTAAGGTTGTGAGCAGTAATTGGAGAAATTGTGTTTACTTAGACTTCACTACTCCCTAGATATTTTTTACACGTTAATTACTTGTTACACTTGTATGGATGACGGATTGTATTCCTTAATACCATTCGTGGGGTGGCATACATAACTCCCCAACTCTATGAGCTCTTATCTCCTCCTAAACCATGACCCAGCACAACTATAGGGATTGTAAACAGTGGCTCATGCATTAAATACAACCAATAAAGACCTAGTACGCCTCGGTTCATGTTTCTTAAGACGTTCAAGCATGTTACCATTTGGAGATCTGCCAGTTTTCTTAAGCCTAACATATAATATCATTCATCCAAAACAAGAATAGACAAGTAATCAACACATAATCAACATCTAGGTTTCATTAGATCTAAGCAAACACAAAAGAGATCTAGCCTAGCATAGTAGAATTGAGACAAGAACAAGATATAAACAACCAACACATAGACATATTGATTGAATTGGAAGAACACTTATCTCAATTACAATGCAAGGTCTCAAGGGTTTGGAACCCTTGAAAAACCTGTAAAAGATACACCAAATTCGTCTTTAGGGTTTCACCAAAACTTCTCTCTTTTTAATGAAAAAACTAGAAAACTATATATAGGAAAAGTAGGCTGACGGCGTCAAGAGTTACATGTGACGCCGTCACCTCGCCGCCATATACTTCCTCGGACGGCCTTGATCTACTTATGACGGCCTATGTGACGCCGTCACCGACCACGGTATTTTATTCTTGCCACTTTGACGCCGTCATGAAGGCGTTTGACGCCGTCACAACCTTCGGTATTTTAATCTTCATGTCTGACGCCGTCAAGATATTATTCTTGACGCCGTCACCTTGTATCTTCAGCATGGAAATTTGGTATTTTGCCGTTTTCTTCACTTTTATGCTCCAAAAACGTCCAAAATGGCTTCTTTTCCAGAATTCACTCTCCAAACACCTAAAATCACAAAAGGAACGATTTAGGGCAATATTTGATCAAATAAATTCGGATTCGGGCTTAAATGACCCCCTAAAAACGGATCATTTTTTGCCTTATCATATACCCTTACACTTGAGATTTGCTTGTCCTCAAGCAAATGCGCTTTTATTCTACTCGAAAGACAAGTTAGGGGTCATTTAACACTAATATAAAAGTAATTACAACAAATAATCGTTCCACTAAAGACCAATAGACAAGCACGGAGGTCATATACAAGCACCTCACAAATAGTGTTTAGATACTCACATCTCTCGGGTGTAATAAAGTAATATAACATTATGGAAATGGAAGATATCTCTCACTACCTGTCATAGCAAAATAGATTACCATAGGCTTGGGAAAGGATCAAACCTCCACCACATGGCGTAAGCACCTAGGATAAACTATCAAAGAGGTCTTTTAAAAGGGTTGTAACGTTAGGTATTGGGATATGAATTACACGGTTTTGTTGGATAAAGGAAATTTTACTGGTGGCGAGTTAACAATCTTGGTTAATTACATGTATAAGATGGCGTTGCTAAGCCAAGACTAGACTCGACTTAAGCTAATAAATGAAAAATAACAAAAACATAAAATAAACATAGAATAAAAACGGGATGGTAGTCCGTATGTTTTTTTTTTTTCTTTTTTCTTTTCTCTATTTTTTTTTTTTTTTTTTTTTTTTTTTTTTTTTTTTTTTACACTCTTACCCTACCATCCAAAATAATACATCATAGGGGTATGAACGTTCCCCTTACACTTGAACCTTTACATACTTTACATTAAACTATTCTAATGACTCGAATTAAGAAAATCAAAACACTTGGAGCACTTTTAAAATTAACGTACATATGGGGGTAATATATTATGTTCTTCCCCATTATTCCATAAAATAAGTACTTACCCATGAGTCCCAATCGTCCCAAAACAATATGTACAATGATATGACTCGACTTAGCAACCATGTAATCAATTAGAAAGTTAACTTAGGGTTTAACAAATAACAATAATGCACTAAAAATGAGCGCATACACGGAAGGCTAAGGCGATTTAGGTGTACATTTAAGTGGAGTGTAACAAATTCTTCCTTTAAGTAAGATGCTTAAAGTTAGAAACGAAAAGATAGGCTCGGAGGGGTGTACTAGGGGTTTCGTGTACTAAAAATGAGTACAACGCTAAGGGTGTGGGAAAAATTAGTTGACTTAACTAGCCAAGTAATATGACTTAAATGATCAAGTAATTGTAATACGGGTTTAACACAAGGGTGATCCTAATGCCTCTTATCATGTAGTAAATCCTACCACACGAATGTAGTCTCACTAGCGGTCTCGGAATGCATCACTAACGCAAGTTCTAGAATCTAAATGCTACCGGTACACTCATAAGCACCAATAATGAATGCTTTTCCTATCAAATCTAAAGGCGAACCTCACATTTTTGGGTGGAAAATTTTTCTGAATATACGGTTATGTGCTAGTCATACAATCTCCTATCCATGAGACGCTTGCTATGGCTAAAGTTTCACTCCTAAATGTTGGAAAAAATTTTAAATTTGGCGCTAAAATTACACTAACAAGTATTTCTCATTGTTTTATTACACATCTACTATCAAACAAAACAAACTCAAGCGAAAGTGCATATGTAAGGTATCATCTTTTTACCCTCCCCTTACACTTAGGATGAACATTGTCCCTAATGTTCAAGTAAAGAATGTAAAAGTTAAGAGGTAAAGAGAATGAAATCAAATACTCCCCTGATTCGCTCGGTATGGATTATAGGTTGGCCAGGTTAAATCTTCCTCCAAGAAAACGAACAATCAAAGCTTCCCTTCCAGAATATAAATCATCTTCTTGTCACAAATAACCTGTAAATCCTGACAACAATAGACAAGGCAACCTCGCGTAAAATCGGCGGCATCCTATATAAGTTACTAAATCCTAAAAGACAAAGTAAGATATAATGCTTGTGGAATGAAGTTTGCAGATTTCCTGGAGATTATAAAACTTAATAATTCACAAAAACCATAAGACTCCGTTAGAAAAACAAAACCGGTAAAATTTCCAGATTTTAACTCCTGACGCCGTCAAGAGCAATACTCTGACGCCGTCAGAATGGACCTGCAGAAATTCTTATGTTAAGTTTCCGGAAAATTTCTGGAAAAACTTTGTCCTACTTCCTGGAAAATCCTGCAAAACTTCATTATGACTCAATACAAGCATTTGACTCTAACAAATACGAATATACATGTTCATTTAAAATTGTGGAGAATCATGATCGGTTTGTTTCTTAAAAACATATTTGGGGTTTCCCCTTACACTTATCTTTTGCAAAAATACCTTTAGGTTGAAGTTAAGACTAGGCCAAACAACATAATAAAGTATTTCCACATTTTAATTGAGAAACATGATTAACCAACAATAAAAATAAAACATGCATACGGAAGCAAATAACAATCAAACAAATAAAAATCACACAAAACATGGGTTGCCTCCCAAGAAGCGCTTTTCTTTATTTACGAGTCTTGTAGCTAGACTCAAAGTCATGGGTTACTACGTGACTTCATCATTGGTTCCACTCTCTAGGTCGTCTTCTAAACCAGTTTTGTATTCCGGACCTAGTTGCAAGCATTCTTTGTAGAAACCAAGCATCCTATTTCTAACATACTCTACTCCTCTACGTCTATCCTCCTCATTCCTATAATAAGCCGCTTGCTTATGTTCCTTTTCGAAATTAGAGAGAAGGCGATATTGTTCGATCTTGTAGGGCATTTGATAAGCAACCTCATCATTATCTTTCTTGAACCTAACTATCCCTAAAGTCGGATCATAACTCATCCTAGTGGCCTCAACAAATGGTTTCCCGAATATTATTTGGCTCAGGCAAGCATCTATCACCGGACGAGTGTCTTCCACTATCATAAAATCAATCTCATAGGTGAGATTCCCTATAATCACATGTACTCCCTTAACTCTTCCTGCAAAATTACTTATCAAATTTTTACCGGGCATCATCCTAAAATTGAGTTGCTTCTTCATCACCCAATTGTAATAGGTCCTAGTCATGATGTTCACGGGGGATCTAAGGTCGATGTAAGCTTTCCATATATGCATGTGCCCTATATTACATGGGATGTTAATGTTGGAGGGGTCTCCCATTTTGATCAGGGGGTCGCCAAAGATATATGTTTTCTCGGGACTATCGAATAAATCCTTATGGTATTCCCGTTCTTCCTCGGTTGGCAACTTATCAAAGTATTTCTCTATAGGTTCTATCTCCTCCAATTCCTCATCCTTATTAACCTCAACTTCCCTACTCTCATTCTCACTATTGGCTTCTACTCTAACTTCATCCTTGTCACTTTCCTCAATCTCCCTATCTATCGGTTTAATGGTGACAACATTGACAAAGTGGACATGTTTGGATGATGAGGGGTCCTTAATTTGGATTCCACTATTGGTGTCCCTAGTGTCCTTCTTAGGTGTGATTAATGTTTGGTTGTTGAGGGCTTTCAACAAGTTGTCGATCTTGTTGGTCATCTCCGTTTGTTGTTGGTTGAATTTAGTTTCAAACCTAACTATGCGGGCTTCTTGAGATGCCATGAATTTTGACATCAATCCTTCAAGATTGTTGGTACTACCATAGTTAGAAGGATTGTTGTTGAAAGTACGGTTGGATGGTGGACCGTTTGGTTGGTAACGATTAGGCGGATTGGAAGAATTGGGTTGATTTTGTTTCCACCTAAGGTTTGGGTGATTTTTCCATGAGGGGTTGTATGAATCACCGTATGTGTTTGGCTCGGGCTTGAAAGTGTACCACTTATCTCCCGCTTCGTCGGTACGCGTGGATGCGTAGTCCGCAAAAGCTGTTCCGGGGAGTTCCACACAATCACGAGTGTCATGGGGACCACTACATAATTCGCATGAAGAAGTGATTTTGTTCACTTGGCTTGAATGTTTCGGAGCTTTGTAAGATTTCATGAGAAACTTGACTTGGTCCTCAAGTTCCATGATCCTACGGTCGGGGGTGCTTGAATTGTTCGAAGGCAAAGATATTGCCTTGACCGTTTTGTTCAAATCACGGGGATCATTCCAACTTTCATTGTCATAGAGAGCAAGATCTTCTATGAGTTCCCATGATTGTTCCGCACTAAGATCACGTAGCTTACCACCGGCCGATTGGTCAATGGTTCGCCTCGTGGAGATGTCGATATGGTCATAGAAGATTTGGACTTGGAGCTAAAGATCTATGCCATGATGAGGGACTTTTTGAAGTAAGTCCTTGAAACGAGTCCATGCTTCATAAAGAGATTCATTTTGACGTTGTTGGAACATCAAGATGTCATTCCTAAGCTTAGTAGTTCTTCCCGGTGGGAAAAATTGAGCAAGGAAACGAGTGGTGAGATCATCCCATGTGGTGATGGATCCCGCGGGTAAACGCTCAAGCCATTGACTAGCTTGATCCCGTAGAGAGAATTGGAATAGGCGTAAACGGGTAGTCTCTCTAGTTTCAACACCTAGGTCTATGGAATCTACGATTTTGAGGAAGTCCTTAAGGTGTTGGTTTGGATCTTCGGAACGAAGTCCATGGAATGCACATCCGCTTTGCACCAACCGGATGGTGTCGGATCGCAAGGGGGTCACATTGTCTCCGGTGAGCTCAATGGTGTTTCGGTAGCCTTGGTGGCTAGGTCGGGAATACTCTCCTAAGGTTCGGGGCCTAAGGGGTTCTAATGGTGGGTTTTGTTGCGGTGGGATGATGGGTTCACGGATGTTACCACCTTCCATGATGTCGGATGGTAAAGAGTTACGAACAAAGGCACAAAGAAATGAGATAGACTAAAGAAGACCTAAAAATAAAAATAAAAACTTACTAGAAAGGAATCTAGCAAGTAGACCTAATAAAAAGAAATCCTAACCTAGACAATAACTATTTCCCCGGCAACGGCGCCAAAAACTTGATGCGTGGGAATCGCACTTTGCTTTACCTCTCAAGGGATCTCGAGAAGCTTACAACCCCTACCAGGCAGTGTACCTGATCGTTGTAGTATAGTATAGTGACAAGTACCGGGGGATTGATCGTTCAGCTTAGGAATAGTGTCGCTAGGATTAGAAAACGTAATTAATAGTTCTAAAGGTGAGAGATGATTATTTTTGTATTTTTATATTTTTATGAAAGCAAGTAAAATCTCGGGTTTTGGAAGAGTGGGCGGAATTAGTTGCTATTCAACTAACCCAAAACTAAGATGCAATCAAAATAAAATACTAAAAATGAAATTAAACTAAATTATACTAAGGTTGTGAGCAGTAATTGGAGAAATTGTGTTTACTTAGACTTCACTACTCCCTAGATATTTTTTACATGTTAATTACTTGTTACACTTGTATGGATGACGGATTGTATTCCTTAATACCATTCGTGGGGTGGCATACATAACTCCCCAACTCTATGAGCTCTTATCTCCTCCTACACCATGACCCAGCACAACTATAGGGATTGTAAACAGTGGCTCATGCATTAAATACAACCAATAAAGACCTAGTACGCCTCGGTTCATGTTTCTTAAGACGTTTAAGCATGTTACCATTTGGAGATCTGCCAGTTTTCTTAAGCCTAACATATAATATCATTCATCCAAAACAAGAATAGACAAGTAATCAACACATAATCAACATCTAGGTTTCATTAGATCTAAGCAAACACAAAAGAGATCTAGCCTAGCATAGTAGAATTGAGACAAGAACAAGATATAAACAACCAACACATAGAAATATTGATTGAATTGGAAGAACACTTATCTCAATTACAATGCAAGGTCTCAAGGGTTTGGAACCCTTGAAAAACCTGTAAAAGATACACCAAATTCGTCTTTAGGGTTTCACCAAAACTTCTCTCTTTTTAATGAAAAAACTAGAAAACTATATATAGGAAAAGTAGGCTGACGGCGTCAAGAGTTACATGTGACGCCGTCACCTCGCCGCCATATACTTCCTCGAACGGCCTTGATCTACTTATGACGGCCTATGTGACGCCGTCACCGACCACGGTATTTTATTCTTGCCACTTTGACGCCGTCATGAAGGCGTTTGACGCCGTCACAACCTTCGGTATTTTAATCTTCATGTCTGACGCCGTCAAGATATTATTCTTGACGCCGTCACCTTGTATCTTCAGCATGGAAATTTGGTACTTTGCCGTTTTCTTCACTTTTATGCTCCAAAAACGTCCAAAATGGCTTCTTTTCCAGAATTCACTCTCCAAACACCTAAAATCACAAAAGAAACGATTTAGGGCAATATTTGATCAAATAAATTCGGATTCGGGCTTAAATGACCCCCTAAAAACGGATCATTTTTCGCCTTATCACTTACCTGGACTCGAGTGACAACGACTCCGCATAACTCGATAAGTTTACACGTTATATATACAAAATGACATTTTATTAAACGTTTAATAATTGTCGGGAGTTTCCCGTTTTATAACACAATTTTATAATAATAATACGTTCAATAATATTACGCCACTTTCGTAGCCTAATATATATCTAATTGTATTATTTATAATACGACTCGTGATTATTATTATTATTAATATACGCGCCTATATAATTATATATACGTTATTCACGTCTATATATTCATATAAACGTTTATATTATCAATAATTATTATTACGAGTTTTATTATTTACGTTTAATTGTTATAATTATCGAGTCATACGAAATGGTCACATGTCCGAGTCATGACTCTCGGCTCATTGTCCAAGTCCAATATAATAAGCAAATGTCATAAAACAATACATCTCCGTCCAAACAATCCCAATCCACGTGCTACAACATGAGGGTCCGACTACGGCACCCGACTAACCTATCTCCGTCAATCTAATGACCGTCTCACAATCGGTCCCCAATCACACTTTTCGTCAACAACTACTCAAAACCAATATCCATTGTCGAGACCAAATGTGGTCTCAACCCACAAGTATTCGGCCAAAAATATCCAACCAAAGCCAAAACCAAGATATCACAATAATAATAATGAAAATGATTATAATCCAAGGTTCATATTCGGGTTGGTTTACCAAGCCAAACCCGAGTCTCACTCGACTCAAATGAGTCTCGGTCCAAACCACGAGCACAACGGCTCGAACCAAACATACAAGTAACCAAATAAACTCCCACGAGCACAACAAATTTGCCAACCGACCCATAAGGTCTTCGGCAACAACAATAATAATGTGGCTAAGAGCCGCGACCCACAAGGGTCGAACCACAGAAAATAACGAGCCCGTGGCTCGAGTCACGACCAAACGAGAACCCCATATGGGTCTCGACTTGGTTATACGAGCATCCATAGGTGACCCCGAGACCTCAAGGGTCTCGGTTAGGCTCGAATCAAGAATCCAATCCTCGACATAACCATGAAACAACCAAATCCAACGATCAAAACTCCTCCAAATGCTCAAAATAAAAATAAGCCGAGAGCATAGGCTCTCGGTTTCGAGTCGACCACCTCAAAATCCAAAACCCGGATACCAAACATGATTTTTATTATCAAAACATAGATTTCCAACCAAAATATTTCGATTCCCATCAAAATCATCCGTGTAGCCACGGATTTATCACCATGTCGAGGTACCCAAGGTACCTAAACGGGCTCACTCACCTTCAAAAACCTCCAAACGAATAGATCTTGTAAAAATAACAAAACTCGAACGGATCTACAAGAATTTCGTGGTGTTAATACGCGTTTTAGGGCGCGTGTTATAGCTCAAATGAAAGATCTCGACGAGAGGGATAAAGTGGTGGTGTTATTTTTGGTGTGGGAGTGGCGGTGTGACGGTGGTGGCCGGCCAAAAGGGGCGGCGGCTAGGGTTTAGAGAAGATGGGAGATGAGGGGGAAGAGAGAGATGGAAATGGTGAGGTGTTGGTGTGGTTTGTTGTGTACCGAAACCACAAGGACCCAATTTTGTAGTTTACTCTTCTTTTATTTTTATTTTTTTATAAAATAATAATAATAATAATAATAATAATAATAATAATAATAATAATAATAATAATAATAATAATAATAATAATAATAATAATACTATGGTGTGGAGCGGGTAACGTGGGTAAATGTAAAAACATGTGGCCCGAACCCGAACTCATTTCAAAACTTCAATATCTCCCGAAAACATCTCGTAAATAATTATATATAGTCGGACTCGTAAAACGAATCATAAAATTTTCGTTAGGTAAACCTAGTGCCAGAATCAACGTAGTACCAAGTGAGAATTTAAGAATACATCACCGAGCATTAAATCAAAAATGAATTATGAACATAATTCACGAATTCCATAACATCTTTAATTAAAAATATCCATAAAATAGGTCTTACAAGTTCGTTGTGAAATAAAATTTCAAATAAAAATTATAAACGAACTTTAATCGTAATGCGGGTTTTTAAAATAGCTCCCTAAACTGCCGGTTGTCACAATGCAACTGTATACGAGCCGTATCAAACTATAACAGTCCGACCAAAATCAGTATTCACAATGTTTCCAGGACCAATAGGATTCCATCCATTCCAGTGAATAACCTTTGCTGAAAGGAGCCTGCAGATCATATAATGCAAACGTGATACATATGATTAGCATAAGGTACGTAACAAACTCAAAATAATAGATGAAAGACATGGACAACCCTGTGGATTAGTCCAAAAGGTTAGAAACCATGGTTACCAAAAATAATAATAATAATAACTAAAATTAAAAAAAAAAAAAAAAAAAAAAAAAAAAAAAAAAAAAAACTAATTGATAGCACACCCTTGCTTAAACTTGTAAAAGTTAAATCATCAAACCGGATCATTGATAAAAAGAAGTGTCTCTTTTATATATGACAAAAACCTTCATATCTATTGCATTAGGTAACATATTTTCTGAGAGGTCAATTAATAGCTAGCTAACTTATACTCTCTACTAGACAGCAAGTTATGTGTGCGATACAAATGTTATAAATCAAATTTCCTCGTGTAATTGTTGTAGTGCCTCATTTAGAAACACTCCCCTGTGTACTTTATCACGATTTACGAATACTAATTACCTTAAACATATTTATGTTAGAGTGTCAAAATATATACTCACGTATACAGGTCTTTAGTTAGATCAACTTGAACCGATACCTATCGTTCATGGGACGCCTTTGATACTGCGCTAGGTTAGAGTTTTCTATATATGATCATAAAAAATACGTTTTAAAACCAAACAATGTTGACTGCGAAAAGTTTCCTTTCTTCTTTAGCTCTTTAAGCTTGTGACCACAAAAACCTAGTTTGTGCAAATTAAAAGCGAGCTTATACAAGTGTAACCTCAATATTTTCAACAATCCAAAAAAAAAAACTCTCCAAATTCACAAGAAAACAAACGCCTTAACGACTTAACCTATATATGTGATCTTCATTAAATTTCATATGGTGATCTTGTTAAATGTTACGTATAAACATTAATAGGTAAATGTCTAGGATCGAACACGAGACCTCGGGATTGCACACTTTACAAACAAGAATAATGTAAATAAATATATATATTTATTAAATGTATGAAATATATATATTTATAACACTTAATGGACTAAACGGTCGTTAGTTGTTAACCGTATGTACTAACTATCGTTAAATAAGAAAGACAAGGACTAGAGTGTAACTTGGGAGTCAAGGAGGTTCTAGAAACCCTCTTGGGGTGCTATGGCCGGTCGACCCAACCCATAAGGGTCGATCCATGCATGCCTTGGGCTCCAAGAAATCACCTAGTATAAATACAAGGCCTTGGGGTTAGACTTAACAATCTTTTGTGCACACACACTAACCCTAAAAATCTTGTTTTCTTTCTTCTTTGCTTGGCCGATCGTCCCCCTCCTCCAAAGGGTTGTTTGGGTCGATTTTTCAAGTGCAAAATATTAAGTGTTTTGTTTACTTGCAACAAACCTTTATTCGTTGGTAGTTTGTGTGTACAAGAACGAGGTAATTACTTACTTTAGTAATTATCAAGAGATCGATAAACAAAACGGTAAGGGGTTTATCATTGATCTAATTGTCCAAGAATTAAGGTTGACTTGAAGTGCATCGGGTACGTTTACTATTTATGTTTTAGTTAATATTTATGTGTTATACTTGATCCTAGCTTCCGCAATACGTGCTATTTGATTGTTAAACTCTAACAGTGGCATCACGAGCCATGTATAACATGTAATTGATTACTAAAACGTAATAAAAACCGGATCTTTAATTGTTTTAGATACATGTTTTTTGATCTAGGGTTTTTCCTATTTTTTTTTTCTTTCTAAAAATTTCGAAACCCTAACCCTAATTTTGGGGGGGGGGGTCGATTTTCCCATGAAACCCTAATTAGGGTTTTGTGGTTTTCTTGATTATGTGTAATCACTAGAAACCCTAGGTCATTAACCGGTTAATTGAACGTATCTTGTGACCTAATTGCTAATTGTTAGGTTTTAATCCGTGACTTACATGCATGTTTGTCATGGATCTTGTTTTGTTGTCACATATTTAGATAGATCTTTAATTGGGGAAGACTCCAATATATATTAAAATCAATTTTATATGCTATGTGGTGTGTTTTTAGCTTTGGCCTACGCAATTGATTCGTCAATGTATGTGACTCACCTCCATTAAGAGGGGAAGGCCTTAGTTGATTACATGCATTATTATACCTAGAATTGGTTTTATTAGGATCTTTTCTAATACGGTTTGCATGTGGTTAATTGTTTCACTTATTTATTATTGTTTGTTTGATTTTCTTTGCAACTTGTTTTATTGTTTTCGGTTGGACTTGATGTAAGCAATAAAAGGGTGTTTTCATAAAAAGAAAATTAAAACGGACTAATAATTGTGAAACCCTAAAGTGATAAAGTAAGAATCTTGCAAAGGTCTTATGACAATCGTGGTCCGATTCGCACGGTAATCAGCTCCCAGTCGAGACTAGCAAAATTCAAACTTTATTACTATTTTGAGATTGAATCCATAAACTTTTGCTTGAATGATGTTTTGTGCAAATATGGTTTTAAAATTAAGTCTTTTAAGATGATATTCATAACCGTGATTTGAAGGCTTAGAAAAGAGCCTTAGAGTCTGCCTTGGTTATCACAATCTTGAATATATCTTAAACGAATTACTTTTAAAATTATATGTTGTAGAAAGTCATCTTAGGGTTTTGGCATAAACCTCAAGTGAAACTTTGTGTATTAATTTCAGGAATCGGACATAAAAAGTTTTTATGAAAACTTATGTTATAAAGATGAGTGCATGCATCTTTGTACATAATTTTGATTGACATATCAAAAATTAATACCCTTATAATTTAAGTTACGTGCCATCTACCTATAAGAAACACTTGGAATTTTAATTTAGTAAACGTGAGACCTAGGCTAAATTACTATAACAAGGTAAAATTCTTTTAACGCGTGAGACCATAATTGTAATTTTACAGTTTCTAAGGTAGACGACTTAATTAAGTTGTGCGTGAGACCTAGAACTTAAGGCATGAGATGGGATAAAACATGCTTACAAAGGCAAATTGATGAATCAATTTGATGTAAATCCCATAATGATCTAGGAATTGGAAATCTTGTTTGCCAATTATTGTTCGACAGATTACTATCTTTTGTACTTTTACCACTAGCAGATCAACTGATGTGGTGAAACTATGTAAAGATAGATCCTAGGTTTTCAAGAAAATTAGTTGGTTATATGAATATAGCCTTGGGTATTTTATTTTCTTGAAGATATTGATTATCGAAAATACTAATATTTGAACTTTATCTGTAGATATGGCTCAACCCGATAACCAAACTGTGATCAATGCTTTCAAGAGTCATCTTGAGAGAGAGAAACTCACAGGAAAGAATTTCAATGACTGGTACCGTTCGCTCAGAATTGTCTTGAGGGCGTCTGGTAAGATGGATTTCTTGACCGAAGAATGCCCACCTGAGCCTCCTGCTACTGCTACACCAGAAGCAAAAGCGGCTTGGAAGGTGGTACATGCTAAGTACAATGAGGTTGCTTGTCTAATGCTCACTAGCATGAATGCTCAATTACAAAAGAAGTATGAGTATGCGTTTCCTAAAGATATGCTTGAGATGCTTCAGCAGTCTTATGAGAAACCGCCTGCAGTTGAATTGTATGATGAACTTGACAAGCTACACAACTGCAAGCATGGTGATGGTAAACCAGTAGCCGATTATATGGATGAGATGAAGGACTCCTTTGATCAACTTCACAGAATTGGTTTTGGTTACCCCGAGAATGTGCAAGTGCACTTGATCAACAGATCCCTTAACAAGGATTTTGCTGGTTTTGTGCACAACTTCAACATGCATTGCTCGGGGAAGACAGTCTCAGAATTACTCGCATTGCTTGTTGATTATGAGAAAAGTCTACCAGCCAAGGTCAAGAATCCTACCCCGCAAGTGTTGGCAATTCATGGGGGAAGAATCCAGAAGAAATCGCATGTGAACAAAGGCAAAGGGAAGGTTAACAAAGGCAAGCAGGTCATGGCCTATCAACCTGAACCCAAGATGAAACAACATCAGCCTAAGCAGAACAAGGTGAATCCGCCAAACAGGAAGGATCAGGCTTGTCACCATTGTCATGAAAAGGGCCATTGGAAGCGCAATTGCCCTCTCTACATTCATGACTTGCGACTCAAGAAGCAGGGGAATGATGCTGGTAACCCCAGCTCATCAGGTGCGTTCTTTATGATTGAATTATTCACTCTTACTCCTAAATTGAATTCATGGGTATATGATACTGGATGTGGCATTCATATCTGCAATACCATGCAGGGGTTTAGAGTTGAGAGAAAGCTGGCCTATGGACAACAATTCTTGCACGTTGGTAACGGAGCGCATGCAGGAGTTGAAGCTATAGGAACATTTAATTTAGTGTTGCCTTCGGGCCTAGTACTATCTTTAAATAATTGTCATTATGCACCGTCAATTGTTAGAGGTGTAATTTCATTTTCATGTTTGTTAAACCTTGGTTTTGAGCATACTATTTCAAGCAATGGAATTTCAGTTTCTTTAAATAATGTTTTTTATTTTAATGCTGTTGCTGTGAATGGTGTATTTGAAATTGATATGAATGATAATGATAATGCTTTTGTTAAAAATAATTCAATGTATAGCATCAACAATAAGAGAATCAAGAAAGGTCTGGATTCGTCTTATCTTTGGCATTGTCGACTTGCTCACATTGGCAAAGATCGCATGAAAAAGCTGCAACATGATGGGCTTTTAAATAAGATCAATGATGAATCATTTGATAATGCGAATCTTGCATTGCTGGGAAGATGACTAAGAAACCCTTTAAAAATAGGATTGAAAGGGCTAATGATCTACTTGGTCTTATTCACACAGATGTGTGTGGACCACTTAGACATGTGTCAAGGAGGGGTGCTAGCTACTTCTTAACATTTACGGATGATTACAGCCGTTATGGTTATGTTTATTTACTTAAACATAAACATGAGGTGTTTGAAACATTCAAGGTGTTTAAAGCAGAAGTAGAGTTGCAACTTGGAAAGAAGATTAAAGCTCTTCGATCCGATAGAGGTGGTGAATACCTGAGTCAGGAGTTCATAGATTATCTAGCAAAGGAGGGAATTGTCCAGCACCTTACTTCTCCATATACTCCACAACAAAATGGTGTATCTGAGAGAAGGAATCGTACATTGCAAGACATGATACGATCTATGTTTAATCTAACAACTCTTTCTTTCTCGTTTTGGGATTATGCCTTAGAATCTGCGGTTCGCATTCTAAATATGGTTCCAACAAAGAAGGTTGATAAGACACCATATGAGGTATGGACTGGAAAAGCTCCTAACCTGTCTTATCTTAAGGTCTGGGGTTGTGAGGCGTATGTTAAACGTGACTCAGCAGACAAACTCCAACAAAGATCTGTGAAGTGCATCTTCGTAGGATACCCTAAGGAAACTATGGGATACTACTTTTATTACCCACCTGAAAACAAAGTATTTGTTGCAAGGTATGGAGACTTTCTTGAAAGAGAGCTCATATCTCAAGAATTCAGTGGGAGAGTATATGACCTGGAAGACGGTCATGAAGATGTAGAACCTTCTGAAAACACTAACCAACTTCCGGTAGAACCTGAAAGCTTAGGTCCTCCACCTGAAGTTGAAGTGATTCCCATTCGTAGGTCAACAAGACCAGTAAAAGCTCCTACTCGTCTATGTCTTAATGTAGAGAGTGATGAGTATATACTGGGTGATCTTGATGAGCCTACAAGTTATAAAGCTGCCATGAATGGTCCTGAAAAGGCCAAATGGAAAGAAGCTATGGATGGGGAAATGCAATCCATGGAAGACAATGATGTCTGGGAAGAAGTAGACCTACCTCCGGGTGCCAAACTAGTTGGGAGTAAATGGCTCTACAAGAAAAAGACTGACATGGATGGCGTTGTACACACCTATAAGGCCCGTTGTGTAGCTAAAGGCTATACACAAACTTTTGGTGTTGACTATGAGGAGACCTTTTCTCCTGTAGCTGACATAAGGGCAATTAGGATTCTTATAGCCATAGCCGCTTACTATGACTATGAGATTTGACAAATGGATGTTAAAACCGCCTTCTTAAATGGTCGCCTAGATGAGGACATCTATATGGCGCAGCCTGAGGGGTATGTAAATCCAGAATTCCCAAATCGTGTATGCAAGCTTAAAAGATCCATTTATGGATTAAAGCAAGCATCACGACAATGGAATAAGAGATTTGATGGTGAGATTAAAAAGTATGGATTCACTAAAAATCTTGATGAGCCATGTGTATATCACAAAGTTAGTGGGAGTAATGTAATTTTCCTTATATTATATGTCGATGACATATTGATCATGGGGAACGACATTCCAAGTTTACAAAAGGTTAAGGAATATCTTGGAAGTTGTTTTTCTATGAAAGATTTAGGGGAAGCTGCATTTATTCTGGGAATCAAGATATATAGAGATAGATCTCAGCGATTAATTGGATTAAGCCAAAGTGCTTACATTGATAAAATATTGAAGAGATTCAATATGCAAAATTCCAAGAAAGGATATTTGCCGATGCAAGAGCAACATGGCTTGAGCAACAAGGTTTGTGCTTCAACACCTGAAGAGGTGCAACGCATGAAAAGAGTCCCTTATGCTTCGGCTGTGGGATCTATAATGTATGCAGTGAAAAGCACAAGGCCTAATGTAGCGTTTGCTCAGAATTTAACCAGTCGATATCAGCAAAATCCAGGTGTAGCTCACTGGACTGCTGTTAAGAATATTCTTAAGTACCTTAGGGCAACTAAGGGTATGTTTTTGGTTTATGGGGGAAATCCATCGGCAGAACTTGATGTTACAGGTTACTGCGATGCTTCTTGGAAAGGTGATAAGGATGATACGAAGTCTCAGACGGGTTATGTCTTTGTCATTAATGGAGGAGCAGTGGATTGGAGGAGCAGAAAGCAGAGTGTACTAGCGATGTCTGCTACAGAGAGTGAGTATATAGCTGCTTCAGAAGCTGCAATGGAAGCTGTTTGGATTAGGAAGTTTGTCTCAGGGCTTGGAGTCATGCCTTCGATTCAAAGACCTATAAAAATGTATTGTGACAATTCTGCTGCAATCACATTTGCCAATGAGCCTGGAATCATGAAAGGCACCAGACATTTCCCAATTAAGCATCACTATGTTCGAGAACAAGTCGAAATAGGTGAAATCGAAATGCTCAAAGTTCACACAGATGATAACTTGGCGGATCAATTAACAAAGCCTCTACCTGGCACTAAGCTTTACAAGCATGCTGAAGGTGTAGGACTTAGATTAGCTGAAAGTTTCATGCCCATTTGTGATTAGTGTTTGGATAAAGGATGTAATGTACAATTATTGATATTTACTGAAATAAAATATTGGTTATGTTTATTTAGTCATTGTCTTATTAATAATATATCCTATATTTGCATGTTTAAAGATCCTTGAATAATTTATTATTCTAAATGTCCATTGTCGATTAATGATATGGGAATATCATTAAACTAAGACAAATTTGAGTATTGGTTTAGAATATACTTGAAAGTATATTGATGCGTAGTCATACCAATTTCACATGATATTCAATGAATTGAATATTGGACTTATCCCAACAATATGATTTAAAGTTTGATGTGAGAATCATATTTAAAGTTATCCTCAGACTTGAGATACCAGATAAGTGTCATGGATGTAGTGCATTTTTGTGAAGCAATCTACCGCTCACCGTAACAGGGAGTCATAAGGATTGTTTTCAGAAGTGTTGCAAAGTTCATGGGTTATTCTTGTAGTCAAGAAAGAATTCATTCCTTCTGATTTGTTTAGAAGTTTAATACTGCTGGGCCCCTCGTAGGGTTGACAAAATGTTTGCATGGCCATGCCCAAAGTCTATCTGGAATACGTTCAGATGTTTTGGTAATTTTGTTCAATCATAAAGAAACGAGAAACAGAATATTAATAAAGGAACTCACATCTTTATTAATGTGGTATTAGTAATGAAAGGATAATTATAATGATGAATCATTAAAGGTTTTTCCAGGAAACCTAGCTCGGTTTGAACTAGGGGCATTGGAGTGTTGCAAGACGCTAACCAATGTCATTTTACTATTAATGAATATACGAGTGGGAGCTGTTAAATGTTACGTATAAACATTAATAGGTAAATGTCTAGGATCGAACACGAGACCTCGGGATTGCATACTTTACAAACAAGAATAATGTAAATAAATATATATATTTATTAAATGTATGAAATATATATATTTATAACACTTAATGGACTAAACGGTCGTTAGTTGTTAACCGTATGTACTAACTATCGTTAAATAAGAAAGACAAGGACTAGAGTGTAACTTGGGAGTCAAGGAGGTTCTAGAAACCCTCTTGGGGTGCTATGGCCGGTCGACCCAACCCATAAGGGTCGATCCATGCATGCCTTGGGCTCCAAGAAATCACCTAGTATAAATACAAGGCCTTGGGGTTAGACTTAACAATCTTTTGTGCACACACACTAACCCTAAAAATCTTGTTTTCTTTCTTCTTTGCTTGGCCGATCGTCCCCCTCCTCCAAAGGGTTGTTTGGGTCGATTTTTCAAGTGCAAAATATTAAGTGTTTTGTTTACTTGCAACAAACCTTTATTCGTTGGTAGTTTGTGTGTACAAGAACGAGGTAATTACTTACTTTAGTAATTATCAAGAGATCGATAAACAAAACGGTAAGGGGTTTATCATTGATCTAATTGTCCAAGAATTAAGGTTGACTTGAAGTGCATCGGGTACGTTTACTATTTATGTTTTAGTTAATATTTATGTGTTATACTTGATCCTAGCTTCCGCAATACGTGCTATTTGATTGTTAAACTCTAACAGATCTAACATTAGCACACGCAAGTACACAATTATCACACCTTTGATAAAAAAAAACCTATTTCTCAGTGTTATTTTTTTTGGGGTTGTATCCCTTTAGCTTCTCCCTGAAGGAGAATTTTATAATGCTCGGAAAATTTTCTGATGCTTCACAAGAAAAATAAATCACTTATCACATGAAACTATATAATATGACAGCAATTACCTTACTGAATCCCAAGATTTTATGTTCATCGCCACCAAGTATTATCTCCAGATGTCCATATATAATATTAACCTTTAATATCTATAAATCCATTAGTTAGAAAAGGATTTATTTTTGCTAAGGTTATATATGCTAAATCAAGTTTCAACATATATTTACTTACCAGATTAACGGCGAGGCTAAGGTCATCATCATCATCAGAATTCAAATGATCAAAGATAGCTTTAGTGACCTTATAAGACAAAGCGGTCCCTGATACTGCTCCTATCATTGCATTTTGCATGAACGGGTTATGTTTGGCAACAACTTTTTTGAAGCGTTTAAGAGCAATAAGCGATAAGCGACAAGCGGTAAGCACTATCTTGCTTGTTTGGCAACACTTCAACAAGCGTCTGAAACATGATTAACCGCTCCAATCTTAAATGCTTCCTGGAGAAGCAGCAAGCGACAAGCGACTTTCTTCCAAAAGCTTTTTAATATATATTATAACATACACCTAATACATATTAAATCATAAATTCGGCAAAAAAATACAAAACACACATAACAATGGATGGTTTAACGCCGGAACAGGAGTGGGCAAAGGCTTTATCACACGAGCTCTTGTATAATGAAATTATAAATCATTGGGGCGTTGAAATTTTTGATGAATATGGTTCATACGCGAACTGTGCACCGTGGCAGAGAGACCGGATTCTGGTATGGTTGAGGAAAAAGTCATACTATAGAGAGTATTTGGAAGAGTTAGATACTGCTGAAGCTCAACGTGCTGCTGAAGCTCAAGCTGCTGCTGTTGGAGATGAGGATGAAGCTGAAAGCACGTTTGATGAAGCTGCTGCTGTTGATAATCTGGAAAATAGAATAACAAGTCTTGAAGCTACGTTTGCATATCTCAAGGAAATGAGAGCAAGGAAAGGAAGAGGTGGTGCGAGTTCAAGCAAAGCCGGAGTTAGCCACAAAAAAAGTAAACGGGTTGTTTCATTTGGTTGTCGTGTTGTTTAGTTTGAGTTGTTTTGTTTGGTTGTCGAGTTGTTTAGTTTGAGTTGTTTCGTTTGATCTGGTTCGTTTGCTTGTCGAGTTGTTTAGTTTGAGTCTGTATGAAAATGTATCTGGTTTACAACTCTTGTGTGGTTTGAAAAAAATGTTTGCCTTCGTGTTTGAAGCTAAGCGTGTGGTGTTTCGGATTCCTTTATAAACTGCTTAGGTTCTTACTGTGGATGTTTTTTTCTAGTGGTAAAGCAACAACAACAACAATAACACAACACAACAAACAACATTTTATTAAACAACAACAACAATAACACGACAAACAACAACAATAACACAAGAAACGACATACAACAAGAATAACACAAGAAACAACAAACAACAACAACAACAACAACAATAGCAACATCAACAACAACAGCATTACATACGAAGATTTTTCATGTCACCTAACAGGTCACGGAGTATTGCATCCGATTGACATGCGTGGTCATTGTTGTCGGGATTCGTTGCCATTGCAAGTCTTGCCTCGAGCAACCTGAATTTTGTCTCTAACACCTGTTTTTGTGCCTCCAGCATATTTATCCTAAGATCTTTTTCATGGCAGTTTGTGCACCCAGAACCGTGAAATGTTGAAGCAGAATATATTACTTGTAATTGTTCATCAAATTCAGTCTTCCACATAAAATATCCACATCCATGACCTTTCTCTCTTGGCTTCGAAAGAGGACATGCATAATACTCCAATCCAAATGTATCTTTTTGATGTGACGTTCTTTTTTTTATATTTCCTACTCCACAAGTACACATAAAAGGATTATATCGCTGCATTCTGGTTGACAGTGTGTGTTTGTAGTTGTGTGTGGTAGAATCGTGATCGGGGTGGCCCGATCTACAAGTTGAATTGATAAAAGGTGGTGGCCAGAAAAAGATTCCGGCGGCCGGAAACTGCTGGTGTCGCCGAAAAACGGAAACTGCTAGAGAGAGAGATATATAGTGAGATGAGTGTGTGTGTGTGTGTGTGTGTGAGATGATATGGGTTAGATGAGTGTGTGTGAGTTTATATTGTGAGTTGATAAAAGTTGTTAGGTGGGAAAATATCTCGTGTATAACCATAGCATCTCGACTCGTTCGTTTAACATCTCGTGTATAACCATAGCATCTCGACTCGTTCGTTTAATATCTCGTGTAATACCACATCATCTCGACTCGTTCGTTTAACATCTCGTGTAATACCACATTATCTCGACTCGTTCGTTTAACATCTCGTGTATAACCATAGCATCTCGACTCATTCGTTTAACATCTCGTGTATAACCATATCATCTCGACTCATTCGTTTAACATCTCGTGCATAACCATATCATCTCGACTCATTCGTTTAACATCTCGTGTATAACCATATCATCTTGGCTCATTCGTTTAACATATCGTGTATAACCCTATCATCTCGACTCATTCGTTTAACATATCGTGTATAACCCTATCATCTCGACTCATTCGTTTAACATCTCGTGTATAACCACTAGTTATAATGCCCGCGCACGTGCGAGTTTTTTTTAAAATTTTTGAAAATGTATTTTGTATCTATTAAAAAAACAAATAAGTTATCTTTCGTTTTTCGTTTTTATTATGTTTCTTGAATTTGTAATTGTTTTATAATTATGTTTGATGTACGTTGTAATAGTTCGTATATGATATTTTTGTAGATAATGTCATCTTTATTTATGTAGGTTAGCTTTCGCATGTTGTGTTTGTATACCGATTATTAATGTTTTATAATTATGTTTGTGTTTGTGTATATGAGCACCTATGGTTTCAGTTTTGGAGTAGTTTTTTTATATCGGTTTTTTTATTAGCATGTAACTTTGAAAGTTCTGCTATTATAATATATTATATATACACACAATATTTGAAAGGTGTTATGAATTCGTCTACTCCGAGAAAATATTAAAGGTAAGAAGTTGGACTCTTAACTAAATGTATTTGTGGTGTTTATCAAGCCACGAATAGTAATTTAAATTTCAACATAAATCAGTTAACGTATTTCATATTGTAAGCCAATTTTCTATAATGTGCATACTTTCAAAAAAACATAATACGAAAAGTGACAAATGATTCGAATGTCTCAAAATGTTCAAAGGTAATCCAATATGTTTCCAATGCATATATCTAGTAAAATGTATTGCTAACCTAATTTGTAACATTTATTCTGTTGATCTTCATTCTCGATCAGATATACGCCGTTGCTTGTTGTTTCTTTGTAGGTATTTTTGTTTCAAAATTGGGTTGAATGATTGGTGTATGTACATGTTTATATTAAGAAATGTTATAAAAAATTATTAAAAAATAAATAAAAAATAAATAAATAAATCACAATTAAGTGAAGATCGCGGGCCTGTTTGATAGGGGCTTTTTGGAGGAGCTGTTAGATTTTTGTTACAAAAATAATCTCTTTTAAAATAATAGCTTCGTTTAGATACATTAATTTCGAGCTTTTATTTCAAACAAATAGCTCATAAATTAAAAGTTGATCCATGAAGCTTTTAAACATCTTTGAGCTGTTAAAACTTTAAATTACTGATATAACCTCAAAACATTTTTTTTATAATTATAGATATGTCATTTTACATCTTATAATTATATTTAATAGCTAACTTATCAAACACTTTTATTAAAAAAAATGATACAGCTTGTAGCTCATGTTAATAGCTTTATAGTTTACAGTTTACAGCTTACAATTTACAGCTTATAATATACAGTTTACAGCTAATTTTGTCAAACATACCCTGCATATCGGTCACCACCATTTGATCTGTAAACCTAATAAAACAAATAGTGTAAATTCCAAATCTTAAGAAAAAAATGCGTCATTTTTAAGCTGTAGCAGAAAAATGAGTAATATGATGGTTATACCAACATAGGAAGATGACTCTTCAATTTGCTAAACTACACTCCTATAAAATCAATTTACTTTATAGCACTGATTTCAACTTTATGAAGTTACAACCTAATTTAATCTCAAGTAAACCACACTAAAAAAAGTAATAAACATCAATAGACATGGTCATAGTCATCTTGTTTGAACAAATCTTTGTAGCAAATGCTAGGGGTGAACCGAAATTAAAAACTGATGGTTCAGTTTTTAATTTTTAAAAAACCAAAAAATACGGTTCGGTTCGTGTCACAACTCATCATTTCAGGTCATTTCCTGAACTTTGAAAAAAACACTATTCATAAAACACTATTCATAAAATACTATTCATCGTTTTACTATTCATCATTTTCGAGGTCATTTTGATATTCTGAGAAACATTTGGGAAATTTACTATTCACTAAACACTATTCATTTCCGGAAAACTTTTCATCATTCACTTGCATTACTCATTTCATCGTAAATTTAGTTTACGGGTATTCAAATTCGCGTAACCGGATTGGTTTAGGTGCGAATTCATTTCATTAGTGCTAAGGACACTGCATACGGACTGGAGATAGTCTGCATATCATCATAACAGCATTTTCATGTTATACCACTCTCAGGATTTTCAAACTTATATATTTTATACATTTAACGTTTTTACGTATAAGTATTTATAGTAAACGTTAACACCCGGTTTATACATGACGAATATATCTAAACATTCCCACAATGGTCCCGACATATTTTATACCCATTTTAACATCATAAAAGTTATAACATTCAGTTACCCAGTATTTTGGAAATTTATTTTATTTATAACGTACGCTTATGAATATAACGACGGTTTTCGTGAAAACTAAACAATAATCACCCGATCACTCAGTAATTGTACCCAACATATTTTTAACATATTTTTATCATTATTATGACTTTATTTTGTCCCGGTTAACTTCGTGAACATTTATTTCTATTAAACCCGGTACCCGATTTTAACAAATAACACAAACTAACACTTAAACTACATAAGATTTCTAATTAAATCACATTTTTTCTTCTTTCTTTTATACCAAAACCGGCCACATGCCCCCCTCTTTTTCCTCATGTATTAATTCCTAATAATGTATTAAATCACAAGTAAAAATCCTTTTTACTTCCTAAATATCTACAAACTAGTTACACAAAACACGTAGAAAATTTTAGATCAAAACTTTGCTTTTTCTCTCCTTTTTCTTCCTCAAACCCACGACCATAACCAAACCAACACCATGATCCATTATTTTTGATAAGTTAAAGCACTAAAGTTGTTCATTATACTTGCCTAATCAAGAATCAAACAAGAAATACACAAGTAATCCAAGGTTTCTAGTCATTCAATCATCTCATTTTATCAAGTAAGTTATCAACTTTATTTTTACATGAATCATCTTATATTTACTTGTATTGCATGAGTTCCATGCTAAAAACCATGTACAACTAGCTATACCACCATTTATTTTGTCAAAAATGGAACATACAAACCCTAACTTCTTATTTATGAATTCCCTTGCTATAATAACTTGGTTAGGAGCCCATGGCACCCTAAGAAGGTGTATGGTAGGATTAGATTAGCTATGTGGTGATTACAAGAGGTTTGGTGATGTTAGAAATTAGTTATAAACCTTGAAAACTTGATTTGGAGCATGTTTTAGACATGCTGTCCCATTTTGTGAAATCCAGGAAAATCAATAAATACAAAGTAAACTTTGGCAAAATTTTTAGAAAATACTTTCAAAAACGAAGCCGTAGGCGAAAGAACGGATTAAAAAGAGTTTATAACGAAGAAGTTATGATTTTTGCAAGATTGTTGACGAAAAGTATTTTCTGGAAAATAGTTGCTGTTGGACGTTTTTCGTCGGTCAAAAAGAGGCTTTAGATGTAACCCGGAGGAGCCGAGCTTTCCAAAATATATTACTACATACTAAGACGTAACCGTGGATATAAAGAACAAGTAAAACGGACTTATAACGACAAAGATATTCACGTTTGAATATCGGCTAAACACATTTTTATTTTGACAGCTTTTAATAAAAATTGGCACTAAAACTACGTAGTACTTTTATAAGCTAGAAATAATACCAAGTACCAAATTTTATAACTACTGATGTATTAGTTATTACAAGTATATTTTCATCATTTCAAAGCGATATTTCAAGGATTACAACCCGAGTATTTCAACACTAACATGGAAAACATACGATATATATATAAGTATAAATATTGCTACTAGCTTATTTTATTTTCTAATAGCAATATTTTTCCAAATTCTTGGATTATATATTTTGGATAACACAAGTGTCTTTCCAAAGAGTAGAGTGGTATAGGAACATGAGCATGGACATTCATAACATCATTTCACATTCTAAATTAGATCATATTCATTCATCATAGGTCGCGGTTGATTTCGTTCCTTGTTGTCCTTATCATTCCGTAGCATTGTACTATTACTTCGAGGTGAGTCATAGCCCCTACTCTTTTATACTTGTTTTAACTCTTTGGGGGAGATACATGCTACTACTTGCTTACTTGTACAAATTCACATAACATTTATACTTGATAACATTATACTTGATTGCATTATACTTGATGGCGTTATACTTAAACTTGTAAGTCTCTTTGGGATAACACATGTATTGGGTTTCGGAGATGAAGTGGAACCAATGCTACTACCTTCCTTCTGAGCAACATAAAGTCTCCTTGGATAACACATGTATTGGGTTTCGGAGATGAAGTGGAACCAATGCCACTACCTTCCTTGTGAGCAACATACTTAAGTGAGGTCTTCGGAGATGAAGTGTAGACTCACTACTAATTGCTTAACTGTTGTTATGAACTTATACTTATCTTAATCATATTATTTTGTAGCAGTGGGTTGTGAACACACAGGTTACAAGTCTCTTATGACGGGACTTGTAACTGAGTGGATTTACGATGCCTTTGCTGTGTGAACATTCTTTATAGGCTTTTCAACTGTATTAAGACAAACTCTATGAACTCACCAACCTTTGTGTTGACACTTTTAAGCATGTTTATCTCAGGTTAGAAAGGCGATAGCAGGTGTGTGGAGCTGAGAGTCTTAGGGCATGCTTTTGGAGACTTTCACTTTTATAGTTTACCATTCGATACACTTTAAAAACTTATGTATTATTCTACTTTGGGATCTTTGTTTTGTAAACTATGACTTTTATCTATTCGAATGGTAACTTTTCAAAAACTTCTCATTTAGAGTTCGTTTTCTATATCTTGTACTTTGTGCCCTGAAGTAGCATCCCAATGACACAGTCTTCCGCTGCGGTATTTTGGGGGTGTTACAGATTGGTACCAGAGCCTTGGTTATAGAGAACTAGGTTGTTTTAGAGTCTAGACTATAACTACATACATGTAGACTCTCCTCCCTATCGCCTTGCACTTTACATACACATACGCTTGCTGGTAATTTTTTTTTTAGACCTACGCTATTAGATACTTTGTAGAAACCGTTAGAAACTAGACTTCCCGGTAACTTTAACACTTAAGGGAGAATCCTTTGTTCCATTGTACTAAGCGTGACGTTCCCTAGATGCCCATTTAAGCAACGTCTACCACTGAGATATGTGTGCCTGGTGATATGTACACTTGTGAAAGGAAACATTTATAATTGTGGTGGCCAACATAATTATAAGTGCTTCACGACACACGTGGACATATGACTATGCAGATGTAGATTGGTGTTGGCACAACTTAGGAAACAACTGGTAGCACGGTATTATATACGAGGATGTTAAGTATAGACTTTGGATAATCAACGGTTTTCCCTCATCTCTGACGTTCACTAAATGTCCTTCCTCTCAGGAAATCATGGCACCAAAGAGAGTGACTCGTAGCTCTGGTCGAGGAGGCGCAACACCAAGGGGTGGAAGGACTGGTGGACGTGGAGGTAGAGGAGGTAGAGGAGCTGCTCATGACACTAGTAACCCAAGTAACGATGGTGGAAGAACTGGTGGACGTGGAGGTAGAGGAGGTGGTCACGGCGTTGAAAACAATGATAACAACGATGGTGGAAATACTGATTTTGAAGCCATCATCGCTCGACAACTTGAAAACTTTCTCCCCACTATTGTCACTCAAGTTGGCGATCATATGAATAATTTGGCAAACCACGAAAGCGGAATTAACAACACCAATGGTATAGGCCAGAATGGTAATGGCAACAACAACATTAGGACCGGATGCACGTATAAGGAATTTACGTCATGTAAGCCAATTGATTTCGATGGTGTAGGAGGCGCGTTGGTGTATACTCGATGGGTTGAAAAGATGGAGTCGGTGATCGACATTAGTAACTGTGCAGCACATCAAATGGTGAAGTATTCCATGTGCTTACTATCAGGAAAGGCATTGACATGGTGGAATACGCAGATTCAAGCTAGGGGTAGAGCGGCAGCTGTAGGTATGACATGGGATGATTTTAAGGCATTACTGAAGGAGGAATACTGCCCGGACAACGAGATGCAAAAGCTGGAGGATGAACTCTATCATCACTCTATGATAGGGGCTGGTCATGCAGCCTATACAGATCGATTCCATGAATTAGCCAGACTAGTTCCACACCTAGTTACCCCTGAGTCCAAGAGGATCGAGAGGTACATATATGGCCTTGTCCCAGAAATTCGTGGGATTGTGAAAACAACTGAGCCTTCTACAATTCAAAGTGCAATATTGAGAGCAGGGACTCTGACAGATGAGATGGTTAGAAATGGAAGCTTGAGGAACAGTGATAAAAGGAAGGGAACAAGCGAGTCGAATAAGCAGATGGGCGCGATAGCTGACAACAAAAGGGCAAGGACCTTTGCGGCGACTAATTCGGGTCAGAGAGAGTATTTAGGCCAGCATCCTAAATGTACGAAATGTAACTTTCATCACCAAAAGACTGTGCCCTGCCGTATGTGTGCTAATTGCAGACAGTCTGGTCATTATGCAAACCAGTGAACCAAATGAGTGTAACAGCCCGGATCACTTTCGGAACACCTGTCCTAAGTTGAAAAGGAATCTTAACCAAGGAGGCAATCGTCCAAACTTAGCAGCAGCAATTGAAGGGCCACGAGATGAGGCCAATGAGATTCCACCCGCACTTGGCAGAGCTTACTTCCTAGGAAATCCTATCACCCAACATGTCCGCGATAGCACAACGGGTACATTCTCTTGAACAACTAGCGTATTTTTGTAGCACTTAAGTCTTAATATAGGACCTATACACAACATTGACTAATCTGAGACCTAGCAGCATTAACCTTAGTCATACTAACAGTAGTAATTTAATTAGTGTAAGCAATTCCAAAGTCGAGCCAATCTTTCAAAAGATCTTTTTCAAGGATGTTGAATCCAGACCTTGATTTTTAGCTTGGTACTAGTGACTGTTCTTGTTTGATTGGGTTGCGAAAATCAAGCTAAAAGTTAAAGTCATCACTCAAACCGATTTAGCCTAATCTCATGACTGTTCTTGTTTGATTGGGTTGTGGGATTAAGTGAAAATCGGTTACCTAAATGATTAACCTAAAGGAGGTCTTTTGAGGACTATGCTCGGGATTGGGAAGGTTTGCCTCATCAAGTCTGACCACGAGAACGTACCTAGTTGGATAGGAAACCAACATACAGAAGCTTTGACACATTTTCTTAAACACACATTTAACTGATTAACATTAACTGAACTTCGGGACGAAGTTCCTTTTAGAGGGGAAGACTGTCACAACTCATCATTTCAGGTCATTTCAGGTCATTTCCTGAACTTTGAAAAAAACACTATTCATAAAACACTATTCATAAAACACTATTTATCATTTTACTATTCATCATTTTCGAGGTCATTTTGATATTCTGAGAAACATTTGGGAAATTTACTATTCACTAAACACTATTCATTTTCGGAAAAGTTTTCATCATTCACTTGCATTACTCATTTCATCGTAAATTTAGTTTACGGGTATTCAAATTCGCGTAACCGGATTGGTTTAGGTGCGAATTCATTTTATTAGTGCTAAGGACACTGCATACGGACTGGAGATAGTCTGCATATCATCATAACAGCATTTTCATGTTATACCACTCTCAGGATTTTCAAACTTATATATTTGATACATTTAACGTTTTTACGTATAAGTATTTATAGTAAACGTTAACACCCGGTTTATACATGACGAATATATCTAAACATTCCCACAATGGTCCCGACATATTTTATACCCATTTTAACATCATAAAAGTTATAACATTCAGTTACCCAGTATTTTGGAAATTTATTTTATTTATAACGTACGCTTATGAATATAACGACGGTTTTCGTGAAAACTAAACAATAATCACCCGATCACTCAGTAATTGTACCCAACATATTTTCAACATATTTTTATCATTATTATGACTTTATTTTGTCCCGGTTAACTTCGTGAACATTTATTTCTATTAAACCCGGTACCCGATTTTAACAAATAACACAAACTAACACTTAAACTACATAAGATTTCTAATTAAATCACATTTTTTCTTCTTTCTTTTATACCAAAACCGGCCACATGCCCCCCCCCCCCCCTCTTTTTCCTCATGTATTAATTCCTAATAATGTATTAAATCACAAGTAAAAATCCTTTTTACTTCCTAAATATCTACAAACTAGTTACACAAAACACATAGAAAATTTTAGATCAAAACTTTGCTTTTTCTCTCCTTTTTCTTCCTCAAACCCACGACCATAACCAAACCAACACCATGATCCATTATTTTTGATAAGTTAAAGCACTAAAGTTGTTCATTATACTTGCCTAATCAAGAATCAAACAAGAAATACACAAGTAATCCAAGGTTTCTAGTCATTCAATCATCTCATTTTATCAAGTAAGTTATCAACTTTATTTTTACATGAATCATCTTATATTTACTTGTATTGCATGAGTTCCATGCTAAAAACCATGTACAACTAGCTATACCACCATTTATTTTGTCAAAAATGGAACATACAAACCCTAACTTCTTATTTATGAATTCCCTTGCTATAATAACTTGGTTAGGAGCCCATGGCACCCTAAGAAGGTGTATGGTAGGATTAGATTAGCTATGTGGTGATTACAAGAGGTTTGGTGATGTTAGAAATTAGTTATAAACCTTGAAAACTTGATTTGGAGCATGTTTTAGACATGCTGTCCCATTTTGTGAAATCCAGGAAAATCAATAAATACAAAGTAAACTTTGGCAAAATTTTTAGAAAATACTTTCAAAAACGAAGCCGTAGGCGAAAGAACGGATTAAAAAGAGTTTATAACGAAGAAGTTATGATTTTTGCAAGATTGTTGACGAAAAGTATTTTCTGGAAAATAGTTGCTGTTGGACGTTTTTCGTCGGTCAAAAAGAGGCTTTAGATGTAACCCGGAGGAGCCGAGCTTTCCAAAATATATTACTACATACTAAGACGTAACCGTGGATATAAAGAACAAGTAAAACGGACTTATAACGACAAAGATATTCACGTTTGAATATCGGCTAAACCCATTTTTATTTTGACAGCTTTTAATAAAAATTGGCACTAAAACTACGTAGTACTTTTATAAGCTAGAAATAATACCAAGTACCAAATTTTATAACTACTGATGTATTAGTTATTACAAGTATATTTTCATCATTTCAAAGCGATATTTCAAGGATTACAACCCGAGTATTTCAACACTAACATGGAAAACATACGATATATATATAAGTATAAATATTGCTACTAGCTTATTTTATTTTCTAATAGCAATATTTTTCCAAATTCTTGGATTATATATTTTGGATAACACAAGTGTCTTTCCAAAGAGTAGAGTGGTATAGGAACATGAGCATGGACATTCATAACATCATTTCACATTCTAAATTAGATCATATTCATTCATCATAGGTCGCGGTTGATTTCGTTCCTTGTTGTCCTTATCATTCCGTAGCATTGTACTATTACTTCGAGGTGAGTCATAGCCCCTACTCTTTTATACTTGTTTTAACTCTTTGGGGGAGATACATGCTACTACTTGCTTACTTGTACAAATTCACATAACATTTATACTTGATAACATTATACTTGATTGCATTATACTTGATGGCGTTATACTTAAACTTGTAAGTCTCTTTGGGATAACACATGTATTGGGTTTCGGAGATGAAGTGGAACCAATGCTACTACCTTCCTTCTGAGCAACATAAAGTCTCCTTGGATAACACATGTATTGGGTTTCGGAGATGAAGTGGAACCAATGCCACTACCTTCCTTGTGAGCAACATACTTAAGTGAGGTCTTCGGAGATGAAGTGTAGACTCACTACTAATTGCTTAACTGTTGTTATGAACTTATACTTATCTTAATCATATTATTTTGTAGCAGTGGGTTGTGAACACACAGGTTACAAGTCTCTTATGACGGGACTTGTAACTGAGTGGATTTACGATGCCTTTGCTGTGTGAACATTCTTTATAGGCTTTTCAACTGTATTAAGACAAACTCTATGAACTCACCAACCTTTGTGTTGACACTTTTAAGCATGTTTATCTCAGGTTAGAAAGGCGATAGCAGGTGTGTGGAGCTGAGAGTCTTAGGGCATGCTTTTGGAGACTTTCACTTTTATAGTTTACCATTCGATACACTTTAAAAACTTATGTATTATTCTACTTTGGGATATTTGTTTTGTAAACTATGACTTTTATCTATTCGAATGGTAACTTTTCAAAAACTTCTCATTTAGAGTTCGTTTTCTATATCTTGTACTTTGTGCCCTGAAATAGCATCCTAATGACACAGTCTTCCGCTGCGGTATTTTGGGGGTGTTACAGTTCGGTTTTCATCCAAAAACTGAATCGTAAAAACCAAACCGAACCGATTTTATTATATAATAATATATAATTAATATAATATGAATAAATAACTAAACAAATCAAATTTTTTAAATTCATATTCATTTTCTGGGTAGATTTATAATATATTTTTCTTAACGTGTATGTTTATATGCGTTTTTGTCATGTCGTGTATTTACTTGAGAATATATCAATAAGTATATGACGATTATCATACTGTGTTTATGTTCACTTGCAAGTGTATGTCTCATTTATCAGTGCGTAATTATAAAATTATGCAATAAACATTATTATGCTTAGATTGATAAAAAAAATAATAAAAAATAAATAAATAAATAAATAATCAATTTTCTATGTAATACAAGTTTCTACGAATAAATTTGGCATGCCCAAATATAAACGGTTAAAAACTGAAAAAGTCAAAAAACCGAACCGAAACCGATAATAAACCGAAAAAACCGAACCGTCAAAATCCAAACGGTTTTGGTTTTGGGTTCTACAAAAACCGAACAATTTGGTTCAGTTTCGCTTTTAGCCAAAAACCGACCTAAACCGAACCGTGCACACCCTTAGCAAATGCTCAGATTTATGCATACTGTTGCAACCAAGCATTAAATTAAGTTTGGAATATACCTATTTATAACCAACAAAGTTCAAAAGGATATCTCTCAAAACAATGTCATGTGTCAACTCTTAATGTTGAGAGAACCATCCTTGAGCCATCACGAGTCATTTATACTCAGTAAACCATAACCTTATCACTAAGTAAGATTAGTAAACAAAGATACACTTGTGTAATACACAGAAATCATACATTGTAAAACAGAAATTGATTCCATATTAGTTCAAAAGCCTTGATATATAGCTTACAGCATAACGCTAAATCATAAAACAACCCAGGTCAGATAGAGGCTGTACAGGGCACACAAACATAATGTTTAAGAGATTCTATCAACAAAGCCTACGTGCATAGCTTTTTAATAGTTCAAACGCGACCATCCCGCAAGGAGTCTGCAAAAACTTAATTGGCGGCATAGGTCAGGAGATAGTGGATACGGGAGGGTTCAACCCTAGGGAAGAAGCCCTCTGCCAGCAATCCATTCTGTTCATCTCAATACACGGCCTGTACGCCATGTTAATGTCAAATTCCATCGGCACCTCTTCATTTGCATCACGATTCTCTATCAAAGTATAAAAACAATAATGAACATCATAAAGAGCGGAGCACACTGATACATCATTTCTATGCAAGAAATACTACGAAAATTCAATCAACAAAGTATTTAATAGAACATCTGTCAAACAATTCAACCATTCCAAATAAAACTGGTTATTCTTTCGACTTAATACATCAGAAAAAAAATAGCATTTTGAAATTCTCATATAAAAAATGAAGTAATTATCGTCTTTACAAACTGGTAGTCTGCTTAAAAGACAAGGATGAATCAATAATACTCTCAAAACTGCCTAATTTAGAGTCCTTTTTCACTAAAGAAGTAGATAAACAGTTTCATCCAGACACTCAAAATAGCGAATTTTAAAGTGCTTATTTTCTCTAAATTAATACATAATTTCATTTTTTTTTGAAGACTACATAATTTCATTCAAGAGTCAAAACTGTTGTAAAAATAAGCATCTCAAACAGATAGACAAACTCAAAAACAAATCTTACTACCGCAAATAAAACTGTCTATTATTCAACTTTAATTACAACTTCTTAACAAACATCATAAATTAACAAATGGTTTTTCTTAACAAATACGGAGTATAGCATTAATGAACATGCAAACACACTTTTATATATTACATTAGCATGCTTTTCTAATAAAAAAACTGCATTAACATATATCAAACTAACGATTCACCAAAGGGCTTTGGCTCGGTTGGTACCCATCTCTGAAATACCCATGGCCCATTGGAGAGATTTGATGGATAAAAGGTCAAGGGTTCGAGACTAGGCTCGTGCTCACTCAACCCAGGGTCAGGGTGTTCCCGCCAATTCACACCTTTTGGTGTCGTATCACATAAATTAAAGTCTGCAACGATATCATCAACTGATTATTAACTCATAATTTATCTCCAAGTTCAAAATCAACAATTTTTCATACATATTACTAAATATAAATTTTGTCCTAATTTCAAAACCCAAGCTTTACACGAACAGTTTATATCAACAATTTTATATTCAATAAATTAGCATATTCTCACCTTTAAGATCAAGAGAAGCATGAGCAATTAAGGCAGGAAGCTAACCAACACTTGATCCAAAAGTTGCAAATTCTTTTTATTTGGAATTGAATTGTACCAAAGTGATTTGGAAGGAGACATATTCTTGTGACTCCGCTTCTATTTTAAATTTTACATTTTTGGTCTAAAATTATGAAAAAACATCATTGAGGCCCATGTGTATTTTCAGGTTTTTTATACATCAGAATACAAAAACGTTTTTAAACTTTTTTTTATCCAAATTAGGAAAGAAATAGATTTTATTATTTTTTCAAAATACAGGAAAAATAATCAATTAAAATAAATTACCAAATAAAGTATGATTTGATTTTTTGAAATGAAAAAGTCCCCACTAGGGGTTTTGTTTTATTATATAAAAAATATCATCTCGACTCATTCGTTTAACATCTCGTGTATAACCATATCATCTCGACTCATTCGTTTAACATCTCGTGCATAACCATATCATCTCGACTAATTCGTTTAACATCTCGTGCATAACCATATCATCTCGACTCATTCGTTTAACATCTCGTGGCGGCACAAAAAGATAAATTTTACTGAGCAAGGTGGGATGGAGAAGCTGGAGGAGATCAAGGCAAAACGCCCGGAGAACATGTCGGAGTCGGATTGGGCAGAATATGTAAATTTCTGGATCCACACTTTATTATTATTATTATTATTATTATTATTATTATTGTTGTTGTTATTATTATTATTATTATTATTATTATTATTATTATTATTATTTCTATTATTATTATTCTTATTGTTAAAAATAATAATAATAATAATAATAATAATAATAATAATAATAATAATAATAATAATAATAATAATAATAATAATTCATTTATATAACATTTTTTATTATTTATAATACTCAGGTTAAGCACTGGTCGAACCCGGATAATTTGAAGAGAGGGGAGACCAACAGGCAGAATCGGCTCGCCAATCCGACTGCCAGCCTTCATGGGTCGCATTCGTTAGCTGTTATACGCGATAACTTCGTAAGACGCTTTTTAATCATTTCATTTATAATATATATATATATATATATATATATATATATATATATATATATATATATATATATATATATATATAGTGTTTGGTGAGTCGTTATTGAGTTTATATATAAACAGCTGAGAGAACCCACCGACGCTGTGGATGGTAGAGACTTGATCGCGATGTACAGACACAACCATACGAGAGACGGTGTTTGGGAGTCTGCATTGCCCGAGACTAGATATGTAAGTATAATTTATTTCCATAAAACTCACCCACATTAATGCAAATATAATAAATCACGACTTATATATTACTTTGCTTATTTTTTTGTAAAGCAGAACCATATGATAAAGATGCGGGCGGAGAGCACCTCCAGGGGGACGACCATGTCTGACCTCGATATTATGCGCCACGTGATCGGTGGCAAGCAGCGAGGTCATATTCCTGGCATAGGTCCAGTCTTACCCGGCGGTGGTCGTCAGACGACCCTCAGCGCCGCACGAGCTCGTGATCAAGCCTCCGCGTCCTCCCTGCACGAAACAGTCCAGAAGCAAACCCAGGAGATGTCCCAGCAAAGGATATTGATTGATATGTTGGTAGGGTGGGCTAAGACACAGCCAGGTTTCCCCGCTGAGCTAGCGACTCAGGCGACGACATCGGGATCCCAGGAGGCTTCACCATCACCAGGTGAGTCTACAGGTACCCCGGAGGAGGGGAGTGGGGCTAGTGGGGCTAGTGGGGGGAGTGGAGGGACTCAGGAGTAGCGTATGGGTTGTTTGGGTTGATTTATATTTGTTTTGGGTTATGGACAAATGTTTGGATAGTTTCATGGATTATTATGTCTTTATGTAGTTTATGTGTTAGGATTCCCGCTACATTGTTCCCACGTATAGTTTTGTAGCGTATAGCGGATAGCTAGCTTATGTAGTGATCATGTGATAACGGTTTTTGAACCGTATTTTGCGAATTTGGATACAAACACATGATTATGCTAATTTTTAACAAATTTGGATATGTATCATATTATGTTTGGCGAATTTGTGTCTTGAGTGTCTTGTGGTGTTGTAATTAGATTATATACAGGTTGTGGATTTGTAGTGATAATGTAGATTTTTTCCGGAAAAAATCTGGAAATTACCCATTTTGCAGCAATTTGCTGCAAAATGGGTCAGACACTTTTAGCGGGGACATGTCACCGCCAAAAGTTTGCTGCATTATTAGTAAGCACCACTTTCAGCGGGGACACCTCCCCGCCAAAAGTGAGTACCATTTACGTGTAAAATACTTTCAGCGGGGACACGTCCCCGCCAAAAGTCAGTACAATTTACCTGTAAAATACTTTCAGCGGGGAAGTGTCCCCGCCAAAAGTGAGTACCATTTACTTTATAAAATACTTTTCGCGGGGACATGCCCCCGCCAAAAGTGTTGCCACGCTGGCAAGTTTGACCTGACCAAAATTATCCACGCTGGCAGTGTGGGTCCCACTTGTCACCGCCAAAAGAGAGGTTCGTCGCCGCCGAAAGTTTACAGCGAAGGGCTTTAGCCGAAAGTGTTGGGCGGGGAGAAGTCCCCGCTGAAAGCGAGGAAATGTCCCCGCTAAAAGCAGCCAATGTTGTAGTGCCAAGTGTTGCCCCAACTGTACCCAACATGCATATTCACATAATTAACAGTTTGAAACCAAAGGCCTTAAACCCACTGATATGTGAGTGACCCTTCAACCAATTGTCGGTGGAGTTCAAGTCTCGTCAAAGACATATGTGATACAAGTGGTGATTATTATTTAAAAACAGCTTGAAGTTAAAAAATTATATATAATAATAATAATAATAATAATAATAATAATAATAATAATAATAATAATAATAATAATAATAATAATAATAATAATAATAATAATAATAATAATAATAATAATAATTAACGGTTCTTCTTTCTAGGGACGATCATGGCGATTCTCTTCTGTCTCTTCACGTCTTTCACTTCCTTTACATGATTCAACAACTCTGATGGATCTGTTAACAGGTATGTGATCGGTGGTGATGTTCTAGGATTTCGTTCATCTTCTTCGTTCAGTTTTTTTTTCGTTTTAGGGTTTCCTTTCGAGACTCGAATAGGTTTTATTGTTGCTGTGGTTGTTTTAATTCTTCAAAATAGTTGCTGGGTTTGGTCTTCTTTGGTGCATGGGTATTCCCTGCCTGGTCAGTTTTAGGGTTTCGACTTTGAGACCCGTCTTGGTTTGATCAGTCACTCATGTGGAGGTTTTTGATTCTGCAGTATAGTTATTGTGAGCCCTTTCCTTCTCCCGACTGCTTAAAAGTTTGAACTTGTGAACAGTTATTGGTCCTGTACGTGGGTCTTGAGCAGGTCTTGGTTTCGAATAATGTTAGGATTCCATAACTAGTACAGTCACGCTTTTTTTGTGGTTGTTTGGTCGCGCTTGTTTCGACTTGTTTTCGAGCAGGTTGTGTGGTTCCTGTACGATACATTGTGGTTTTGTTGCCTTTGTTTATGGTGCCTTATATAAGGTTTGAGGTTTAGGTTTCGATAACAGGTGTTGGTACGGTTCTGTGGATTCATTTTTTATTTCGTCTTCGGTTCCTCGAATTCTCTTGATACTATTATATTGGTGCTTTTGTGGTTATGTGGTAACGTGGTTCTGGGCTTCTGTGATTTTATTCTCATGGTTCAGTATTGCGTTTGGTTTTAACAAGTTGTTTCCTATGCCTATTGTGAGATTCCATTGCCCCTTCGCGGGTCTTAGTGGGTGTCGCGATGGTGGTGGAAATGGGCTTACTAAGACTTCGTTGATAAGACATCTTTGCGATCGACACTGTAGTGGTGAGGCACAAGCTATCACAAGACTCTCTCTTGTTTCCGATTTGGTTATATTTGAAAGGGCTGAGGTTACTCTTAAACGTATGGGATTGTGGTTATGTGGTGTTTGTTTCAAAACGCATACTTTCCGTACTAAGTATCGTCATGGTGAGGGATCTGATTTTGTGTTACCCCCTGATTGTGGTGATGGTGTTGTTCGGTTCGTGTTGTATGATCTCACCAAACCACAAGTTTCTTCTCTTGTTGCCCCTATTGTAGATTTGGTTTTGGATAAGCTTGGTGGTTTCGATTTACCTCTTCTTGACACTTAGTTTTCTAAGGGGTTGCTACTGTCAAATCCATCCCTCCCAAGTGTCGCTCGGGGTTTTCTCGGACTTTCAAAGGAGCTCTTGATAAGGTGATCTGCACGCCTGATGGCATTTCTTGCTGGGTTGGTTTGTTAGTCTTGCCTCTTTGTCTCCTTAAAACCTTTTGCCTGAGGAGTAATCAAGAGTGTAGGTCTGCCACTAAACGTCAATGCCAGGAAGAGTATATTGCTAACGCCATTCGATCTTGGGTGACTCCTGGTGGTAGTTTACAGATTGTGAGAGAGGTTTTAGCCGAACCCTCCCCATCATGGTCTAATATTGATGAGGAAAACTTGGACTTGGGTGACCGTAATGTCAAGCAGTGTAGGAGGAAGATTTGTGACGGCCATTATACTGCAGCTGTTAGAATTCTTTCTTCTTCTGGTATTGCGCCTTATGATGATACTACTCTTGAGGATTTAAAAGCTAAGCACCCTTTCTAATCTGCTCCACTTTTGCCAAACATTCCTCTTGATCACCATCACTTCACTGTATCTCCTGCTATGGTTCTTGATATGATTAAGAGTTTCCCTCGTGGTACCTCTTGTGGTCGGGATGGTTTGCGTGCCCAACACCTTTTGGATTGTTTAAATGGTGTTGCTGTGGCTATTTCTGATGAGTTAGTCACTTTTATCACCCAGGTGGTGAATCTTTTCCTTGATGGTAAATGCCCAAGGGTGTTGGGTGAGTATATTGCTAGTGCTCCCCTTACACCTTTGGTCAAGCCAGCAGGTGGTATTCGTCCTATTGCTGTTGGGACTGTTTGGAGGCGTTTAGTCTCCAAGGCTAGTGCTTCTATGATTGGTCATTCTTTGGACGGATATTTAAATGACTTACAGTTCGGTGTTGGGGTATCTGGAGGAGGGGAGGCTATTCTTCATGTTGTGAATCGGTTGATTGAAGATAGTGGGGGTGATGTTGGTCTTTCGATGTTGTTGGTGGATTTCAAAAACGCCTTCAATATGGTGGATCGTGAGGTTATGTTACGGGAGATTCGTCTTCATTGTCCTGCTATTTCACGTTGGGTGGAATTTTGTTACTCTAGCCCTGCTAGATTATATTATGGGGAACATACTTTATGGTCGCATCAGGGTGTGCAACAAGGTGATCCACTTGGGCCTCTTCTTTTTTCTTTAGTGTTACATCCTTTGGTATGTAAGATTAGAGATTCCTTTAACCTTTCTCTTCAAGCTTGGTATCTGGATGATGGCACTATTATTGGAGATACTTTGGTTGTAGGGAGGGTTTTAGATCTTATTATGATGGATGGACCTAGTTGCGGTTTACACCTCAATGTTGATAAAACTGAGGTTTTTTGGCCAAAGGAAGATCCTAGAAGCAGGCATGTGGGTGTTTTTCCGCCTAATATTTCTCGACCTTTGCATGGTGTTAAATTACTGGGTGGGCCCGTTAGTGTGGACTTTGAGTTTAGCAGTGAGCTTGTTGTGAAAAGGGTTGCTAAGACTATTGAGCTGATGGATGCAGTTGCTAAACTTAATGATCATCAATGTGAGTTGTTGCTACTTCGTGCATGTGCTGGTATTTCCAAGTTGTATTTTTCTATGCGCACATGTTCCCCTCGGGTCTTTGAGTGTGCCCAAGTTTCATTTGATGCAGCACTTCGTTCTTCTTTGGAGCGCATAGTCACTGCTTCTGGACCTAGTTTTGGTGAGTGACAGTGGAGACTTGCCACCTTACCTTTTGCTTTTGGGGGGCTTGGTGTATATTCTGCAGGTGATGTTTTGAACTATGCTTTTCTTGCTTCTAGACTTCAATCTGCCAGTTTATAGACTAAGCTTCTCCGACATACTAGTATTGTGACTTCTGGTCCTTCCTTTGATGACGCCTTATGTAATTTTAATGCGAAAATGGAGATTGACCTTTTGATTAGCCCATGTGAGATCGCTGCCCCCAAACTCATGAAGAAATTGGCAGATATATATTTCACACGTGTTACCCAAACGGTTGAATCTACTTTTGGCCTATCTTCTCGACAGATGGCGTTATGGAGTTCGCAAAAGGAGGACTACACTTCAGATTGGCTTAGGGTGGCTCTGATATCTGGGTAGGGACCAACTATGAATGCTAGGACTTACCGATGTGTGTTGTGTTATCGTCTAGGTGTTCCCCTTTTTTCTATTCAGATGCCGTGCTCTGCTTGTTCCAGAGTCTTTACTGGGGATATTTTTGGGGACCATGCTATATCATGCGCGGGTATTGTTGGTATTAAACATCGGCATAATATGGTGCGTGATGTTCTTGTTAACATATGTTCACGGATTGGAATTTTGGCTCGTAAAGAGGTTGATATTGGGCTTTGTAGAGAAAGAGACAAACCCTTACGTCCAGCTGATATGTTGCTTTACTCGTGAGATGGTGGGCTTGATGTATGTGTTGATCTGACAGGGTCTTCACCCTTGACACAATCCGGTATGGTTGATTTTGTGCCGGGTCATGCGGTTATTGAAGCCGCAAAACGTAAACGTGTCAAGTATGAGGCTAAATGCGCGGATATTTGATATCGGTTTCTCCCTTTTTCATTCTCTTCCCTTGGAGAACTTGAGAAGGATGTAGTGACCTTACTAAAGCGTATTCGTAGATTCTCAGTGACTTAAGACATTGGAGCACGTGTTGCTGCTCATATTTTTAACAGGGTTGGTTTCGCTATTGCTAGAAGTGTGGGGGCCCAGTTAGTATCTCGGCTCCCCACTAATTTCTTGTAAATCCTATAAGTTTTTAATAAAAGTGATGTTTATAAAAATAATAATAATAATAACAATAATAATAATAATAATAATAATAATAAAAGTGATGGTTTATAATAATAATAAAATAAATAAATAATAATAATAATAATAATAATAATAATAATAATAATAATAATAATAATAATAATAATAATAATAATAATAAAGTGATGTTAGTCTCTCGGCTCCCTACTAATTTCTTGTAAATCCTATTTGTTTTTAATAAAGTGATGTTAATAAATAATAATAATAATAATAATAATAATAATAATAATGATAATAATAATAATAGATAGATAGATAGATAGATAGATAGTTTAGTTCATATATATGATCAAAAACTTCATGGTACTGACCAACTCCAAACTCAAGCATGAAGAACACAAAGAGTAATCGAAAGACAATTGCAGAAACAACGGAGCAGCAAATTTGTCTCATCTTCCGGCCTCTCTATATTGCGATGGTATCACTAATTCACAAGAAAGGCGATGAAGGTGTGATCAAGTCTAGTTTAGGTGCAAAGCACTTGACTCTCACTCCTTGGTGCTTGGCTCTATGTTTACTAGAGCTAACGTATCCTTATATATAAGCATTCAAAATCTTTTTTTGTAGTTTTCTATAAAATCAGAAAATATTTTCTTGTTTTTTTTTTCTTCCCTTAAGTTGTGTGAATGCATGGAGTTTAACATGTGTGAACGTAATGAAATGGTAGATACAACAAGCTCGATCAGTATAATTTAGTACTCTTTGTTTAATTTTATTTCTAAGTCAATGCGTTTATATCATGACTCAACATTATCGTGTAGTTTTATGGTTAATGTATCTGTCACGATGATGATAATTAATATATTTAATTTGTTTTCCATTTATTTTTGAGTAAACTGCAAAAATCGTCCTTGTGGTTTTCTTTGATTGCAAAAAATGTCCCTGTGGTTGGCTAATTGCAAGCGGCCTCCCTGTGAGGGAAAACTTTTCATCATTTTGGTCCCTGGCTTTAACTGGCGTTAAATGAAGTCCGTTAGTAGTTACAAGTTTAGTCCTTGTGGCCCATGACCGTTGCAGTGTCCATCCTTTTTTCGTCCGTTTTTACGTTTTCATCCGTTTTTACGTGTTTTCGTCAGCTTTCGTGTGTTTTCGCCCATTTTTTTACGTTTTACTTCATTTTTTACGTTTTCGACTATTTTTTGATGTTTTCATCCATTTCTTTACGTTTTAATTTGTTATTTTTACGTTTTCGTCGGTTTTTTTTAACACTTTCATCTGTTTTTTTACGTTTTCATATGTTTTTTACGTTTTAGTCCAGTTTCTTACGTTTTCGTCCATTTTTTACGTTTTCGTCTATTTTTTACATTTTCGTCTGTTTTTTTACGATTTCATCCGTTTTGTTTTCTTACAATATCGTCTGTTTACTTACGTTTTTTTGTTTTTTCGTTTTCGCCCGTTTTTTTTACGTTTTCTTATGCCTTTTTACGTTTTTTTATGTTTGAGTGTGATTTCTTATGTTTTCGTCTGTTATTTTACGTTTTAGTCAGGTTTCCTAAGTTTTCGTTCATTTTTTTACGATTTCATCCGTTTTTTGAAGTTTTCGTCCGTTTCTTTACGTTTTGCTCTATATTTTTATGTTTCCGTCCGTTTTTTACGTTTCATCTTTTTTTTACGTTTCATCTATTATTTTACATTTTAGTCCGGTCACTTACGTTTTCGTCCGTTTTTTTTTTAATTTCATCAAGTTTTTTTATGTTTCCGTTGGCTTTCTTATGTTTTTGTCTATTTTCGTACGCTTTTTTTGTTTTCGTCTATTCTTACGTTTTCATTCACTTTCTTATGTTTTCGTCAATTTCATCAATTTTTTTAAAGTTTTTTGTTTTTTACGTTTTAGTCCGGTCTCTTACATTTTCGTCCGTTTTTATGTTTTCATCTATTTTCTAATGTTTCATCTATTTTTTTTTTCATTTTTTCGTTCGCTTTCTTAATTTTTGAAAAAAACGTAAAAAAATGGAGTAAAGCGTAAAAAAATGAACGAAATCGTAGGAAAACACATTCAAAGGTAAAAAAACGTAAAAAGGCATATGAAAACGTAAAGAAACAGGCGAAAACGAAAAAAAAAAAACGTAAGTAAACAGACGATAATGTAAGAAAGCAAAACAAATGAAATCATAAAAAAAATTGACGGAAACGTAAAAAAACAGACGAAAACGTAAAAAATGGACAAAAACGTAAGAAACTGGACTAAAACGTAAAATAACAGATGAAAACGTAAAAAAACAGATGAAAGTGTTAAAAAACCGACTAAAACGTAAAAATAACAAATTAAAATGTAAAGAAACGGACAAAAACGTCAAAAAATAGACGAAAACGTAAAAAACGAAGTAAAAAGTTAAAAAAATGGACGAAAACACGCGAAAGCTGACGAAAACACATAAAAAACGGATGAAAACGTTAAAACGAATGAAAAAAGGATGGACACTGCAATGGTCATGGGCCACAAGGACTAAACTTGTAACTTATAACGGACTTCATTTAATGCCAGTTAAAGCTAATGACCAAAATTGTGGAAAACTAGAAGGGGGGTTGAATAGTTTTACGTCTTTTTAATTCGTTATAAAAGATAGTTTTAGAGTTTACTTAGCTTTTGAAAACTTAGATTCGATAATATGTGATCTCAAGTCTTATACAATATAAACAATTAATAATACACAATATATAACAATGATAAGTAATGAAATAAGTAAGAGATGGAAAGATCGAACCGCGAGACAAGAGATTTATAGTGGTTCGGTTACAAGGACACCTTCCTTGCCCTACTCCACTCCCCGAGCACCTAACTCGAGAGTTTTCTTCACTATATCAACAAGCTCCCTTATGGCGGAGAAAACCGTACACACCAATTTACACACCAATTTACACACCAGTTTACACACCACTTTTCACACCACAACTTCGTCACACCTAAGTCACAACTTCTACACAACTTCTTTAGATCTATCAACTTCACAACTACCTACTCCACACCTATCTTCTTCACACCAATCTAGTTCCTAACTTTTCTTCTTCACACCAAACTACTAACTAATCACACAATCTATATCTAGCACAACTATCTACAATTAAGTATTCACAACAATCTTCACAAAGAATAATGTAAATGATCTTTGATGATGCACCAACAACATGGATGTGGAGATCACAACAAGTTGTAATACTTCTTGTCTTGAGGGATAGAAGTATTCTTCTCTTGCACTTGAGAGGATGAAGGTTGGATCACTTTGAAAGAAAGAATTATACACTTATGATCAAAGGATAAGAGAATAGAGATTTGGATCTAGATCAGAAAGTTTAGAAGTGCAAAAGGTAAGAAAATTCTGAGGAGGAAACCAGTATTTATAGGGGAGAAAAATACTGTTCTGGAGCGTGGCCGGTCCCCTTAATTAGTGGCCGGTCCCCTTAATGATTAAGGGGGCCGCCTAAGGAATTAAGGGGGCCGCCCCTTCAGAACGTTGGTTTTTCTTGTCTTTTAGTGGGAAATATTTTTCTGGATAGAATTTGCCATTTTTGGTTGGAAATTTGAAATCATATATTTATAATGGATTAAACATATTCTTTTAATTCCAAAAGTAATTTTGTAAAAGATATAAGATGTTTAATACATTTTATAAAAATTCTAGTGATTAGAAAAAATTCCTTTGATCATGAAATGTAATAAACCCTTTGTTTATTCATACCTTAAGTAATATGGAAGCAAAGACAAATATTAAGCACTAAAAACTTGTTTACATCATAAGTTTTAGATTAATGAGTTTATGCTTTGTAATCATCAAAACATAGAGACATTGTTAATATGCTAACAATGTTTTAAGACATTATTTATGTCAACAATCTCCCCCTTTTTGATGATTACAAAACCTTAAACTCATTAGGTCTAAAAAATAATTTTTAGACAAGAATTTAGAGTTTAACATTCTCTTCTCCCCCTTTTTGTAAAATCAAAAAGGTTATTGCTCCCCCTTGATGTATACTCCCCCTCATTTGAGAGCATCAAGGGAATGAGCTATGGAAATCTTGGCTACACAAAATATTAGAGAAGAACAAGGCAAATATACATGCAAAGAAATAGTTATAAAAATAGATTCATTCAAGCATTATAGAAAGTATTACAACATTTAATATGCTTAAGGCATATTAATCATAATAAAACAAATGAAAAGACATAGTCCTGTATTGCCTAGAAAGAGCACTTGGACTTGCTTGCAACTCATGGTTGATTGTTTTATTTGCTTTAAGGATAACATAAGCATAAAGCTTAGTTGTTAGATGGAGAGGGATATGGAGTGAGGTATGGAGCGGAAGAGGTGGCCCTTACAATATTGTATTGCGTTAGGGGTGGAATGGGATGAGGTCTAGTGCGGAGATATTCAATCCAAGAAATATCTTCACTCAAGTAAAGGATTTGTTTTTGGAGAAAGATGCAACAAGGGCAATAGTGAGTGTGGTTTGTAACTTGATCCAAGTTGAGAGAGTGAGGAAGGCAATTGTTATAGGGTGATGATGGAGGTTGCCCTTTGTTGCGTTGTGCAAGATGCATGGCATTGAGATCACGAAGATCATGGATTTGTGATATTTCATCACGGAACTTTTGCTTTTCCGTGGTAATGTGGAGAAAGTCATTGTGTTGATATGGATGAATTGGGTTTGTGTAGTTGGAGTTGTAGTGAGATGGTTGATTAACCTTGTATGGATCATTACAAGTGATTGGAGGATGAGGTGAGTGATTTGGCATGAAGGAAGATGTTTGGCCAATGTTGTATGGTTTGTAAGTAGGATCAAATGAATGTCCTTGTGAATTTGGTGGAAAGTTTGGGAAGTAAGTGGTTGGTGGTTTTGAATGACTTCCAACTTCATTTGTTATGATGGATTTGTTTCGAGGGCTTTTTCTTCACCAAACGGGTTTTTCCGTCATTCTTGCAAGCCTTGAGGCTTTTGGTTTGGGTTTGTTTGGAGAAGCCATGAAGGGATGAGTAAAGAGTTTTGAGGATTGGGGGTATTTATAGTGTAAGATTTGTGTGTTTATGGATGGATAAAGTTTGTTTGGGAGATTAGAACAAATTGTGTTGGTGAAGATTGGGAAATGTAGGTTGAAATGGGCTAAAAAGCAGAAAAGATTCTGTAAACTCGACCATCAGATGGCCGGTCCCCTTAATTAGGGGGCGGTCCCCTTAATGATTAAGGGGGCCGCCTTACAAAATTAAGGGGGCCGCCCATCTGGTGATTTCCAGGTTTCCAGGGGGCGGTCCCCTTCAATTCTCTTAGGCAATATAGAATCTAATCTAATCAAGATATAGCATGCATGCAAGAACACATAGGCAAAAGAGCAAATAATCAATACATAATAAGCAATAGGAGGTAAGTAAAGGCAAGCACACTTAAGCTTCCTAAGGCACCTATCTTAGATTAAAGGCAAAGGCAATTAGTGAGTGAAAAACTAGTGATGGATCAAGATGACACCATTATTAGTGAATTTGTCCTAGTGAGTGTCTATATGCAACAAATGTGGAGTTGTGATTGTTTCGACTCCTAGATGCAAAAATAAAATAAAATAAATAACGATCCTAAGAAACAATCCAAATGATCTCCTTGATTCAATTTTTGCTCGATCATGAATGTCAAAGACATATATTAGATTATATACCTTGACAATTTATGTGAGAGTTTATGCATGATTTTGAAAGACAATATTTTTAGAATTAGTCAACAATGTAAGGAAAATGATCTTCATGTGATTCCTAGATTGTGAGAATAATTTGTAGAGAAAATTGATTGAGTTTTGCAAAAAGATTTATGCAAAGAAAATAAATCTTCTCAATCTTTAGTTTTGTGCGAAATAGATTCCTAGACTCAGAAAAGGTGAAATGGAAGAAAAATAAATTTCATGCAAGTATAAATTTGAACTAATTCAATATAATTTAGTCAACTTGTTCCATCATTCCTAATCCTAAACGCAAGTGGTTGAATAATTCACGCTTAAGGGGTTTTGTGAATATATCCGCAATGTTGTCTTCCGATGCAACCTTTTCTATAGATATATTTCCTTTTTGTACATTATCCCTAAGAAAATGGTGACGTATTTCTATGTGTTTAGTCCTAGAGTGTTGCACCGGATTTTTACTTAAATCTATCGCACCTTTGTTATCGCACATAATGGGGACATTTTCTAACCTAATGCCATAGTCTACGAGAGCTTGTTTCATCCATAGTGCTTGTTGACATGCCTTTCCGGCGCTTACATATTCGGCTTCGGTGGTAGAAATAGCAAGAGCGGTTTGCTTCTTCGAAAACCAAGACGTTAGACAACATCCCATAAACGTGCAAATACCGCTAGTGCTCTTTCTATCTATGTAGTTTCCCGCATGATCCGAATCCGCATAGACGATGGTTTCTATGCCTGATTCCTTAGGATACCATAATCCTAAGTGTATAGTGCCTTTAACGTATCGGAAGATACGCTTAACCGCTTCTAGGTGAGAGGTTTTGGGATCCTCTTGAAAACGGGCACAAAGGCAGACACTAAACATGAAGTCGGGTCTACTTGCCATCAAGTATAGTAAACTACCTATCATTCCTCTATACTTGGTGTTATCTACGGACTCACCTTCATCGTCCTTTGTGAGCTTTACCTCCATAGACATGGGAGTTTTCATGGGTTTTGAGTCTTCTAGGCCAAATTTCTTAAGCATTTCCTTAATGTACTTAGATTGGTTAAAAAATATTCCATCTTCTAATTGTTTTATTTGTAATCCTAGGAAGAAGTTAAGTTCACCCATCATACTCATCTCAAACTCATCATGCATGATTTTGGCAAATTCATCACACATGTCTTGACAAGTCGATCCAAATATAATGTCATCAACATATATTTGGACAATGATGAAATTTGGGTCTTTCCTTTTAGTGAAAAGAGTGTTATCTACCATTCCCATGGAATAATCATGTTTAATAAGAAAAGCTTTTAATCGATCATACCAAGCTTTGGGAGCATGTTTGAGTCCATATAAAGCTTTCTTTAACTTATAAACATAATCAGGTTTTGCGAAGTCAATGAATCCTGGAGGTTGTGCCACATATACCTCCTCATTGATAAAACCGTTAAGGAATGCACTTTTCACATCCATTTGGAATAACTTAAAATCTAGGGCGCAAGCATAGGCAAGTAATATCCTAATCGATTCTAGTCTAGCTACGGGGGCATAAGTTTCGTCATAATCAATTCCTTCTTGTTGATTATAACCTTGGGCAACTAACCTAGCTTTATTCCTAGTAACTATTCCATTCTCGTCTAACTTATTCCTATATACCCATTTGGTTCCTATGATGGTCATATCCTTTGGATTTGGGACTAATTCCCAAACATCATTTGCCTTAAATTGATTTAATTCTTCTTGCATAGCTATAACCCAACTTTCATCCTTTAAAGCCTCGCTAA